>JAFEVB010000026.1:0-600000 GCA_032629725.1 Gremmenia infestans | reverse complement strand
TATTCATTTCTTGTCTGAAAAGACGAATTCTGCCGACTCATCTCATCTCAGATCGATTGGCCGATCCGATGGCTTCCCATTCCCAAAAACTCACCTACCTGGCTGGCAGTCCGGAAGGCAAAATTAAAGTGAAGACCTCTGTCAGAGTCATTGGTGGCATTGAAGTTTTAGTTCGGGTCACCCATTCGGGGCTCTGTGGCACTGATGTCCACGATCGAACTGCGGGTTGCGGCCTTGGCCATGAGGGTGTTGGAATTGTTGAAAAAACAGGTGTGGAAGTGACTGCTGTGAAAATTGGACAAAGGGTTGGATGGGGGTGAGTAGCCATTTCCTGGTTTACTCCTATACTTTCAATTCGGGCTAACTTTTATTTAGATGGCAACTATCGGTATGAGCATTGTTATCAGCAGCTTCCCTATTCAAGAACTGAGGATTGAAACAGTCGTGCGGACACTGCCGAGAATGTGTCTCGGGATACCGACAATACTGTCCGGAGTCTAAGGGCCAAAAATATGGCGAGCTCGAGCAGGGAGCCTTTGGGGATTATGTGGTCAAGCATCAGGAGTTCGTATATCCAATCCCTGTTGAGATTGAGTCGAAGTTTGCTGGGCCTCTCAATTGTGCGGGAGTGAGTCTTAAGCCGGAAAATTTCCAGCAATCTCTGATTGATCTCCAGATCACGGTCTACGAAGCTCTACATGTAGCTAGCACCAAGCCATCGGACTGCATCGGAGTTGTTGGTCTCGGAGGGCTAGGCCACCTTGCAGTCTTATATGCTCGTGCGATGGGATGTGACGTGGTTGTCTTTTCTGGGAGTGAATCTAAGAGAGCAGATGCAATGGCTCTGGGGGCTACCGAGTTCTGCCTGCTCCCTAGAGAAGGTGGCCCGATTCACAACTTGAAAGCAAGAATTAAGGTGTTGCTTCTTTGCGGTGGCACACTACCAAGTTTTGAAATGTACGTACAGATCTAGTGTATCATTCCGGTGACTAATTGGCGCATAGACTGATACCGTTGCTTGAACGTCGTGCGACGATTATCCCACTGATCATCCAAGGAGAGCCCCTGGTTATCCCGTAAGTATCTTCCTTCCATTTGTCTGCTTTACGTTAAAGTGATATAAATAGGTACATGCCGTTCTTGCTACCAGGTCATCGGATTATGTAAGTTAGCAAATCCATTTCCACGGTTGAAGACTCATAGCATAAAAGTGCCAGCAGCGAAGCTTCACGCCAAAACCACATCGATGCACTTGCTTTCGCCGCACGAAATGGCATCAAACCATGGATCGAAGAGTTCCCCATGAATGCTGAGGGTTTGAGTAGCGCATTGACAGCACTTGAGAGTGGCGAAGTGCGATATCGTGCTGTACTGAGTACGGAAGTAGAAGGTGGAGGCCACCTTTGTTGAATTGTTTTATAAAAATCATACTAGAAGTTTGAGAGTAAGAATCCAAATCGAGGCTCGAAGCTGGTAGATAGATTTGGTAAATCACAAACCGAGAAATACTCCTGTCTCAAATTAACTAACGCGTTTGGTTTCCGCGCCGAGTCACGAAGAGATCTTCTGATTACAAAGTCCTGACGTTGTTTCCATTCACAGAAAATCTAATTGGCGGCAGCAATCATGCAATAGGGAAATTGAAATCACATTAGTATCGAATTTCTACTGGTGGTGAAAGTTGTGGACTCCCATGACTCGTGCGCTAGCACGATCACCATGTCATCTTTACCCCGCCAAGATCTTTATGCCACAGGGACCATATCTCCGATAGGGTCCTCCCATCTAATGATTTCAATCCATGAATGATATTAGCATGTTCCCGAGTTCCAGAAGTCGGAGCAACATGGTAAAGGATCTTTCAAGGCTATTGTTTCCCCAATCAGGCTAGGTTGCTAGGCGGGTGAAGAGTTTTCCCAAAACTGGTGGTGCCCAATTTACAAGACTCCATTACGTTAGGAGCAGCCCAAACCGAAACCATGGGCAGCATTGTTATAGAAGAGGAATATGGTAGACGCCTCTTGCCAATTGTCGTAGAAAGTGCGGCAAGAAAGAATCCAGATCGAGTTGCATATTCATTTCCCATCACTGATGACCCCTCCGAGGGATTTCACGACATCACCAACAGCAAATATTCAAATGGCGTCAACCGAACAGCTTGGTGGATTGAGAAAATGTTTGGAAAGCCTGAAGCCAATTCTTTTCCGACAATTGGTTATATTGGCCCAAGTATGATTCCTGATTTGGTTCTGCTTCGAATGGACAATTTCTAACATTGCCCAGGTGACCTTCGATATCCGATGTTGACAATTGCTGCAGTGAAAGTAGGCTACAAGGTAGGCCCTTTTCCTAATATGTGAGTTCCGAATTAAGAAATTATAGATGATGTTACTTTCGCCTCGGAACAGCGTCGATGGACATTTAGCTGTTGCTGAAAAGTGTGGTTGCAACCTCTGGGTTCTTCCCACCCAGAGAATTGGCCATGTTGACCAAGTTCTAGAGAAACGTCCAATGATCGTATATCCATTGCCAGAGCTTTTGGACCTACTCAAGGAGGAGGCAGTTTCCACTTACCCATACAATAAAAGCTTCGCTGAAGCCCGCCAAGACCCTTTTGTGGTTCTTCATACTTCGGGATCGACTGGGTTGCCTAAACCGATTGTTGTCCCTAATGGAAGCTTGGCTACACCCGACGCCCACCATCTTCTCCCGCCTATAGAAGGGCGTTTGTCCCAGGCGCAGTATTTTGTAACACCTCATCGGGCTTACTCGACCTTTCCCAATTTCCATGTGAGTTCCGCACGCTATTGCAGGGAAAATGCTAATTGATTATGGCAGTCGGCTGGGATGGTCTGGTGTTTTGCATTCCCGTTCTTCTATGAACTCAGCATTGTGCTAGGTCCAGCTATGGTACCAGTGAATCTTGATCTCGTGAACTCTATGTTTGATTATGGGAATGTGGATGGGTCATGCCTTGCCCCTTCGACGCTTGAGGAGATATCAAAAGTTCCAGCTTCACTCCAGAGAATCGGGAAGACTCTCTTCACGTGCTTCGGTGGTGGACCTCTTAGTCAAGAATGTGGCAACAGACTCAACGCAGTGACTCGTGTTTTCAACACCGTTGGTGTTACCGAGGGTTCTCTCTTCCCGATTGTGCAGGCTGAGCGGGAGGATTGGAACTACATCCACTTCCACCCGTTCGGGGGCTATACTTACCGCCAAACGTCAGACGAGCTCTTTGAGCAATTCCAAACCCGAGATCCAAAATTGGACCTCTTCCAAGCGTTCCTTCAAACATTCCCAGATCAAGATGAGTTTTCTATCAAAGATCTATATTTGAAACATCCTACAAAGTCTGGCCGGTGGCTTTATAAAGGTCGTGCGGATGACATTATTGTGCTTTCCAATGGTGAAAAGCTCAATCCTCTTGACATGGAGGCTTCAATAAATGACCATCCTAAAGTCAAAGCTTCTCTTATCGTTGGTTTCCCAAATTTTCCGAGCTCGCCTTAGACTCGCTAACCCCGAGGCAGGTGGGACAAGGCAGATTCCAAATAACGGCTGTTATCCAATTGGCAAGTGGATCACCTACCACGGAAGTGGAACTCAATACCATTAAGGAGAGTTTGTGGCTCAATATTGCTGCTGCAAATGTTCAAGCTCCAGCACATGCACAACTTCACAAAGACCATATTATGTTCGCTTCTAACGACAAATCATTCATACTCGCGGGTAAAGAAACTGTTCTACGGGCAATGACAGTAAAGCTATACGAGGATGATATCAATGACTTTTACGCGAAGCAAGAGTTATCCCAGTTGTCTGAAGCGTCATGCTTTAACCTGAGCAGTATAGAGTCAATTAGTCATGGAGTTTGTGACTTGATATGTGGAATCCTCGAGCTCGAGTCATTAGGCGGAGAGGATGACATATTTGCTGCTGGTCTTGACTCGCTATCTGTCTTGAAGGTTCTGGCAAGCATTCACAGCACTCTCCAATCTGCAGATAAAACTAAAGATGATGCGACTCTGGATGCGAGCTTGGTTAGAGCGAGCACAATATACAAAAATCCTACCATTGGAAAGCTTTCAAACGCTCTTTACAAGATCGTTCACCCCGAGGCTCAGGGAGGACAGGATTCCGCCTCAGAGAACATCGAACTAATGCAGTCCTTGTTACTCAAGTATACAGATACGCTACCAGCAAGATCAATTCCCACCTTACTTAAAATTAAGAGCAAGGAAATTTCAGTAATTCTCACAGGAAGTACAGGCTCTTTAGGCTCTTATCTTTTAGATACACTGCTTTCCACAAAGCACATCACACGAGTGATTTGTCTCAACAGATCTACCGATGGAGAAGAACGACAAATCATGGGCAACAAGACTCGTGAACTCCAAACGGATTGGACCTCCCAGCATGTTGAATTCCTTCATGCTGACCTCTCTAAACCTATGTTAGGGCTAGATCAGGATACCTATAAGCTTTTACTACAACAGACGACACACATTATTCGTCAGTTCTCGGTACCGCGCTTTCCGTTCCAAGCACCAGCTAACGTTATCAGACAACCAATGGCAAGTCGACTTCAACCTAACACTTTCCTCATTCGAACCACATATCCACGGCGTTCGCAACCTAGTTGATTTCTCTCTCGCTACCCCTAATAACGCATCTATCTTCTTCATCTCATCCGTCGGCATAGTCAACAATCAGCGTACCAACGCCTCTATCCCCGAAGCACTTCTTACCGATTTCTCTGTAACGGAAGGAGGCTACGGCAGCTCTAAGCTCGTCTCTGAGCTGATCCTGTCCGAGGCTTTCATTAAGAGTAAAGTAAAGTCTAGTGTCTGTCGTGTTGGACAAATCTCTGGGCCGGTGGAGGTTCAAAGCGGCATGTGGAATAAGCATGAATGGCTCCCATCAGTACGTCTACTTCCAGAACACAGATACTTTTGCTAACTAGCTTAGATCATTGCGAGCTCCAAGCACCTGGGCATGTTACCCTCTATTTTACCTTCACTGGATCGAATTGACTGGCTACCTGTCAATCAACTGGCCCAGATAATCCTCGAGCTTAACGAACTAGACTCCATACCTTCCTCCTCGACTTCCCCACCACCCTCTATGCCAGTTTTTCACACCGTGAATCCATCCACCACTCCTTGGTCGAGCCTCCTTCCCACAATCAAAGCTCACCTCGGTTCATCAGTCCAAATCGTGCCTTGGGATACTTGGCTTCTTACGCTACAAGCTAGCCAAGAAGGGGCCGAGATAGCACAGAATCCCGGGATCAAGTTACTGGATTTCTATGAGGCAGCGGATAGGATGGGGAAATTAGGTTTAGAGTTGCCTATGTTAGAAACAGTAAATACGGAGAAAATGAGCAAGACACTGCAAGAAATAGGAAAGGTGACGCCGGAGTGGATGGGGGAGTGGATGAAGCAGTGGGATTTCTAAGCTGAATGGGGTCTTGTTAGTTGGCTTACACCTACCGTAGAGATTGTTTTGAAATCACAATTTCTTACAGGCTGTAACATAATGGAAGCAGTTTCAATTTACATATATCAAATCCTTACGCATAGCCTCACCTAGAGGGTCTAAAAGGATCTCGCATGTTATGTTATACTCCTGGTCTTAGTCAGGTCGTGTCGTGTTAGGGCCGGCCTATTATCATTTTATCGGTAGGAAGTCGATTGCTATGAAGATAAAGTAGGAGCGAGTTCTCTAACACTCTAATAATCCCGATTGAACAAAATTAGATATTCAGGTATAACTGACACTGCTTGGTATAGGCAGATCTTGGGTAGAAATTTCCCATTTTCTGATATCCTCTAATTAGTGAAAAGTGGCAGCTAACAATCCTAGCTTCTCACTTCCCCTTTAACTCTTTAGCCCTCTGCTTAGATTTTAGTAATGTAGAAATTTGAAGACAAGGTGAGTCTGTAAAGCTCGAAATCATGTAGCACGTGAAACTGACGGGGTACGTATATTTCAGAATAACGGACCTAGATATTCGCAAGGTGGACGCGCCTTCGACGCTGCCTTTGCATGCGGTATCCAAGGCCCCTCGTTGCTGCCTTGCGCTAAGGCCAATGGCAGTAAGAAAGTTTGTTCCTTCGATGAGAATTTAAACATAAACATATTCTTCCCAATGCTTCCTTATCACTATTAATGAGAACTAGCCGACGCTCACATACTGCCAGACTCCGTCTGACATACTCCAGCTTGAACAACACGGGACAACATGGCGGCGACAGACACCCCGATCCGCTCCAGCTGCCACTGCGGCGCCATCACAGTCACAGTTCCCCGACTTCCCGAGTACATCAACGTATGCCAATGCACAATTTGTAGAAGCTACGGCGCCGCTTGGGGCTACTACCATCCCGACGAAGTAAAGATCGAAACGAAGCCGAATGCAGTGACCAAGCAATATGTCTGGGGCGATCGGAACCTGTCTTTCAACTTTTGCGATAACTGCGGTTGCGTGTAAGTCAAGCAATTTCTGCTCTATTCAATCGAAGACTGATGTTGTCTACGGTAGATGCTATTGGTGGCCCATTCGACCTCCGTCTACTGACGAAGGGGAATACGAAATGGGGCTCAATACAAACAATATCAATCCCGAGCTCCTGAGGTTCGTCGATCGAAAGTTCGAGTATTCGGTTTTGATAAGCCCGCTGCGGTCGAAGGATACGGCGCATCCTGATGATCCGGCCAAGTATTGAATACCGCCTCGAACCAGTGCAGTACGCTCTAAAGTTTATAGTAAAAACCTAGAGTATAAAGAAACCTGGCTCAGTTATCGAATTTATCCGGACACAGGTGGGAGGAGGTGCACAGACAACGCATCTTAGTCAGCGAGGTGTTAAATTAATATACTGCCATGAGTACGGCGAGGCGATATAAGGGGAACACGCTCATGATAGTAGCTACTTTAGCGAAGGGAGATATAGGCAGATCCTCTGCTTCTATGTCCCTTCCTCTCTTCAATCAATCTATGCCCTCTTCTCTTCCACTGCTTGGTTACTACATTCTAATACGAGGAAGGATTTATCGCCTTTACTAAATCTTGTATTCACACGCTTCTTATTACGCAAAACTTCAAGTTGTCACACGTACCTACTTTTATAGATCGTTTTACCAACAACCTACTCGTAATCTTAAGTAATGTCTGGAGTTAGACCTAGGAATCTCGAATCCCTCCGTCAGTCTTTATCATCACTATTCAAACGCTATATAACGTTCAAAGCAATACGTCCCCGAGACATTCATCATCCAAGGTTTCAGCCATTCCTATAAGTCACTATATCCTACCTTCAAACGGACCTGTACGGTCGCATTGTAATCTTACGATGCCACTTGACGATTCTAGGCCTATACCTACACAAAACGAGATATATAAGCCAGTTGTAGGCTTCAGACTGGTTGACTCAGGGCGCCAGTATTCCATAGAATGCGTGCTCCAAGAGAAAGACCATAGACCGGAGAGAGCCTATCTTGCCTCGTACGTAATCGAGTATTTCATCAGCTCCCTGTTCCTAATCATCAGGAGGCTTGTTTTGTTCTTTAAATACAGCAGAGATGACGGGCACAAGTTTGTCCTCAAGGAGATCCCCCCTCTATTTTTATGACAGCCTGCGATATACAGAGAGACATGATAGCACACGGGCGTAGTCTTTATCTCCGACTTATGTGTGTGCGACACTATTCACAAGCAATCAATCATCATTTATAACTATGCTACCGACCACTTACTTAATCTCGCCCAGCAGAATATACCACTTGTTGTAAGAAAACGGGTTTTGCGGGATGATCTTCGTGGTCTTGCAGTGTTGCACGACAAGTATATCGTCCATGCGGGGCTTGAATAGGCAAAAAGTATATTGGATTTACTGTCTAAAGATTAGAAGAGAGTAGCATGGAACCGCTGCTTATATACAGGTGAGATCGCCTAGCGCTGTGTTGTACGACACTATTCACGTGCTCCCAAGCACATGACATAAGTGTTGTATTATGCAACACCAGTGATAAACAGCTAATAAGCAGGTACTTAGCTAATATAGTAGCCAATCCACTGCACGAGTACATCGGAGCGACACGCTAATACGGTGTCAGGACTTACGCAGCACCACTGTGTCGCTAGTGCCACACGCTCTTCCCTTGTTTCTCAACTTCATGGATTAAAATAAAGATCCTAAGAGGGGAGTCGGTGATTCTTGGCAACCATTGAGATCTGCACCAGAACATATACTATAGAAATGAGATAAGTTTTAGGACGCCAAATACTATTAAGATATTTGTCGGGTACTTTTATCACGGATTGGTAGAGCATCAATATAAGGGTTTCATAGACAAAGACAACTACGAAGAGAAAAACTAGAAGGACAAAGGTAGGATGTTGGGAGTAACTTCAAGAGCACGGGCCACGTCCCCAAGCGTAACGTGACAAATTTGCGCATTTGACCGTTTCTAAAACTCAGCACGAACTTTTAGCATTCTCACTTAAGTAGGTCTACTTTTAATGCAAGTATATGCACAGGACAGGTAGTGTATAAATTTTAGAATATTATTAGATACTGTCACGTGCTGCGCCACAGAAGAGTCGCACCTGTTTCAGATATATAACCCTTGGCACGTTGTGAACCTGAAATGCCAGCATGCTCCCGAAATTCAGGTACCACCAAATCCTACCCTAACACTAAACCCTACATCATGCAGTCAGTCATTTATCATCAGTCAAGTCGTTCCTCCCCAGATGTTGAACGCTTTTCCTTCCTTTTCACACAGCGCTGTGCTGGTCCTGTGCTATAACTTTACATATATTCATATTTATATTCAAAAGCTTCTTTGTTCCTGCTTCGCTTAAACCATGCATTTCTTCTTTCCAGGCTGGGTACTGGCTGTCTTGCTATTGGGAGCCGAAGCAATACCAAACAGTACCGCAGACACAAGTCAGCTGAAGACATGGTGGCACGCGACGGGAGAAATCAACACGCAAACTCCTGTTCAGAATAACAATGTCCGCCAGTCGCACCTGTACAACGTTCAAATCGCATCGACTTCTGGAGCCAATTCCAGCACTTACTACAACTCTTTTGTCTATGAGACCATCCCAGGAAATGGGATGGGCACAGAGAACGCCGACGGTATCGGTACTACCATGGCTTGGAGCTCCTTCCTTTACGCTTCCAATGTGACCGTCAAGATTTCCCGAAACACAACCGCCATTGGTAACTTCACGATCCGTCCAACAAACCTCGGCTTCACTTCTACAACTTCGGGGGCCGATGCTTATATTTGCGTTCCTTACAGTCAACGTGGTTACCGCTTCTCTATTGAGTTTCAGGATGATCTCCAAACCATTTCCGGGCCAGGAGAGAAATCCCCCAACAATGCGCTGCTGATCTTTGCCAGTCCAATGGGGGATCCGTCAATTATTCCCTCAACCTCCTCGGCTTTTGTTGTACAAGAAGGCTTGATATCCGGCCTTGATACGACCGACTCGTCCACGGTAATCTTCAACCCTGGGGTTTACTACTGCACTGGCTCCGACCATATGAAGCTGAGCAGCAGCGTAACATGGATATACTTTGCTCCGGGGGCGTATGTCAAAGGCGCAGTTCAATTCTCAAATACCGGCTCAGCAGTAAATGCGACAGGTCATGGTGTTCTTTCAGGTGAACAGTACGTCTGGTATGCTGATCCGAGTTCCGACTACAAGACTGGCAGCAACAACGATGGTCTCAGGATGTGGCGTGGTCAGACAGGAAGCTCGCACCAAACCTTCACTTTGAATGGCCCGACCATTAACGCACCTCCGTTCAACTCTATGGATTGGAATGGTGATCTTAGTCTGATGACCACAATGGCAACCGACTACAAACAGGTTGGCTCATTCTATGGACAAACGGATGGCTTGGAATTCTATCCTGGCTCTCAGGCTCGGGATATCTTCTACCATGTCAACGACGACACTATCAAGACTTACTACTCCGATATCAGCATTGACGGTGTCGTTGTATGGAAGCTGGCCGTGGCTCCCGTGGTACAGTTTGGCTGGGCATCCCGGAACCTGTCCAACATCACGATCAACGATGTCAGCGTCATCCACCAGAGCTACACGTCGGCCTTGGGCAACCCTGGCCTCATCGGCTCAGACAACGCTTATTCTGCTACCACCACTGGCATTTCATCCAACCACAATACGGCCGACATAAGCAACACAATGCAAAATGTAACCTGGTCTAACTTCCGTGCCGAAGGCCCTTCTGCCTGCCTCTTCCGTATCTACGCTCTCGAGAACCTCAAGGACATTGTCATTCGCAATGCTTGGATTGAAGAGTTCGCGCCCTTGGGCCTCGGGACCACCGAAAGTGAGCTACCTGCTTTCTACGACTCTATATCCGGCGCTGAAGTCAATGTCAGCAACTTCGTTGTTGAAAACTTTGTCGTTGGAAGCACGAAGGTGACCGCAGATAACGCCGCAAGTATGGGCCAGATTCAGGTAGATTCTTTGTATGCGTCGGCAGTTGTGTATAAATAAGTAGCTGGTTAAACTGGAACTGGGCTGTAAGATATAACCGTGGACTTCGATTCTATAAAACTGACCGACTCATTAATGAAATGAAAAGTTCTTACTTAAAAACCAACTTATTAGTCGCTAGATAACTAGACATTTTGCTGGAGTTAGTATGTTCTCGGTTTCGAACTACTAATAGATACCAAACATCTTGTCATCCATAAATCTAATATATGCTTACTTACAGGAGCAGATCCAAGCGTAACTGCTAGGTAGCAATGAAAATACCATGAATGCTTCTCGGTTCGTAATTGACTTCTTTGAATTTGACCATCACTAACGAAAGACAGCTGAATGCCTTGTGGGACGCCCTGGACACCTAGGAGTATATAGATGACTCTGCCACATCTTCCTATAATGCAGCCATACCTCAACCCACAACGCGGTCTCCCGCACGGATGAGGTTCAGGGTATGGTACCGGGTATGGGGAGTATTTTAAAGCCTTGATGTCGAGGTGTGCCGTGGATATGAACGGGTTTGGCGTCTTACCTCTCCTCAAAATAGACGTCTTTCTAGGCTTGAAAACGCTTTGGAGAGTGAAAGTTAGAAAAGAATGACCATTAATGCCACAATCTGGTGTTGTGTGCATTGCCATGTCTTCATCTTCCCCCACTCTTAAATTGCCGAGTTGCCTTCCCTCCTCTCCTCTTCTTATCTTTTTCACTCACTCCACTCACTCCACTCTTGCAATCGATCAATCATCTATTCCGAATCATGGCTTCAATCTTCAGCCGCCGAATCTAATGAGGCTGAATCACTGTAAGCTCAACATGGCCAAAAAGTCCCATCCCGCTGTCAAAGGAAAGATGCTGAGCCCTTAGGATTGGTGCCTCGGGATTCTTCCTCCGGGTGACTACCTTTGTAAAGGCGGCGCAGTTGCGGAAGGCTCGAGGTGGGAGAATTGGGTGCAATTTCTTTGATAGAAATGGTCATGGTAGCGAACCACCAAGTACTTTATATCCTACAATCTTTGAGTAGAAACTGACTCGAGCATGGAAAGGAAGTTTTATCTACGGTAGATGTCGCTATCTGTTGCGTAAGCAACGACGGTCATCGTAGATACCGCTCCAGATCTGGCGGTCATCATGACAACATGGAGCAGACCAGCTTCCCCCACTCTCCATCCGCCACTCTTGGCTAGGCTGGGGAGCTGGAAGGATATAGATATTTGATGCTCAACATCAAGCCTCAAGGCTTCTAGCGTAACACAGCGTACCATCACGATCCAGCGACTACCTAGGTACATCCATCAGCTGCTACTCCGTATACTGCAATCCAGACGAGACACACTGATCAAGATGTGGAACCCTTTCCGCAGCGCCCCGGCTGGCGATTCGCCGATATCCCAGACCCAACCGTCGCGAAATCTACCTGCATCTTGGTACCGTTCTCCGGAGATGTACCAGCTTGAACGCCGTGCCATATTCTCTCGTAGATGGATGCTACTCACACATCGTCTGAGGTTTACTCAGCCCGGTGATTACATCTCCTTCAAGGAAGCAGATTTCTCCTTCTTTTTGGTCCAAGATCGCGAGGGCAACATTAACGGGTTCCATAACGCGTGCCGGCACCGCGCCTACCCCGTTGTTGAAAGCCGCTCTTGCGGTACCGCCAGTATTCTGAGCTGCAAGTACCATGGGTGGTCCTACGGCTTCAAAGGCAACCTGTCAAAGGCCCCTAGATTCGATACTGTCCAGGGTTTCGATAAAAGCCAGCATGGCTTGATGCCTATCCATGTCTACGTGGACAAGGCGGGGTTTATTTGGGTCAATTTGCAGGCCGGCGAGCTAGACGTGAAGTGGGAGGATGACTTTGCGGGGGTAGATGAACAGCCGAGGATGCAGCAATTTGACTTTGCGAAGGAGTTCACCTTTGACCACTATGCAGAAATGGATGTGAAAGGCAACTGGAAAGGCCTGATTGATAACTACAACGAATGTTATCATTGTGCCACGACCCATCCGCTGATTGCGGGTGTTTCGGACTTACCCAAATATCGCGTTGAGCCAAAGGGGAGCCGCATGGAGCATCATATATACAACAAGGTCAAGACAGACGCTCAGTTCCAGCGCGGCATCACGTTCTTCTTCCCAACTACATCGGTCACAGCTACGTAAGTAAGAATTTCGCAGTGGCTTCGAAGTGATAAGGCGATGATGGTTGACCATATTCCCTAGCGAACATTTCTTCTATATCCAACGCATGCTTCCTGTTACAGCTACAACCAGCAAAATAGAACTTGAATTCTACCGTCACAAAAACGCCACAGACGAGGAATTCAATAACATCATCAAATTCTACATGCAAGTATTAGAAGAAGACAAGCAACTTTGCGAGGCAGCACAAGAGAACATAAATTCCGGAGTGTTTATCAACGGCGAACTCCATCCCGATAAGGAAGTGGTAAGTTATTTCAATTTCACATGATGACACCGCATTAATCAGCTAATTTTTGTTTATCATCAGGGCCCGATCCATTTCCAGAATACTGTGAGAAAGCATGTCATGGATCATCGAAAGAAAGAGCAGCAGAATGGAAAGGCCATCTGGCCTGCAACACCAACAATATCAGGGCAGATGAAAACAGATAAATTAGATGAAGAGGAGATGTTCTGTTCGAAGCTTGACGCGGAAGGTTGCGCGGCACCTGCTGAATTGTCTTGGTAGATTCATCATACCTCCGTAGTACATCCAAAAGTCAACTATGATCTATGTGTGATGTTTGTAGCCATCCGTAGATGCAGCTAAAATCCTCAAAATATAACTCGAAGTCGAGAAGAAGTTCTATAGAATAGCCTGTAGAATCTCAATCGCTGACATCTAACTTATGGATTTACATATCGAAAATACCCTATAGTTATTAGATTAATTAGAGGGACATCTTTCTATAATACGAATGAACTTTGTACAATAGTAATTTCGTTTAATCTCATTCCTGCGGAGTGCGCGAAGGCTAAAAATAGAAGTTGTTTCATCTATGCACTAGTTTCCCTCCTTTACCCACTTTCTTCATCCCTCTCCACTTTAAGCTTAATCCTTTAGCCCACTCCACCATACAGGATTCACCATCAAACCAAACAGGGCATCGAACGAAGACCGACAATGAACGTTTGCTCCTCGGATGGTATTTATCTTGCCCCATAAGCTTCGACAATACTGCGTACTATGATAGAAAATGGAATTTCAACCCTGCGTGCAAATTTGACGCGTCTACTTATATACACACAATTGTATCCCATATATGTTATGTAGCACTAGCAGTAGCAACAGTAAATTGTACTATCAAATCTCCAAGCTCATCCTCAACAACACACCCACGATGTTATCCCCCCTCCTTTTCTTCTCCATGGCCGCCGCTCTCTTCGCCGCTCACGGTACCGCCAACCCTGTGCAAGCTCCCGAAAGCCATCTCGCAGCACGCGACACGTGCCAGACCTTCTGCAACCCGGATAACATCTGATCGTTGTGCGGCGGCAGTGCGAGTAAATGCATCACTACGGACTTGCCGTCGGATTGTGAGGTTGTGTCGCGTAAGTGGGAATCATATCTAATCACTATAGCTATTTCTGGTTTTGACGGTTGCTGACAAACGTGTTACTAGAATGTGGGTTCTGGGGAAAGACTAAGTGCACTGGATTATGTTCGGAATGATTGGGACCGGATTGGGATTCTGAGTTTGCAGCTGTTGGTTTTTAGCCTGGGTGTTGGATTGAATACGCGGCGCGGATGGTTTTGCATCTAACGCTTGTTTTCGGTGTTTTGTTAGATATAAAAGGCTGGGGTGGCCTGGACTCCGAGTTCTGGGCGTGTTCACTGTTTATTTGTTCACTATGATGTAGATTATTGGGCTTGGAAAAGGCGGTTTGCTCTGAAATATCGAGACATTTTCAGTACAAGTTTTCCAAAAGGCGCTCTATCATTATGTCTAATTGATGCGAAGCATGTTCAATGCTGTGTGGAAGACTGTACTAGTAAGTGACATTCATTACCCATAGTTATCGAGTAACAACAGTCCCTCGAGTAAAAAACCAGAATCTCCAATTGTGCATTTCCTCTACTCCCGTCGCTCCTCATAACGGTATTAGGAGTCGAAAGACCCGTGAGCATAAATATAGCTGCAACTCTTTCTCAATGTTCCAGGGTTATAACTCCATGTCATAGTTATCCGAATCATCAGACTGTGGATTTCCATGGAGCGGTATTTCACACTACGACAAACACAACTGCAAACTCATATTTCATCATCCAGTCTAACACTATCAGATGACTTCTTTCTATACCTTACTCCTTTGGCTCTACTCCATCATTATTAGTGAGACTATTGCGGCAGGAAAGGCTAGCCAGTGGTGCAGTCAGCTGTTTATAGTGCAGCACGAATTCCACTCCTAAATCAGGACACAACTTAGGTTAAGCATCACTCTCTGGTAAGACACCCCCCAACTTTCATGAATGATGTGTATATTAATTGGAATACTATGATTGAGAAACATTATTCTACAACATCTACGATCGCTACTACTCCGCTCCTCAATAACCCCGGTACTCCTCAAGAAACGAGTGAATCTTAGCCTTTTAGTTATTTCATATGTCTAAGCAGCGGGGACAATTCCTATAGCGGCTGTATAAAAACTCTTTCCGGGATTTTTATATTAGCCCAGAGAAATCAGAAATGAAGTGAACAATAACCAGCAGTTGGCGTCACAAGCAGTCAGGGCTTACTGGCTACCTTGATGATACTGTAATGGCAGAGTTTTCATGTAGCTTGCTATTTTCAGCCAACGATGCTTTATTCACTCAAAGCTTGACGAAAGCGAGATGTCAAATTACCAGCAAACAGGATAAGTAGTTGTTGGCTCGCGAATGAATGCCAATCTAAATCTTACGCATGGGTATCGGGGAAGGACAATTAAATTATAAGTCTTTCGTTTCATGTCCCTCTACGGTTTAAGATATCTCGCTCTTTGCAAGTCAAAGTTCATAACAACCCAGCTTTTTCTGCATTGAATGCTCAATGGGGTTTTCCCTCCTCAACCTCGACAACACAATCTAGCAATCTCAACGTCAACCTCAAGGACTGCTGCTGTGAGTATAGCAATACAAATCTAGCTGTATCTGCCATAGCGGACTAGGAATTTCAGGGCGTGTATAATACGTCGTACCTCCTCTCAAGATGCTGCCCGACAACCTCAGTAGTAGCTGCAAAGCCTACAAATCCGACACCAACGCATTCGTTACATGGCTCTCTCGTACAGCTCTGACCTGTGGATACAAATTCTCTCAATCCACGGACAATGAAAATACTGGTTATCCACCGGCAGATATCTCAAAACCTTCAACCACGAGACTGAAGGGAAAAGCACAGGTAAGAAACTTTATTGTTTTTGACCTCCTTTACCACCACCCATCCGCTCTTCTTGGAAGAGATAGAAGCTCTGGATCTCTGGGTTCAAGAAATTAGCATCATTTTTAACGAACATGGCTAACCTCCGAACCTACAGAAGAGACCACCAAAACAGGCGCCTCAACTCCTATCACTGCCTATGCCGACCAAAAGCTGTCAACCAGTGACCTCATTGCCCGAGCAAAGCACATTGCCGCCCACAAAAAGCCTCACATCAAAGTACCCCTGGGAATCCAATACGTCCTTCTTCAAGCCATCAAAGCGTGACGGCGATGTACAACATGGTTTCAGACTACAAATTCTCAAACTGCTTCATCCGATGATGAGAAATTCACTGAAAACGCCAGCCATGAACACTTTATCTCCATCCTTGAGAATGCTTGGACTATCCTTAGTCCGTGCTTTGAATCCACCAAGACTCCAAAAGCTACAAAGGCAGCCAAGTCTTCTTCCACTGAGCTTCTTAACAACCGCTTCGACACACTCGAAATTGAACATATTGACGAAGAAGCCCTCAAGTCAATGGCAAATGCAGCAGTAGAGGTGTCAGCTAAGGGTGTAGCTTCATAGCATGGACGATCACAAGCAAATGACGTTTGGGAGCTGGAGTTCGACAGTTTCATTGAGCTTTCATTCGCAGTTTTCTGTTTCTTTGAGGATTTGCATAAGATCCAAGATTTCCTCGGACATGTATGGAAGGAGGTGGCTGCCGGGGATCTCAGCTTCATGGTCGCATCATTAACCTCGAACGTTGCTCTTCAGCTCGTCCGTCTCACCGAACAAGAAGTGGTATCATTGACGCCGGTTTCGGAGGACAAACGTGAATATGAGTCAATTATATACCACCTGCTTCCAGTAATTATGGATTCGATTATATCAGAAATGATCATTACCGAAGGAGCAAGCAAATGACCACAGTTTACCGAGTTTGTTTACTCATCTACGTTCAATAGTCTGGCAAATTACAATTCCTTTAGAAAAGGCGGAGATCTTCCCGCGGTAATACCTTGCAGCGCCAAGCATTCATTGGATTCACACTCGAATCCTAACTGGGATGCTGAGGACCGCCTGTTGATTCAGCTACTTCTTGATTTAGAAATCAGGTCGACTCTCAATCGTGGACCAAAGGACCTTTCTCCACTACAATTGACCGCCCGTCAATTTTCTCCGTAGTGTTTTGAAGATGCAATCACTACGGGTCTGTCAGTCATCAAGAATACCACTCCGTGGGCAAAGACCCATGTTGTTTTTGGAGCTCGGATTCTTTTGGACATCAATAATATTCTCGGAACCAGAGTCGATGACGGTTAAAAAGACCTTCTTCATCGGGGTGCTATTACAGACAAGGATATGGGCATCACCTGGAATCAAGACGGTAGTTGGTTGCAAACTAAGAAAAAACTGGAAAAATAATGGAGAGACACAGACGTCGCGAATCAAGCAGTCGAACTTTCGTTCCCGGTTCAAGTTATCATTCGAAGAAGCCCAATGTTTGGATGGAAGTGGAACTTCATGCAAACAGCGAAACCAGTCATTCATGCAAGCATTCCGGGACTTGTCTATCCAGACCCAGATCCAGCTTTCTTCCACAAACACAATCCGGTATAGTGCGGATTGGAGCCCTTGACGCTGGCAGTTCGTTCTGAGAATATTGGCATCGATCTTGGGAACTCCTTCCGTTCGTTGGCAGCCATTGCTCATCTCTACAATGCCCTTCAACAAACGGGTCGCATTCAAGGACGGTGGGACACCTTGGATAGAGCAATAGAAGTGCACATGAGCGCTATATTTGCGGGAAGTTTACCAACTACCGAAGAGCAGTCTCTCAAACGCGTCATGCTGTGTATGAAAGTCCCTTCATCTTGCTTTGCAAAAGGCCGCATCCGCGATGGGCCAGATTGGAACAAGGTCTTTCGCAGCTCAGGGCAAGTCCTTAATGTCCAAAAGTTGTCTACTCATCTTCAAGCATATCTGGAGGACGGGGGTGGTGCCGAGAAGCTTCTTTATATGATGGAAAATCTCAACGGCACAAAAGCCCGTGGGAGTGACCACATCTCACTCAGCTCGACTTGCTGCGGAAACGCCATGCTGAATTTGCCGAAGCCATGTCCGCAATCGACATAGATTATGTGCGTCTGACCAGACAATGCACTCAACTTATCGTCCGCTTTCGCCAAGAATTTAATTCGAAACTGAGCATAGACATAAAGATGCAAGAATTTGAAACTAGAGGTATCGGTAAGGCCTCGAATATGTTTTGCGTGACAGCTATGTTTTTAAGGGCTTCTGCAAAGGAACTACCTTTGAAGAATGGAAAGACTAGTATAGATGATCTTGAACGGGACGACTCTCAGCCCAACATCGCTGCTGAAATATTCCAGGCTTTCCTCCCAGAGGCAGATGCACCTTTGAAGACGAAGCCGATTGATGTTTTAGCGGGTGCTGAGGAAAGTAATTGCAGAATCAAGTGGGAAGCATGAAGCATGTTCGTCGGGGACAAAGAAGGTGGCGAGGCACCGAAGTTTACTGTTCAAGAGCGGACATTTTGAATACTCTGTACCTCTTTCATGTTTACCGCCAGGCCTGGGCATGCAACGAATGGGTCAAGGAATGGATTTTGGATGTAATTTCCTATCTTGAAGCTCAGCACGTTCTTCCCGCGTATACCCAGAAATCAATAGAAGCAAAATTATTTTGCCCCCTAATCAGCATGTTTCATCATACTAAAGATTCGAAGTGATCCCTTATGAAGCCACCAGTGACTCGTTTAGAATGACAAATCTAAACAGGTTGTATTTACTACTACCTCTAAATATTGCTGCACAATACTCATCCCTACTCTCAACACCTATCATTCAGCATGATACACATTGCCTTACCACAAGCCATTGACAACAAACCTCTCAGAAGGAGATGCACGAAATTTCGACAGCACGCTGACTCCCAAGACTATTATGAGAAACACGATACCCTCATTGCGAACGAGCCTACTTTTTCGTAACACTAATCTTTCCTTTCCGGCCCTTGGTCCTCGGGTTTCAACTCGTATTCTTCTCGGCCGCTTAGACACATTCCACTACCCAAACTATTCGCAATACAACTCAATATCATTCCCTTGGACTCTGATCCGAACTCCTTTCTGTCCCGTCAATAGAGGACTGCGAAGCCGTCTTGCTAAGTGTTGGCAGCGAGTCATTCGAAACACTCGAAGCCTTCAGGGATCCCCGTCGTCGGGTCCTTAACACAAGTTATCATCGCTTCACTTAACCCGAAGAAAAGAGTTTCGTACCCTTGACTCGGATGAGTCTTCCAATAATACTTTGCCATGGAAGAGGCAGACTTTTGCATTGCCGGCCGAGGATGGTTTGGGACATCTGCTACTCTACCTTCTTGAAGCTCCTCCTGGATGGTCATGTCGTCGTTCGGCGTAGAGGGATGGTATGTTGCTCTAGGAGTCTCCTCGGCCTTCTGTCCTTGGGCTTGGTTTTGGTGAGGTGAGTCTGGGACCGTGAAAAGCCGAGGGAGAACTCACCGGAGTCCACTGTCGTGGGAGATGGGTCCTGGTTTTGCATATCTCCTACAGTATACATTTTCATCAACTCGGCCTGGTTGGATTTACTAGGGCTGGAAATTTTGGTGTTTCGGTCCTGTGAATTATTCCCCAGCTCGAGGATAAGCAAGGCTACGTTATGGACGTTGGGAAACAGGTAATATTGCTGTGTTGTGCATTAGAGTCATAGTGACGGTTATAGCAGGCATAACGGGCTTTGAGTAACATGAGTACTCAAGTGGTACGAATGCGCCGCGTGACAGCTTACTGGACCCTGATTGCTGGAAATTCGATCAGAATTATATTGGAAGTGAGGTGCAGGGAATGATGGGAATGACGTGCTTGAACGTCGGCATATCTCACATGAATATTCTCATAGTATTTCCCGTTCTCGTCTTTATTCATAAACACTTGCTACTCCAGCATAAGCTATGAGATACAAGTATTGCGCAGGGGATCTTCTTCCGAGCCTCTAAGACTTGGGTCTTAATTCCATGTCTGTCTAGATATATAGATCTCATCAAAGTCTGCTCGGGGAACTCATTACCCGGATAAAATATCAGGCAGAGCAAAGTGTATCACCATATGTCTTTGCTTGTCAGCTCTTAATTGCTATCTTAAAAAGTGATGTATAGCAACTATGCAGACACACGTTTTTGATTCATAGGTTGGCATGCTCCGCATTAGGTCGAGCTTCTGCTTCTTTCATCTTCTTTACTAGCTTTGTATATACTTTCTTCTTTAGAATCCGCAGGTAAATTATTAGATTTGGAGGCACTAGAGGCTCCGAAAAGGGATATGTTAGGGGACGCCTTTCTCGTTTTCATATATGTGATGCAATGCGAAATAGTAAGCGCAGATAATGATTTTATAAAGTTTTATATTTATTTCACTTCTAGCTAGTAGATTTACCAGCGTAGGAAGAATTAGGGCAGGGACTTGAGGAAATACATAAAGCTTAAGCTATAACTTAGATAACTTCTATAAAATGGCTACTTAGGGAGCAGCATATGAAAAGAGTATAGATTATTAACAAAAAAAAGGCCACCTACCCAATACGGATATTTGACGCTTTTGCTACCCGAAATCAACATGGTTGAAAAGTTTGATTTAACTATCCCCACCCACTCGCTTAGTTTAAGCAACGACGATATTACTAATCAAAAAGTCCACACAAAGCACCACGACACAAAAAAAAACGGCAAAAAAATTTGTTCTTATATGTTCCCTCAGGCGCGAGTCGAACGCGCGACTTTTCAATTGTTAGCAATTGACTGAGAGTAATGATTTTGGTTGTAACTAACCATTCCGGTGAGACTGAACTATTACAGCCGGACGCCATAAACCAACTAGACGACCGAGGGATGGGTTTTGTTTTACCGAAAATGGCTTATTTTGGTCTATCAATGAGTCAAGCTCCATCGCCGGGTAATTCGATCCTTGCCTTGATAGGCAATTTACGAAGTACCCCCCCGTACTGTCGCTTAATTATACTCAGGATGCAACGCAACGCAACTTACACCTACCTAATAAAAATCATAATAACCAGCACACGAACGAGACCTCAAAGTACTAAGCTTTATAAGCTCAGTAATTAGAAAAGCGTAAGGCCGTTGACATCTAAGTACGAATATCGAAACCGAAACTATCTCAAAAATCACACCTGGATCGAAAAATACCTACCATAAAAGTAGTAGACTTTTGTACAAGGAGAGAAAGAGGCGACAGATGCCTTTCCAAAGTGATATAGATTAATAATAGGTGCTCCATCAGCTAAGTATAAGCCATCTATTTCTATACGGCATCACGAGACTTGGCCCCTCTCTTTTCTCATCCTCTACCTAGTTACCTTCGTCGGCAGAATATGTTTGATCTGTAAAATCCTGGCTAGAACTGAGCATATAAATCCTCTTGTAGCCTTGAAACATTTTCTTAGTGCTAAGGAAAATGGAAGCTGCTGAGCTTTGACACCGAGTTTGTTTGCGGATGACAGAATGGAAGACTGATAGGGTTTTTTCTTTACTTTTAGACTGCTAGGGGCAGGAGAATCATAGACCAACGTCCGACGAATATTAAGCAAATGTGTTGATTGCCTTGACAGCAAATATGAAAATGACAGCAAGCTTTCTCTTGCAGAAACAAAAGAACCGCCGTGAACTAAAACTTGCTCTTATAGAAAGCAGGGTATTCCGTGTGTTTATGCCATATGCGCCGAAGAATGCTTTACGCAACGAGCCTACAACTACGAGAGATGCAGGGATGACCTTGTGATCTTTATGTTTCTCTGAATGCTAATAATTTAAAGTGGGACTTTATACTAGAAATATGTTGAGCGGCTTCGCTTCAGCCATGAATAATGACAGAGTAGTGACTTCCCACGCAGCTTCTTAATAGACCACACACTACACAATGTCGTCGCGCCCTTACGCTCTTGAAATTTAATTCCAAGATAACTATAAGTATTAAAAGCAAGAAGGCTATTCAAATTCTAGACCACTCAATGCAGAGCATTTTTACGCATCATCATTGCGAACACAAATGGTGCATCCAAATATCACAACCAGCACCATACCATAAACAATCATTCTTGTGCGAGGATTTTGAAGTAGCAAGCGTGAGATCTTTCGCCTACTAGAAATGGTTTGAAAATGACGGAGAGAGATGAAAGTTGACAGCAAATGCGATCTTGACAGCAACTCCCCCTCAAACAAATCAAGGACCACCCTCACATATTCTAATCAGAGGCGGTGTAAGAATCCTCGACATGAAACCGTGTTTTTAGAAAGTTCTATCTATGTTCTACCGCATGGTACTACTTCCGCCCGTCCAGATGCTGCCTGCGTTTTGAGTGATGGCGGTTGGTTATGCAGCTGCAGAGATGAGGGGATGCACCAGATGGATTAGTTATAAAACGCAGACATCACGAGTCATATTGCCAAGAAAGAAAGAAGCCAAATGATTGTTGTGTACGGCAGTTGACATTGTGGAGTGTTATTGTTGTTCCCTCTATTCTCTCTGCTGTCGATAAAAGCTGGGGGTTTTTTCGTAAGGAAGGTGCGGTTTCTCAACTTCTGAGAAAGAGTCTGACTCCTCAGAAGTCTATATTTAACTCGGTTCGATGTCTGTCTGTTAAGAAACATATGCCTTCACTTATGGCTCTCGCACAACTACTGTTGGGATTGCTGCGGAGTTGTCCAGTCTGCGACCTTACTTACTCTTCTTTGTCTTCTGTCTCTGCTTCTATATATCGCCTGACAGCTCTATTTTTTCTGCATATAAAGAGTAAGAGTCGTTTGCTGTCAAAGATTGGTATGCTGTCAACTGTTCTTTGCTGTCTGGATTTTTCAAGACAACCCCCATGAAGGCATCTGTTAGACTTCAATAAAGAAACGTTAAAAGAAAGTTCCACCCATAGTTTACCATTGAAGCATACTGCTAGGCACTCATGTGTCCGTCCCAGTGTGCTCTCTATACATACAGCTGAAGTTCATTTACATTTTATGCAGTGACTGGAAACTGATATATTTATGCCTCGATGAAACGGTATCTGGGTCGTTACTTCCCCCACTCATTGCTTTTAGCATTGCGCATTCCCCTTGTAGTGCATATAATAGAGTGTAGCGAAGGGATGCTCTACCGGCCCCCCAGATTCAAGGCTGGGTCAAGTTTGACGATACGGTTTCCCTAGTGCAGCTGTGATGATACCAAGTACTCTTAACAAGTAGAACAGGACTAAATTCACAATGTCACTTAGATGAACTTATGAGGCTTGTTTTAAAACTGTGGATTCAATGTAGCTGTTCTAGCCTACAAGCGCACTTTATGTGAGTATTCAAAACTATTTACGGCATCCTACTTGTATGTATCTGTCCATGTGCATCTGTTGAATAACCTAATATCATATACTTGACTCTAGACTTTAAGCGTAAAGACATGCATAATACCGATACTAGTAACTTAGATGACAGCTAATTAGCAGGTGGAGAACACGAGGTTCTTTGGAGCCCCTTACGTGAACCCCCCCTGATCGTCTTCCCCTTTCTCAAACCCGCACAAAAGAACAAAGGGATCTTCCCAATTTTCGGTCTCAAACACACACAGAAACAAATATCGCATATGATGAAAGTCTCAGAACATATCGCGAGCCGTTGGAACAAAGCCCATTCACGTCCCCTCAAGTCCCGCGAGACAGAATCTCACACCCCTATGCAGCCATCCGCAACCAGTAACCACAAAATCTCTTATTCCCCTCTTACTTAAACACTTGTTTCCATATCTCGAACGAATAATAAATAAAACCCTCCTCTAAACCACATCGTATCAATAACCTCAATCAGCTATGCCGAGCGGCAAAGAACCATAAGTGGCGTATTATTACTATCAATAAATAAAAGCAGAATCCCTCACCACCGGCAACTACCCCTAAAGAAGAAACAAAAATCTCGGTAATTACTCTACTGCTTCGTAGCCACAGCACCGCGAAGCGAAATGAAGAGATACAGAAAATATGACAACACATCAATTCTCCGCTTTCGAGATGAGGTTTCGCTTCTGCATCTACTACTATAGGTAGGGAGTTGCGTTGGGTTTGTTAATCCCCGGTTTTGTTTCTGTCAGTCGGTTTCTTGATTAGATGAACAAGTAAAACCCTAATAATAACCAAATGAGACGATGAAAGATGATGCGATTGGTAGCAGCAAACGCGTACTAAGCGCGATGGTAAATTAGAATAATCACTGGATTGGATAGAATGAGAGAAATTAATTGGAGTGGAAGGAAGCGCAGCGGCGGCACGGATTGTATTTGTATGTCAAACTTTATGTATGAAGGTATGTTGGAGGTTATGAAGATATAAAATGAAATGAAATGCGGGCCGGGTGGATTTTCATGCATGTGGCGTTATTGTGGCTGGGGTTCCCCCTTTGAGTTCACGTCGCGAACGCGTTCATGGACTGTCCGGAAATAACTTGCAGATAGCGACATAGAGACAAACCGGATTCCTGGTACCTATTTGAAAGATCCTGCATTTGCATTTGCTTTGTCGTACTCGGATTAAACCAACAAATGGATTTCTCGCTCACTTGTCATTTGATATTTGCGATCTCACATGTACCTACCTTGCACCAAAAACCCCCTCCCTCACAAATGACCCGAACTGCGCTGTGCCTCACTCACTCTTTATAACTTCCCCTCCACCTGCCCTTTCCAGCCAACCCAGTCCCGTCCAGTCCAGACCAGCCCCCAAGCTATCCCCTCTAATCGTGATCCCCTTCCCAACACGATTACTCCCGTAAAGGGACCCCCATTGCACTCCGCCCCGCCTTTCGCCTCCATAGACCTTTACCGGAAACAGAATAATGCACCACGAAACCAGCTGAACCACGCACGCCACTGCCTCTATACCTCCGTACGCCGTGTGTTCATATCCTAACCCGATTATCCCGATTATCCCGATTATTCCGAATCCCTGGACTGCGTACAGGTACGAGTTATGGACTGATTGGGTGAAGAGAAAGGGAAGGAGTGTACTCAGGTCGCGCGCGGGGGGCTTTCAGCCGCTTTACGGTGATAACGAACGTGCTTGGCCTTTTGAGTGGCTGAGGATAGAGATATGGGGTCACTGGCGGGTGGGGATATTATCCAATTGAGGGGAGGGAGGCAGAGGTGTTGTGTTGCTATATAAAAACCCCCGGGCTCCCCGGTTGGTTATCCGCTTCCTCGGGATGTTTGTTTCTCGTTCTCGGTGGCTGTGGTGTGGTGTTTTACGGAGTATTGCGTGCTCTGACTACTCCAATCATGTACGTGAATATCGTGAAATTCTGAAATGAACCCGCGTACTGTATGTAGATTTATGTAGTTTATAGCATAGTATCAAGGAACATAAACTGCATCTCTCAGTAGTAAGTGTGCAGCTTGAAGTATTAGATTCTTAGTTGGGTTAATAAACTCTAGAGTTCGAGGTGGAATTAGGTCCCTTGATTGATCTCCAGAGATTCAAAATTAAACCAACATATTAACGCCATAGCTAAACCCCTCTCTCCCAATCAAAAACTGCAAAGATCTACATCCACATCTAATATTCCAACGGCGCATGGTAGACACCGACGGCGTAGACTATCACCAGCCTCGGTAAAGCCCTTCAACGCGTCGCGTTTCCTTCCATCTCGTTTCAATTGAAGATGACGCGATACGAGTGAGACGCGACGAAACCAGATTATTGATTATCCGTCCCAGCCTTGTGGATTTCTTGCCCATCACATCACATCGCGCATGGATATTGCAGTACATTTGCATGGGGTTTTGACGCTGTGAATAAATCTATTTAGATACATTGTTCATTTTCGTCCTTGGTACTTGCATACTATCTAAAGAGGGGTTGCCGCATTATTTGGAATGGAAAAGAATGAAAGGGGAATGAATGAATGAAAGAGGTTGCGTCATTGATTGCTCCTCTTTGAATCTTAAATCTTGAATCTTGAAATGGAATTGGGAAAGAGAGGCTAGATGTGGCTTTTATGGGGTAGAGGGGCTGAAGGTTTAGAGGTGCGTTCTAATAGTTTCGAGAGGCGTTTTCTTAGGGGGAGGATTAATATGGATTAAAAGATGACGAGAGTTTACAGTAATTGTGAAGAAAGGAAGATAAGAAGATAAGGAAGTAAGTCTAATTGTTACGTTAAGTTTCCTTCGTATTAATTAATCAATTAATCAATTATCAGCGACTGTGTAAAAAAAAATTAGCTTGGTGGTGGGATAGTACGAAGTATGGTACTTGTGTGAACGAGTATCTAGAATCCGGCATTTGTAAAGAAGGAGCCGTACTATACAAAATTGTTGAAGATCAAACCATGCACTGCACGCACTCCTTCCTCAAGTTTTTCTGCTAGCCCCGTACGTATAGTACTGCATCGGATCGGAATGTAAAGCCATTTCGGGAATCTCCTGAAGCTGGGCTAGCGTGGGTGTGATACCGGTATTATAACGAAAACGCGGGGTCCGACCTAAGGTAGGGGGGTAAAAGTACGGCCCTAATAACCCTGACCCTGACTATCAGTTCCAGGTCTACGCCACGGCGTATTGCTTGAAAGCTATGGATGAGAACGAATGGCAGGACAGAGGTATGGATGTGAATTTATACGATGTAGCAATTGCTGAGTGCTTAGAAGGAGGGTGGGCAAGGGAAGGGGGTTATCTTCAGCCTTCGTCTGACTCCGAGAAGGATTGAGGGGTATTTGGTTTGTAGTACCTACTCTTTCCGGAGCATGGTATATAAGAAAGCAGAAAGGAATGCTCGGCTTGGGCTTCGGATCCTTATAAAGGAATATGCAATAAACAGATACATATACATATATATATTGACGTGACAATCTCTCTCTCTTATATACACACACTCTCATCCATCGATCAAAAAACACTTTCCATTTATACCCCCCCCCAAAAAGAAAAAGACTTTCTCCAAGCAAATTGGATAACCTTTTCCTTTCTAAACCAAGAAAATTAAAACCGCGAAAGCTCCAAGTTTGAAGATAAACTTTTACCTCCGTAGATTTGAAATGTGCAGTCGTTATATCATTGGCTGACCGATACGCGTGCTAGTCGCGAGAACGAAATAAAGTTTAGAGGCTAAATCAAATAGGGAAGAGCATGTGGCTGCGACGTGATTTTATGGGGAAGGAAGAGAAGTGTGGCTTGACTATATGCTATGCATGCACTTATACCATACATAAAGATTATATGAAATGTGGGGTGGCTAGGCTCGCTCTCGCCCTTTGACGCGTGAGTAAGAGAGGAGGTTGGGTTAGTTATCAAAAGATTCTTGCTTAGAATCTTTATGACCTCGTGAGTAGATAAGTTTTTCTTCTTTTTCTTTTCAAGGGAAATCAAGCAAGCGGTATGAAGTAATACGTTTGATAGTTTAATACAAAGTGGAGCGTAAGAGGAATTCTTCACAGAGTTTTTTTACCAAGGTGGGGGCGGAAAATCATGAATGAAGGTATTGAGAATGTAATGGCGGGGTACGAGTGACGACTTTTTTGCTGTGGACATGGGTTTTGGTCTGCGAGACTCCGAGATTGGTGGAGAGGGAGGGGTTTGTAGATTGGTTTGGGTAGGGAAAGTAGGGAGGGAGGAAAAGAGGACTTGTAGGTTTGTAGATGCGGGTGAGAGGTTTGTAGGAGATGGAGCATTGGAGATCCGCTGCGTTGCATTGGAGGGGATTGTGATGCGGCTGTATGGTATAGACGCCGAGGATACCGAGAGTGAGATGAGATGACCGAAGTACGGATTTAATACACTCCTGCAGCCTGCTTGTTAAAAGTTCACTGGTACAGTACAATATAGCAAGGAAAACCTGTCTGTCTCTAATGAGAATCAAGCAGTTCCAAATTCTTGATCATATCAATAGCCTCCGAACTAAACCAACAGCACCAAGAAATCTAAGCTGACTTCGACAAGCAGATCCCCTTATTACTTTCGTATTACCTACATTCGGTCAACCCGGTAGTGGCGTCTGTCTGCATCTCATGAACCCATACAAGTAAATTCCGGGCGAGTCGCGCCGCGTTCGCTCCTTAAAACGCGTCCCTGCCCCGCGTCTGTCTCCGCCCTCTCCATAAGAACATGAATTTTTTTTTGGACGTGGCTGGTAAACTGCAGTACCTACCTATTTATTTCCACAATAAATGAGTCAATGAAGGAAAAGAAAACCAGGGCTTGCTGATATAGAGGCTATGTATGTATTGATTAATGGATTGATGAATAATAGGTGAGGAGTGAGAGAAAAAAAAATATGGGATTAAGAGAAGTGCATGCATATGTTAAGCAGTTTGTGGAAATGACGTATGCGGTACGGATATCTTTATGCATATAAATAAATGCACGTGCGAGATTCCTTTTTATAGATCTTTTGTGGAGTGCACATCCCAGATCTATAATTATACAGTATAAAAAACGTTAATCAAGATCATGCTTTTTATTCACGGATTATGTATGTCCAAAACAATGTACGGGAGAAGGAATTCGTGATGTGATGTGATGTGATACTCGTCGAAGTATGCACCCGAGATAACAAAGACGTGGTACTCGTAGGAAGGACCTTGCGTTGCATTGCGCGGGAGGAAGGGAGGAAAGATACAGGATTCCATACTCCATCCTATACCACATCTCCGCTTAGACAAAGCAAAGCAAGGAAACGGATACTTCATAACATGGCATTTCTTTGGGTGTGGTCGCGATTATGGCTATCTTGATTGTGACTGACCCTATCTATACTTTATATATGTGCGTGTGGGATTGGTATCGAGCGCACATGGCCGAGGTTGCAGATGAGGTCGCGATGGACTGTGCTGTGTTGTCCACCAGCCTTTTCTTTGCGGGGTGGTCAGTATGCTGCACGTAATAAGGCTAGGTATTACAAAAGGAAGTTTCATGACTTGGGGATATGGTGGTGTTATTGGGTCGCTGTCGTCTTTACGAGATCTTCTTCGAAATGGATTTTATCGTGGAAATGGAAGTGGAAGGGGAAGTGGAGTAATGTGATCAAGATATTGATATTGCTATTGTATATTTTATGTACGGAGGAGGCTCTGGTAAGGAAAGGGTGAGGATCATACAGCGGCCGTATGACTGTACTTTGTACCGTGAAACGATTCGTCCATGCCGTGGTTTGGATTTTCAACAAGGCTGGGCTGGATGAAACACAAAATGCAGTGTTCCAAAGCAATCCCAATGTCTGCACGATGATCAACAATAAACATGCAGCTGTACTATACACTACCAGATCTTGGGACATTCATTTACCAGAGGTTTATGGATGCATATATTGTTTATTTGTTGCTGGCTCCTGAACAATAGAAATGGCCGCGGTCATGGCCTCAGCCCTGAACCCAAGCGCGTGCGTGATCTGAGACTTATGCAAATAATCTGCACTGGGTATAATGATGAATGTCAATTGTCAATGACATACATAGCGGGCAAATCAGAGGGTTGGATTGGAAACGCCTGTCGGGTATCAAAAGCAAGCCTTCCTCGAATCTGTATGTTGTTTATGTGGAGTGGTATTTTAGCTGCAGCCGACCTGCAGACCAAACAGGACACGGCCAGCCAGCTCAGCCAACCGTGAAGTCCGTAGTCGATCAATCCTAATCCACAGAAGCTCCCTCGGCTCCATATACATGGCCAGGGAAGCTCTGTACGGAACATGTACGGTACGCCTACTCGGTGGTGGTGCTCCTCGTAAGTGCGTGCAGGAAGACTAGTAGCAGAACAATAGGAGCAGCTCCGTCACTCTCACGCGTGATAGATTGGATTTTACAAACTCGGAGCTCAGCAAACTTGCAGCAAATTACCGTATCGTGTCGTCGCGTAGTTCATGGACCGAGTATCGTGAATCTTGCGTGTGTTTGGGTTTGGATCTAAAATGGCAGCTCACGAACGGTAATCAGAGATATCGGATTCCAGCTGTCCAGTGGAAAGCTCGAAACGCGACTTTCGGGCCAGGTTATACCTTTCCCGTGCCTGGGGGTCATCCCAGCCCAGCAACTCTGCCGTATGCACGCTCACGCTGTACTCGTACTGTAGCCAGAGGCGCGCATCCCAGTCTCTGCCATAGAAACAGGCCTAATCTGCTTTCAGCCGCGCCGCGCTGCTGTGAGCCTGCCCTGCGTGTTGTGGATCGATTTATTTGGACGACAGGTGGAATTGGATTAGACTTGTACGGCTACGGCATCCACGGTGATGCTTGCATACATACGATGCGATGGGCTGGCTGGCTGGCTGGCTGGCTGGGCTGGTGCTGGGGGCGGATCCAAGCGAAGAGAAGAAAAGAAAAGAAAAGAAAAGAAAAGGGAAAAGCGACAGAACACAACACAACACAGCAGCGACCCAGAAGAGAGAAATGAGAGAATGTGAGGGGCAGATGGCATGGTTATAGTATGGTATCGTCTGGTCTGCTCTCCTACTCGTACTTACTGTACTGTACCTACTTGTTGTCTCCACAATCAGCTTGTGTAAGATATCCAAGCTCTCTCTCTGGCTGGTGGAGGTAGGACTCGCTAGGTCCCCTACTACGACCCTACGCTCCGTACTCTACCCTGCTCGCTGCCAGTGCCAAGACACCCCCTTCCTCCGTAGAGTAAACCTCCACCTCCAAGTCCGCCCCTATCCGGTCTAGCCTCCCTCACCACTCGTTGGTCAACGCCGTGTCGTTTCTACTTTCTCAGTGGACCTTTCTCACTACTCCATACTCACTTTAACCTCCTCCTCCTCCTCCTCCTCTCTTCCTATCCTCCTCCTCCTCCCCTTCTCCCCTCATACCCTCGATTCTGTCATCATAGAGGGCAAAGGAGGATTTTCTTTGGGCATTGACTTTGGCATCGTATTGCGTTGAAGCCGAGAATTAGTGTCGTGGTGAATGTTGATGCTGGTGATGCTCGATTGCACTCGCCCCATCTTCAACTCCATCTCCATCCCCTCTCGTCCGTCCGTAACTGTCAGCTCCGACAATCCCACCACGAGGCAGTAACATTAATTCACCCACCGACCGACACGCCCTCAATCACGTTCACAAGTCTCCCTTCTCCTCCCCCCACTTCGAATTGACAGCGACCACCCATCCTCGACTGTACAATTACGATTCCCTCCCCTCCTCCCTCCCCTCGAATCAAGCCTCGATACAAACACCCCTCCCCACCCACCGACCTGTTTGCTTCTTCGTCCTCGGTCAAGAAGCCATCAAACGTCAATTCACGATCATTTGATTCCCTTTTCCACACCGGTAATTGGTCAATTGGACTGGTCGAGGACTTTCCTGAACTCGGCATCAACGCCTCCAATTTTTAAAATTACCCTTTACCCCCAGTGCAGCGGAAGATACTAGACATACAAGGTCAGCAATTAATACCCTGGCACTCATCTCTACATATTCTATTCCACTCTCTTCTACGTTCTCAAGTATCGTGGCTGACAATTCCCCCTTGCTCCAGCTGTAGTGCATGCCAACCGTTGCGTACCTGGTGGCATTCTTCGCATATCTTCCCCTCGATTCCCACCTCCCCACATACCCAACACGCCAGAGCAGAAGGCTGGAGACGTTCACTCGTTCATCCCGCCTTTGCCCTCGCCTCGCAAATTACGGTTCATTTTACAGAGATCAGGCATTGTCTAACCTGTCGTTCTAGCCTCAAGGTTTAGTCTTCGTCCAAGAACAGCAGCAAAAATCTCTGAACTCTAGTTGGTAAGTCTTTCACGGCAACGGAATGTTCCCCGCTATACCCATCCTCGATCCCCCTACTGTTCCCCCTTGTTGAAGGCTGGCCGGGCTTGCTAAGGCTTGCCCACCCTCTCTGTTTTAGATGAGGACCCCTGGCTAACTATTTTGCCTTTACCTTAGACTCTCGACATCTCATATAAGTTGATTTACCTACCACCACGCTTGGAACCTTGGATCCATACGCTCTTCGTTTTGCGGCCAGTCTCGACTAGTCGTTGTCATTCATTTCATATAATACTGTCAAAACTCTCTCTAATACCCTAATACCACGACAGCCCAAAGTACTGTTCAGTTTTGACACGGTACACTACATTCCTTTGAAACAATACCAGTGTCTACCGAGCACTGTCGGTCGAAGCTCCTGGCGAACTAGACGTCCACTCTTTGCATTCTCTCTCCCTCGACTTTCCTGGGGAACTCTCTCAGCTATTCACTATGGCGTACCAAAAACAACCGTGTGAGACCTACTTTGTAGAGACACACGATTCCTCTCACCGTCAGCGAGCTCCTCAAGATTACCTCAGGATGCTTGGCAGAAGGAAGCAAGAGGCTATGGCAAATGAATTGTCGAGACAAGCGTGCGATACCTATGTGGAGGATATCATGAACCACATGAAACAGATGGAGGTCAGTACATCTTGACTTTCACCTTTCATATGCATGATGCTGACAAACAACAGGAAGAGACACTACCAGACGTCGCCTCGATCGATATTCAACAAGAGATTCAATGGTTCATGAGACCTTACCTCATTGACTTCCTCATCGAGGCTCATCAAGCCTTCCAACTCCTCCCCGAAACACTGTTCCTTGCCGTCAACCTCTTGGACAGATACTGCTCAAGAAGAGTTGTCTATAAACGTCACTACCAATTGGTTGGATGTGCTGCTTTGCTCATCGCTGCCAAGTACGGTGATAAGAAGGATCGTGTCCCAATGATTCGGGAGTTGAAGTCCATGTGCTGCTCACTTTACGACGAAGATATGTTTACTCAAATGGAGTGGCACGTCTTGAACACGTTGGAATGGGTTATCGGTCATCCCACCGTAGACACATGGTTACAACTCGCCTTGAAGGATGGTCCAGCCTACGAAGATGTAGAGGTAGAGCACATGGCCTTGTACCTCTCGGAAATTGCGCTGTACCATAAGGACTTCGTCTCGAAAAAGTCATCGGTAATGGCTCGTGCCTCATTGGCTCTCGCTCGTGGGATCCTGGGCCGCCCCGAGAATCTCGAAAGTCATGACCACGAAGTAAATCAGACACTCATCGAGCTTTCTGTGAAATTAGACCGGCCATCACAAGTTCTTTTCCGCAAATACGCCTCACCCCACATGTCCCGTGTTGCCAACAGACTCGAGAACTTCCTCCACGAACAAGAGGAACTCAACAGAAGAGCAAACCCACCAACACCCCCCGCGGAAATTACCATACAAAAGGCAACTCCCGAAATGTTCCCCGGCACCCCACAAAAGCCTTATGGCAATGGCAATGGTAACATGGTGCATGGCTACATGACACCACCCATCACGCCCGAAGGAGAATACTTCACCGGCGGTAACGGTAATGAGATGAAAGGATACCACCACCAAGTCCCCCGCTGCCCTGTCACTCCCACTCCGCAAATCCACAACCCATATACAAACCCACAACAATACCATCAATATGGTATTGGTATGCACTGAATCTTCGACCCCGATAAATAAAAATCAGAACTCTCATATGTACTACAATTTGTACCCCAATTTGTGCAAAACAAAAGCACAACGTCTTTCACATCAATTCAATCAAAATAAATCACATTGTTCCGATCGTCGGCATAAGCGTTTCCCTCGGCATTAGCGAATTTGCTCTTGATTTTACTCTTTCTGAAGCCTGTTAAAGTTATTAGCGCTTTCCTTTCTCTATTTCTTTGAATTACAATACCATTCTTGCACAGTACAACTTCGGAAAGATGGATGGATGGAAACAAAAGCATCGAAATGATGGATGGATGGATATGAAGGGAAAGAAAATGGAATGCATCATAGATTGCCAAGATGGATGGGGTGTACGGGAAACGTATCTGAGGTATGCATTGCATGGCCTAGAGGTTACGTGGAGGTGCGGGACATGTGATACCCGTAGAAGTGGAGAGGCTTGCGTTAGGCTGGTGGAGGATAGCTTAATCGAAACGCTTGCTGGCATTTTCATGGCTCTTGTGATATGATGTGAAGCTCATGTAGATGTGAATTCCTAATGCCCTTTTCCGAGTGGAACCACAGTTGAGTTTCTGCATACATACACCACCCAATTACCCTTCGCCTTCTATGATCCAACGGATTCACCGTCAGTCTCATTTTTCTATCCTCGTAGCATAGAAGTCTACATAACCCTCATCTTCGTCACGCCAGATGTTCTCCCTTCCCTTCTCGCCGAGGCAGGCAACCTTCGGGAGCTGCCTTCTCGTCGTCTTCAAAAAACTTGTCATGGATAATAGTAGGTGGGTGTGTGGGTATTTGAGTGCTTTCATACTAATGGTAGGCTCCCCACTTGGGGAGAGGGGATGGGGGTTTGTGATGAAGAGCTATTGGGTGAGTAGCAGTTTGAGATGCAAGGACTATCAGCATGGACGAGTTGAATGCAAAATTCGCGGGAACCATCACTTTTATCTTTCTGCTGGCGCGGTGGTGATTAATCTAATATCGCAGCTTAGTGTGTAAAATTTGTGTATAGCCTTTGCTTGGTAGGCTTGTAGAGGTCTATATTTTGCAGTTCACAGTTTTCAACGAAAAACTACTTGCCTTTCGTTGTTGTATTGGCCCTCTCGACGACTTGGACGGATTTAATAACCTGGAGTTTATACTCCCTTGTCCGGAGCATATAGTAGAGAAGAAAAAGAAGAAGAGGAAGAGGAAGTGGCAAATAAATCAATTTTTGCTTACATTTTCCTGTTTAGATCGAGTGTTTTACACATTCATACTCGTACATATCGCAGCCAACTCAAGTTTTCAGATTTCCTGGTAATAAGTGGCGTCGAGGGAGATGACAGCAATTGTGACTTTGACTGTATTTCGTTCAGTGACGACAGGGCGAAAAAGCTCAAATCCCGTCTTTCTACTCAAGTGAGGAATCCTTCCTTAAAAATATGTTATATTCAAAGCTGTCTGTCTTTCAATTGCTTTTCGCTGTTTTGTGGTCTGCAGATCAACCAAATAAGCACATCTCTTAAGTCCTTGGAGTTCTTTATTAGTCCATTTTAGATTTGAATGGTGCTTATATACTTGTAAAATGCCGTGGAAGTCCAGTAGGGCATGGGAGATCTACTCCAGTCCTTTGAGGAGTATATTGATACATTAGTTTATCTTGAAGCAATTCCTAGCAACCATTCCCGATTCTACTGGGAATATGTGGGAGACTGACTTCAGAGCGCAGCTCGACAGACCAAGCCAGTTGCAATTGCAGAATCACAGGATTCTAACACGTGTTCCCTCCTTTGTAAGAAATCGAAAGATTAATACTGGAAAGAAATGCCTAAAAGTATGGTCTTGACAGCAAGTGCTTAAGCTGAGCACGTTACATCCTCGAAGTCACGTCAGGAGGAGTTACTTATTTGGCTTCATTATGGAAGTAGCCTGCCTAGCCACAATCACCTAGAAAAACTCCTTCCAAATCCGGTTGCAGCTTATGGTTGAACAGGAGGCAGAGACGCCGCTCATGCATTTGTGCAAGCTATGAGGAAGACAACACTTGCTTTTTGGTCTGCAGTGTGCTTACCGTTCTCGGTTGATTGTTATGGAATGTTAAGTGGTTCATGGCTTATGTGGTTTAGCGGTTCCTTTCTCATAAGCTGTTCATCGCTCCTGCTTACCTGAAATTGAAGTATTGGTTCTCACTTTCATGGTCTCGCAGTTATGGGCAACTGTTACAACTTGCAAATAAAATGACATTCTTAATTCTATAATGTATGAAACTATTTACGCCTTCACTACTTCTTCCACCGGTTCCTGCTATTCTCCAACCACTCAGCGACCGGATCGGAGTCCCAGGTAACTTCTTGGTCTGTGTTCTGCATGAATGTAACATGGCTAACATGCTGCAAAACTCTGTCGTCATAATCGATAATCTTCCCATTCCGGTGCTCAAATGTCGTAAGGGGGTTGTCATAGCGATCTTCTGGTATATTAAGGCCGTTACTGAACTTATGTCCAAACGATATATCCCACTTCTTCTGGCCGGGCATCCGATGTTGTCCCAGAACATCATTGCGATCTTCCCCGAGCCACAAGATATTTCGAGTAGGCGCGCAAGTCACATAACATGCCACGAACGGCAGCAATCCCGACAGTCGGACATCGGTCTCCACCCCATTTGCATCTATTTGCAGAGCGACGGCGCTTTCCACAACCGGACATAGCGAGCCAAGATACTTGGGCGCTATCGGGAAGACAGGATCGCTTTCATCTACTAGCTGCAATCCTTTATGGTCCAAGACGCATACATATAGCTCAAATATTCTCGTCTTCACTATACCAGCCGCGGTGCTGAGCGCGGTTACACTCTGACACGCATACTGCTGTTTATCGACCCCCAGCTTCAAGAGATCCTCAGTGTGCAAAGTCGGAAAAGTCGCCCCAGAATCTAGCAGAGAGCGAAATGCAAGTTTCGGGCCTTCTGTTTGTGTATTAACATTTCCATGGCGATCCTTGGCCGCCGGCCATTCAGTTGCATGCTGGAGTTGCGGCATGCGCATCACCCAGCCTTGACGCTTCCAGTATCCTTGCATGATGCGGTAATGACCCAGATCGGTGTAGTTCTCGTCTCGATGCAGCGCGACTACTCCCATTGCCCTTGGATTATCTTCGGGGTGCACCTTTAGGGGAGGTTCCCACCAAAGCCAGTGCGAGCCGTGGGCAAGGGCATAGCGGTCCAAACGCTCTTGTCTGTCGCGGACGAATTCGCCATATGTTGATGCCGTGTCGACAATTTCACCGGCGTACATGAGGGTGTAATGGTCAGAGTACTGGATTGTACCGGTCATGTAGCCCGCGATGGCGCCACGGATATTCTGCATCTCTGGCTCAAATTTGGAGGTGTTGAGTGCCCACTCAAGGGTATCTAGCCTCTCTTTTATTGCGGTTCTTGCTGGATCTGGGCCCCTGCTTTATCGTTAGTAGTTGTATTTTCTTCTGATGGAAGGGGTAGCCTACCCGACTCTCACATTTTCTTCCAGTTTGTCATCCAAAGCTGCTCTGGCTTCTCTTGCCTGCTGTAGAGATCTCGCAACGACTGGCAGTAAACGCGGCTCATTCATCTCGTGCGCACGGTATACCTCTTCCCAGATCTCAACCTCTTTGTCGGCACGCCCGATCTTACTCAGTCCGACAGGCTCTTTCTCACCCCAAGCTCGCGACGGGAAGAATGTGCTGCCATTGCAAACGTCCTCTATTATGAGTTCTGCGGGATCAAATGGGTTTTGTCTACCCCGTTTCTTGATGGAGAGTTTGGGTGCGGGTCCAAGTTGTTCGATTAGTACTTGCGGAACGCAGAGCCCATCCTTGGAAGGGCAATTTCCATCATGATGGGTGGAAGCTGAATTTCTTTCTCGTGGAGGGCTCTTGGACTTTGAATGCGAGGTTTTTGCTGACGTGGACTTTCTTCTGGATCTCCATTTCGACGAAGCTTTATGGGGTGACTTTGAACCACCTTTCAGCTGAATAAACAGATTGGAAAAGTCTGCGTTCAGGGTGGTGGTGTGACTGCGAGTGGTCACCATGCTTGTAGTATGAGAATTGGACTTCCTGGAATCACAGCGTGAAGCAAAATTATTTGGCCTTTGTTACTTTTGACGTAGACCAAGTGCTGACTCCATCTCGTCTTATAGTTGGAGCCATTGTATCAATCTGCTCTGCGTTCAGAAGGATCAAAGGATATCATTTTATTATCCGAAGCCAGAATCCAATCGTTCCGCATGCAGTGAGAAGCCAGACACTCGTCTTTGTTCGCTGATTTTGAATTTGGTGGCATGGCTGGAATTTCCATGCAATTAGCATTCTTGGGACTGTTGATTTCCGCTTTGGGTGAGGAATGCATTGTGTGAGACAGGTTCCTCCTACATTGCGCGCGTCGCAAGTTGCGAACTGAACGTGGATTTCTTTTCTCCGGTTGACGTTCTGCTGCCTGTATGGATACAATCTTGCACTTAACTCATCGCAACCCGTTTTCAGGAGATTTGGAAGTGTATTGAAACTGAAAGGACAGCAGACAACCAGGTGGAGTCTGAGGATGGCCTCCAAGGTCTCCAAGGGGTAAGTTTATGAGTCTTCTAAAAATGCAACTATTTCTTAATATACTGATAACTGTAAAGTCGGGCCAGAGGTCGTCCGCCTGCCCCTCGTCCCCCGATTCTGGAGGATTCACCTTCACTACCTCCAACCGACCCTGGCTTACCAAAACCCGATCCACCAGCTCCAAAGCCGCCAACTCCAGAGCCGCTGGCTCCTGATTACCCATATCCTGAGCTTGTCAATAAGTCAAGGATTTTCAAGGGTCACCCGCAGCCTGAAGTTTCTGAGCGACTACAAGAAGCCAAGAACTTCCTGGCAGATGAGGACCCAAACCGTTGTTTGGGGTTCGACTCTAAAATAGCGCAAATCGAGGAATACATCAGGTATATCCAGGAAGAAGAGATTAACCATGATGAGTTTCTTCTCCGCGATGTCAAGATTATGGCAGAAGTCCATCGTGACTGGTTTAAACGAGCGCAAGAGGGCCTCCCCGAGACAAAATGTCACCCAGGACCTTCTATCATGCCTGTTTCGATGCGACTCATTCCAGCCAACGACTTGGGCGATATTCAAGAAGAAAAAGAGGCCATGGGACTCGTAACCCAGACGAGGGAAGACCATGCGCCGTTTACTACAGCCTTCGAAGAAGACCACAGGGAATTCCTCCAGGCAATGCGATCGGATGCTTCTGCTGATCCAGTCGAAGTAGATGAGAACAGCAACCTTCTCTGGATAGAAAGCAGAGCTTATGGCTGGGCTTTGAGGGAGCCATCCATGATTCCGCTGTGGCTACATCCTACCAAAGGCATTCCAAAGAATGGGATACTACCAACAGAGAAACCATGGTATCGTGCCGCTATAGAACACCAGAAAGTTGTTGTAACTACGAACGCTCGGCCAGCAATACAACATTTACCTGATTACTTGAAAAAACGACAAGACTGGATCAACTTCCTGTTGCAAGGGGGTGGAGATCGCACTGAGTCGGGGCAACAGGAGCTGGAAGATCTCTTACATTTGCATGAGCCACAGGCAATTCGGGACCTTCACGACAGGTACTTAGCGGCGAAATATGACCATGATTTCGCAGAACAACAAGGCACTGTACCCACGCGGAAGATCGGGAGTGTCTTAGAAGCTTCATATGCGGAGTTTCGAAAAGAATTTGGGAAATGGGTCCGAAGCTTGGGAGAATATGGCGTGCAGCTCATGGTTCTCAGGCCCGGTGTGACTCCACAGGATGTGCCTGGAGTCTTCTACCTCCCTGGTGAGGACATCATCGCGCAATATCAGTATGTGGAGGTCGAATATGCACAAGCATACTTAAGGCAGATAAAATCAGATGGCTTCAATTCTTTGAACGCACAGGAAAAGAGGACCCTTATCGAGGTTCTTCGTAACGAATTGAATAAAGCAGCTCTAGCAGAATGGGATCGACAAACTGCACCTGGAGCTGCACCACAGGAGAACGAAGATCATATCGTTAACGCCTTGGCCGACTTTTGGTTTTCGGAATTTCTAACCGCATTGGCAAGTCAATTTGACAATCTCAGATTGTTGCGGCCAGGAGAAATGAAAGGTGCTCGAAAAGAGTGTTTATATCTGAAGTGGGATTTCCCCAAAGTCGAAGTACTTACCGACGCAAATAATGGCACAGACGACGTGGTAGCAGGGGTCGACCTTCCAACTATCCAAAAAGAGGTTAATTGGCTTTTGAAAAGAAGTAGGAGTGGGGGAATGCATCTGCCCAGGGACGAAGAAGAGAGGCTGACGGACCTACTCATACCATTTGCGCATCTTCCCCTGAGGACGAAGATTTATCAAGCTAGACTTGCAAGCGAGAAGCTTAAGGCACAGATGAGCGTCTTTGCAGAGGATAAAATTGAGGCTGAAGAGATAGAAAAACAGCGAAAAGAAATGTGGCACGCGTGGCTGAAAGGATTCAAAGATCACGAAATTACTCTGAAAAGACAGCGACCCAATGAAGGTCACCCCGGTATTTTATACTGGCGAGGTGATTTTCCAGCCAACGAAAACCCAACGGCAGTCATGAAACGAACGACAGCTGAGATAAATCGCCTTTTAATCCCAGGCATCACCCATGGAGAGGCGGGCTTCCGCCAGGGAATGGCGAAGGCCCTTCAACACGTTCACTATCCTCGGCTTGCAAAAGCAGAGTTGGCCTTGGACGCACTACAACAACAAGCCGATGAAGCTCATGCAGCTCGAGACGAACGGGAAGGCGCTCGGCTTCAAGCCTTACACGAAAGTAAACTTGCCCAATGGTGGCGAGAGTTTCTAGCTTGGATAGAAACTTTCCGCTCCTTTAAGGTAGAAGTCAGACAGTGTCCCAAAAGCGAAGAGTATGATTGGCGAGGAGATCCATCTACTCTTTTCTACCACGGTCCCATACGAGATGAATATCCCTACTACTTATACCGGCTTAGTGTTGACCTAAAGACCACTCTTTCGGGTGATGAAATCGCAAAAGCAAAATCCCTCTTGGATATGGGGACAGCTGCTGGTTTGGAGGGCGCTGACCTAGGAATGCAAGTACGAGCTTATCTACCTTTGCTTTTAGCCGACACGCTGGATGAGTCTTCAGAATCCCGTGATGAAGTATTTGTTCCCAATTTTGAAGATTGGGTAACAAGACTCAGGGCGTATAAAGCTGGACCTAATGGGTCCCATGCTCCCCGGATTGCTTCGAGCCCTAAATTTCAACCCAAGTCCTTGCCAAGTATCAACGAGGCTATGGAACATTGGATAGACTCAACTCTCAAAAGGACCAACCTGGATGACTCTCCCAGCGATAAACGGCTACTCGACAAGCGGATATATAAATACTGGCAAGTACAACACAAGATCTTGACGGAAAACTTGAAGGCTGCCATGCTTTCTGAAGGTTACACTGCCGAAGAGCTCGAAGACATGGATTGGACTATTGTAGGCAGATGTCGAGCCGGTTTCGAAAGATTCAAGGAGGAGTGCAGACGTTTCGGGTTCAAGATCATTCACGAAGGAAACGGCCTAGACTCGAACGACTACGCCGTCTCGAAAAGGCCGAATCAGGTTACCACAGATACTGGCCCAAATCCAGGATATGGTTCCATACCCTTACAAAACACAGCCGTCCAAGTCCCATTGCCCACGTTTGCAACCGAACTATCTGAAGTACTGTCGACAAGGGAAAAGAATATTAATTCTCTTTTGAAGAACCTAAGGCATGAGGGCTACAAATTTGTTGATCGGTGGTTGGGTCGCCCTTCTTCATTTAGCCAGAAAGCCGAGGACGAAGCGACCGAACTCCAGCAACTGTTGCAAGATTTCTATCCACAGAACATATTGAACACGAATCTAGAATTAGTCTCGGGCACATTGAAAGGGAATGCCTTCCGCGAGAAAATCGATCAATTTGAAGCCACGATTGGGAAATGGATGGATCTCCTCATTGAACTTGGTTCGGTCCACGTTATGGAGGGCAAAAATCCGGAACCACTAGGCCTTGGATCGATGGGGCTTTATTACGTACCACTAGAAGCAAGACTTGAAATTATGGGCCCAAATAAATCGCAGATTGTCGAAAGAAGTAAAGCCGAGATACACGCAGCGGAGATAGAAGAGGTGAAGGCGGTAAAGGATAAGGTAGTCCAAATCCAATACACACAGCAAGACATAATAAAACTAGAACGCGAAATCAACAAATTGCTGCAACAAAATCGTCGCAGTCAATTGAAATACGACCAAATGATGTCTCTATATAGTCTTCTGTCGGCCGTGATGGTGCCTGATCTTCGAGCCATCCATGAAAATTTCTTGGAGAAGGATCAGCAGGCCAAAAGTAACATGTTATCAGAAGAGGAAGCTGCAACATATTCCGAATTAGCTCGTGACTATGACGATATCATGACTCGATGGATCGCATCGTTTCCCCTGGAGGGAATACGAATAGGGCGAAGAGAAGATGGGGATGTGAACTCCTACGTAGGAGTTTTGTATCTAAACAACCGGGCTGAAACCAAAAAACCGCCCAAGAAAACGAAGCCTCTACACATTCAACTCAAACAGTTAAGACTCAATGATTGGATGAAGAATACGACTGGACTATCCGATGCAGACGATATCAGGTTGGAAACGACGTTAAGAACACTTTATCGCTCCCATAGCCATAATTTTCGCCAAAGAATACTGGTTGAACTGGCAGAGAACCTGGGTTTACAGTATCCAGATCAAATCCGCAGTCTAGTTCCTCCTGAACTTCTTCAACCAGAAAGGTCTTCATACATAGAAAGCCGACTTGCCCTGGGATTTACAACGTGGCAGATGCTTCTAAGAAAAGCATCATCTCAACTAAACAAGGACATCTCAGCGTTAGTTTTGACTGAGTCGAGACCGGGATACTGGGATGTCACTCTACAGCATCTTGACCCAGACGCATTAGCTGAGGCTCCAGCAAATGTCCCACATTGGATGAAACGCGCGGGGACGGAATTTCTTCAGCTGTCTAAGAAGGTTCGGGGCCATGAGGCGCTGTTGCCCGAGGAGAAAGTAGAGGCTGAAAGGCGTCTGGCGCCGGTTTCTCTATCGGATATCAATAAAATGGAGGACCAAATTGCAGAAAATAAAGTGAAACATTACAATCTGCAGAAGGGACGTGATCATCCATTCACAAATCAAGAAAGGGAAGATCTCATCGAGCTCACTCTTCAATATCATTGGCAGAGATTTGGTTACATGTTTCCGGCGCTGAGGGAAGAGATAATCCCCGAAGTCAAAGTACTAGATCCAGTCGGGAACTTGGTGGACAGGGCCCGTCAACCCTGGGACTCGGCCTGGTCTTTGCAAGTTCCAGCACCTTCAGTCTACCCGCAACCTAGTGAAAGTGAAGCGCGGGAACTGCAGGTTGAGATCAACAATCTTCTAACTCGGTGGAACAAACAGGAGATCACTGAGGAAGAGCGCAAAGAACTATTCTTTCTGCTGGACGGCCGCCTAATGCCTGTTAAGCTCCAATCGTACCGAAATCAAATCTACTGGCTTTCCATCCAGTCAAGATCCGATGAAGGACTGGATCCTTCCGAAAGTCTGCGATTAATAGAATTGACAAATCTTTGGGAGAACTCACGTGAAACATGGTTCGAAGAATTAGCAAAGACGGGAGTCATTCTGGACATTTTTTGGTACTCCCAAGGAGCACTCAACGAACTGTTTTCCCGCGCAATGGAATGGAAGCGAGCAGCAACACAAATGATTGCGAGAGTTCCAGGCAACACAAACTTCCAAGAGTACCCTGCTCTAGGCCATGAATACTTGGACAAAAAAGTCAAGAGAGCGCACGGCGTATATGCTATTCTGAGAAAATACTTAGATGGCGGCATTGGGAGTGGCAGCACAACGTGCAGACTTCCATTTTTCGACCATGTAACATCGGAGCTAAAAGTGGTTCATGATCATTTGCGCCAGGGGTTTCAATCACTTCATGCTGATACCGGTGATGGTCAGGATGATAATCCTCAAGATTCTGAACAAGTCCAATTGCTCGAAGAAGATTTCGTCAAATTATACTTAGATTGGTATCGCTCACTCGAAGAAGTAAGTTACAAAGCCATCCAAAGACCCATCAAACCCATCCGTGCTAATGTCTACCAAGTCGGAGCAAATAGAAGCCCTAGACGGAACGTTACTAGGCACCACATCCCACACGGAAGTAGCAAGCCCAACGGCAGGCTCTAAGACTTCCACAGATTTCACCAATAAAGCCGAGAGAAGAGGCATCCAAAGAGCAGCAACCGAACATGCGTTGAATCTATTGGCTACTAACCAAGAACAGCACCGTCCAAAAGATCGCTTCAGAGCATTAGATTTGAATGTACGGTACGAGCGTACTCCGAAAGAAGTCCCTCTCTGGTTGCCCCTTGAGCCGTGGAAACGGCCTGTAGAGATGGACACCTTTCAGTTTACCAAGAAACTGTTAACTTTCCAGCAATGGAAGGATTCTGAGTATAAACAAGCCCGCACTCGCACAATCGGTCAGCGTTCAGGGCTAATGCAAGCTCCGATCAACTTTAATGGCCCTTTCACTCTCCATACCGCCGACGATCAACAGGAAGCTGCTAGAAAAAGGCAACTCCAATTGACGCTACTGTTCTCTCGCCTACGCGAAGCTGAACGTCTAGCTCCACGACCGCTAATTCAACAGCTACTTCTTCGCATCCAGGAGGGAACCAACTTGGATTCAAGAAGAAACCACCGTCTTTGGGACGACGAAGATCTAAATGAATCCGATCTCGAAATCATCGATGAACTGACAGAACCATCTTGGGATGAAGAACGGAGACCTTTCACATATTTTGATTTGGGCCTGAGTGATGAGCAACTTGCCAACTTGGAAGAGTTTGAAAAGGATGTTGATGAACATAGACACTTGCTTCCACTCTGGACTCCCCCTGAGATACCCCGATCAAGTACGATAACTGATCCAGACGACGAGATATTATACCGCCAACCCAAACACAATCCAGCCCAACCTAGCCTGAATTCTATGTCTGCAGAAGCATTCAATTACAAGATCAACACACAGAGACTTCTGGAGGAGTTCTCAAATCTCCATCTTTGGTCCAATGAAGAGGCAACGAGATATTTCTCTGCAATGCATACTGCCGGTAGGATCCAGTAAGTGGTAATCGATTGTTTATGAGGGCGCTTTCTGACAATGATTAGCTTTGATGGGGAGACGAACTCAGTATCGCAAATACCACTTAGTGGCAACCCAGAAAACCGATATGTGGTATCCAGAGACAATGCAGCGCAGTCTCAGGGAGTCCGTACACTTACGGATGGTATCCTAGAGGTTCAGTATGATGTGAAGGGAACCATAGGCCCACCTATCGTTCAGCCGAATAAATACCACTATCTGCAAAGGACTGCTTATAGGATCGGCCGCGATATTTCCACAACCTTACATACGATTGCTAGCTCTGGCGCGGATGAGGACCGGTACTTGCGAGATCAATACCAAGCTTTCGATGGGGCAGCACGACGCATGAATCCGATGCCCCCCGCTGACCTAGCTCTAGGGCTTTTGAGCACTTCAGTCATGGAACCAACGGAAGTTAACCTACACAGACTAGCGACCGAGTTGGATGGAGTTGCACCAGACCTTGCACAGGATGCTGGGATCAACCCAGGAACCATGGATGAGAAGGAGGCCGCCAGTCTGCTTCAAATGGAAGTTTTGGAGGAAGCGAGCAATAATTGGGAGTCTCGCTTCCCAGAGAATGAACATGTCTGGGAATTTGCCCGACCAAGAGTGGAATTACATGATAGAATCGTCCATGGTCGTGTTGTCCAGCTTAGGCCAAGGCGACAACAGTTCTTTCGTATGGACAGATATCCACTGCCCTGCCAATGCGAAGCGACCCAAACAGCTATTGAACAATGTGGACCACAAGTTCAAGAAAAGCTAGAACTTGAATCACCGATACGGGAGCGAACAGAGCCACAGATTGATACTGAAATGCGAGGTGGACGACCAATTGAGATACATAGGGGCATGAATAAACCCCCATTCTTCCCGTTCGGAGAGACACCTTACTCGGCAGCTTATCTTGACTGGAGAATGCAAAATGATCTAAAAGATGGTAAGTGGTATTTACATTCGAAATCATGAATACTAAACATGTCTCAGTCCCTGAGTTCCAATCCAAACCTCAGAAGAGGGGCCTTTTCTCTCGAGCCGCCAAGCCCAAGAAGCCAAGAGTTGCTCCCTATGCTCTTCCAGAAATCGTGGGTGATTGGAAACCGGAAAATATCAGCGAAGAGGAACAAAGAGCGAACATGATTGAACTTGCTAAAAGGATCCCGTCATTCCCTAATCCCAATATCCTGGAGAATTACCACACTCAAGCGGAAATCGCTGTGATCAGACGTCGGGAGGCTTTTGAAGCGGTCGAAGCAGAAAGTAACAATGCTACTACGGCCATAGAGAATCTCTTGGGCAAGACACTGGAATATGCTACGACGCAAGAGACTCATGATGCGGCGAGAAGGCTGAATTTAGACCCTCATAATTCCAGAATCTCAACACCTAGGAGGACGAAGAAAGTTCCGCTTACTCACCAAGAGGTCAACGCACCTGTAACATCAAAAACCCCCGACCTAAGAAGTCGGCGTGCTGGCAACAGAGGTGGTATACCAAGAATAGTTCCGATTAATACCCTTGCTGGACCTGCCAGGAGTATGAGGTCGAGGTCACCTAAGAAGAGACCTGCTGATGATCAACCAGCGGGTCAGGGCTTGCAGAAAAAGAAGAAGAGAAATGTGACGTTCCCAGAGGTTAGGGGACTCGAGATTTAGGATCGGGTCAGCTGTTGCACGTGGTTGGAGGGTGCATGATGTAATGAGGGAGTTTCTGAGAAGTATTATTTGAGGATAGCTTCTTCTGTACGAACGATTTTGTCTGTATGATTAGGTTGTTATTTTATCTCAATTCTTCGTTAGAGCACTTCAAATGAGCTTTTTCCATCTTGGATGACGATACCAATTGTGTCGAGGCCATTCTACTTACCAGGTTTCAGTGAATGGAATATCAACATTACAAATGCACCCCCTCATATCTCGCTAATGAGGATCTAGACCCCTGAATCACCTGCGCTCTATCACACGTTCTTATCCCTCTTTACCGTCAAGAGTCCACCTTCCTTGGCGGATTGTCATTTGAGGACAGTTATTAATTGAATCTTGTCATAACGTGGGTGGTTGTCTGGAAGTTGTTCACACTCGGCTAACTATTGACATATTTAAAATGTCCCTTTCCCATTCCACATCCCATCTCAGACACAGAACATAGTAAACACGAGATACCAAAACTCCAGTGATCAAGTTACGAATCTGTAACTCAAGAACCACCCATCATCATGACAATGTCAAACAAACACGTCAGCACCAACATCATGGATATGCCCTCAGAAGATTTTGTCGATACGTAAGTTGAACGATCTCCCTCTGTAACCTGAAAGCATGGCGAATAATCTATATGCTAGTATTCTTCCCATGTTTTCCGGTCCCCCAGTCTCCATCCGAATCGGAGATGATGGTCCCACGCACAAAGTCTCCAAAGACTTAATCTGCAAACAACCCCCAATTTCGCAGCCATATTCAACGGGAACTTCAAAGAAGGCGAGACCCAAGAGACGACTCTTACTGAAACCTATGGTGTCGTCTCTAATTCCAGCCTCAAATCCCTGATTCAATACCTATACCGCGGAAAGGTCGCCTTCACCTTGAAACGATCACCAGAGGATGAAGTCTGGAAAGCAATTGAATTCGCTCGCTTTGGCGATATGATTGGTATTCACGTTATATCCGTCGACTTGGCATCGCACATCAAATCTGTTCTATGCAATAGCACAATCAACCCCCAGTCCATCAACCTCGCGATCAACGTTAAATATAACGATGGAATACTCAGTAAGCATATAAATTCTGCTCATATCATTGCTGCAACACAATTATCTAGAGAACTGGCAGCATACACACAAGTCTCTATTCAGATGGCACCACAAAAGGTTGCCGTGGTTGAGAGCTCTGTCAACACCTAACAACCGCAATTCGCGACGTTCAGAGAACTTCTTTCGAGATCATATTCGCTCTCACTCCTGTCACGCTGCATCTCTGACCTTGCAAGCCTCAGTTGGACAGTGCTCGCACCGGAAGTGGCTGCAATTGGAATCAAGGCAGACTTCATTAATCATGGAGGATCCAGCTCCTTACTCCACAGTGGCACTGAATGAATGGTATTAGCTAGAGAATGTTGAAAGCTCTGGAACCACGGAAAGTATTGGGATTGGGCCAAGAATGCTGTAAAGGGATTCTAGTCACACTCACACAAGACCAAAACCACTCCCAGTCAGAATGCCGAGTTTGTTCCTTACCTGATCTACCGCCCCCACCATGACCATGATGGCTGCTAGATTTACTTCCACTCTGCAAGAAGTCAGCCTGTATTTGGCAATAATTCTCTAATAAGGCGTAATAGCCTCGATTGTGTCTGTGAATCCTGGAAGAAAACAGCGAAGAAAGAAATTTGTCTTACCATTTCGAGGCGAAATTTAGGGACTGTTCAACAGCCTTTTGCGCAATTTCGAAGTTTCCCAAGAGGTAAATCTCAAGAGCAGGTTTGTCCGCTATGCCCCTCTCAATGCACTTCTGGAGATGCGTGTCTTTGGAGTCGATGTCATCGCTTTACTAAAGATATCCTTGTTGACCTGAGCAGACTCTCTTTGAAGATAGGAACTCGAGGTTTTGGATGGGAGAAGAATAGGGTTTATGGGCTGGCTAGCACCTTACGTGTCAATACTTTGTGTAACCCGACACAATCCTCAGCTGATGAGATATTCTCTCTAATAAGCAATCATGAACGATAGGATGAAATATAGCAAATGGAGTGCAGATAGTCATATAGCATCAACAATCCCTTCGAGTTTATTCAAGGGTATATGCACCCTTGGCTTGCATGGGAGGGGGTGATAATTGGGGAAACTCAACTGATGGACAGAATTATAGTAAAGGAAAAGAACTATACTTGTGGGGACCATGGAAATGACTGATGTTTGGATACTTGGCCACGAGTCGCCGTGGGAAAAGGAAGTTTAGTTATGGCTTACTCAAGGAAAGGGAGAAAGAAGCCCGCTTAATTTAGCGGGGTATATTGTGTTCAACCTCCTCTCTTGCCTCAAACGACAACGTCACGAATTACTTACTCAAGCTGGACTTGGGACCCCAATTTTATGATTCCACAATACAGACACTATGGGACAAGCTCAGTCCGGTGATAGTGGCAGGCATGTTAGCACAGAACAATTGAGCCACGAGCTGGTAAATTCCTACCCCGCCATCCACATCCACTATATCATATCACCACAGCCTCCAACTAACATTCCCCTTACTCGCAGGCTCTCAAATTTGCAAAACGCTGCTTCACCCCCCTCGAACTCTACTCCTTCCAAGATGTCTTCCGCAGCCTCGCCGACCACCAAGGCTCCATCGCATACCTCAAAGAAGACACCATCGCGCGCTTTCTCGAGATCCCAGACGTAATAGGCGTCTCCTCCATCGTCTTTCAGATGGTGTCGTATCTGGGTGCTTTTCCATTCGGTCAAGATGCGCCGGTGGTCCTGGGGTTTGAGCAGATGGTTATGGTGGTTGTTATTATGACGGAGAGATATCAGAGGGTACTGAAGAAGGGCAATCGGGATCGTACAAAGTTGCTGTTTCGAAGTCTGGCCGTGTTTGATAATAAAGCTTTACAAACCCATGACGAGAAGCCAGTAGAGGATGGAAGTGATAATTCTGCTGGGGCACACAAAGAGGCTCCTAGGAGTCATGTTCAAGGCTTCGCTGTAGACGAATCTGCGAATGATGAGGATGATGAAGACGACGATGACTTGGCTCTTGCGGCTCTGGAGTCTCTAGATGCCATCGAAGTCTTCAGACACGGAGACGCTCCAATTGCCCAAGCGTCAATACCATCAGACAACCTCAAGAAGCTCATCATGCTCTTGCTCCTAGTAGCCCCACTAGGCACTCAGGAGAACCTGGCCCGGCATACGGAAAGGCTGTCTGGCGAGCAACTAGAAGGGCTCCGGAAAACCGCAGACAACATCCTGGCAGCATTTGTGAACGTGGAAAAGTTTCCTGGAGTCAAGATACATCAATTTAATACTGTGATACCCATCTCGTTACCATTTCTCTTTAGTGGCTTCAACCCACTATTTGAGCATTTCCTATTTTCTAAGAACATCGACTTTACGAAACGCAAAGATGGCGCTGATGCTCCTCTCCCTGCGCCTGCTCCGCAAGAAGACCAACCGCTTCTCCCCCAGGCAGGGGAGATTCTGGATCTGAATGTTTTGTCTCAGCTATCTTTTTTTCTCCCTGGCGAGTCGCTGTTTAGACGTCTTCGACTGCTGTATTCAGGTGGCGATGCTGGATTCTCGCTAGGGAGCTTTGAGACCAAAGTCTTCAACTGGCGAGCACCGACGATCCTCCTAGTATCTGGAAATAGGATAGCAGATCCTCCCACAGGCGGCCAAGAACGAGCATTCTCAGATACACTTCCACCAAAACGATTCCCAGACAGTGGGAAAGCAGATCATGTAGTGTTTGGAGTATATCTTGGCCAGCCATGGCATCAAACACATAAGGAATGCTTCGGCGATACAGATACCAAGCTGTTCCAGCTAGAACCTGTTCATGAAGTCTTCCACGCCTCGTCGATAAACACAGATTACGTCTATTTCGCCAAACCACCCTCCGCACATTCTGGAATCGGATTCGGCTGCCCACATCCAAAAGCCAAGCAAACGTCCGGGCTTACTACACACGTGAACCTCGGTGCCGTCTCCCTCTTGCTCGACTCTTCATTTGAGTTCGGAGTCTTCACTCACAACTACACATCCGGTGGAGGAGCATTCCGCAACAGTGAGACTAGGAAATACGATTTTCAAGACCGGTTTGAGATTGAGAGTCTCGAGGTTTGGGGATGTGGCGGTGATGCGGAGGCAGAACAGCAGAGGCAGAGGTGGGCTTGGGAGGAGAGAGAGGCGGAAGCTAGGAGGAGGGTCAATCTTGGAACGGGGGATGTTGATGCTGACAGGGCGCTTCTGGAGATGGCGGGGCTTATTGGGGCGAATAGGAGTGGTGGGTCTATGAATTAGGATTGAGTTGGAGTCTGGACAAGGCGTTGGTTTGGAGTTGGATGGATGGGACGTCTAGGATAGCGTTGTTTGAACATACCAATAGTACAGATATAAAATCCGCTTCTTATGGCCTTGTTTCTCCTATACGTGTAGATTGATAAGCAAATGACCATTTCCGACTAGATGAAAACAATGAATGGCGTTTGTGTATTTCACGCCGGATAGTGTACATGCTGCGTGACTCCAGAGCTCTGTTCCCTATTATATGTACAATGTCTACCTCCTACTATTGAGAAGCTGTTGACACATTTCCAATACCCCTAGCCTCCTACGTTCCCTCTCATCAACCATTGAAAACGCCTTTGGGGGTGTCCCAGTCTTATCCACCTTCTCCGTCTTCTTCTCCTTCTCGGCCTTCTCCTCGCCCGACTTGCCCCCACCAACCAACCCATAAACCCTATCCATGACCCCCTGCCCCTTCTCCTTCTCCTCCACCATCTGCGCCCTGCTCTCCTGTCTCAATCTCCTCCGTTCTCTCTGCGCAGCAATAGCCTTATCCTCCTCATCCCTAGCCTCCAACTCCTTAATCCACAACTCCCTCTTCTCCATCGCCTTCCTCTCCTCAATCGCACCCTCAAACTCCTTCCTCTTCTTCCGATCACTGTCCCAGTACATGCTTCCGGCCACCATGGCGATGAGCGTGAATGCCTGTGCGGCAATGCGCAGGCGGAACATCCGGTTCGTGCGGTGCTGGTCCCCGGCTCGGATGGAGCGCGAGGCGCCGAAGAGGGCCGCGCATGTTAGGACGCAGCCGAAGGGGATTAAAGGTTCTTCTGTTATGCGGCGACTGAGCTTCTGCCAGCGGTTTTCTTCGTAAAAATCGCTGTTGGGGAAGGGGATTAGTATCGGCAGTATAATATCAGAGGGAATTAAAAGAGCACGTACGTATTTCCATCGAAGGATGAGGGGAGGGGGGTATTAGGTGTCATTGTTGCCCATCCACGCCGCAGTGAGTGAGTTGTGTTGCAGATGGAGAGGGAGAGGGAGAGGGAGAGGAAGATGAGACGACAAGAGAGTGGTGAGGTGATTGATTGATAGTCGAGTGGAGGTGAGCTTTATCCGGATGTATATCCCTGTAGAGAGTTAATCCGGTAGGGTTCTTTCATCCCCGCTTATTTACTCAGTAGGTACCTTAGGTATGCATGCCATGGCGCCCGATACCGCTACAGGATCGTACCAAAAACATACACCCCACTATATTTCCTGAGTTTGAATCTCCTCAACATAGCTCCCACGCATCTGCCCATCAATTGTATCTTTACTTCCTTTCACTGCACTGCTGAAAGCAAATATGCAGAACGGACTCGTCAATGCCAATGGCAATAGCCACGGCAGCCGTCCAAACACTCCAATCGTTGTGAATAACCTCTCTATGACGGAATACTCAGCCAACCCTTCACCGCCCAGGACAACTCCTACGAGTCCCAAGGGTAAGGTCAGAGCTGTGGTTCCGGAGGAGTTCGTACTGCCTAATGGCTATCCTGATGTGTGTACCCTCAATTGCTCAAGTAAAGCTCGTGTAGAAGCTAATTGAGTGAAACTACCCACAGTATCTACGACTCATCCTCACATCACGCGTCTACGAAGTGGTTGAAGAAACCCCCCTCACTCACGCCACAAACCTCAGTAACAGACTAGAATGCAAAATCCTCCTCAAACGAGAAGACCTCCAGCCCGTCTTCAGCTTCAAGCTGCGTGGAGCATACAACAAGATGGCACACTTGGATAAAAAGGTCAGCTGGAAGGGCGTCGTAGCATGCTCTGCAGGGAACCACGCACAAGGTGTTGCCTACTCCGCACGCAAACTCAAGATCCCCGCTACGATCGTCATGCCTGAGGGAACACCTAGTATCAAACATCTCAATGTGTCACGACTGGGAGGGTCTGTGGTATTACATGGTGCAGACTTCGACTCTGCGAAAGAAGAGTGTGCGAGACTGGAGAAGCTACATGGTCTAACGAATATCCCTCCTTTCGACGACCCCTACGTTATCGCCGGCCAAGGTACAATAGGCATGGAGCTCCTGCGTCAAACCAATATCCAAAAGCTCGAAGCGATCTTCTGCTGTATTGGTGGCGGAGGGCTCATAGCAGGTATTGGAGTCTATGTCAAACGCATCGCGCCCCACGTTAAAATCATTGGCGTCGAAACTTACGACGCAAACGCCATGGTACAATCGCTCCAAAAAGGCGAACGAGTCGTGCTTAAAGATGTAGGACTTTTCGCAGACGGCGCAGCTGTCAAGCACGTGGGAGAGGAGACTTTCCGTCTGTGCCAAGAAGTCGTCGATGAGATTATCCAAGTCAGCACCGACGAGACGTGCGCAGCTATCAAAGACGTATTCGAGGACACACGGTCGATCGTCGAACCAGCTGGTGCCTTAGCCGTTGCAGGTTTAAAGAAATACGTCGCTACTCATCCTTCTGCCGACACTTCTCGCAACCTCGTCGCTATTGCTTCGGGCGCGAATATGAATTTCGATCGGCTACGATTTGTAGCTGAGCGCGCTGCGTTGGGCGAGAAGAAGGAAGCGTTGATGTCGGTGAAGATTCCTGAAAAGCCAGGAGCCTTTTCGGAGCTCATTAAGTGTATCATGCCGCATATGGTTACGGAGTTCTCATATCGCTATGCTACGGACGCTGTAGCCAACGTACTTGTCGGTATCTCTCTCACGTCCCCTGCATCTCAACGAGACGAGGAACTCTCTTCTTTATTGTCCCGCATACGTGCTGGCGGCATGACGCCCACTGATCTCTCCGGCGACGAGCTGGCAAAATCACACGTCCGTTACCTCGTTGGTGGTATATCGGGTGTCCCGAATGAGAGGCTGTACATGTTCAACTTTCCCGAGAGGCCTGGCGCGCTGGAAAAGTTCCTTACGACACTCAGACCAAGGTACAACATCTCATTATTCCAGTATCGGAATTCGGGCAGTGACATTGGGAAGGTGTTGACCGGTATCGTGTGTCCGGATGATGAGGTTGACGAGGTTGAGGAGTTTTTGCGGAGGATCGGGTATCCGTATGAGGATTGTACCGAAAGTGATGTTTTCAAGACTTTCTTGAGGGCTGATGGTTCTTGATTTGATCCTATATTGAGTGGAGGGGGGTGATTTAATAAGCATGGAGTTGGGGTGTTTTGTTTACTTAACATTATAAACAGGTAGATAAAAGTCGCAAGTAAACAACTAGTTGAATTAAATAGACAGGATGGGCTACCAATATCCATTCTCCAAAATTCTAGCCTTTATTATCTACAGCCTTTAATTGAAATCCAAATCATGAAAAGAAAAGGGGGGGGAAGTTTAGTGCCTTAATCCCAAGGCCGCAACATCCATCTCCACCATAATTTCTCAACTCGCGATATCCGATCCGATTCGAATCCAGAATCCACCACCTTCAACCACAAAGAAAGGCGTCGGCGTCCTACCCCCCACGCAACAACAGCACCGAAACAATGCGCCCAGCACTATCCATCCTCCGCACAGCGCGCACGCTGTTCCCTTCTCCCTCGCACCGAGCCCCTTGCATCCAATCGCTCACCTCTTCTACGGCCATCCGACCCGCTGCGAGTAGGGCGTTTTCGTCGGCTCTTACGTGTACTTCAAGCTTAACGACTGGGTTACGAAGGGCGGGTTTACTGGTACAAAATGGATTGAGTAATGGAGGGATTGTGGGAGTGGGCGTGCAACAGCAGGTTCGTGGGATGAAGGTTAGGAGTTCCGTTAAGAAGATGTGTGAGGGTTGTAAGGTATGTTTTTGTTCTTTTCTTTCCTTTTTTTTCTGTTTGAAGGAGGGTGTGGTGTGGTATGGGATGGGGTGGGATTGTTGTATGGTGGTTGTGGATGTTGATGTAATGGGAACAAGAGGCTAATGAGTGTTTTGGAAATTATAGAGTGTGAGGAGGAAAGGTGGGAAGAAGGGGAGGGGACATGTTTATATTATCTGTTCGTTGAATCCGAAGCATAAGCAGAGGCAGGGGAAATAGAGGGGGTGGGAGAGTTATCTGAGGGTGGTAGGGAGAAAGGACATTTGGTTGATGGGAGATGGATTGGGGGTGAGGAGAGGGGAGTTGAGGAAATGTATGAATATCAAGCAGAGAAGGAGATATTGCATGGAAACGGCGTTTAGAAGGAGTCACAAGAATCAAGACACAAGAACTTGTTCCGAGAGGAGAAGAGAGCATGTCTGCGGATGTATGTATATCTTTCAGGTGTACAATACATGACTTGGAGAAGGTCCTCGTAGCTCTCATATTTACAATACTTCTCCCATCACATCACATCACATCACATCTACCAAGACATTGCTCTACTACAACAGTAGTTCAATCCCAGCTCACCATGTGTATGCTAATCTGATCCGATTGCTATGTTTTGATCCTGCAGCCCAGCAGCAAACCTACCAATTCAGAGCCCAGTAATATACCGCTCCATGCCCTCCCACTGCGTCTTCCCCGTCGATATCAAGTACCGGATCTGCGTCTACACAAACCATACACAATTAGCCCATGTCCATGCACTCCCACTTCATTTCGTCTCCATCTATCCAATCCATCTCTCTCCAAGTAAATCTAATCCCCGGAATGGAATATCATTGCACACACAAACATACCAAATCCCTAACATCCTTATTCCTCCGAAACTCCTCCCTCGCAAACCGCATCGTCTCTTCCCGCGTCCCTTCATCTGAAATATTCCTACACCCGCGCACAATCGTGCGCCATAGGGCTAGTGCTCTTCCTCTTTGTAAAAACTGTGGCTAGGGAGTTAGCTATCTATATTTATATATACTCATGTATTAGAGAGTTGGGGAGTGAGGGGTGCAGAACTGAGCTGAGCTAGCTTACATGGTCGAGACTGACAGTTCCCTCTGCAAATCGACTTGGTCTTTTAGCTTGGGAGCTGTAGAAGCGGGGAAGAAGATGCCATGATCGCATTGAGCATGGCATATGTCTGCGAATGTACGCAAGGGAATGATTGGGTGGTGGTGATGGTGTTGACGTTCAATATATGCTGGCTTGGTTGGAGCTCAGATACGAAGGTGGGGCGGGATTCGAAATGACAGGGGGTCGTTAAATCTACGCGGATAGGTACAAATACAAGGAACTAGAACTGCACTGGGTCACACATTTAATACCCTTGATTAAACGACATCAAAGTAACAATATGGACAAAGATGTAGATCCCATTGAAGTTGCTAATGATAAGTCTCCGGATGACTTTATAAAAGAATATCTCCCTTCAAAGTAAGCCTTTCTCTTCAAGCTCTTGAAAGCATGTATCGACCGATTGTTTCCCTCTTCCCGCGTTCCATCTCCCCCTATCAAAGCCTTCCCTCCTTCCTTCCTTCCTTCCTTCCTCCCTCCCCATAAATTAACAACACACAAACACACAGCGAAGATTGGACCACATGGACTCATCCAAAAACCTCAGCCTCTTACTCCATAACCCTCCAAACAGCCGCCTCCCTTCCCACCCCCGACTTCAAGGCCTGTTTCAACCTCATCTCAACCACCAGTTCAGCGGACTACAAGAAATCTCCCGATGGTTGGAAACCGCGTTCTAAACAGAAAGAAATGAAACTTCTGGATCTCAAGTACCTCATCGTCAAATCATCCAACGAGGAAGAAGAAGGAGTCCAAGGCTTTGCGTCTATAATGCCAACGTACGAAGACGATTATCCCGTCCTCTACATCTACGAGATCCACCTATGCTCAGCCCTGCAAGGGTAAGTCCAAGTCCAGTACCAACCCATACCTACAGATATCTAGGGATCCCCTCCCTTCTACAAAAACCATAAAAGAAACTCTTCCCGTGCTTACTCACTCACTCACCGCTTTTACTTGCTTACACAAATCAGCACTGGACTTGCAAACACGCTCATGAAGCTCATCCTCGACATCGCGCACGAGATCCCAAGCACGCAGAAAGTCATGCTGACTTGTTTTACCTGCAACGAAAGGGCGGTGCGGTTCTATGAGAAAGCTGGGTTTGCGAAAGATGAGTTTTCGCCGCTGCCGAAGATGTTGAGGAATGGGAGTAAGAAGGAGGTCGATTATGTTATTCTAAGTAAAGCTGTCGATTGACTGCGATACTACCATCCCATATCATCTCAGGACACAGATACGATACACCGGATGAATTGCTTAATTGCTTAATTGCTTAACTATCGGACTTGTACTCCGTACAGCCAAGGTTACCTGACGGCATGATGGGCTATTCTGGGTCTGATGATGTCAACGCCATATTCTTCAGCTGAACAACAAAGTTCAGCCTACAAGCCTCTATCCAACCCCCACGGGGTCAGGGCATTTTACAATTTTACCATTTTACCGAAGGCTTGCTTTAGAGCCCCACTATAAAGTATAGAGATGAAGAATGCTTGGCTAGGAATTTCAGACGGCTTGCTATCCTTATATCTTGATATATGGAGATGAGAAGGCTGGAACTCAAACCAACGAAGCTTTCCGCAATACTATACGGTGCGATTTTCATATAACTCTGTCGTATTGCCTCCTTGCATTGCAAAAGATTTATCCTTCACATATCACATTCCATTACTCACTCTCCAATATCGATTCTTAATACAAACCAAACAACACGAATATCTATCTATCTATCAATATATCCCTTCTTTCAACAATTCCATATCATCATGTCAGAAGTCAAGGAAGCACACCCTACTGCCCCAATCACGCAGCAAACAGTCCCTCAGTCCCAGCCCGTCGATTCTCCCGCCTACAAGCAAATCACCACTGCGACTGGAACAGAAAAATGGACCAACGGTCTCTTTGATTGCTTCACGGGAGATGATAACCTCTGTACGTTAGCCATCCACGCATAGACGAGTACCCCATAGACGAGTACCAATCGCCCATGAAAAAGAAAAAGAAAACGAAAAAGAAAACGAAACTGCTAGCAGTACAAGATATCTATCTCGATATCACCATCTCAGCTCCTTCATTAGCTAGCTACAGATTCCACATAATCCATGAATAAGCTTGCTTGCTTCACTAACTAACGCCCCCATCCAACTAGGTCTCAAAGGCTGCTTCTGCCCCTGCTTCGTCTTCGGCAAAACCCAAGCCCGCATCCGCGATCCGTCCCTCGCGTCGTACGAGCGCGTCAACAACGACTGTCTGCTCTGGTGCGGTGCGAGTTGCTGTCATGCGTCGTGGGTGTATATCCCCCTTCTCACTTCCCTCCCCCCTTTCCTCCACTTCCCAACCCACCACCTGAAAAACAAAACCCAACCGTCTTCAAAACAACAAAACAAAAAACACGCACAAAAGAAAGAAGAAAAAGAGCTAACTGACATCGCCTACGGCCACACAGTCTCACATTCGTCAAACGCTCCGAGATCCGCTCCGCGTACAACATCCAAGGCGACCCCGTAACCGACTGTCTCTCCAGCGCTTTCTGCCACTGCTGCGCACTGATCCAGCAGGAGAAAGAGGTTATTGGGATGAACGCTCTGCGGGCGTCGAATCCGGAACAGGGCTATCAGGTTCCGGTAGGTATGAGTATGAATACGGGTGCTGGACCTGGACCTGGACCTGGACCTGGACATGTACAGTAAGATAGGCGAGATGTATCATGTACGAGCCAGTGCGGTTGATGGATGATGTATGTATGGATGGCGAGGGGCAGAAGAAGAAGGGGGTGCGAACTAATCTGGGTTGGGGAATTTGGGATGGTGAAGTGCGGGTGCATGTTAATTTGGGTTTGCTCTTTCTTGGGCGTGCGTGTGTGTGTGATACCAGGCGGATTAATGGACCATGGTTTCTTTTAACTGTTCGATTTACTAGTGGTATTTGCGTTTTATTGCTCTTGATATGTAATCTGATGAAACACTTCGGAACAGAAAAATAATTCATACCAAATACCCTGATATTTTATCCTGTCCTAAATAGTATTCCAATTTTGATTTTCACTCCAAAACAATCATCCATTCCCCGATGAATCTAGTCATTCTCCAAGCTACTATCAAATCCAAATTTTCATTCCAACCTACTCCGTCCTCCTTACTCATTCATCATCGTCACTATACATAGCATACGGACTTAAGATCTTCTTCGGCGGCCACTCCTCACTCTCCCACGGACCCTCAAACTCCCACTTCCCACTCCCGATCCTAGTCTCCTCCCTCTCTTTCCCAGGGAACCTCACCAAACCCCTCGCATTCGGCGGCACCTGCACCTTCATCGAAAACCGGCCTTCCTCAATCTTCCACTCACAGCTTACCGCCCCATACGGACTCAAATGCCCAACCTTAGCACTCGTCAGCGTGCCACCCGGCACAGGCGCAAAAACAATATCTTTCCATGCGTTGGCAGACGAGATACCGCCCACATAAGCATGAAGCCACGCCCCAACAGCCCCGAGCGCGTAGTGGTTAAAGGATGTCATTTCCCCCGGGTTGATCCGGCCATCGGGTAACATGCTATCCCAGCGCTCCCACATGGTCGTGCCGCCCATACTGACCGTATACAACCAACTCGGGCACTTCTTCTCCAGAAGCATGCGGTACGCTATCTGAGTATACCCTTCATTTGTCAGTGATGGCAGGATCAGAGGTGTTCCTGCGAAGCCGGTCGCGATGCGAAAACGGTTTGAGCGCGCGAGCTTGGCGAGGCGGGATGCTGCTTCTGCCTTGTGGGAGGGGGAGGAGAAGAGCGAGAAGGAGAGGGCGAGGGAGAGGGATGTTTGTGTGTCTGGGGCCAGGCGACCCGACGGCGTTATGTAGTGTTTTTGGAATTCGGCTCGCACGGCGGCGGCTTGTTGGGTGTAGTGTTGTACTTCCGTGGGCTTTTCGAGGAGGCTGGATATATAGGATAGCAACTACATATCGGATCAGTATAATAGTTCCTGGGGAGAGGTTGGGATTAGCACTTACCTCTGTGACATGTACCAAGTATGCGTTGGCTACAAGATGCGGATCAGTCTTCCCAGCACCTGGATTATCTGGTGGGGCATCAGGGTCGAGCCAGTCGCCTAATTGACCGGTATTTGGATCCCATAGCATATTCTCGCCTCGTGGAATCGCGTCTACCCATGCTTTCATGCTGGGAAACTGATTGATGAGGAAATGCTTGTCTCCAAAGCTCTTGTAGAGCTCCAAGGGTGTAATGACTGAAACATCTCCCCATACTGCCTGAGCATCCCAACCGTCAAGGACATTTGGTATAACTTGAGGCACGATGTTATTGTGGTCAAATTGCTCGACAGCTACGTCTTTGAGCCAACTAGAAAGGAAACCAGCAGTATCGTAGAGAAAGTTGGCCGTGGGAGTGAATACTTGAATGTCTCCGGTCCATCCAAGACGTTCGTCACGTTGGGGACAATCTGTAGGAATGCCTACAAAGTTGCTTCTCATGCCCCATCGAATGTTGCTGTGTAATTGGTTGACCATAGGCTCCGAGCATTCAAACCAGCCAGTTGGTTCCATGTCTGAGTGTATAACGACCGCCTCAAGATCACCCAGTCTAGGCAAGCCATGATTTAGCGGCCAATTCTCTACTTGAACATAACGGTACCCGTGAAACGTATATTTTGGTTCCCATTCGAGGGGTTTATCGGAGAGAGTTATAGTGTCAGTTGCTTTAGCGTCTCGTAGAGGCCGTGTTGCAACTTCATCATTCTCTAGTACTTCGGTATGCGTCAAGGTGATTCTGTGGCCCTTGGTGCCAGCAACTCTCATTCGTACTCCCCCAACAGAGTTCTGTCCAAAATCTACGATGACCTTATTTGAAGGGCTTCTCCAGATCTTTTGTGGCTTGAGAGTCTCGATGATCCTGATAGGAGGTCCTTCGGGAGATAGCAAGCTTGCTGAAGGGAAGTCCAGCTCCTCGACAGCTTTCCACTTATTGTCGCTAAATGGGCTCGCATTCCACCCTGGAACCTCCTGCGAAGCATCGTATTCCTCTCCATCATAATATTGCGAGGAAATTCGCGGTCCAACAGATGTCTTCCAACTTCCATCCGAGCCTACGGTGACGCTCTCTCCATCCTCATATGTAACTTCAAGCTGGGCTAATACGGCCAATTGGTCCCCATATATGTTCCTTGTCCCTCCGTAGAAACCTATGCGTCCGCAATACCATCCCTCAGCAACTTCAACACCAACAGCATTATCCCCCTTCTTCAGCAAGTCTTTAACATCAAACGTCTGGTAGTAGAGGCGGTGTCTGTAGCACGTCCACCCTGGCGCAAAGACGTGATCACCCACTCTTTTCCCGTTGATAAACGCCTCATATATTCCATAACTCGTAACATAAAGCCTAGCTCTCTTGACCGGCTTCCCAATCACAAAGTCCTTTCTAAAAAGCGCCGGTCTCAACGACTCTCTTGTCGAGATTGTTCTCTCAGCCCCCACCAATGTCGCACTCCAATCCTCTTTTTCCAAAAGCCCAGTCTCGACTTCCACAGCGCTCGACCATTCCGTAGCATGGGACGCTACCCCGCCAAAAGCACGCACTCGCAGACTGGCCTTCTCTCGTGATTTGAGCGGCACAGATGGCCATGGCACAAGTACAGAATCCTCACTCTTCTTTATGATATTGTAGACTTGTGCGTTTGGACGTGAGACTTCGATCTCGTAGGCACTCTGTACCCAATCCTTCGAGTCGCCTGCGAAGCGCCAGGATATGCGAGGGGCGGGGTCGCCGATTCCGAGGGTCTCGCGGTGGTGCTCGAGGGATACGGATGCAATTGAGATGGTCATGTTGGTGTTTTGTTCTCGTTCTGCGGGTGTTATGCTTGTTTAGGACATGTTGTGGGAGGTGAGTGAGGTGGTGATCAAGGGATATGAAACGGGGGGCTGACTGGCATCGCATCACCTCGCCCCGCAAATTGCGGGGTAGCAATAACCCCTGAGCCCCCTTTGTTTACTTTGACGACTTTAGAAGTACTTGTACGCTGAACATGTCAAGTTCAACATGAACTTTTACACGAATGATGACAATCTTCAACTCCATTGAGAGCTGTATTGAAGCTAGTCAGATTGCGTTAACTCTAATAAGATATTAAGAAGTAACCCTCCAACCGTCGAGGTACCTGTCAGAGTTCATATACAATCTCGTGACGAGATATGGCTAATCAATGTGTTCTTTAAAGACAATGAATGCACTTCAATCACCAGAATTTGACATCGCAAATGGCTTTATTGTTCTGCGTCAAGTCCTATGACATCCAATTTCACTACCACTTCTCCCCAACGACAAGTCCCCAAGGCTTCAAGAACACACCGCTCATATCGCAAGAGGAGCTATGTTGACTACCCTATGTTAAGTACGCGGCTAATAATCGATGTCAAACTTATCAAGGGAGCCTTTTTCACAGCGCCCATAATCAACCTTTGTCTCAGTAATCGGATCCTGGAAAGAAACATGTCCTTCGGGAAAGCGTACCCCAGAGGGAGTATAAGCTCTTCTTGTTCCTTTAGAGCGCTGCTGGCGAGTAGCCAATCCATCAAGATCCAGAACAGCTTTGACCTTCTCCAGAACATCCCGGGCAAGCGAAGGAATGTCATCCATCTCAGCGGCGAACTTGAAGGTTCCGTTGATCGGGTTCAGGTATTCTGTGACGACGGCAGTAGCGAAAATTCCTCGGACAGGGTGGCCTTCGGGTAACTCTGAAACAGCGTGCAGGTGTTCGGAGAGAATGTGGTCGGTGTAATGAGGTAAATGTGTCTCAGGCGTGGGCTTGATTACGTCGTCGTTATAGCGCGCCCTGGTAGTTATTCCATGGCCCGGGGAAGATACTGATAGCGGCGCGGGAGTTGAGCCTCCGTGGATAGTAATGTATTGTTCGTAAGCATCTTCGTCAGCACCCTGAAAGCCTCCTCCGTAAGTAGCCCTGCTGGCCTGATACCGGTTGCCTGCCAAGGATGCTGCAATGCGATGCCTCTCGCTCATCGTTAGAGTGGGGGCAGGGCAATCAATCGTTCCAGATGGCCACCTGGTATAAATCACAGCTGGCTCTTCGGGAACAGGAAGCTTCTTCTGCAGAATGGATTTGATATCAATGGCCAGCGTCTCCTCCATGCCGGTCACTCCAACCATATCACACAGTGTAGCAAACTCAATCACCCTGCTGATCTCTTCCGTAGCGGTCAAGCTATTCGGAAAGTCTGCCCGGCCACGATACAGCCACTTGATCAAGGTCACAAAGCTCTCAAGGGAGACGATGCCATCGATTAGGCACATGGTAGCCTTGCTGTTCTTTCCCTATCCAAAAGTTAGTATGAGGACCAACTGATATATCTCAAGCTGAAGGAACAAATGTTGGAAAACATGCTCGAGATGGGCCGGGAGCACAGCTTGACGAACCTCTTTGAATCGACCTGCCTTGAACATGGCAGCGAAGTAGGGTGACTGGGTGCATAAGAGTTTCTTCGCAACATTAAATTTCGGACCGTCATCGCCAATACGGATCAAGACCTGGGGACCGCTGTAGAGGTTAAGAATCCTGGGCGAAAGGTCAGAAAAAGGCACGAAATGGGTTTCGGCGATGAGAGTAACCCCAGGAGGTGGGCACATACTTGAAAGCAGAAGCCTCTACAGGGCCACGAAGGATGGAATCGATACTCTTAACCTTGCGTTTATTAGCTGGAGTCGTCTTCGAAGATGGTTCTCCTACAAGCTCAGGATCTTTGCCGTAGTATTGGCCCTGACTATCTTCTATGTCATCCTCCCAATCCGTATCCCCTGACTCGCTCAGCCCCACAAGGTACTTCAACTTTTCATTTTCGGGAATGAAGATATCAGGGCGCGGGTTCGAAGACTCAGGATTAGACATTGTTCTAAAGGTTGCGCGATTGCGTTTGAGGGATTTCGGAGCATCACAATGGTAGATGTTTCTTCGGGAGTCAGCGTGGGAAGGACTTATTTTGATGGTGGTAGATGACTCGTCAAATCCACAGTCACACAGCATTGTTTGAGTTCCCTATGCTGCGGTGAATATGAACAGGTTTGTTGGTCAATTAACAAAGGTGAAGTTGAGCGGGGCTACCTAAATAAGTAAGCGAGGTGTGAAATAATGCGAATAGGGGCCTGAACACTTTCAAGGAAGCGGTATACGATCTAGGTTTTGTAGTCAACTCACGATTAAATAGAGATTACCATCATTTCATCATTCTATGTGCTAGCTTGGTATCTAGATGGTAAAGAGTCTCATTGCTCGGACTTTTCTATCCAGGAAATAGGTCTGTTCTGCTAAACTTCCTCCAGGAACATATGGCTGTACTGGACCTGATTGTCTACTCGAAGCAAGAGCCCCATCCCTTACCCAAAAGCATTAACACGTAATTCATTCATTCATCGGCCAATGAGAAACGCTTGACCCGTGATCGGATCAACAAAATACCCAGCCTCAGGTGCTGGTCTGTGAAGAACCTCTTGCACCTCCCGAAGTAGATCCATTGCAAAACTAGGGGTATCCTTCACCTCAGCTTGAAATGCAAAGTGCGGGTCACGCAGATGTCCTTCGACAGCTGCTGCGGCAATCATTCTTCTCACCGGGTTGTCGGGATGTAACTCGGAAGCGTAAGCGATGTGACGTGGTACGATATGAGCAGTGTTCTGTCCGGGACTTCGGTGGCTGCTCGTCTGAGGCTGTAAGGAGTGTGGATGCTGCCCTGTTGTACGCCTTGGACATATCCGCTTTCCTTCCTGGAAGAAGGGAAGGGCAGGTAAACGCAATCCGCTACGTTGAGAATCTGCATCGGCTGAAGAATCTGGCTGCGGCAGTGGAAGATGATCATTGTGTGATCCGCATGTAGCCGCCGTCGAACTGTCTGATCCATGCCGAAGACCAATGTCTTGTCGCCGCGAAGGAGGAGTGGAAGAGGCAAAAATCAATCTCAGGCGTTCGCTCATAGCGTCGTCGATACCCGTCACTCCAGTCATATCTGCTAGGCGAACAAACTCAAGGATCTCATAGATTTCCTCCATCGGCAGTAGGAGGCGGGAAACGCAACCCGGCCTCTGTACAACCTAGCCACGGTTCTGAAGTTAGAATTGCTTCTTCAATACCAATAAGAGGGAGTATCGCCACGGGACGGCGAACATACCATTGCACCAAAGCCTGGAAGCTCCTGGGTGTAAGAACTCCCTGGATCTCTTCGAGTACGGCTGCGTTTTCTGCACCTTCCTTGAAATGCCCAGCTGCAAACATTGCCGAGAAATAAGGTGAATCTGCGCACAGAATATCTTTCGAAACTTGGTACGCAGGGCCATGTTCGCCAATACGGATGGTCAGTTGAGGTCCAGAAAACATGGGGAGGAGGCTATTAGCAGTCATTAGCCAGTGTTGAATGTTCTTTGTGTCTCAGGAAACCTACGATTTCATGAAGTTGTTGTATGGAACATCTTCTGACATGCTCTTGGAGTCATTGCGGGATGACATGTTGTTGGTCGACATGGAGTATGGGTTTCGCTGATTTCCTCTGCGCATTCAAAAGACGTACTCTGATAAATCCTCATCAGCCGGCTGTGTCGTAGGAAAGGACAAATTCTTTGTGCTGCGCAGAATGTGTTTTGCCTCGAAGATCGATGACAACCTTAAATACCCGACAAGCGCGAGCGGCATCAAGGCCATATTGAATAGAGCTCCCGAGAAAAGAAAAAGCGTTTCATCTGACTACAGCAGATTCACACATCAAATTTCACAAAAAGTTAGACGCCTGATTTGGACAGCTTGGAGGAATAATCAAAGATTAACTGTCAAAAGTTTAGCTCGCTCGTTTTGTTTCTTGGGAGATCTAGATGTACTTCTCCATCGCTGCTATTTCTTGATGGTACATATTTCAAACTGATTTGCTCTGTGAGCTCAGCATAGAGTCTTCCAGGCGCTTGGCAAGCTACTAATTCCAAGACTGCTTAGAGATAAGTTTTGAGTGTCGTGCAAGAGAAAGTCAATATGCCATAGTACAGCCCCTGCACGAGGGTTCCAACTCTGATGCTCCATGAACTCCTAGAAAGGTTTACATCTTTGAAAATATCGAACGCAAAGCTTGCTGCGAACTAGGCGATCGCTTGAGGTAAGACTCTGAACATGGTGAAAATAGGCGCCTTTCATGGAGACGTTGGAAGTTGCCGTTCTAATAAGCGGAGCATTCGAAGATTACAGCTGTGATATGAAAGAAAAGCTTGTCTATGACATATATCGTGAATCAGAATTGAAGAGATGCATCGACATAAATTAGACACTACCAATAAATAAGAACAGTAACAAGAGCAGTATCCATGCCATAGTATCGGTATCCCCAAATAGACTAGGCAAATCAACGACCAAAATAGAAAGAAGTAATTGCGTATTATTGCTTCACTCAAAGCAAAATCATGGAAGAAGACTATAACAGCATTTGCAAATCACCAGACACAGACGAGGATTTCACTACTCAAAAATTAACAATTCTCAACAACTATCCTCCTACAATCTACCCCCAATCCCCTTTATCAAAACCTGACGTCCTCCCATCTCTTCTCTTCCCAGCCTAATATATATACGCTCTCTCGCTTTCTTTTGCTTTCAGCACTACAAAACCCAAGCCGCCACTTCCACCCACCCTCTTATCACTCGCAGCTGACCCAAACTATCGGGACGCTCGCGGAAGAGCCTGAAGTTTTCGTGCGCCGTGCGTGCATCATGCATTGATGCAAGGGGACGTTGTACAGCACCGCGTAAAGTTTCACCCGGCCTTTGGTCGGTACCTACGTATTAACTGTTCGCCTAGATAGTTTCCGAATCTGGCAAAGAAATCAGACCCAATACGGTTTTATAATAATAATGTTAATTCGTCTTGCAAACGCCTAGATGATGCGGATATCCTACAGGAGAGAATGACGTGTTTCGTACAGAGGGGAGAGAACTCGGGTTACAATATACCCGGATATGGTGGTAACTCCGTAGGGGGTCGGCAGTGGAGAGGTGGAGAGAGAGGTGGAGGTTCAGTTCTCCAGCGTGGACAGAAACGTCGGTGGAATATGGCAAGTGGGTACAGGATACAGTAGTGCGATCTTACTCCGTACGGAGATAAGTAGCTCGTTTCCCCTACTCCGTACAGTAGGGAAATCGTTTCACCCCTGCCATAGGTACGGAGCATACAGTAGAGCGGTGGACGCCTCACGATTGATAATCTCCATTCGGCCGGCTTATGATATGCATAAATATCTACTCCCCTTAACCCGGGTGGCGTTTTTAATATTTGGGAATTTGGAATTTAGGTACGGTTCGTGGCTTTTTGGCGTTTAATGGCGTTTGGCAACACGTGAGCATTATGGCGTGTGTGGTGTGTTACTTGACCTTTTCCCATTTTAATTTCCATTTTGACTTTCTTCGCGGGGTGGTAGTGCTGCTGGTGTACCGTGGTACAGAGTCGTTAAGAGATGCCTACGGAGTAGGCCAGTCCTGGGATTCTTCTAGCTGACGTGTATGCGTGCAGGGCGTATGTTGTTGGTGTCTCTTGCTTGGGACGGGAAAATCTTCAGTGATTGGTGGAGGGTACAGCTCCGGTTCTGTTCTGCATACCATGTAGCTTTTTGCAGGCATTTAACAGCTCGCTCACCATACTCGATGTAGTTATACGATAGATACGAAAGAAGAGATCTAGAAGGAGGAGCTATATCTTCTTGAAGCGCAAGGAAATTGCATCAGGCAAAGCTTTTGAATTATTGATCGGCTACAAATCGTTGGTGTTGGAATGGCCTGACTTCCCCGCACGGAGCCCCGCAAAGAGTGATACTCAGTTCGGGGAGCTTTTGACCTCACGGAATTTCTAAAGAGATGACCCTATTAATAAGACGCGATGTAACGATTGGTGGTCTGGCAGTATTCGCCCCTAGGTCTATTCGCCGATGCTTGCAAATCCACAATTATCGCAAATTCATCCGCAAAGCCTAGAGCGAAAGTTCATGTTTCGTTGGTGTTAAGTCCCGAAACGGAAATCGGTTGGTTGGTTCTATAGCGTATCTGAAGAAAATCTTACGTGCATGTCGGTCCGCAGTTAGTTGAGGCTATACGCCGAGGCGGAGGTAAGTTACTAGATACGGTGCTTACTCGTATGAGAGAGCAGTCGAATTTATGCACGCTACATGTACCTTATTCTTTTTCTTACAGGTAGAGAGAAGAGAGACTTCTACTCGAGAAATATCCCAGAGAATATCTGCACGGGACGAAACTATCTCAATGTAGAAAACAGTTAGGCTGCGTCCTGTAGGCTCTCGGTGTTCATTCCAATTGATCAGTCTTAATACTGAATTCCATTGGGCAGGGTTTATTCCCGGAGTTCCCCAAACCGACGTAGTCAGTCCTGCAAGTTGATTGATGAACCCTGAATTCCAGGGATTTTGAAAGCTTCTAATGGTCCATCGCATAGCAAACCTGCACCTAACTTCACTGAAACTATCGCCAAAAATTACGGAGCTGTACTTGTACCATCACAATTCTGTCCAAGCTAAGAAACGTTAGGGCCTACTGTATGCTGAAGCAGCCGTTCCAACAGCCGAAAGGATCGAGGTTGCGACCGCTGAGGAAGATGCCACCACACCTTGCGTCATCTCATCCACTCTCTGGGGTAAGCTAGAGCTCTCCGCATCCAATTCGAAGTGTTTAATTGACCAGATCTGCGGAATAGACGCCGTTGATGACACGCTGACCGCAAATATGCATGTGCCAAAGCCACTTGGCTTCAACTAGGTATTCTCGCGTTGTGGGGTTTAGATCATTGATACACTGTATATGTACCTCGATGTACTCCGTAAGAAGCTTTTGTACTGTGTTGTGCTGCAGACGAGTCAACCGCAGCGCAATCCTCGAGTCTGGAAAACAACACGAGACGGGTTTGTGCTCGGGCGCGTGGTGAAGCTCCGAGGCCACATGGAAAATGCATTAGTGCTGCCGTAAATAACAGATGTCTCAGCAACAAAGAACATGGCAGTTACGAAGCACGGAAATGAAATAGCAACGGCGACTTGTTACCAACGTCGAATATGGTTAAGCTGTAGGAGCATTAGACTTATCTAGGAAGGGATGTGGAGCAGGACCCCATGACTCCTTTGTTGACCGGGTCATGGATAGGTCCTGGATCCAATTGGTGTCGAATATTACATATTTCCCCACTGCAAATCATATCCGCTACTGTATCCCTTAACAAAGATCTCCACCAGTAAGCTTGCCCCGGACTACATGAACAGCTAGCTCCTCCCGTCCGCCCTTGCAAAGCTATATATCCCCCGATATCCCTCTTTCCCATATGTGAATAGCTTTTTTCTGCCAGCTCTTTCAACGAAAAGTCACCACAAGTTAAGCAAATCAGGTGCAGCGGGTCTTCTAAGCTACTACAACTTCTTCATCAACATCTAGAGAGCTTGAGCATTCCTATTCGAAATGGCGACAACCACAGGTACCGCGGACCCAGAGCTCAACAAAGAGTACAATCACGACCCCGTGACTCAGGACCATGCCAGCAATGGAGTCAATGGGGTTAACAACGGAGCTCAGCGCGGCTTCGATTATGGTGGAAACCCTCTCGCGCACACGAACACCGGCCAATCCGCACGTTTCCCAGCTTTCGGTGGTGAATTCCAGCCTGGGCTCTACAAACCAACCACCCACCGCAAGTTTGCTAATCCAGCTCCCCTCGGTTTGAGCGCTTTCGCCCTCACCACCTTCGTCCTGTCCCTGATCAACATTGGCGTCCGCGGTGTAAAAGCACCGAATATGGTTGTCGCAGTGGCGTTTGGGTACGGTGGTCTGGTTCAATTGCTTGCTGGCATGTGGTATGTTACGAAAGCCATATTTCTTCTGAGAAGCTGAGTTTTTACTAATCCATCCAAATAGGGAAATGGCTGTTGGCAACACTTTTGGTGCCACCGCTCTCTCGTCTTACGGTGGATTCTGGATATCCTTAGCAATTGTTCTCACTCCAGGTGGATTCGATATCGAAGCCGCATATATCACTAGTCCAACCGATGTAACCGGCACCATCGCTTTCAACAATGCCTTCGGATACTTCCTCATTGGATGGTTCATCTTCACCACTATTCTGCTTGTTTGCACGCTACGATCAACCGTCGCGTTTTTCTTCCTATTCTTCTTCCTGGACTTAGCTTTCTTGTTCCTAGCTATTGCTCGCTTCCAACAAAGCAGCGCGGGCGCTCCCAACGTAAAGTGCAATAAGGCTGGAGGATACTTTGGTATATTCGCCGCATTCATGGCTTGGTACAATGCCCTGGCTGGTCTTGCAGACAGCAGGTAAAATCCCCCCTCCCAATTACACTATATCAAACTCCTTCTAACCATTACCTCCAGTAACTCATTCTTCGTCATCCCCGTCGCACACTTCCCATGGTCCGACAAGGCCCGCAACAGCAGAAGCAGCAACAAGTCTGAGCGCGACACGGTCTGAACTAGGCAGGACACACTACTCGCATTTGATATTTGATATTTGCTATTTGGGACCAATTTGGAGGTACACGGGAAGTGGATGGATTGACCAGCCGCATTTAGCACGGCAGATACCTACGGGATGGACTGGCGCGACATTTTTAAAAGAAGTTTTCTACGGAGATTTAATAATAACGTCTAGCTATTTGCTTGCTCTATGAAACACCCTCTATAACACCTCGCAATTTTCTCACCCGCGATTTTCCCATCTCAACTCACACTCAATCCTTGACCCCTCCCATTATTCGGCGCAGTCGCCACGCAACCCAACTCCATACCCCAAACCATTATGCGTGGCATCGCATCGCAATCTAGTTTTCCCATTATTTCGTTCCAAGATTTTCCCCTTTCCCCATACCTCCGTGTTAGCTGTAAATAAAAGTGGGGCAGCGGGTCCGGCCTTATTTCGTTTGATTTCATATCACTACAGTGCTGTACCTAGTCTGTTAGCTTGTAGCTCGGAGGCTCTACTGTACGGATATACACCAATGCAGTAACGATCTAGCAATCTAAGATCTGCCGGCTCGTTCTTCGGCATCCGGTCTGGATTTACACGGGAATTACATTTTGTACTTTGTGTTGTTTCAGGAGGGGGAAAAATTAATGGAAGCTGGTTCCTTCTTCCCGTCCCGTCTATGCCCCTCGGGCCTTTGTCCGGCAATTGAATGGAAATAATAAAATTACTTTTGATGGGATGGAATGGTCTGGACTCTAGAGTTGGGGTGAGGCGGATGGACTGTTTCGTATGTATGTCTGTTTAGACTGGAGGTGCTAGTTGTTTTGACATGAGGTTTTGGAGAGGGAAGGTTGTTTTTACATGACTCGTGCTTTGGAATCAGAGATGTGCGCTTAGTGATTGGTTCCATGACATTTTCTCTCTCTTTCCTCTTCCTTTAATTCGATTCAGGATTTCATTCAGCGACGATGGTTATCCTTCTAAGCTCGTCTGAGGAGCGAACTTGATTGATATCTTGCTGCTGCATTCAAGATATTAATTGATCCCGTTCAAACGTCTAAAGACGCGCACTCGGCTCGAACGACTATTATTAACACAGCTATATATAGTATCAGATATATCTCACCAATAGGCAACCGTGTTATCTACAGAAATAACGGCATTATGAACATTACTCTCTCTCTATAAGCACACTTTAGTAAACCATGCGGGTTTCTCACTAAAATTCACTATTACATTTCTATACACCTAGGCATCCTAAGCATGTTTTTATTTATGGTGCTGTATCTCACTTTATCCTTGGGGTTTTCCCGCGCCTGGTTATACTGTATGCTTCAACGGTATGCTTATACTCTGTACGGTATTTTCTTGCGTGGTTACACTAGACTGCGGTACCCCTCTTGATGTTGTGCCATGTGATATCAGGGGGCGGAGATGCAAATATATGACATGCATGCATGCGTGCGTGTTGCCATTCAGCTTGCACGTGGACGCTGTTACACTGCAGCTAGCTATTTGGGAATTTTGCTTTTGCTTCTTTTTTGTTTTTCTGGGTTTTTCCTTCTTCTTCTTGCATTTCTAGCTGAGACGGCTGGATTTGGTTACGAGGTCTAGTAGTACTGGCATGAGATGTGTGTCTAGTTTATGGATGACGCTTCCTGAGAGACTTGATCCGTGCCCTTGAGGTTATTCCCAGCTTCTTACCTCTCTGTACTTCTAGCTTTCCTCTTGGTACTTGTCTTAGTTAATAACATCCTATATTGATGCTCTACCGGACCGTAATAATGTCGTATTGGGTGTGAGATGAGACGCGTTTTTGGGTTGACCTGGAGGTAGAGGTAGAGAGAGCACTTCGAGTTCGGGTGCTCCAAGTGAAGTTCTTTCTTTGCGCTTCATTTCTGGTATTTCTTGTTGTGTCCAGCTTCCTGCGATGTCATCTTCTTCTGGTAAAATAGTCATGTAACGCTCTGTTTTTCGATATGGAATGACTTGCTCAATTTGCTTTCGCTTTACTTAGGGTTGTTAGTCTTCTCCAGCCACTGTTTTCTCTAACAGCCACAGACTTCTGGAATGGACAGGTGATTATAATCTGTGATTACATTCTTCCCAAACACGCTAACCATTGACTCTGGTTACGTATGCGACCGAACACGTGATAGCCCAAGAAAGTATGCATTGCTTCTTATTTAAGGACGAACCCTTTAGCCTTTTAAACCTCCAAATCAACTCTTCTTCTTGATGCAAACAAATCTCGAACCTTTTTGAGTTACTCTCGACGTCTTCTAGGCATTCGAAATTGTAGCAAACAACGGAGGCAACTGTCTTCTGTCCCTCCAACCTCTTCACACCAGTTATGGCCGAGAATCCTACTGCACTCTTGCAAGATGCAAACTGCAATGCGTTTGTTGAATCGTAAGTTACTTAATTTCACCGATACAATAATGTCAGCCAACAAAGTCTCCAAGGCTACTTCCACTCTACTCCAGTCCTCTGGTCACCATCCGCATTGGAGGTCACAGCGGCCGCGAATACAAGCTTTCTAGAAATCTCATCTGCAAACAATCGCGATACTTTGCCAAGATGTTCGAGGAGGACAAATTCAAAGAAGGAGAAGAGCAATCTTGTGACTTGGAAGCCATCGATGAGAGTGATCAGGTTGTTACTACTCAGAGTTTCGACATTCTAGTCCAGTGGATCTACCTTGGCAAATTGATCTTTCCCTCAATGAAGCCAGAAGAGGAGATTACCGTGGCGCTGAATTCTATCAGATTGGCAGACATGGTGGAGATTGCTGGAATCGAGGTACGTTATAATCTATGAAATGTGAATTCCTGGCATGTCTTATCGTTTTCCGTTCAGAACAGGCCAAGAAGAGATCCTTACTAATTCATTCGAGTAGACTGTCATTGTAGAGCACATCAAAAACGTTATCTTGGAGAACCCTGCCCCACCTGACAAATCATGGCTACAGAACAGAATCGGAAATAATAACATGTTCCATGTCTCTTCTCAACATCTTAAATCCGCATGGAAGCTGCCAGATGGCCATCCTGTTCGGAAAATGTTCGCTGCAGCTTCCGTCGAGGGATATCTCCGATGCAAGGTACCCAAATTCCACCAGGAGAGACGGGACATCCCTGGGTTTGCGGGGGATTTGCTCGACGAAACGAGGGAAGTACTCAGCAATCTGCAAGTTGACAAATATGGGCAGCCGATGTTCACGGAACCTATTAGTGGTCAGCAATTTGTTTTCCGCCATGGAGATGCCCTAAAGAGATAAAATATGTGGTTAAAAGCACATAGGGGAAGCATACACTAGTAAGCGACATGAACCACTCCCACCTCGAGATTATTCTAGTTGGGTTTGGTGCTGGGTATGAGAATATTACTGTAGATTGTATCCAGCGTACTTCGGATTAGTAGTAAGTCAATATAAGCTCTCCAAATTGCCTCACTAGACTAGAACGAAATCAAAAACTTAGTTTCTTTTAACATTCCTACCTGGTGCTACTATCAGTCTGAGGATCAATTCAGCAAACTTTCAACCATTAGTGAGGTATAGTGTGAGCATCTAGGAAACTAAACGTGCTTCAATTAGGTGAGTCTAAATGTTATTCATTTATACCTAGTTACTTGACCACATCCTAAGTAATGAGTCAGTCTTCGGAGCTAATTTTACTAGTAAATCTCACTGATATTCACTTCTTCTGACTGCTTCAGCCTTGAGAGATGTTTATGCTTCTCACATTTTAGACTTTATCCTGAATCTCCTAATAGCACCGCCGTTTGAGATTTTAGACCACCTTGCCATTCACGTCCTTGCACTATTTTACCGCTCTTGATCTGCCCTCTTGCTTGGACAGGTTGTGGTTCCCAAAACAGTTTCTCTATCTTGTGTTCGTCCCTCAACTTCCAATTCACTCCTCTGAATCCAGCCTTAACAGTGGGCCCATCTTCCTCACTGTGGATATAAAATCTTGCTTTCGCACACCACCTTCAACTTCACAAATCTAAATCTTTTGCATCATCAATCATCAAGATGTACAGCAAGAACTGGAACCAACCATCGCAGGACACAATCCACAACGTTACCCCCGACGCATTCATGAGCTCGTAAGTCTCCAATACATCGAAAATTCAGCGTTTTCTAATTGAAGTTCCAGCATTGTCCCTCTCTACTCGGGTCCTCAAGTCACCATCCGCCTGGTGGTTGAAGATGGCGACGTCAAAGAATACAAGCTCCCGAAAGGTCTTTTCTGCAAGCAATCGCCCTACTTTGCGGCAATGTTCGAGGGGAAATTCCGCGAAGGCGAAGAACAGGCCGTCACTCTAGAGCCAATAGAAGGCGTCATCTCAGTGCGCAGCTTCGAGACTCTCGTCCAATACCTGCATCTCGGCTTGGTCATCTACCCGGAGACGACGTCTGTAAAGGAGATCGACCACATCATTGAGTTCGCCAGGTTTGCTGATATGTGCGGCATCACCCAGATGAACGACAGCATCTCGAGCCGTCTCCGAGAAGTCCTTCGCGATCGCAGCAGTTCGCAGCACCGCATGTACCATCGTTGGGGCAAGTTGGCAGATACCGCCAGCCGCGAAATCCAGTCTTCTCAAGCCACAGTCACAATCAAACATATCAGTTCTGCGGCATCCTTGCCGACCGGCAATCCCGTGCGTCGCGTCTTGGCAGACACAGTTGTCGGCGGATATCTTCAGCGGGAGGAGGGTCAGCATTGGAAGGAAGTGTGCCGTGAGGTTCCTAGCTTTGGCATCGATCTACTCGAGGCAACGCAGGATACTATCAACACGGTGGAGGCTGGTAGGAGGGATATCCATTTCCAAGATCCGGTTACCCACCAAACGTCCGTTTTGGATGGGAAAACCTGCCATTGCGCGTGCCCAAGTCAAGATTTAGGAGGTAATTGGGGACAAGCTGTACCTCAAAATTCCTGGACTAATGCGAACTGTGCCCGTGGTCACAATTGAGGCATGTTCTGCAGCTTTTCAACTGGCCACACGTTACTTGTTGTTACAGCTCAGGTTTATGCCCCTTGTTTACACATCTTGGGAGAACTAGACACGATAATGGAGTATCGACAGACAGAATCAACTTCCATGTTCACTGCCGAACTTCGACAAAAATAGAGAATTAAAAGGAATAAATCGTTGATTTTACAAACACGTTGACAATCCCACATACGTGATTTCATCTCAACTACACAAGTGACTTCCCTGTGGTATTCGCGGTGGCTCCGTATCCCCCGCCACAACCACCATGCCAACTTCCCCAAATCTTCAAAGACGATCGCCCTCTAGCATAAGCACAGCAAAAGTAGCGATTTGATAAGCAGTACGAAGTCTAGCGTCTCGTGTTTTTGAATCTCAGGTACAGTACATCAATCATCCGAGTCAGACGGGACTGAAAGTGTGGTATGACTTCAACACGTGTGGTGTGATTTCAACTCGTGCGTAAGAATCCATGTCCTCCCGCAGAATTGAAGCATTCACACGTATCTGTAATACAAAATGGCCTGATAAGGCTATTCATCCCTACATCCCTACATCCCTACATCCCTACAGATTCTCGTATACTCAAGCTTTCGCGGCGCATCTCTACTAAGGCGTCGTCACTTTACTGCACAACGGCTGAGGATTTCTTGCCACTTGTAATGCTTGAAAATCGATATCTATTCAAGGAGCTAGGAAATATAAAACTGATTTTAATTGTAATGCATGAAGTAAGCATATTCGTAACCTTAGTAAAATCTCGAGCTCACTTCTCTATCAAAAAAGCACTCTTTATCTTAATAAACCTAACCAGAAGCTTGTCGCAAATACTAGTATAATAGGTGCCCGGTCACATATAAACTTAAAGCGCAACGCATCCGGTAGAATTATCCCCTCTTCGAGATCCTTCCCTGGTACAAACTCGCGGTGATATTAAGTGCGCGTTGCACATGGTGTCACACACTATGGCTGACACTGCTGTCTGGCGATGAAAACGATTTATCTGAGATGAGATAGATGAAAATTGGACGAATAAGCGTGGAGGATTGTTTACTTTGCTGCGGTTTGATAGGAGTCGTGATGATCATGGTCTGCATATTCTGTAGGTACTATATTATTGGTACAGTAGATTGAAAATGAACGAGAAGAAAGGGGCTGTAAGGATGAGAGATCGGCTGTTACTATACTGTACTGTACTGTAATCTTACCTACTCCGTAACGAATCTCCCCAGATTACGTCACAATCTACACCTTTATTAATAGAACACTCCGCTCTAAGGCAGGCAACTACTCAAGTTTCGACATACCACATAAATGTTACTTCGTACTAAGATATTTACTCCAATCAGCCAAAGAACAACAACAACGGCGAATTTATGGCGAATTTCCCTAAAATGCTGGAATTGGGTTCGTTTACGAACTGTCCTATCCTGCAGCGCTACGCCACTGCACACTACACTGGACGAGAGCCTCAAATATAATCGGATTTATTTTAAGTCTGAAAATAGGTCCCTTTTTTCTCCGCATTACCTGCTACTGTATTATGACTATTCAGAGGGTCTACTGAGGCTTCCAATCTCTTTGACCAGTGACGTTAATTGGAGAGCTTTGACGTTTACCCTTCCCCCCTCTAATAAATGTTAAATTGTGGGTTTGCTCGATACAACATATAATTCCATAGCACTAAATAGTTAGATGCCCTAGCAAGTAGCCCGCAATTCACGGCGCAGGGTACTTGTAAAGTCCTTGTAAGGTCCCACTAGGCCCCAGATGTAGTGATATCATCTGCTGAATTCACCTGTTTATATTGTAGAGCGAAGGATCATTAACCTTTACGAAGTATTAGGGGGAGGGGAGAGCATTGCGTGTAATGTAGATCTATGCTAGGGTAAAGAGCCAGTTATAACTGTAGGATCTGCCCTTTCCACGCTAGAAGGACCCAGTTTCAGCCTTACTTACTTCGTCCCAGGCGAAACTGTTACGCCAAGAAAACAAGGGCAAGGGGGCCTTGCTTTGGTGCGTTTACCACTGTTCTTTACCCCCCTGCTATAAAATTCTTGGCGTAACAGTTTCGCCTAGGACGAAGTAAAATAAAATGCGAGTACGAGGATGATCAGCAGACGGGGGATGGGATTACTGTACTGTACTGTACAACTCGTATCCATGATCACAGCATCCAGTAGTATCTAGGATGACGTCTGTATTATAATAGTTACAGTGATCGTTCGACTTCTTATCTGGCATCTTTACGAAGATCTACAAAGGAAAAATACGTCTTATTGGGTCAGAGAAATGCACATGGCACAGCGTTTTTACGAGATCTTACTTCGTACGAGTGTGAATTGTACAGTATAAATACCACCTACCATCTCTTGTAATTTATATCAAACACACAACACAACACATAGTTCAATCAAACTCCCAACCTTTGAATACAATCTACAACCCCCAACAACCTCCCTTAATTTCCCTCCACCCAAAAGAGCCTTCCACATCCCCACGTGCACTTCAAATCCAAACAACAACCACCATGCATTTCACCACCAGCACCCTCCTCATCTCCCTCTTCTCCGCCTCCACCACAATAGCAATGCCCCGCCCCCAAACAACCATTCCGCGCACCCAAGCCAGCGAAATCTGGCAAATCACAAATTACACCGAAGGCTGCTCGCCCGGCGGCTGCACCTACAGCTTCGACATCACCAGCAGCGATTCCAACCCCGACTTCGGCGGCATCTTCAACACGCACTGTACCGGGACGCGGTCCACGGAAAGCCCGTCCACGAACTGCACTGATACGGAGTTGTCCTCGAGTTCCGAGGTGCAGGAGGGGGTGGGAGCTGTGCTGTTTGTGGACAGGCTGTTTCCGCTGGGGGACGAGACGGATATCGCGGGTGGGAATGTTACGACGGCTGGTCCGGGAGAGCCGTCGGGTGAGACGTTTTCGTTGACGGCGAGGGTTTTTGGACAGCTTGCTGGACAGTAGGATAGGGGATGGTGGCTGGACATCGGAGTTTGACTTGGTGGGGGAAACGCGGGGAAAGGTTATGGAATGGAGGTAACGGGGCGTTATACTTGCTTGAGCCGTCTTTGAATCAACAATGTAATTGATATTCTGAAATTCGTATCCCAATTTGCTTTCCATAGGGTCCTGCGAATCGACTCTTATTTTGACATTGCAGGTAGTGATTTGTATATCCATTCGTGACGATTGAGAGCCGAAATTCGCAAGATCAATAGAAACAGGAACGAAGAGCCCGACGTTGGTGGATGGCTGGGGTTTATGAAGCTGGTCCCAATTGGCCCCAACTTCATAACAGCCGAGAGCTGCCCGAAGAGTATGAAGGGATTGTGGAGCCGAAGGTGAAGCCGAAGATGTTAAGGATGATATCGGAGAAGAAGCTGGCGATGAGTCTAATGTGGATGGGTTTGTAGCTGAAGACTGACGGTTTTAGATTAGATTGCATCCGACAAGTGACGTACAGTAGACTGCTTAAAGTTGCTTGGGCAAACGGTGAATGGCGGGTAGCATGCATAGGCTGTGCCTTTAGCAAGCTGTGCTATCAAACTAGAAATCAAAATTGTTTTTCTTGCCGTTTCTGGGTATGTATAACAATGGAACTTACTACACTGGACGAAATTAGGGGCCGAGCAAGTAGATGGCGAATCGAAAAAAACAGCTATCTGATGAAACAGAGCAGAAGCCATTTCCTAGGATTTGTTGACACGAGGAACTTGCTCGACAAGTTGTCTAGTACGTCTACTATAATTCAACGAAGCAATATATATATACACTGAAAAAGAAAAGGAAACGATGAGGATGTTGGACTAACAGCATAGTGCATTACCTGGCGAGTAGATTTGACTAAACGTCCCAGAAGTGCGTCTGGACAGGCGTCTCTTTTGAAATTCTGAAAGTACGACACCAGGCTATCCGAATATATTAGTTTGAGCAATTGCAGGTCTATTTTGAAACCCAAATATTTTGTTTTCCAACACCAACACCTGTCTGACTAACCTGGGTGCGGCACAAGAATGGAAGGGTGGGCGTGCAACGTTTGGTCCTCAGCGTATACGTCCCAAATTTAGATCATACGAAGTACGGACGGAGTAGCGTGTACCAATCTCCCGGGTCTAGGCCAATCGTGCGCTAGACCCAATGTGTTTTCCGCATCGCCTTCCTGGTCGATCTTGAATTTCTAATTGGTGCCCGCATATGTGCCTATGTGCAGAGTAACACTTGCTTGCAGCTATCACCAAGTGACACCAACATGCTTGAATCATTCAACCAGGAATTTCTACCACGGCTCGGCACCACTGTCACCTCCGAATCACTGCCTAGGCTCCCTCCCGCTTCTAACCCACCCGCTTGGCGCTAAGGCTGAAGGAATTTATACCCTTTTAGGCTCCCTGCAGATGCGACAGGGATACTGACTGCAGATACGACGAAGCCGCGCCATGGCAAGAATGTCATCTGAAATAAATATTGGTACTTCATACTTGAACGACCGTTGTCTGAAAAGCCCTTTCTGTCGGTGGCTGCTAATATACGACCCTCCTCTGTGATAGTTTTTCTTCCTAGTCTTTATTTATATATAACATGATGAATGACATGGTCTTCAACCCATCGTACTCCCAAAGGCTTAGAGCTAACAGAATGGTCCGAATTATCGTCGTGTTGTTGGGCCTGAGTGTTATCGCGGTGTCTTTGAGAACATCGTATTATTCCCAGCAACTAGTCATGCCCACGGAAGAAGGGAAAGGGCCCCCTTCCAAGACCTTTGTCGTTGCGAGTGTCGAGAAAGATGATATTTCCTGGCTACACAATCATCTTCCCGAATGGGGCGTCTCGCGATATGTGGTGGATGATGCTTCGGCGAATCTTACAGTGCCAAAAAATAAAGGCCAGGAAGCTATGACGTACTTGACGTGGGTTTCTTCTCTTTGTTTACTATACATACTCCCGGCTGATATTGTGTGTTTAGATACATGATTGATTCCTACGACAACTTCCCGGATTTGATACTTTTTATGCACAATGGGAGATACCAGTGGCATAACGACGATCCGCTTTACGGTAAGTGGCACTGGGACTTCAGTGCTTGTTCTGCTCAACTAGAATCCTAACACATCTTCACAGATGCCGTACCCGTGCTTCAGAATTTGCGGCTGCCCTACCTGATATCTCAACAATACACAAACCTCCGCTGTGTATGGACCCTAGGCTGCCCGGCTGAGCTGGAATTCAGCAAAAACCCCGCAAACGTAGATGCCTCTAAAACAACCGAGATAGCCTATCCCGAAGCTTTCCAAGAGCTCTTCCCTGGACAGTCACTTCCTCCAACTGTTGGTGTTGCCTGCTGCGCTCAATTTGTAGTTACACGGGAGAAAATCCGTGAACGGCCCATCGAAGACTATAAACGCTACAGACAATGGCTCTTGGACACGCCCCTTGATGACTATGTCAGTGGGCGAATCCTGGAATATTCGTGGCACATAATATTCGGCAAGCCACCAGTCCATTGCCCCAATACGAAAGAATGTTACTGCAGAGTTTTTGGCCAGTGTGATATGGAGTGCGGGGAGGGCGAATGTGGACAGCACTGGCCATTCCCGCCATACTCGACTTTGCCGCTTGGATGGCCGACGGTGGGATGGGATGGAGAGACGAGGAGCGAAGAGGTTCTTGCCGGCTTAAGAGAAAATGCAACGACAACTTCTCCAACAGCAGAAATCTGGTCTAGAGCCTCGGTGCTAACTTGACTTCTCATGGTGGAACAAGCTTCTATCAATTCCTTCAAAGGATGGAATGGTCAAACTCTGACAAGAGTGGGGAGTCATCCCCCGGTTAGGTTCACCACCGACGTTTCTTACCCGAGATTACGGGCCCAGTTTAAGCCTTCAAGCCTCTTCAATAACGTCAGCAAACTGGGAAGAAAGAAACTGGCAGGGAATAAAAGCCGTAGTGAGCCAGGATTTCTAACAAAACCACGATGAGGGGTAGAATGAAGATGTATTATGTAGTGTTTTTGGAAACCTTGGAATGACAAGTTTTGGCCGGTTTTCCACGATGCCCCGGACGGACAAGAATTATTCGAGCAGAGATACGGAATTTTGGAAGTCCCGAATTGGATTCCTACATATAAACTATAAAATTGAAAAGATAAACGAGTGAAGGTCTGATCTCCTTTAGCAGCCGAATATGAAAGAGGCTGCACACTGGAACCAAAAAGCAATACAAATACCAATCAAACACCCATTCCGCACCCATCAGACCTCGCATTTCCATCGGAATAATGCGTACATAGCACCTATAACACCAGACTACAAACACCCATCACAGACATCCTAAACACAAATCAGCACATTCATCTCAAAACCCCCCACTCCATCCCGCCATCCAGAGCACTTACCCCCGCAATATTCCCCGTCACAGAAGCAAAGCAAGCTATATCAGCAAGCGGATCTAAATCCCCCAACTAAATCAGCAATCCCTCCCTTCTACTCACGTGTGCGTTCGTGTGTTCCCAGAAAGAAAAAACCAAAAAGGATAAAAAGAAATGCTAGAGAGAAAAACTTACTAGCTCCCAATTCCGCAGCTGCAGCCCCGCAAGCTGCAGTTTCTCCAGCGAGAGCGGAGATGCATTCTAGACGAGCTTATATTAGACATGGTTGCTGTTCTTGTTTTTGTTTTTGTTTTGGGGGGTGGAGAAGGAGGAGGGGAGGAGGGAGTAAAGTAAAGGGCCAGGGACGAACTCAGAACATTGCATCCGCTTGCTTTGAGCGTTGCTACGGAATTTGCAGCGCTGGCTTTCGTATCGGCGATTGCGCCTGCGGGAACAGGTGCTGGTGCGGCGGTTGAAAGCACGGCGAGGAGTGAGAGGATGGTGAGGGGGGAGAAATGCATGGTGGTTGTTTTTAAGCGTTGTTTGGTATTTTTTCTGGGGGAAGATGAAGGGTTGTCAGGTTTGGATGCTGGATGCTGGATGCTGAATGCTAGATGATGACAGGAGAAGACAGGAAATTACATCTTCTTATATACATGCCTTTCATCTGCTTTAATCAGAGCAACTACTCACATACGCTTCTATAGATCGTCAGCATGACTTGCAGAGGATCATGCCGCTCGTACACCATAACCCGTACGGCTGCCATTATCCTCGCCAGGAAATTTCGTGTCCCGCTACATACCTCCAATCCCCGTAATAGCTGAACACACCAGTTTCTATTTCCACAACTCGCTCGACGTGTTTTGGCTACAGAAACGGAAGGTGGTGTACCAGTAGATCAGATCCGGAGCATGCATAGCAGCAGCTGTCTCCGCTGCGCTCCTATCGCGTAACGACATATCGTCAGAGGCAAGGCAACCAAGAGATGTCTCTCCCGTCCACCTAGATTGAACAAAAAAAAGCTCTGTCTCCCGCTTGTTTATCCAGAGCGTTTCAGTGACCTTTCGGACTCTGCCTCACATTGTACTATGCGGTGGAATCCTTCAGGTGCAGGAACCCCTGATCCTGAGAATTAGTTTCGATTCTACTCACGCGGGACGAGTACTGCGATCAATGCTGCTTCAAGTACACTCCTAGTGTGCCATTACATATTCCTGTACCAAGGAAGGAAATAATAAACGGAAAGTAAAGTAGTTTAGTGTAATAGAACAGAATAGAACAGAACACAACCTTATTCCTTGCACTGTAGGATGGATCGATGCTCTTAGCGAGTCGGCTCGGCGTGCGGGGTTGCGCCGCTGAGGCTTGTACTGTACTGTACCGTACTGTACAAGTATCGAGCCACAGTCGTCAGATACCGTTTTTAGCTAGCTGAAACGGAAATGAAAGGATGAGCACTGAAAATGTGTAGGAGGTCAATTTGGGGCTGAATTAAGCTTATTTGCACCTTCCGTTCTGGGTCAGATGGCTGGGGATCTCAAATGCTGGCACGGGATCGATGTGAAATCCTTCCTATATTTAAGACGGTGAGAATGTTGTACCGAGGATTCGAGAAGGGCTTGGCGATGATGTCGGAAGGAAGGATGGGATAAATTTGGCTCTTGTAGCTTGGAGTGGGCTCTACTAAACAAATAGATGTCGTTTGCCCCAATTACGGACTGTTTTAAAGTGTTGTAGACACTTGACCGGAATACGATTTTCGATATCAATAGATGTTTCAGCCTTCGAGACAATACAGGCTCTCCAAGCCTCTCTTATTCCTAATCGAGGTGTGCGCTTTGCATACTTATGCTCTCATTGACGATCATGCTCGGGAAGTTCTTGATACGGGTAAAGAACCAATCACATTAAAAACAAAGAAGAACGACAACTAATTGCCTCCGCTGCAAAGTGTAAATCTTGATCTCGCTAGACCCATGTCTGGGTTTGTGAGTAATCTTCCTTCCTCGAGAAACGGTTCCTACTTCGAACATCTCGTGAGTAGTTAAGGAAGAGTGGACTACTCGTGGAACATTCCCCAGCTCCAAACCTGCCATATCAAGCAACACTAACGCCGATGTCTTAACATAGGTGGTTTTTACCTACCTGCGAGATCCGAAGGGAGCAACTTTCGCGGAGATTATTCTCTACTAGGCTTGCTATTACGGTGATCTACCGCTGATTTGACGTTTGTTCCTCGCACGAAGACGAAGGATGCTAACGGTAGGAAAGGATTTGAGACATACTCCAAGGTGGAGGAAGTCTTTGGAGGTCTTAACACGAGGGAAAGCGCACGGCTCCCCTTTTCTAGGATGCATCGTCCACGCTTTCTGAGGCATGGTGACTTGCCTCAGCCTTTGAGAATTTGACAACTAAACAACTTCCTACATCCGAAGCATAGAGCTGTGTTAAGATGGAGTCGCAGTCTTTCTTTATGCAAGACTCGCAAGGCTTCACGCCAGTTTCTAGATATGTACAAGACCCTCTAGACTTCTTACATCCCCAACATTTATACATCTTCTGCACCTGCTTTCCTGTTACTGTGCATCGGTACGTCAATCTCTGTGGGATTTCAGTCGGATATAATTTATCCCCACGATCTTCTGGCTCTGGTGTTGGTTCTCTTTCCCTACCAGTACTCGCCTGCCACTCTCTTACTTTGACAAGTATCTGTGCCATTATTGGCTCATTGTGCGCGTGTCTTGCTTTTTTCTGAGCAAGCCATCGTGCAGCATACGCCGCACTGTACAATTCGTCGGTAGGATCTATCATTCTCCTATGTTCTTTTTGCAACCGCGCCTTGATGGCTTGTCCAGCATTTGCATGCGAACTCTCCGTTGGGTACCTATTTCGGTTTAATTCAGCAACAAACTTAGGTTTGTATTGATAACCGAGAATTTTAAAAGCATTCTCAAGACGAACGTTGTACATGGCTGATGTCTCTCCACGGGTTCGACCGTAGAGCCCCAGTTTGAGTCTTGGGTCTTGGCAGTCCACGGGAACCAGTTGTTCCAATATAGTCTGCTGAGTGAGAAATGTTTCTTCGGGTACCTCAAAAGGTGACATAAATGTTGGCTGTTGGATCGGCTGCGGTGGTGTCTGTTGTTGATGTTCTAAATCAAGCTGGTCTTGTTCCTGTCGCTCCTGGCGCAAACGGTGGAATGCCAGTGCCTTTTCTAGTTCAGCAGCGGCACGATCGTCGTCGTTCGCGAAACGGTTTGGCATTGCTAGATCATGCAAGCAATGCTAATGGAGTTTGGCTGTAAAATGTGAAATTTGAGAATAAATTGCAAATAAATTCCAATATTGATGAAATGCAATAGGGAAGGACGCGTATGAATTATAACTTACAATACAATAAGTTCTTTATTAAACACAATGATATTGTTTGCATACTGTGTGTAAACAAGACATGTTTTTCGCCTGTTCTTCATGCTAGTTCCAATTTAATGTGAATTCTGCCTTAAAAGGCACCGAACGCTATTCTAGCCATGGGAAGGCAGATTGAGATATTTTGATACTAAATGAAAAGTAATATTGCTATTTAAATACCATTTAAGTGCGTTTGGGTGCTACTCGTAGGCTAGGTGAACAACCCACAACACCCAAAAATTGCAACCTGGTAGGCCGCAACATCACTTTGAACATGGCTATTGTTTGGAACAAATAGAAATTCAGACAATGAGATTGACAATAACCTAGGAAAAACGGCTCATTAATAGATTGATAAACACAATTTTACAAGGAAATTCCGCTCTAACAAAGCCATTAAAGATTTTGCTGTTCCAAAATTGCAAGTAAAGGGGGCGAACACATCGCAGCGACCCCCCGGACGCAAATATTCGTTGCTAAGTAGTTGCTGGGTAGATTTTACCATACATAATAGTAGTTTTTAAGTACTCACGGACGAGAAATCCATAAAATTTCACCTTCTACACTTGTAATGGGTTTGTCCGATGTGTCCGCCTTATAAATAGTAATGTTTATAAGTGAAAGAAGCATTCTTCAACAAATAATTTTCCAACACCACAAAAATGACCAATATAAACAACAAAGCACAGATGCAACATCTGCACATAACAAGAAAGAGTGAAAAAAAGCTTGCCGCGGGCAAATAAAAAGGAGAGGAGAGGAATACTATACGCACGCTAAAACTTTAGCGAGCATTTAACGCCTACCCCCTGAAACAGTGGGTCTTTCCGCCGGCGCATCCCGCTCCAACTCCACAGCAGCGCCAACCCATCCACACAACTTCCAGTAATACAAAATAACTTACTAAATATATCTAAATACAAACCTCCCGCATATGCATATAGATATATCAAAGACGTATCGAATGAATCCATATCCAGCTGCTTGTGTACCTTTATGGTGCGACGTACGGAAATCCGAACGAATGATCTTGCGACCGCACATGCGACCGGAAACCAACATTTTCTGCTGATCGCTCATAGGATAACGAAGCCTTGAAACGTGCAATGGAAGCTAGGGTGGTAGACCCCCGGGCGGCTCAGCCTCGATTTAGGCAGGGCAAGTGAGTGCCGGTGAGGCTGTGACTTCTCTTTAATTTTCTTCTTCTCTCGTCTTCGCATTTCCTACCTTTTTTGTTACTCTTCTTTGCTCTTCCATATCCATATCCATCCGTACTTTTCTTTTCGGTTTTATCTTTACACCTAAGAATATATATGAAATCAAAATCATATTAGCATCCACAGTTTTCGCGCATCGGAGATGGCGACAGCCTCAAGGTCTAGGGAAGAGAGGCCTAAGGCTGTAAAGGTTAGCATTTCCATGCCTTCCAATTTGTTTGAGAACTAACGAGGACGAAAAGAAGAGTAAAACGCTATCGTTCAAAAAATTAGCTTCCAGAACGTGGACCAGATCAATCACCAGGTCCTCAACAACAGCGACCTTAGTCGAGCTCCCTTCTCTGCCTAACCATGCAAATTCCCAAGCCATCGAGACTCAGACATCAAACGATCATGTCCATTCTGTCTTAATCCCAGAGACAAGCTCACCTGGTCCACCGCCCAGACAGCCCAACAAATCAGGCCTCTTCCCTCTGTACCCACCTCTCTTAGAAGGGAATTACCCTGTAGACATCATCGCCTTGCACGGCATAAACGGAGATGCCTACAGCACCTTCACAGCACCTTCGTCCCAAAACCTCTGGTTGCGGGATTTCCTCCCCCGCTCGTTTCCCGGTGCCCGCATCTACACATTTGGCTATGACGCGCGTGTGTTTTTCAGTCTAGCGACAGGCGATATAAGTACTTTTGCAAACAGCTTGTTAGAAGATGTTTGGGGTGTGAGGATAGGGAGGGGTGAAAAGCGGAGGCCGATCATTTGGATCGCGCATAGTATGGGGGGACTAGTTGTTAAGAAGGTTCGTGCTCTCTCATTGCCAAAGCTGAGAAAAGGAGGAGACTGATACTGGGGGGAAAGGCACTCACAATAGCATACAACGACCCTGCCCGCTATGGAGACATCCACTCTTCCACAACCTCAATCCTCTTTATGGCAACTCCGCACCGGGGCTCTGATCACGCTGCTCTGCTTGGCGGTATAGCAGAAGTTGCGAATTTGCCGTTGGCGGGGACATTGACGAGTCGATTTGCGGGGAAGGTCAGGGATGATTTGATAAAGGGCTTGGAGAAGGATAACCCAGCGGTTAAGAAAATCGCTGAGGATTTCGGAGTCTTGAATAGCGGCAAAGATATAACCTTGTATTCATTTGTGGAGATGAAAAGGACGAAGCCTTTAAGTAGGAGGGTGAGCTTCCCCTTTTGTTCTCTGTTTCTGGAAACAAGTGTATGACTGATTCATTTGAAACAGGTCGTAGATGAGGAGACGGGGACCATGGGCGTCGAGGGTGAGAGGGTGATATATATGGATGGAGAGGATCACAAGAGTATTGTGAGGTTTGAGTCGGAAGAAATACCCAGTTATCGGAAAGTATTAGGGGTTTTACGAGAGGCTGTCAGTGAAGCTGTTACTCGTTAGTCATCCTCCTTTTCATTTCCCCTCTTGACTTTGCATTGTTGACAGCGCAAACATCTAACAATTCACAGCGCACTTCGCAAAAATAGCCCTCGAAGACGAACGTAAGTCCTCTCTCTATGCTGCTTCACCTGGACTAACCCTACCAGCCTGTTTGAAAACCCTTGCTTTCCCAACAATGGCCCACCGAAAATCCTCCACCTCCAGTGCGCACGGCTCAACATGCACATGGATCCTGACCCATCCAGCGTTCAAAGCCTGGCACTCGTCATCCCACGGTCTACTTTGGATAAAAGGCCACCCAGGTACAGGGAAATCCACACTAATGGCTTTTCTTGATACCTGCTTCCATTCCACCCAAACATCGAAGACGATCTTCTTGGAATTCTTCTTTTTCGGCAGAGGTGAGGCGATGCAAAAGTCGTCACTGGGAATGTGTCGAAGTTTGCTATACCAGCTTTACCAGAAAAGTGGTGTTGCGAGGGAGATAATTCTTGAGGCGTATGAGGAGAAAAGCTCTGGATTTGGGAAGGAGTGGAGATGGCTGACTTCAGAGGTGGAGGGGCTAGTGAAGGCAGTAGTGAAGAAAGTAGCGGAGAAAAAGGAGTTGACCATTTTTGTGGATGCGTTGGATGAAGCTGTCGATGCAAATGGGGAAAAAGCTGCGCCGTGGTTACTCCAATTCTTCTACGAATTGAATGAGATTGCTGTTCCAGAACAAGGCTGTTTAGGCGGAGTCAAGATATGCATCTCGTGCAGACATTACCCCATTGTCGGCTCGTTTGGTCCTGGAACCGTCATTCGAATGGAGCAAGAAAACTTGCTTGACGTCTGGAGGTTCATCCGCGACAAGTTTCGAAATGGTGTTCCGGGTTGGGATCAAGTGGCCGTAGGAGCACGGCAAAGGCTTGTAGATGGTGTTGCCATGAAAGCGGACGGGGTATTCCAGTGGGCTAGTCTACGCGTGCCGAAGATTATACAGAGTTTGAATGATGGAGATGCTTCGTTCGATGAGATCAACGACATGATAGCAGGCGAATCAAATGAGCTGTTTCCTCTTTACGAGTCAATTTTTGGAAATGATATTCCGGTGAGGTTGCGCAAAAGAGCGTTGCTCTTTTTGCAGTGGGTGTGTTTTGCTGAGACGCCGATGTCCCTTACGGAGTTGCGCTTTGCGATGGCCTGTGATGACGAGGATGATTCCTGGCCGAGACGCTGTTGTGAAGAGTCCGAGTACTTTGTGAAGTCGGATACTCAGATGGAAAAACTGACAAGGAGCTTATCTGGTGGCTTGGTGGAAGTTAGAAGCCACAAGAATGGAATCACGATTCAATTTGTCCACGAAACTGTGAACGAGTTCTGCCACACTCAAGGGCTTCAGCTTTTGGCGTCCAAAGCCGCATTACGTCCTGCCCTATATGAAAGCAATGTTTTAGGGCAAAGTCAGTCTCGACTAACCCGCTCCTGCCTTAATTATCTAAGAATGGAGCATGTCTTGGACGAAGCTGGGCAATGGCTTGATGGAGACGAACATTTCCCCGCATTTCTAGGATATGCTACCCAGTATTGGAACCTCCACGCTGAAAAGGCCGAAAAACATGGAGTCCCGCAAGAGAACATTGTTGAAATATTCCAATCCACAACAGGCCTATTTGAAGTTTGGTTAGACATATTCACTGCAAAGAAGTACTCCTTATTGCACAATGGAGGGGGTACTGGCTATTATTTGAATTTGCTGCATGTTGCAGCTAGCTACAACCTGAGAAGCGTCGCGCGAGCTCTTCTACTGCGTGGTGTTCCAGTGGGGGTGAGAGATCAAGCGCGTAAGACTGCACTTCACAACGCTGCCCTTCAAGGCCACGAAGAAATGGCGGTCTTGCTCATCGACGCACAAGCAGAAGTTAGCGCGATATGTGGCGACGACAAGACCCCGCTGGAAGGAGCCGCAGCCAACGGACACTATTCAATCGTAAAGCTCCTATTGAAAAGGGGTACCGACATTAGGGATAGGAGCATCATGGCAAACATATTACACGCGGTTGCGGCGAAGGGCGCGCTATCTCTTATTCGTCACTTGATTGAAAACGGGGCAAATGTTAATTCCGAGAACAGAGATGGTGACACCGCCATCGCCGTAGCCGCATCCAAAGGTCATGAGAGAGTTGTGAGATTGCTCTTGGAAAGCGGTGCAGATGTGAACGCCCCAACTAATGGATACTGGGGAAATGCATTGCACAGGACGGCGACAATGAGCGGGGGCGACAATATGTGCCAATTGCTATTAGACGCGGGAGCAGACGTTGATGCATGTGGGGGAGAATATGGCTTTGCTTTACAAGGAGCGGCACACTTTTATAATATTAGCGTGGTGAGGCTTCTCCTGGGAAGGAATGCGGACATCAATGCAGTTGGAGGTTGCTATGGTACAGCAATTCAAGCAGCTGCCGCAAGCCCCGATAACGAAGAGGTCATCGAGATTCTCATCGACCAAGGAGCTGACATGAATCTACAAGGAGGATTACATGGAACAGCATTTCTTGCGGCTGCTGCTTCTGGTTCAGAAGGAAATGTCCGCACGTTGATTGAGCGTGGGGCTAGAACAGATATAGAAGGTGGAAAACACGGAAATGCCCTGCAGGCTTCGGTTTCAAGTCGCAATTTATCGCTTGTCAAATATATGGTGAACAGAGGAGCAGATGTAAACAAAAAGGGTGGGGAGAGTTGGACTGCTTTGCAGGCAGCGACCTTTGGAGGCGAATCAATTGTCGACTTTTTGTTGGATAGGGGAGCCGACGTGAATGCCGTGGATCCTAGCTCGTACGAACCTAGCTCGTACGACCCTGGAACCGCCCTGACTGCAGCGGCTCGCGTGGGAATGGACGGTATTGTGAGAAAACTTCTAGCTCATGGTGCCAATACCACCTGCAATGGATCTAACCAGTGTGCCCTTGACGGAGCAGTACGCGTGCGCCGTGTGAACATCGTCAGAATGCTATTGGATCACGGGGCCGACGTCAATTGCAAAGAGTACACTCTCAATACCGCCGCATTTCTTGGACATGCGCAGATAGTTGAGCTGCTACTGGAAAGAGGGGCGGATATAAATAGGTACAAAGCGACGTCTGCTACTTCACTTCAATTGGCCGTAAGGAAAGGCCACAAGGCGGTTGTAGAACTTCTTTTGGATAGAGGAGCTGATCCTCACCTGGGCGATTTCCCATTTGCCCTCGACTTAGCCCAGGGAAACAAGACGATTACTAAACTCTTATTGAACAGAGGGGCAAAGCAAATGCCTCGTGGAGAACATCAAGGTCTCATCCAACCTAAACCGGACCCAAGAGCTGCAAATGCGGGTGATGATCGCGAAGGTAAGGCATGAGGTAGCAATACAAGAAATTGAATTTATGTGAACAGAATGTGCCTTGCCAGTAGGCATAGGAATTATTAGCGCATGCACTCTAAAGTGAAGCAGAACTAGTCTTATGTTGCTCACATGACACCTTCCAAACGAACTACGTACCTAGCTAGGTAAGAAAAGAACAAATAAACATATGAAGACAACTAATATAAAAGATATCTTAAGGCAAAACAGCTAGAGTCCAATTGCTGGCGTTGCTAGATTTGGGAATAGATTATACCAGTCACATGACCAAGTTAGATCTCTTACCCCACATATTGGTTGACGTTAGATCAGGCTTCAGCAAAATCGCATTTAGAGTCTCGCCCATGATGGAAAAGGATAGTGTTGTCCGATGACATGCTGGTACTTGTGCATCGCCGCACGTGGGCTGTGCTTCGCTTCGTATAGTTGCGTTGCTTATTGCCCTTGGTACATACCTATCAAAGGATCGGGATTGCGTTGCCTAGACGGATGTTGAGGGCGATATGTCCGCTTGACTAACGAATTCGTGTGAGACGCAATGGGTATCGTGGTCTCGGTGTCAATATGCCGGCCATGTACAGTACAGTAAGCATGTAAACTGGTGTTGTGTCGTACTCCGGTACTGGACATACAACATGTAGGTCTCGGAGCAGCTGAATGTCTGCCGTATTTGCTGTAGGAGGGAGCTTCGTCTGCTCTGCGCTGCTCTTTGTTTCCGAGAACTCGTAAGCCTTTGATTTTGTGTTCTCCCGCATCCCCATCAGAGGCTCCTATGGCTAAAAACATCTTTCGTGTTTAGTTGCTGGTTTTGCTCCGCTGCGCTGCACTGCGCTGCGCTTTCGCAAAAGTTCACGAAGTCTTTGGTGAGATTCTTTTGTTCCAAAAATATCCTGTCGCCTTGGCACATCGGTCGGTAGCTCTGAACTTAGGCCATCGAAGCCTATCAGCGCCTTTCATGCGTAGCAAAATTGTGGCTCAGCAGGCATGCGATCGCCATCTTTGCTCGCTCTGGTCATCACTATGCTCCTGGGACCCCTGAAATTCTGTCGCCGCAGACTTCGCGCTTGTGCCGCAGCTGGTGAGTGGTGGGCCACTTGCTGCGAGTTGTCGTGGTGGTGCACTTGCCGTGTGTGGTTTAGAGTGAGACGTCCCTGAAGCCGTCGTTCTGTTCTGCCCAGTCGACTCGCTTCTTCACCATTAGCGTGGAACGAACCTTGTAGGGGAGCCTGTTGATCAATCTGGGTACGGTACCCACCCACCAATCTCCTCCACACGACACGACCTCCAAGTTCAGCCCACCCCTTCCTTCTCTTTTCTTCATAATATATTCACTCTGCCAATAAACACGAAACAATCAATACTTCACAACACCGAGAATATCTTCCCCAGCTGGAGATACCGCAAGACGCAACTCGACTCGACTCTCACACCCTTCGCGATACCATTGAATTGATCATCAGGTTGGAAAGCAGCGTCGCCGAGGACATCTGCGTAAATTAGGGGCAACCTTGCCAAGATGAGTGTAAGTGTTTTGTTTCAATTGTCGCCTCCAATTCCCACGTTTTGAATACAATTCGTGCTTCTCTCACTGTAACATCTCCTTCAATCTGTCTTATTTCACCCATCTTCAAGAACTCAATTCCAAAGTAACTTTCCGAGGTACACCTTCACTGACAATCATGGCGCAGTACGGGTTAGTCTTTCTCCTCTGCCTTCGACAACACCACCTCGACGCTCGACTCCGAACTGTGTCTCGAATCATGATGCTAACATAATGGGTGAACAGATACGGAGGAGGGCGTGCAAACCCTTACGATCAACGAAATAATCCCCCAGAGGAAAGAGGATATGGCTCCCAGCCTTATGGACAACAATCGCCTCAATATGCCGCCCCAGTAATGGGCGGCCAAAACGAGTTTAGTGGTAAGGCTCTGGTCTGGTGGTAAACTGTGAACCCGAACTCCGCTAAGATGCATGAGCAGGCCACAATGTTGAATTGGAACATCTTACCTCGAGCGGCGCTCAATTTGAGAACGGCCAGGATGATTTACAAATGGATAACATGGAGGTTCTGAGAGTATGCGGCCGAATCGATTCGGAGATTAAGGAGATCACTGGACCAAAATCTGCAGCGCTGAGAGCGCTTCAGACGAACATTTTGAACAGCCCAGATCCCGGAACTAATCTGACACGTCAACGTGATAAAGCGTCAGACGACATCATGCAGAACCTCATCGCTTTGGTAGATCGAGCCAGAAGGTTGAAGTCGAACCCCAGATATGCCTCGAATCTACAAGTAGGCAAGGTCAGTCGTGATCTTAAGAATGCTATGGAAGCCTTCCAGAAGATGGACAATGAATTCGTAAACAAGCTCCAGGAACAAATGGCCCGCCAGTACCGCATTGTTCGTCCTGAAGCATCAGATGCAGAGGTTCGAGAGGCTGTCGAAAATAAAACACAGCAACAAGTGTTCTCTCAGACATTGATGCAGAGCAACAGACGTGGCCAAGCTCAATCTGCTATGAGCGCAGTTCAAAGTCGTCACGAAGAAATCCAGAAAATTGAGAGACAAATGAATGAATTGGCCAATTTGTTCATAGAACTGGATACCCTGGTTGTGCTACAAGAGGCACCCGTCGCAAACATTGAGATGAAGGGCGAGGAAGTCGTAGAGAATATGGACAAGGGTAATGCGCAGATTGGAACAGCAATCAAGAGCGCAAGGAATGCACGAAAATGGAAATGGTGGTGCTTAGGCATAGTCGGTATGTTACCTCACGCTTTCTTCCATCTTACACAAATCAATACTGATGAGACTTACAGTCCTGATCATTGTCATCATCGTAATCGTCGTCCTCATCTACAAGTTCGTCATCCAGAACAACAACAACTCCTCCAAGTCAACCAATAAGCGATTTGTTCTCCCATCCCTCGAGCGCCGAGCCATCTCCGCCCCAACAGAAGAACGCTCCGAAATCCCAGGTCTAAAATGGACCCGCGAAAATACTCTCGCACCTGTAGAAGAACGCTGGGTAGTCGACAAACTGGAATGGTCGCCTCCAAGCAAAAAGGAGCGCAGATTCCAAGCATAGAGGCCATTACAAGTACATGTGTCAGGCTCTGATCCGTACATGAATTTCTCGACTTTCCGCACGCAGGCGCATCACACGGCGTTCTTTTTTTACTTTGTCACTTGGTACCCGAAAATCTCCTGAATCGGGGAACGCACATCTTTTCCTAGCTGTAGAATACCACTCGTTTTGATTTATTGGTCGAATTGATATGGAAGGATGGAGAGACGAAAATCGAAGGCGGATTTGAGAGACTGGAGTTGTCATTTCTTACTCCTTTTCTTGAGATGAAAGGACATGAGGAGACTTAGAGATATAGGAACGTTTAATAGGATTTTCGTTTCTTGATGCCTTTTGGCTTGACGTTTCAATCCGCAAAGTCCCTTTTTATTATGATTGAACTTAGCGATATACTAATAACATGGGATCGACTAGAGTTTGGATGAATGACGGATTCCCCGCAGTCTTGTCTTACGAAACCATACCATGAGTTTCTTCCAACTCACCCATCGTTGTCCGTTGGCATAGTTGCTGCATCTCTCCTCTTTCCGCAATGAAGATTTCTCCCTCTACCTCCACCTCTCTTCACGCCCGCCCCCAAGAGTCTACGCTACGTTTTATCATTTGTTGATTGATCAATCTATGGTACTGTAGTAGTGATTCGGATTTTATATTCGAGGTGGTGGTGCTGGTGGTGGATCCGAATGAGTAGTGTATAGCTAGCTGGGCTACATGTTCTCACTTTCTACGGTCTGAAGACATGCCTTCATTTTTGAGGTGGGCGGAATGGAATGCTATGGTAGTTTTTTGTTGTTTTTCCTCGGTTTGTGGTGGTTGGATAGATGGATGGAATGTTTTTATTTGTAAGGTAAGTTGTTTTCGTTATACTTCGGGTCAACGCACGCACGCATGTATGCATGCTAGTTCTAGACTTTGATGTGATGAAGAGATCAGTCATTTATTCTTCATTGTCTTGGATGTTATATCTAGATTTGGATTTGGATTCATAACTTACGTGTCGTAGAAATTGCTGAGATCAGGTTGTATCGCAAAAGTTAATTTGATTTTGAAAAGTGTACTTTCTTACATGTATTTAAATATTATTCATAGGTCGAGGGGGCTCTAGGCAGCTTTTAAGCACGCTAGACTGCTAGCATTGACTTAATAAGTTTCTATAGTACTTAGATGGGGAAACAAGAAGGCAACGCCACAGTGAACATCTCGGGGTTTTGCTTTTCTTTTCTATTCGGGTATATATATGCACGTATTTTGTGTCTGCTTTTCGAGTTCTTAATTACCCCGCATGTGGTGGCATTCGTTACCTTTGAACGCATTTCCTAGTGCTATGTTGCTAAGCTTGCAATTAGAGCACAGTCGTACCATTTAGGGGTCCTCTTGGAAACTCCTTCTGCATCGGGTTCCGTTCAACGAGTCACAGAACAAATGTCGCCGTGTTCCGCAGATGTGATTATTGCCGCTTTGCATGCGTCCATAACATACTCTCGATCTTTTAGGGCCCCCAAATTCGGTCCCCGGTATACTCATTCTCGCGGTAATATAGATCTACCAATAAGCAGTACATTGCCGCATTTATATTGCCTGTCAAAAAAGGGCAACTAATCCGAAAATCCCCTTCTTATTACTTAAGTCGTACTGAGGCGTACCTGGAGAATAAACTTCCCGCAATAGTGTGGAGGTAAGATATGCCTGTGCTTCCCAAATCCCGGGTCCGTATCTCGTGGAACCCATCGACTGCACCACCAGACTTGCTATATAATAACCCCTTCTCGCCTTCTTTGCTTCACTTCATCCACTTGATCCATCCATTCCCTTGACCCATCCTCCAAGCAACCAATCATGCATTTCTCACGCTCCCTTCTCCCGCTCCTGACTGTGACATCCACATCCGCAAGCGTCATCCCCACCAGACAACTCCCTGGTGCTCCCAACCTTCCCCTCCCTCTACCCCCCAATTGCAACCCCATTGGTAAGTACTCTTCCTCTAAATCAATCTAAATATTTTCTAACCTCAAGTCAGCATGCCTCACGAGTGTGAGTTGCCTCTTCCTTTAGAGAGAGAGAGAGAGTGGGGACATGAGAGACTGATATGCTGATAGCTTAATATTGCTGCTTGTGCCGCCTGTATCTCGCTCCCAGGTGGTCCAGCTCTACCAGCGACTCCTGCAGTACCAGCTGCTCCTGCATTGCCAGCTGCTCCTGCGGTACCAGCTCCTATTGCACCTCCCGCGCTACCAGCTCCACCAGCTCCACCAGCCCCTCCTGCATTACCAGCTGCTCCTGCAGCCCCCGCGCTACCAGCAACTCCAGCGGGACTCCCACGATCTTTCCCATTCCAAGCGTTTCCAGCCCCACCAGCACTTCCAGCGCTCCCAGTCCGAAGTCTCCCAGATCCAGCGCTCCCGGCATCTCCCGTGCTACCAGCAACCCCCGCACTTCCAGCAACCCCTGCGATCCCAGCAACCCCAGCGGTTCCAGCAGTTCCTGTGCTTCCACGATTTGCCCTAATAGGCACAGCACCTCCAGCACTCCCAGCGTTTCCAGCTCCTCCAGTTGCCCCAGCACCTCCTGCGCTACCAGCGATCCCAGTGACCCCCGTCGGTCGCAAGTGATCCTTTCCCGCCTGGTTCAAGGAACTAGGCCACGATACATTTTCATAGATCGTCCAAGGGGATTGATTCGGCTTCAACAAAAGCTACTAGGAGCAGGTTCAACACCTTCTAAACATTCATTAGACAGCTTTACTTCTGTGGTTATGCTTTAGGCAGAGGACTTTTATTTATGTCTGAAGCTTCCCTTCTGTTGCATACTTCTTGTATCGCTTCTCGGAGGATTATGTTGTCTGTGTATTTATAATACTAGGACTAAAATGTACCGATATTATCTACACTTGATTATGTTATGAAGACATTACGTCGTGACATCTATTTCAAAAATCTGCGAAGCAAGGTGAATAGGGGACGGTAACAGCTGACTTCCTTGGGAATGAAGCGATATGTTTGTTCTATAAGCCATAACATGTAAGTTAAAATTAATAGGTTAGATCCTAGATAATAAATAGAACAACACTCCTTGATATTATCTGCAATTTGAGAATTGGTTCGTAATACCGCTTGAGCTGTTGCCACACGTGACTTGTCTTTATTTTTTCGCCCATTTGCTAACTTGCTGAGATTGACGTTGTCTTTAGCTAGGTGTAATTCATATCCCAAGAGAGGACAGAATCTATGACCAGACTTACTTGTAGGATATTTCAATGCATATCGCATGTCGCACGTGCCTTCTCAAAGCGGGTTAGGTAGATATAAACGGGAAGGCCTTTATTGCGGCGTTGCCAATATTGATTTTAAAAGTGAAAAGAAAACCCCGCAACCAATTACCACGAGTATTTGCTGATTCTAACTTAGATTGAACCCAGCAATCAGAATAGGAGCTACAGGAACTTGTATTGTGAGTTATGTTTGCTGTTTACTCTGTACCTAGGTACCAGGTACTGACTTGAGGCAGATCGGTTAGCCAGCCAATCGTCCCTGAGTCCTGCCTAAACCACCTGCAAGTATTTCACGACTACCAGCTGGCTGTGACTTGACATTCAAGTTCCATCTGCAATTTTCGGGAACTCCTTCTGGAGAAGCTATACAAAATCACTGGATATATAACAAGGACCCCTTTGCACCATATATACCCCTCAACTTCAACCTGGAAGGCAGACTTGAAGTCTGAGGGCTACTTGCCTGGAGTCCCATTCACTTTGCCAAAGTCGGTTGTTTTGTTTTGGAAAAGGTGTGACTGCCAATGATCTTCCTAACAAAAAAGAAAGATGGCAAGAGGATAAAAGGAGACGAGAGTAACAAGCGGCCGTCTAAGAGATGGTGGGCTAAATTTGTGAAGCACGACGAGCCAGAACTACGAAGTTCAGCGGGGATTGAAACGCCAGCCAAAGGGGACACAGAGGGAGACAGAGAGAATTACAGCAAGAACTAGTAGTCTTGCGCCTCATCAACCAAGCACACAGCAGTACGAGCCAATAGCAAGCCCAGCACTCTCTGGGGGTTCATCACTGTCCGAAACAGACGCCCAATACCTCACCATCCAAGCAAGAGGGCGCACGCAACTCCCAAGTCCAAATCCAGGCTATGATGCCGATGCCTTTGCCGGAGTATTTGAGCCAGCTTACGAGACAGTGTCAGTCCAAAACAGAGGAGAACAGAGTAGTGCTCGCAATCCAGCAGCCGGCCCAAATTTCTCACGAAGTCCTTTGCTATCAGGAACAAACCTCCGCTCGCGATCTGCACCCGGTACACTGCATCTAGCACCAAAGTACGAACGCAATACCTTTGGTGCATCCTTTGAGCCTCCTCTTAATGGAGGCCGGTCCGTCTCCCATCAACAAACCGCCAGTCCTTCTCTCTCACGCGCCTCATCATTGTCGAATGAGGATATGCAATTCCTAGCCGCCCGTGCAAAAAGTAGTACTCCACGATCACGGCCAGAGTTCAATCGCGATGCCTATGCCGGGGCGTTTGAGCCGGAGCGCCAGAGACATAGACCGCAGACGAATTATCCGATCCCGCCATTGACGAAACAGCAGTTTGATGAGTTGGCGGGGGCTTATGCACCGCCTGCTCCACCGCCGAGGAGGTTGGATAAGTTGGATTATCGATGAGGGGAGATGATTGTTTGTTGATATAATCAGTGGACCTGAGTGTTTGTATCAATGGAAACTCTTAACTCCGTTGGATAATAACGCGAGGAGACGCTCTGGAGCAAGTTGAGACACATAGCCATGGATGTGAGTCTTAACGAAGGTTCAAGAGCTGTCTGAAGAGATGCGGGAAGAGAACTAGGAAGTTGGGCCCGAGAATGTCTTATGACAATAACGCAGGCACGAAATACGGATTCTAATTTATACAGGCAATTCAACAATTTACAACTTAGAGATAAAGCTGTTCCCAATGCCTAGTACTTCTATTCGAGGGATATACACTTTGTCCCTACTAGAAACCCAAGCGTTATATCTATCTTTTAGTTTCTACAGAGAGTCTATACTAAGGTACTACCTCATTTTCTTAGCTGGTGTCGTGCATATATGCCGTCGAAAGACGGTTATTACGTGGAAATTCAGGCAGCCGTCAATATCTTGCTCCTGCAGGAATATGTTGTGCAGTGTCACGAGGATGGGGGACATATTATTTGCTCAACCACATATGAGCTTGTTCCATCAGCCGTACGGCATGAACGTCATTGAAACGACTAACCTTAGCATGGGTCATACTGTCGTGGTTTTAGAACTTTAGATTTTGATAGAAGGGACTCGCTCCTATCGTTAGCTTCTTGTTGCAACACCCCTCGAATCAGCAGTACCCCGGCAGAGGAACTTGACGTCACACTATCCTTACGGTCCCAACTTTAGAAGTGGTCAAGTATTGGGAGACATGTGTTTATAACTACAAATCGTCATGGTGTTGTCCTATATTGCGTGGTTTACTCGAGGACTGCATGCTCTTTCAACAGTTTGACTGATTATCTTTCTAACCATTTTTGAAACTAACATTCGTCCAGTATAGTCGGCTACTGAGCCGCCTCTATGCCGAGGGAATGTTTTATTTCGCTGCCTATCTCATACTTTACATTTTTAAATGCGACGCTGAATGGGACCGCAACGCCACTTGCACAGACAACAATAGCTCCATTTCCAGGAAATGTTTTTATTGATACCGATATCCAAGTTTTGATAGCCTATATCCAATTGCCCATGTGCACATGCTGAGTGTGCGTGTATCCAAGACGAAAATTTCATTCGGAAACACTTGCGCTAAGATCATAGATGATCCAGTTATTCCAGGATACTCCAACAGCTCTAAAGGCACACTGTCTAAGTAGGAATCTCTGTAGCAGGAGCGGCTGTTGAAAAGTTTTCCTCCAAATACTATTGCGGCAACGGCACCCTCTATCAGTCCAAGAAACGCAAGTATACCGGCCCTCAAACGCCGACTTCACAGCATGTTTTCTATCCCACGGGTCAGAATTCATATCCCAGTGCAGACCCTACTACTTGGAGTGCCACCGAGCGCTGTTGTAATACTGCCCTGTTTTGGCGGAACCGTGCAAGTGTATTACTAGTTTTTGACAATTTCAGCACAGCCTCACGGACTGGTAGCTATGGTTGATTTGGCAAAGAACTTTACTTTATTTTTATACCACTATACTATACAACTCTTTTATAACTCTATTTTAGCACGTCGCCTTCGGTTTATATCGCCTTTCGATCCTTTTATGCCGCCGAATTATGTAGGGAGCTTGGGAGTCAAGTTTCAAGCACAACTATAGATTTATCTTAAAGAATTCTTACATACACTTTTGGCTTAAAGTTTTACATATTACTTCCAAGAACGGATTTCTATCTATTCACAAGTCATTTACTAGCACTTAAGCACTTTGAATTTTGAATGGTATATGCAAAGCCTAGGATTGATTTATCATAACACAACCTTTAAATCCCCCACCTCCTTCTTCCACACAAACATCTCATCACCACCCCTAAGTGCAATGTTAGACCCATCATGCCATCAAGATCCTTCGACGAGAGTTCACTCCATTCTTCTTATTCCGCAATAGCGTTGGATGAACTCCAGTCTTTCATCCCGGTCCAGGGCCCAGCTTCAGACAAGGATTAGAACCTAGACCATGGCAGCGTAGCAAGAGGTCATTAATCATACTTCTGTTTCTCATCCCTTCCGCACTCTACAGTGTTCTACATACATTATGAGATCTTTCACGCCTCGTCTCCACACCGACAACTGTCCACGGCTTTCGCGATTTGTGTATGTGAATACCATCCCTTATACTCCAAGTATATATAACCATATAATATGCTAATTCGTTGCCTTGTGTGTTGAAGCTCAATTAGAGCCTGTGACTTTTTTTACCGAATGACTCGTTTTTAGGAACTGGTCCTGATGTAGAGCGGGCTTGGGGAGAGCTGTTTCCTTGTAAGTGCCGATATCTATCATCTTGCTCAGTACTATACATGGTCATCATAATTTGCTAATTTATATTGCATGACGTCCAGCTGGCAGGGGGTTCATCAAAGCTACGTCTGCTATCGGTACCTCAAACTTCGCAACGCAACCGCAACGCCCACCCATGGTTTTTTCACTGCATTTCTGTCTGTTCTCTCCTCTTTTCGCTTCCTACATCTAGTCATGATCTCTATCTCGCCCTTTCGCTACTACCTAGGTAAGTAATGAACGACTGACTGTTGTCAAACAGGCATTCCACCAACTCCTCTGCCTGCAAATGATGCAACACGCATGGCGGTCTCCATAGCTCGAAACCTCGGCCAACGCAAATACAGCACTCTATAGGAAATGAAAACATATCCCGCACTGCTACGACTACTTGCGTCAAGCCATTAGGTGCGCCGCGGATCCAGCTCTCGAAGGTAGGAGGGAGGATTTCAAGTGGGATGTGGGGGAGACTGACGGCTGGGGGACGATGGATCGGTGTAGGGATTGGGGAGGTTTAAAGGCGTATGCTCGGGAGCATATATGAGAAACGAAGACAAAATACATAAAATAAAGAAAATACAACTAGTTAGTAGAAATTCTTTTGCTGGATGGGTAGGAAGGAAAATATGTAATAGGATGGTTGATCATGGATGAGGTTGTTTATGGACATTGCAGTAGTATGAATTCAGTCCTATTAGAGTACCTCATAAGTTAAGAATGAATCGTAAGCTCTTTCATAATATTATATACGCTATTCCTGCATAAAACTATAGAGCTAAAAAACCAAGAAGCAAATAATTATCCGTGTAACATGAGGTTAGAGAGAATAGGATCAAAGATAGTATAAAATCGGATGAGTAGTTATTTCTTAGACCACTGCTTTTTATTCACAATTTATTACCAGCACTAGTATCTGCTCTCTCCTCTTCGTGTCAGCCGATTTGAGGTTACTTAACCAGAGGAAAGGGCTTAAAAAGGCATATGAAGAGAAGTTTCTTTATGCTAGGCAAAGATACCTCAGATGGATCTGATTAGCCTAGAAAAGTTATTGTGGTACAGGTGTTCCTCTCGCTGCAGGGCGCAATCGTACTTCCTCTAACCCCTTTAAGTTACTCAATAGCGCTGGCACTTCCCCCGCGTCCTTCTTTTACTCCCACTTAGCTAACCTCTTCTACTTCTAAACATATGGTAAGGGCATGGTCAACGCCCCGGTGCTTGCGTAGGGCCGTAGGGGACATGCGTATGCTTCCTTATTATAAATTAATCTGATTAACCGCCGATGAGCTGAGACTCAGCTAGCCAAGCTCGGTTTCACCAGCCAGTCAGCTTGGCCAGAATTTTCAGCTGATGACTGGTGTCTAATAAATGATTGGGCCGTCTGGAGCCTGCCTACGTGGACTTGTTTTATTGGTTTATTGCGAGTACGACGCCCACAAATTCTGCTTCCCATATTGGAGTTATTTCGTGAGCCGCATACCATAGATACCGAGTCATTAGATATTGCCATCCGTCGCTTGCGAATTAGCCATTTGGTGTGATATCCGCGATACAGTCGTGAATTACCTTCTCAGTAATTACGCCTGCACCATATGAGAAACACAAGAGCCTTGGACAAGGAACTTCTGATCTCTCCGTCTAAGATTTGGTCCTTCTTATCACTTGTGTAACAATGGAAGAAGGCGCTTGGGATGATTTTGCAAACAACCTCGCCACTGATCTCGCTCCCCTGATCACCCTCTTCGGCGAGCAGGTTACCAAACAGTATCTTAGCGAGTCCGTTGGCTTTCTCGATACCCTCATATTTGCTCTAGCCCCTCTTGGCATTCTCACTGCGGTTGTCTCTGCAATCCGAGTCTCTGGCAGTCCTTCCCTACGTGCATTCATCGGAAGAGCACAAGAAGGTCCTGGAAATGCCGAGGTGGAGCTCTTGTCCTGTACGTCTGAGACTCCTGCTGAGATATGGAATGATGGTGGCATTGCACGTGTCTTTGGAAAGCCCAATCTCCTAGAGGTTGCGGTTGATTCGAAAGCAGATCCTAACATCGACTTCATTTATAAGGCCACCGGGTCTTGGAAAGAACAGGAGATTGAAACTTCAAAATATGACCCAGTACCTACCGCAAGAGCTGCATACTCGGAACTCAGCTTCAAAAGAAGCAGCCCGAATCTTTCCCTGAACAAAGGTATCAAAAGGCGGCCTGAAATTTGGTTCTATGGCGCAAGTATCCTAGGCTTTGTTATGGTTTGTGGTACGACTTTAGCATTCGCGAAATTGGAAATAATATTGACACCCAAACACAGGAGTTCTAGTTTTTGGAGCTATCACTGTGTATGTGGCTCCTTCCAGGTTTCAACGGGACGGCAAGCCGGTGATGCGATATTCCTATCCTTGCTTCCTAGTCGGAACAATGGGCGTGGACATCGGCATGTTTCTCTGTGCAAGAATCATTGAACAAGCGACTTTGGAGCTGTTCTATAGGCCCACAGAAGATGGAAAAAGTGTCATCTATTGGCTACAGCCAGGTGGGCAGAAAGTTGGAGACCAGGTTTTCAACGCTTTCGCAGGCAGCTTTAATGGTGATCCGAAGTCGCACAAACAACCCTATATCAAGTCGATAAAAAACCCGAAAACACCACGAGCATCAATTTTGTGGCTGGCTGTTGGGGTCAGCATGGTTGGATTTGTGTTTCAATTTGTTGGTGCAAGAGGACTTCATGCTTCCGTGACGCTGGCATGGTTAGGCTCAACATTGCTTATGGCCATTATTCGGGCAGCCCTTAGAACACAACGCATGGGAGAAGCAGAAAATCTGATTATGCAGCCCGAGACAAAAAATTTGCCCAAGAGCTTTATTTATGGCCACGAACTGGACTGGTTTGCCCTTTATTTGAAAGCGCAGTCCGAAGAGAGCCCACCGTCCGAAGAGAGATCATTTCGACTCATCACGAACATAAACTTCCAGAGCTCACGGAGTTCTCACGACTCTGTGGACGAGAAAAATATGTTTGGCAAGTCTGTTTTGAAAACAAGAGCACGGTTGGCTGAGCTTACAGGTCCGGAACAACTTAATTGGGAAGACTTTCCCGTTCGAATAACTGCACAGCAGCTTAAGACCGCCATTGAGGGAACCATGGAGCGTCTGCACTCGACTTTGCCAAGCAACAGCAACAGCAACTCCAAAACCGAAATCGAATGGCCCATTTACATTCAAGAAAGGTGCAATACACCCTTTGATGGAGGAAATGTGGAACATCATACGCTCAGGTTAAAAAGAAGCCATCCTGAGGCCCAATGGAAAGTCGATGTATTGGAGCTGGAAGCTGTACTAGGCCTATGGACCTGGTCACTCTTACAAAAGAGTTCAGAAAATCGGACTGGCCAGAGAAATGCCCGCATCCTGTATGAAAGCTCGTTCGACACGAAATTCGAGCTGCCACAGATGGTGCATTGGATTCCACGGGCAGAACTAGGTTGGCGTAAGCCAGAAACTCAGCGCGAAAATCATTTCACTTGGGTAACAAATGAATCTTTCGACGGTCGCCAAAACCAAGACATTCCCCTTGAATTACATGGCTCAACCTTCAATTTGTGCGTAAAGACCGATAATTCAGTCCTTCAAATGGTAGCCCATGATCTATTTATCTCGTTCCTCTCCGCCGTGCTTGCCAAAGACATCACTCTCAGCAAAGCCATTGACAATGCAACCAAACTCATACCAGATCCCGATAGCAGGAGTTATTATAGTCAGAGCCAGTCGTTTCTCATCCACAATCCTGAGATTGATGGGTGGGCTCAGAGCTTCGAAGAAAGCCATTTGGGATCAAGAGAGGATGCATATATGTGCATCCTACCTGTTTTATATCGACATCCCCATATCGGAATGGTGCATGGCGGTTTAAAGCTCGTACGTGAGCAAGTCGAAGAATATGAGCGCGAACAAGAATCTATGTCGGCTTACACGATGTTGTTGTGGATTCTTAGGACTTTCAAAGTTGATGATGTGAGAAGCCAAGCTGCTAGTTATAGGAATACTATGTTGGAAATGATAGGTGTCTTCGGATCTTCAAACTGGCAGTGGATATCCTGGCCAAAAGAGATACAACAGATATTTAGTCATGACAAAATCACCCACATTGAGCTCCGGACTTTGGCTAGTGAAATTGGCACGGACTTGTTTCAAGTTTTATTGCTATGTAGTTGGAAAAAATTCGATAGCCTTAGTCCATCTAAGGATACAGACATGCCTCATATTCCAGACGAGCCACGGACTGAAGGACTGTCTGCAGTCAGCCAAGCGATTATTGAAAGAGATGAGAAAAGGCTTGTTCTACATTCAAAACATACACGGCTGGCTTTATGTTGGGCTGCAAATAATAGGCAGAGAATACTTTTCTACCTTCTGTTAGAAAAGGGTGATGCGATTGAAAGCCGAGATGACGAGGGATATACGTATTTGATGTGGGCTTCGCAGAAGGGCTATTACGACGTAGTTGAATTCCTCTTGGATGAGAACGCTGAGATCGAGGCAGCTGCCACCTCCTCCGACTTCCCTACTCGCAGAATGACCTCTATAATGCTGGCAGCTTGGCAAGCGCATGACAGAGTCGTCGCTCTCTTGATTGAAAGGGGAGCAAGTCTCGAAAAACTGGACGATGAAAGTGACACGTTGCTTATGATAGCAGCGGAGAATGGGGCAAGAAACGTTGTCAAATTATTGCTAAACAAAGGAGTAGCCGTAGACGCTACAGGGAGATATGAAAAAACTACTGCGCTGTTACTTGCAGCAACATCTGGACATGAAGAGATTCTCGAGCTGTTGATAACTGCAGGGGCGAACTTGGACATGAGAGATTCGTGGGGGCGAACCGCTCTTATGTATGCTGTTAAATATGGAGCAGAAGGTATTATTGAGATCTTACTAAAGAACAACGCGGTAATTGAAGTGAAGAACATACGTGGAGAAACGGCACTGGCCCTCGCAGCAAGAAGTGGGCAGCAGAAAAGTCTCTCGCGGTTGATAGTTGCAGGGGCGAACTTGGATATAAGAGATTCGTGGGGGCGAACCGCTCTTATGTATGCTGTTAAACATGGAGCAGAAGGTATTATTAAGATCTTACTAAAGAACAATGCCGATATTAGAGTGAAGGATTCAGAAGAAAAGACAGCGCTGGATTTCACGGATCCTACCAAAAGGTCATATGAGAGAGTGCAACAGCTGTTTAGGGACTATACGGCGCAGCGAGAAACTAGTAGGAAGGAGGAAGGAACAGAGCTTTAGATAATGCAGGATCCATGAATGGTGTAACGTAAACTATATTCTTTGGACTGTACGTCCCGCCGCATGTCTTAAAAAGTCTGAAAAGCATCACTTTTAAGTATAAAGATTTAGTAAAGGGATTTTTAAATCTAATTTGCTTTTTACTAAATCTAAGTTATTCGGTATCGCTCTTCTATATATTAATCATCTCATTGTGATGCTAAACAATAGTGTAGCCTTCTCTTAACCTTGTTGTCGCTAGTATACCACGTCGTCGCTAGAGTAAGCCAGCTATAGACGCTGCCTATAAGAAGCAGCTTAAATGGAAAGAAGCAAAGTCAGCTGTTAGATAGAGATGCGCTAGCTGATTCCTAGCTAGACTTTATATGCTATAGCTAATTGAAAATCGAGTATATTCTCATATAATATATACTATAGTAAGCGTACCAAAAAAGTAGCAACAGCGAGGTTAGCAATAGCGCTATTTGCGTACTTAGAATTATAATAAGATGATCTATATTAGAAGAGCGATACCAGATGAACTAGATTTGAAATCCCCTTTAGTAAGCAAAAAGCACTTGACCAAAGCTATAATTAAGGACTGAAATATAGCAGATCAAGAGCATAGAATGGAACGAAAATGGAATGGTCTATATAGCTAGCGCAGAGCCCCTAAGCTACACCTAATTAGGCAGGTGATTTGCGCAACCTATCTTTCTCTCAGATTCTATTAATAACTCTTTTATAATTTCCTAAACCCAAGGAAGAACCAGAGAAATAACATACTATAGTATGCTTAACCCACCACAATGTCAACACCAATAGCAATCCGCACCGCGCACCCACCAGACTTCCCCGCAATGCTAGCCATGGACCTGCAATCCAACGCTACGCACCCCGTCTACACCATCCCCTTCCGCGCAGGCGCCCTCCCAGCCGCTGCGCTCGAGTCATTTATCATGGACCGGTATACGCAACTGTATGAGAGCCGGGATCCGAGATCTGGGTTTCTGGTTGCGACGACGACGACGGCGGCGGAGAATGGTGGGGGAGGGGAGGAAGAGGTTGTGGGGTATTTGATATATCTGGTTGCGAAAGGTGGGGGAGGGGAAAAGGGGGGATGGAAGCCGACGTTTGCAGAGGGTACGGATCTGGGGTTTTTCGAGAAGGTTTTTGGGGAGACTGGGGGGGCGAAGAAGGGGTTGGATTTGGAGGGGTGTTGGGGTATGTGACTATTCTACTTGCACTTTTGTCGTTCTCGCTCTTTTTCAAGAACGGTTTCATATTCTCGGAATAGAGGATTTTGCTGATGATGTTGAGGAATTGTAGAATTGGAGGGCTTTGCCGTTCATCCGAAATGGCAGCGTAAAGGGGTTGGGTCTATGTTGGTTAAGAGGTTTCTTGAGGCTGTTGATGCTGAGCATGCGAAATGCTATGTGCATGCATCGAGGAGTGGGAAAGCGTTGTATGAGAAGTTTGGGTTTGGGGTGTTGGGTGTGGTGAGTGTTGATTTGAAGGAGTTTGGGGATTACGAAGATTATGTTACTTGGGATATGAAGAGGGAAGCTGTGTAAAGGAGGGCAGGGAATACACGATCAAGTACTACCTAGTAATCAAATACCACTTAGCTTGTCTGTCCTACTCTACTAGAAAGTATGATGCGAGCCGCGGCATATCATTGGCCACCCCGTCTGTGAGGCTGATACTTGTGACCAGGCCAGACCACGATGGAGACTGGTATCCAACTTCCATGAACTACCTAAGGTACCTTGAAGACACTTAAGTGTAACGATAAAAATGAACAGAAATTGACGGCACACTAAATGACATAGAAGAAAAAGAATATAAACCATATAAGCACGTGATATAAATCAAGTGACTACATTGCATTGTCCGTAAGAAGTGAGGCCCACCTTTTTCCCATTATCCCATGTTTCCCATCCCATCGTCATCTACGAGTACATGCTCCGGAGTAACATCCCCGCATCATGCATGTAAAGAGTCCAGCCCAGCCATTCCAGCCATTCCAGGCAATCCAGTCGCAACCAGACAAACAAGCTTTTGCCATCGTAAACGCGCGTCCGTGCCACCGACTTGTGAAACACTAACCCTTTCAGGAGTTTAAGGTGTTGGTGATGCTGCGCCACACTGCATCAGCGGAAGGGATTTGGAATGTTATATGTTCCTTCTTTGAGCTGATGATGTTATATCCGATTGGATGTACAATAGGATTTTAAGCTTGAAATTTATTCAGAGAAGAGAGAAGAGAAGAGAGAAGAGAAGAGAGAAAGAGGAGGAATAAAGCCGCTAACACAGATGCTAGATGGACGTTGCCAAGAGATGTATGGCTGAAGTGGCGCCCGTTGGACGGTGATCCGGGGTCAGCGCCCGTCTCGAGAATGTACTCCCGGCGCGCGACGCTAATGGTACATTGGTGATGACGGTGAGTTTAGGCGCCGGTAAGGTGGCGAGGTGAAAGTGTTATGTTGGGGAAATGCTTCATATCCTGCAGTTTCAAGGGTTTTGTTTCGTGGTAAGCCATCCTGTATCACAGGTTTTGTATTATAGATGGTGCGGACAACTTGAGTGGTAAGCGCTTTCTGTAACAAAGGATTTATAGATCTGCGCTTCCGGTTGAATGAAACGTGCGTGCACATGCATAAAGTACAATACCTTACTCTAAAGTGATGGCAACACCTCATTCTTTTTCTTTCTCTTTCTTTCATTCTTTCTTTTCTCTCTCCCAACTGGTATTCACTCATAATACAATTTCACTGTAGATCAGAACGAAATCGGCTCGGATCCAGGGGTTTGATTGAAAGCTTGTTTGCCCGGCTGCTATACCCTGCGCCTGCTTTTGAAATCATCTTACGGAGTAACCAACCGAGCCAACCCAACATACCTCGTACCTGTGACCCACCCAACTCACACTCCGACCCGCGTCATACATCAAAGGACCTTTTGCTTTTTTCCTCCTCTTCTTCCTCTTCTTCCTCTCCATTTCTTCCTCTCCTAGGAATCATTGCATTTTTATTCTACACAACGCCCTTACCCCACTCTGACTCTGGCCTGGCACATTCATCAACAGCAACCATGGCGACTCTTTTCAATGCCCTACTCCTAGGCCTCACGTTAGGCGCTTCCGCAAGCACAATCCAGATGAATATCGCGCGAGATCCGGCCGTTCATGCCGCACAACTAGAGGCCAACTACGTCCGGAGCAGACTCGTGCGTCGCGCCGGCAGTTCTACCGTCACCGAGTCTCTCACCAACAACGTAACAGGCGGGCTATATGCTGCGAGCATCACAGTAGGAACACCGCCCCAGAAACTGACTCTTCAAATCGATACGGGCAGTTCGGATGTTTGGGTTCCTGTGGCCGGATCTAATATTTGCAATGCTCCTGCTGCTGATGATGGGGGATGTCCTGGCGGTACTTGTGAGTATTCCTCATTTGCCTCTTTGAATAGCACTTGCTAATACTCCTACAGTCGACAATACAACTTCCTCGACGTACAAAGTAGTTGGAGCAGGCGAATTCAATATCTCATATGTGGATGGATCGGGTGCTGCTGGAGACTATTTTACAGATATGTTTGGTATTGGTGGCGCGACGGTGAAAGGTCTGGAGATGGGGTTGTCCGTAGATGGTCAAATTGGACAGGGTATTATGGGTATTGGGTATAACACCTCGGAGGCAAATGTCGAAACTGGCAATACCACCATCTACGCGAACCTGCCCAATGAGATGGTCGATGAAGGGTTGATTAACTCTCTTGCGTATAGCTTGTGGTTGAATGATCTCGGTGAGTACCTCCCTCCTGATTGGATTTGTAGATTCTAATGTCCACAGATGCAAGTACTGGATCAATTCTTTTTGGAGGCATCGATACAGACAAATTCTCAGGCGATCTCATCTCAGTCGATGTTTACCCCAGCCGCCGTTCAAAATCTGTTGTCTCATTCACTGTGGCATTCACCTCTCTATCAGCAACCAGTAGCTCTGGTACCGATCAACTTACCGCAGATGGATTTGCCACTGCTGCTATATTAGATTCCGGAACCACTCTGACATATCTCCCCAACCAGGTCGCCGAAATGGTGTTTGCGGAATTGGGAGCGCAATACTACACACAGCTCGATGCTGTTGTTCTTCCTTGCTATACCGGAAATACCAATGGAACGATCAACTTCGGTTTCGGTGGCACAGGCGGACCAGTTATCAAGGTGCCCATCAAGGAGCTCGTCCTCCCTCTCACCCTGCCCAACGGCCAAGCTGCAACATACACCGACAAGGTAGCAGCTTGCCAACTGGGCGTTCAAGCCGCGGGTGATCTACCAATCTTATTCGGTGACACGTTCCTGCGCTCAGCCTATGTCGTGTACGATCTTGCCAACAACCGCATCGGTCTCGCCCAGACAGACTTTAATGCCACCAGCTCCAATGTGGTATCATTCCCTAGCTTCGGCGCACCGATTCCCTCGGCCACGACTGCACCGAATGAAGCCGCAGTTACACAAACTGCTACTAATATCCCCAAAGTTGGTACTTCGGCGACAGCGAGTGGAGAAAGCGCTGCGCCAACTTATAACCCCACGGCCACTGGTCTTAGTGCGGCTAGCGGTTTTACTTCTACACCGACGGGTAAGAAGAAGAGCGCAGGTAATAGCATTGAGCCGTTTGCTTGGTCGAGGGTATTTGTTGGTATCATCACGCTTTCCATGATGGGTGTGGGTGGCGGTGTGTTTGCGTTGCTATAAAATGTTTTTGTAAATAGATGGAGCCTTGTTTTAGCAGTATTGCCGGCGTTGGTGGGCATTAAATAGGATATGGGCAGGCTAGCGGTAACGAAAATGAGAACAGATGTATGTATGTATATGTAATGACATCAAACTTTTATAAAAATAAAATATCCTAACTCGGTATTTTCTCCTGTACTTTGAACGTCAAGACAAGCATTTCTATTTCAGCCCACCTCCGTCCGGCTCCTTTTTTATTATACTGTCACGTGTGATAAGACTTCCTTATCGCCGGTCGACGCCGACGCCGACCTTCCGTTGTTCAGCCTTGTCTTGTCCATTCCATCCCCTCTTCTGCAAATATACAACTCCTCTCCTCACCTCACCATGTAGTAGCAGCAGAAGCCTGTCATTTCCCATCTTCTCTGAAAAACGAAACAAAGGAACCAAACGGAGAAAGAAAGCCTTTGAGCGCAACTCCAAACGATACCGATAACGACCGATACAATACGCGACACGGCATTTATCCATCCATCCATGTCTTCAACGCCAATTCCCGACGAATCGTCCTCGCAGAATAGAGGGAGGGATAAGAGTGAGAATAAGGATTTGAGAGGGAAGGATAGGAAGGATGCTAGGGGTAAAGATGTGAAGGGCAAAGACGAAGATGCGAGAGGCAAAGATGCGAAAACGATGCCTTTACGTTTACGGCATAACATGGGCACATCAGCATCAGCGGGGAATATGGATATAAATACAAACGCCCATCCAACAAAACCCCACCCGGAAGAAAACCCAGAAGTAGAAGGAGAAGAAGAAATTATACCCCGACCCAGACCCCAAACCTTCAACCCCTTCTTCGTCCTAATCAACGACGCGAAGACGAAATCTACCTTTCACCCACGGGAAGTGCATTATTTGTTCGAGGACGATGAGAGGGATGGGTTGGTGGGGGCTCTGAGTCGGTGTGCGGCTGCTTCGAGTGGAGAAAGAGAAAAGGAGGGGAGGGGAGAGGAGAGGGTTATTGTGCTGGATATGGATGTTGTTGATAATAGCAATGGAAATGGGGATGGAGATGGAGATGAAGGAGGGAAGGAGGGAGAGGTGGAATTAGGGGTAGATAGAGTTGTGTGCCTGAGTCCCAATTGGCAGGTTCTGAGCGCGAGCTTGGATATGGCGCCTAGTTTGGAGGGTGGAGAGGGGAGTGGGAGTGCGGGGATGATGGTTAGGGTTGAGGGGGTGGAGATTGATGGGGGTGGTGAGGAGGATGTGGGGGATGGGGACGTAGATTTGGCGGCTATTGAGGAGTTTGAGGGGGGCATGGAGGTCTTGAGGAGGGTCATTAATATGGGTATGCAGAGGAGGAGAGGTGGTAGTGATGGACAGCAGGAGGGAGATGGAGAGGGGGGGAAGGATGCTGGGAATGCGGGGTCGAGAAAGGATGTTGATGTGGATGTGCTCATAGGGAAGGGGAAAGAGAACGAGAACGAGAATGTCAATGTGAAGGAAGACGTGGGCGTGGGAGATGAGGTTGGGGAGGGCTGATTTGTATTTGCTTCTGCTTCTGCGAAATGGGAAAAGGGATGGGAATAGGAATAGGACTGGGACTAACAAAGGAAGGCGTTAGGTTAGGATATGTACCCAGAGTACGCGGAGTTCGGATTATTTACCACAAATGATATGATATGATATGATATGATATGATACGTCATATTTCCATCCTGCTATATCATGTATGTATGCCCTTGAAGTTTTCTAATTCCGGAATAAATCTCGCGTATAGATATAAGAGATAAACATTACCCCATGAAATAATGATATGCGTTAACTTGAATCCTTATGATTTATTTATCAAGAGAAGAAAGAAAGAAGTGAATTCCATTATATCCTTATATTCGTATTCCCACGCCGCCGATTCATCCTGCAGAGTAAAAACTCCTCCATTTCAACGCCTATTAGGTCACCCGTTAATCCTGCCAATATACCCAGGCAAACCCTTGCTCATATATATACATTCCCCAGAATAAAAACCCCAACCCGTCTCATCCCATCCCATCCTTCCCGAAACCCCAGACCTCCAGATCTCTACCCCCTACCTGCCCTGCCAAAACCCCACACACTCATCCCACCCCTGCATCCCCTCGGTCCAAAAATACCCCCTCAGCACCCCCTGCACGCGGTCCGCGCTCTCCAAGCCCAAGAACACAATCGCGCTACTCAGCATCTGCCCGAACCATGCTTTCTGGGAAGCGGGCGAGAAGATGCCGGCGACGAAACCGACCCAGAGCATCATTTCGACGTCGCGGTGTTGGAACGAGGCGGGTTGGCAGAGGACTTGCAGCTCGTGAATTTGGAAGAGCGTTGCGGTTAGGGTTGTGAGAAGGGTTTCGAAGGTTGGTGGGGGGTCAGTGGGGGATGCGGAGGGGGCTGGAGGGAAGGTGTGGTGCGTGCAGAGGAGGATTGCGAGGCGGGCTGCTTCGAACACTAGGTGGAGAATGGGGTTAGAGTTTGTTTGTGTTAAGGGTTTTGGTTGGTTGGATGAGGGAGGTGTGAGGGTATATGATGAGAGAATGAAATAAAGTGTGGTGTAGAAATGAAGATGGAGATGATGAAAGAGTCTTACTATAAGCATCGGCGCTCGTCCCACCCGTGGGCAACGGAATTCGCAAAGAGAGAAGGCGATGTTGTATCTCCCAACATTGCTTGTGGAAAGGAATGTAGTCTTTGAGTGTCGTAGAGGGATTATCGGCGAGTTTGCTGAGGATTAAAGCGAGGTCCGAGAGGGCGTGAATAGAGTCCAGGATAAGCTTTCCTTGGTCTTGTAGGGATGGGCTGTCTATTGATTGAGGAGGTGAGGATATGCCTGGGTTGATTATATTTGCACTGTTTTCTCGCGTTAGGATATGCTTGGATGGGGGATGGAAGGACTCGCGTTGACAGCAGCCATGCTAAAGTACCGTTCCAGCCCAAATTCTCGAGACCACCTCTCTGACTGATCATCTTTGCCATCATTTTGTTGTGAACCAGGTCTTCGTCAGCATTGCCTGTCACGTTCTGTTCATCCGTCAGCTTCCAGACAATACAGAGAGGAAGAAGTACTGATCATACATTGGATGCCGCAAATAGCCCCGCGGCCGCGATGGTAGAGTCATCGGGTGAGTTTTCTCCTGAGCTCAGTCGCTCATTGAGGAGGCGGATGGTCTGTCCACGGTGGTATAGAGTACTGGGACTCCAAGGCCTGTTGTGTGCTTGATCGAGGTGTACACCCGAGTGAAAGAGGGTTGATTCAAAGACGACTGGATCCATTAGTGCATGGTAACTCCATTCTGTTGAAAGATGGCTCTTTCCCTTGGTGTTTAACGGGTCTAGCTGTGGGAAGACAGCGGAAAGAACTGGTATGTCACGTCAGCTTGTTATAATTTAGTCCAAAAGATATTTCACAGCATTTGTATCGGAAGAAGGCAGAGAAGTTAGACTTAAGAGACGAGGTCGAGGACGACATGTCCTGTAAGAAGAGGCTGAACGTTTTGAGACAAGACCCGAACATCTAGACAAAGAGAAGAAGGAAGCACTAATCAAGGCTAAGAAATATGCAGGTACATACAGTGACGAAACAGTGCATAGTAGTTAGAATTGCCGCGATTTAGAGAGGGAGAAGTGCCAAGAGCCAAGTCAAGTCCATCTGACAGTTGCATAGTTGGGAAGGGCTCCGGACGAGTTATATCCCTCCTTTTCGTCTCCTCAAAGTGACTGAAAGAAACATCAGAAATGGCAAAGCCAGCCGCATTATCCAATTGTTGCGGAGAAGTAGCCGGTAATGGAAACGGAGTTCCAGGTTCGACTTTTACATGAGTAGTAGGGGTCTCTTGATGCTTCCGCTTTTTAGAGCTTTCGTCTGATTCAGGTGACGAGCCAGCTTGCCGTTTCTGGAACTGTTGCATCCGCTCCATACGTTGGTTTCGGCGGAAAGCTCGCATTGCAGCCTTGCGGACCGTCTTCTTGGTTTGGGCGTCGGGCCCATTGTTGGGCTGGGAGACGACAAACTCCCACTGAGCACCCATGATGGATTCAGGAGAGGAGTGAGTGAGTGGGTGGGTGCGGAAGAGGCTGAAGAACAAGAAGAGCGGTTACCCAGAGGAGAAGTACAGATATTTAAGGGTAGGTTATGTTACGTTGCCGTGGTGTGAAGTGGGAAGGCAGGAGTGCCGTGAAGTGAGCAGGAATGCCGAGGCAACTAGATATTGTGTGCCCGCTTTAGGGATTAGGGAAAGGGGAGAGGGGTTGATGTTCGTCCAATATGAAGTGGTGGTAGTGGTGGTGGTGGTGGTGGTGGTGGTGGTGATGATGATGATGACTTAGCATTTGTTGCTTACATTATTGCTAGTTCGTACCTAAGGTCCTCCTCTCTTCGTACGGAGGTACAGGTTGCTAGCTAGTGGTGGCGCAGGAGGAGCTAAAACCAGGAATCCAATGCTCAGCCCCTTTCCTCTTTCGGCCATTATAGAGGCTTGGCACGCTAAAGTTTCTCGGTAGAGCCCCCTGCCCCGCTTTTAGTCAGCCCTGCCTTCCTCTTTCTTCACAAATCCCCCCCCCACACCCTTGAGATGCAATATATATTGCAATGTTGCATTTCCTTTTACGAAGTACTTCGAACCTTATCTTTTACGAAATCAGTGCTACTTTGTACAGTCCTCCTTCAGCCTCGGGAACTCTCTGGGTGGTCCTATTGGTCTCTCAGCAATTGGTCTTTCTAATCTCCTGGATCGTTGCAAAATATACGGACCGGTAAAGCCGCATGTAAATTTGCCGTCATTTTCATTGTTAATGCGTTCTACTCAACGGCAAATCCTTCATCGGAAAGTCCGAAGGGGTCGAAGGGAAATAATACTTGGGTGACTCTCGGGATTTGGCTACTTCTCAACTAGGTTTGTTGGACTTTGGGGATTTCAGTCATTTAACCCCCTTTCGTGCTCCTAGAGATTAAGTGTAGCAAAGATACTTTAAGCTTTTGCACGGCCAGAGGGCTTACCTGATCTGCAATATAGATACATACACCAGATACAGGTTAGGTGATACGCGCCTGCTGCCTTCGTGTTCGTTTCGTGATTACCTCCTCTCAGTTCAATGACCCCTCCGCGAATCGTCGTTGGCGTCTTTAACGCTTTATGTCTCGTCGGCTGGATCTTGCCTCCTAGTGTGTAAAACCGCGACACAAAAACTGCCCAGGCTTTTTAATTGGAAACCTTTTATCGCGCTTGCCTAACAAGAAGATTTGTCCTTACAGTTTCGTCACGCCTAATGGACATCAGGTATATATACTCAAACAAATACATTCTCGACACATACGACCATAGACTAAGGAACATTGGGCATCCCGTCCGCTCTGCCATACACAAGCCTTAGATCGGCAGATTAGTAGTTGGGTGGGTGACCACCAGCGAATACCTGCTGTTGTATGTTGTTCTTTTTTTGGACTTTTGTACTTTTTATCTTTTTGCAATTTTTTGTTTAACCATTATCTTACTTGTTGAAAGCAAACCATTTAAGGAGTGGAAGGCAATTAAAGAGCTCCATTCATTATCATCGGAGCTGGCAGAAACTACTGGAAAGGACGGATTAGTTATAGTAATTGATACCCAGCAATCCATGGCCCATGCGCTATGCTCAACTCCCCAGCCCGTGTTTTCGTACTTTTTGCTGCCAACTTCAAATTCCCATTATCTTTCAACTAAGAGTCTATAAAAGGATTATTCGGACTTGAACCACTCTTAAACTCTGTTTCGTCTTGGTCCACGTGCGAAGTCCATTGTTTGTTTACGAGCTTGCTCAGGCACTCAGGGCCGCAGCACGTGGCTTGCGTTACCAACATGACACAATATACCAACTCAATCCTTCTTAAAACCAAATTCCACTCTATTTCTCACTTTCTCGTCGGTCCAACTCTTACTCTACTTGACTAGCCGCACAATTTTCTTTACACAGTACAATCAACGGTACAATCAGTATGGGCTCGTTTACGCGTCTTCCCTTGGAGCTCAAATCCGGCATCCTCTCGCATTTATGCATTTCTGATCTTCTGGCTCTATTACTTGTCAGCAAATCCACGAACCAAGTGGCAGAGCAGTTGCTCTATAAGAACGTAGAGTTGATATGGTGTCGTAAGCGACGAGAGGCGGGAATCCAGTCTGTGCAGCAATCGAGTTTTCTAAAACTTCACGCCGTTCTCTTCAACGTTCTGCGGCTTCCGCGACGCTCGTATTACGTTGAACATCTACACATTGATATTGGTGAATTGATAAATGTTTGGGGCCCTCCTGGGCAAACAAGAATCACCGAATTCGAGGTGGATCTTTCCAGGAAGGCCATTGCTCAAACCGCTCTATCTTCACATCAGAGGGAGCAATGGCTTGTAAACTTGATTGCCGGCGTTCCCAACGCATATATCGAGCTATTGCTTCTCCAAACGCGCAGCATTAAGTCTCTAGATATCGGATACCCTGGTGAAAGAACTCGAAAGGACTACGGTTTCGGCGAGAACATAGATCCGAGATCACTCTTCCCAAATATGAACTTGAGCGCGACGGAGCAAGCCTGTATTCCAACATCACATTTCCCACTCCTTGAACAATTTCGCTACACAACACTGTACAACTATCCCCTTATGCAAACGAAGCCGGCAAATATCGAGACGCGCAATTTCGTCCCGTTTTTCAATACCCCAAGAATAAAATCAATGTTTCTCTACCTCTTCACCATGCAAGAAGTATTTGCAAAGGTTCCGCACGCCACTCCAACACTTACAGAACTTGTTCTGTACAAATACCTTCTAGGTGACGATCAGCTAGAAAATATTCTCCATGCAACTCCGAATCTCCAAGTCCTCGAGCTAGACTATTGGGTGAAATGCGATGCACCACAAGTTGAAAAGCCACATATAGATATACCGCATTTATTCCGCGTCTTACGTCCGGTTCAAGGGTCCCTGCAACGGTTCAAGCTATCGTCAAGATTCTTTTCCCAACGTGGTGTATATTTTGGGATCCATGAGGAAGGTGGTGATTATAATGACTCGACGACAAGTTGGGGCCTTAAGGGTTTTATACCATCATTGCAGGATTTCAAACAGCTTCAGGCACTCGAGCTTCCGACAGCGGTGCTCCTTGGATGGAACCATAACCCAGCATCGGCTATCGGCCAACTTCTGCCACCCACGCTCCGCGAACTGATATTACGGGATGATCTATGGAACTGGGATCGTTATACCTGGGACTATCTTAAAGGCTGCTTGTGTTTTTCGAAGTATATTATTTCCACTTTCTGGCCTGTTGACCATACCCAGGCGGCATTCGGGCCATTGACGAGACTATCGTCTTCAAAAAGAAGCTCCTGCCCATCTTCGGCAGCAGTGTACATATCGGTCTGATACACCCAGTCATACGGATCCTCTTCCAAAGCGTCTTTAAGGAAATAGCGGTCACAATGGATATTATATTGAAGGATAGAGGCCTTTTGCACAGCAGAAGATGCGTTGAGCAATCGGCATAAGAATGAGAGACCGAGGGACATGAGATATCCTGTGTTTTGTACTTGGTAATATTCTGCAAAATATGTTAGTTGTTGCACAATCGTGAGAGATGCAAGGAGCACCCACCATCATTTAGATCTTTCTTGGGACGAAGTTTGGAAAGTTCAGAAGAACTTTCCTGGAGGAATTGGGTATGACATCTGATTATGTAGTCACGCACGCAAGCCAACTCCTCGACCTCCCAAACTTTGAAGATGGAGAGAAAAAGCAAGCTTTGATCATTCGAATCAAAGTACCCTTTAGATTCTGGTGGGATTTTTATATCACAAGGCTCTGTGAACAAAGCTCGGAACAGCTCGAAGCGGTAAAGGGCTCGGTAGATGCGACGCTTCTCGTTGGGGGAGAGATGCACGGGAGGTTGGATTCTTTCTCCCGTTACTGGATGAACAGATAGTGTGTTCTCGCAGAAATCAGAGGTTATTTTAGCGACCACAGATTGGAGGCGTGATAAAGACTCGAGGGTCCTGATATCCAGCCCGTCGCACGTGGCTAGCGGAGATGAATTTCGTTCCGCTTTATACTGTGAAATGAAAGATTTCACACTATCCTTACGCCCACCGGACTCGTTGAACCCCATTCGAGAGGCTTTGTGAACCGCCAGAGCATCTGAAAAAACCTCCATTCCAATGTCGTGGAGCAACACTGCTGAGAGTATCGCATTGCGCTCCTCTTGGTAGACTTTGTGATACAGTCGCGATGATCGCACTAGCGTTTGTAGAGCAGGAATATCTGGCGCAGAATGAAGGATTAATGCCTTGAGTTCGGCGGGCAAACCATCAAGACTAGCATTGCTAAGGGTCGCAGTGGTGGATTGGGGCTCGGTGGGCAACAAGCCAGCGTTATTTTTTGCTGATTCGGGCATTTATCTTCAAATGACTGATTACATTCTTCGTCTTGATGATTGTCCCACTCAACATGAGCGACTCAAGTAGAATTCCGCTTCTGAGAGTCTTCTTAATTGTCACACGGCTCGGTAGAGCATCAATATAAGGGGTTTATTGACTAAGACAACTACGAAGAGAAAGGCCAGAAGTAGCGGAGTAAGAAGTGGCCACATCCCTGAGGAGCTGATCCATAACGTGACATTAATCACGCTTTGGCCCTGACACCTGTTTCCAGACTGTTTTGATATAAAGCGAGGCAATAGAAAATTGGACAAACTCAGAAGGATTCTTAGTCTCGAGACCTTTCTTTGCGGAAAACTGGAAGTATCTTTAGCATAGATCCCGTGCACTAGATAGTGGTTTCCCTCAAATAGTGTACCATGGTTGAAGGAAAATATTAATATAAGCGCGCAGTCATATTTACCTATTTAGGTATGACATCATGGTGAACTATCTGTGAAAGCCATCAGTAATAAACGATACGTAGGTAGTCAAAAGCCTATTTCTAGAGCAACAACAGATACAAAAGTCAACCACTACTAGTCACCTGAACTATCACACCCGAGTTCTAATTTCCTAAAGAAATCTTCACACGAACACAAATACAGATAAACCCCCAAAATCCTTTGCTTCACATACAGTACCGTATTTCAATTCGAAGGCAAAAGCTCAGAATGGAAGGGTCAATTACACCAGGATCCGCAAACTCAAATATCGAGGAAGTATTGACAGCAAAAATGGAAGTCACGGATCTGCAAACAAACCCTTCTCTCTGGTACAAAATTCACGTCTTTGTCTACGACCTCAGGAACTTTCGAGAGGTTCCCGATTCTCAAAAACGACTCGACCGGATCGCCGATGCCTCATACATAGGCCTCCCGTATTTCACCACTGCCGAAGTCACACAACTCAAATCTACAATCATAAATCCCGAATCACAGCAAACACTGGAACAGTTCATTGAAGAAACACTCAACGAGCGCTTGGAACGAAGGATGAAGAAACGGGTTGAGAGTGGAGATTACCGGGTCTGCGCTGCTCACGATCTTGCTCCGATTTTCGAAAAGGCTTTTAATATCAAGCCAAAGGACCTTGCTAGAAATCAGCAGTTTCTGGCTGTTGTGAAGAAGTCGGGATTGAAACTCCAGGATGGTGATGATTGGAAGGGCAATTTGAAGAAACCGTCGCCAAAGAAGAATAAGAAGAAGCATTGAAGGGGTGCCCGGAGCGAGAACGAAGGATATTCATTTGCACATTTTCGAGCTAAGATATTGACACTGTACACATATCGACAAAGAAGTATAAGTTCCATCACCGAGACATTACTTCGACGTTACACGAACTTGATCTAGCGAAACCTGCTCGGGCCCTCTACGAAGAGAGTTGGGTTGGGAGGCACATTAACGACGCCGTATCAACGCTGCACAGTACTTTGGACCGCCACAACCTTGCTCGTCTGCGTAGTCAGAATATCCTCCGACGGGACTTCTTCATCACTTTGGCCCTCAAATCCGTAACTTTTGTCCGACTCAACCGGGACATGTTCACGCATAGCGATCCACGTGGGCACCACTGCAAGGCCTGGAAGAACAGATGAGCATTGATAAAGACCTGTGCTGGGGATGGCTGCCTACCGAGAAGGATTGTATTGACAGCAAGGGGAACACGGCCACCTTTCCATTCACGTGTATTCAACCCGTAAGAGACGGCTTGCGAAAAGCTCTCCTGCCCGCGAAGAATACCAGTGAAACGCGCTTGGCTTGATTAGTTAAGTTCTAACAGAGCGAGCTTCACTCTAACAGGAATGGAAATCCTTACATAACTCAGAAATGTTGTCCGTTTTCGTGGACACGAAATAATAAAGCCAGTTCTGCAGGGACTGCTGTGAAAATTCTGATGGTAATTGATAAGCTTGTGACGCATTTTAATGACCGAGTAGAGTGATAGCTTACGCCAGAATGCTAGGACGAAGAAGCCTTCGACGAATCCAGAGTCTTCCCAATCCCAGGCAGGAGGGTGTCGTGTGTACTTTTCTTGGATGACCCAGGCGTAGATCCAAGCAACGAGATGCCAGAAAATCACCCAATAGAAGCTAGAGATCGTCAGTCCCTCTCCCTCACTTGGTGGAATTTGTTTAGTTATATTACCCGATAGTCAAGCGCTTCTTGACGGGAAATTTCTTGTAGTCAAGCAATAGACTAATCAAGTAAGATGAAAGTAAAGCCGCGAAGTTGACTGAAATTATTAGTGATTGTGATGTAGTGGAATGACTATGAGGACGAGGTTCAACGCACTAACAAATGCACTTAAGGCTCTTGCGCGAACTCCGAAGTAATACGTTTGGAAATCTGCATTGCTATGTTAGATGACAAAACTAAAGTGAGGAGGTGTTTGAGGTTCAAACTTACTTGAGTTGTACTGGTTGAAGTAAGCAGCCCAGAAAATAGGCAGTAATAATAGAATCTGCATCTCGTCAGCGAACAATACATCAATGATATAGAAGAGAGCACTTACATCACGCCTAGACAGTGCCCTTCCAAGTGCCTTGATCTCAGCGAGGAAGGACTTTTCAGCAACAATCTTCACTTTGGTCCCATCTGAACGCTGGACCTTTTCCGGTGGAGTGAGTAACAGTGCTAGCGGGGCGGCAATGCATTGGAGCGCGATGAACACTAGGTAGGTTTCTAATATCTCTACGTCAAAACCATAGCAATGTCAACGTTCATCAATCACACTCACCATATCCAACTTTGCCCTTCTTCTTCTGTTTAGCGCCACTATGACCAAGTCAGAATTGCACATCTAGTAGCAGACCCAGGCCACGAACTGATTCAGCGCAAGCACAATGGCTCCCCCGACAAGTGGTCCCCCAGTGCGGAAAATCAACCAAATACTATCATCAGACAATCAATCAGCAAGAAGGAGATGTGTAAGTATACGGTGTTTGCCTACTTCATATATTTGCCCCTCTTCGAAGCCTCGGGATAACCTAGGGCAACAGCGCCTTCGGAAGCCCAAAATAGACCAGCACTATTTGTTCATACTGTTAGCTTTCGCCGCTAACCTCGAGGAAGATTTTCCTGCTAGAGAATAGACTTACGAGATGCCGCAAAAGACAGCTCCAACCAATACAAGCCAGTTATTGCCCTGCCCTCGCCATTAGCATGAACACAGTCTGAAAGCAAAAGCATGGTGTGTTCTACAAAGCGATTGTTGGTGTATAGCCCTGCACTATTGCCATTGAAAACATTAGCTATTATGGCAATCCCGCACGTATATGGTTATTAGACGTACGAATAAATCGGATATCCAATCGCACCAAGACAAAGAGTCCAATTCAGTCCAATCCTATTTGATATGGGCCCACCAAGCAAGCACAGAAACCCCACTATATATTATACGCTATCAGCAAACCAATTCTCACACAGAAAGCAAGCCCCGGAAAAGAGAACTATTAGTGGAATGGGGTGAAATGGCATACTTAGCCCAAAGACAAGTGAGTTCGCCGCGTTGACGAGAAATGGTGATTGAGCGCCTCCCGCACCAAGGGAGCTCATGGCGTTCCAGAGGCCCGGCGCCAGAAAGCCTACCCCGCCAATCACAAACGCATTGAACAGAGTCGTGCGATACCAGATCCTCTTCTGCAGAGGACGTGTCTCTTCTCGGTCTACCGAGGAAGCCATTTCCTTTTTATTATCGCTGTGTTGAGTTCCAGAAATCCTACTCTCAGAAAGCAAGAATTAAGTTAAGCTAAAAGACCTTTAAAAAAGAGATAATCCCTGATGATTATATAGGTACTTTCTTATGGGAAGAAACATGTGATCATATGAGACGCCCTGTTGAAAAAAACAGTTGTGCTCCACTAATAGTGTGTGAGAAAAAGAAGTTTCGAATATTCGGCAGGAATGGCGAAATACACTAACCCAATTATGGGATTTTCGCAGGCATTTGTGTTGTCACCTACCTTTTGCGGAAACTGGTTGGCAAATGTCACCTTATTCTATATTACTGACACATCGATTGAATGTCGTGAAAAAAGTTTCTTGACAAGCTCCATATTGATAGTGTTGTTGCTTGGAAAGACCTCCAGGATAGTTTCGGTAAAGAAGGGCCCCTGGAGTTGCTTCCTGGATTTCAGGGGCTCGCTTCTGACTAGAACTCTTTGCTACTTAGTACTCCGTAAATTCGAGGAGTATCTTTAAAGTGTACATTGGAAATAGCGTTTGGGGGTCAATATTCTATAATTCAAAGGTAGTACAGGAAATGATACTTGAACTGGAGATCGAAATCCATGCTTGGAGAAATTTAAAGAAATATCACAAACCATAAATGTCTCGTATAGCCGGCAAGTCAAGCTCCCAGTGCCTTGCCCAACACTCATAACATCTGCATCCTAGCACGGCTAGTTTTTAAATTAATTCTGTTTGAATACCATAGAATATTCAATTGCCTATCGGTACTTGCTCTAGAGTATACTCTTGTTCTCGCAAAATCAGAAATGCGGAAGAACCTTGACCACTTGCATGGGCGAATAGTTCGTAGACGAGGTCACAAGGAAGCCTATTTCCCTATTTGCAATTGAATCATGGCAAAGTATGAGCAAGCCAATACTGTTAACACTTGAATTAGGTTATCAAAAGCTGAATTATAGTAATGACTAGGTTCTGTTTGCAATTGTTGATAACGCAGCCTTAATTGCATTTGCTATCGCAGTCCAACTTATTAACTAGTACAAGATGAAGAAGAAACGTCAATAATGACTTATTGCAAATCACCGCATATGCATCGACGCTCAAGAGTCAAACAGCACAGGGCACGTCTTCGGACACAACTCTTGCATACGCCGCCGTCCAACTCGAACGGGGAAGCTGGGATTCAGAATATGAAGACTCTTGCGCATGCTGTGGCGAGTTGTAGTGTTAGCTTTTCGGGGGCTTGACGTGGGGAAAAGGGAGGTCAGAGTATCTGGAGGGGAAGTAAGGAGTTCCACGCCGGGAGGTTCACGAGAGCCAATCGAGAATACAAAATTGGGCGTAAGATGGCATTAAGACAATAAGGATGAGCCGATAAAGATGCAAGCACAATTGATCAGCACTTACAACATTCATTCAATTAAAGCCAAACTTAAAATCCAATCCTGCTGAAAACGTTCAAACGTGAGCTTTCCTTCCTCCCGCTTCTCCAAAACAAACCCTCAGACCGGCCTCCCTCACCAGAAACCTTAAGATATCCCAAAGCGCGTGTTAATACACGCACAACTCGTCGATATAAGAGTCTTTCTCAACTTGCCGTATAGACCATGAAACTGACGCGTATTGTACCTTATAAAAGTCAAAGGCAGAGGAAGTGAACATATAACGCGTGAGGAATGAGACGAGTGAGCGAGTTACCTATTTCAGGATGTGGCGCAAGTAGGGGTGGCCGAATGCAAGCAAGGGGCATGGCATATGGCGGAAATTAAATGTAGCCCGAAGAAGCTAGATCTGCCGACTGCCCATGCGGCTACTGGTGCTCATTCGCGATTTAGGCGCATCCTTGGATCTTGCCCCTTGAAAACCCGGGGGTGTCTGGGGTGAGAAAACAAGAACAAGTACTCGCGCTCGAGTATATGGTCAGCGTACCACCCACCACCTTCATAGAAAATGCGCAAACATCTCACCACCAAGGACGCAACTACCGGTAGCACACAGAGAACGTGAGAGAGAACTCGAGTACTGTCGCAAGGCAAGATGAAGTTATTCACGAGCTGCTATCTGGCAGCAGCCCTTCTGACCAGCGCTGTCCAAGCTGGTAAGCTTCCCCCTCCTCTCGAGTCTCCCCACAATCAAATGGACTAACTAAAGCTCTCCTACCTGCAGACGGTCAAGTCTGCAATTCCAAATCCAGCAGCATCAACAACTTCCGCATCCAGTCCCAAAGTGATGCCGACTCGCTCTCGAGCTGCGGCACCCTACAAGGCGATGTTACGATTTCAGCCGGCGGAACGATAACCCTGCCGAACCTCTCGTCCGTTTCCGGTGCTCTGAATCTCACGGGCATTGGCGGAGGCTCGATCCTGAGCGTTGGGCTTCCGGCTCTGAAGACAACGGGGAACTTGACGGTGCAGTTCGTATATTCGGTGACTCTCCCGGCGCTGAAAAATATCACGGTGGGGGATTTCGTGGTTAGGAATAACACGTTCGCGAGTCTCGCTCTTCCGAAGCTGGAACATGTCGACGGCTCGGTAGCTATACACGACAATGCGGACCTGAACAATCTACAAATGTCGGATCTGGAATCAATTGGGGGGTCGGCGGCCACGTCGGGAAATATGACGATTCAAGACAATCCTTCTCTCACCACATTGACGAGCATCAACGATCTAAACATCGTCAAAGGAAACATCAGTCTAAGCGGGCCCTTCCAGACGTAAGTATCCATAACCATATGCAATACAGGGGAAAAAAGATTATCTGCTGAACGATTCCCGTAGTGTTCGGTTTTCCGACCTGAAGAACTTCGCGAAAGGCTTCTCATTAAACAGCACGAAAGCCAACTTCGATTGCTCTGCTTTTGACCGGATAAACGCTACGTCGCCCAGTCACAACCAATACCTATGTCGAGCCTCCGTCCCCGGGTCCACGAAAGATACAGCGCGCCATTCAGACGGCACACACAGCACGCTCTCCCACGGCGCCGTCATCGCCATAGTCGTCGTCGTCCTCGCACTCATTATCGCGGCCGTCGCTGCGTTCTGTGCCTTTAGAATGTGCATGGCTAGGCGCAGGAGGGCTAGAGCAGCGGCCAGTGTGAGAGCGGTGCCTGTTGTACCGGGAGACTTTGTCCCCGGACAGACGAGTTATTTCCCAGGTGGGGGACAGAAATACGGGCCTCTGTTTAATGAGGGGGCCACTACTTATGGACGGGGTGTAGAAGAGCATGAGATGCATAGGCCTATGCATAATCAGTTTCCAGGACCGCCGCCTGGCCACGAACAGTATCGCTGATAGCAGTTTGACGTTTTCGGGGCCGGTCTCTGCGTCATATGTATATGTCGAATACATTTCTTTCCATGCTCTGTTTTCGCAAAGGATATATTTCGAAGCTCTGGGATGAGGTTGATACTCAGCTTCGCGTCCTATTGAACCCCGTTCATTAACTTATCGTCTCGCCGTCTACACGTCTCGAAACAATACATTCCCCAGTATAGCAACCAAGCCACGTCGCAGCTGTATCACGGACAACGGTGGTGTGGTCCCAATAGCTGGCAACGGCAGTATCATCTAACAAGAACACACAAACGTCAAACTCCATGACACCGGTACGTTCTACACCTCAGGGGGGGGGGCTTTGCAGAGTAACATCAAAGATATATTGTTCGCGTCGTATTGTCTCTAGAGGATACTGAAGTATAAGAGAGGGGAGACGGGAGTACAAGTGGAAGTTGAGTGTGCCCGTAGAGGCGAGCACAATGGATAAGTGAGTGGGATGTTTGGATGTATAATTATAGATGTGAAGATGGATATGGAATCCATATCCATGTTCAGGATGTGGGTGTTCCTAAGCGTGGGACGTTTGGGGATAGGATAGGGTGCTCATTGGTCGTACCAACAGGACAGTTGAGCGAGGTAGTCGGACTGACTTATTTGCTATGCAGGGCAAGTCTCATAATTGCACGGAGATGGGTTTAAGCTTACCCAAAAAAATCCAGCCCCCCCTTTTCGCTTGTTGACCTTCCTCGCTTAGTATGTAAGTATCTTATTTGCTACATTTCCTTTACTGATCCAACTCAACTGTGTTGTTAATGTTCAGATGCCCGGAGTCGAGGCCGAGTGGCTCAATTGTTAAGTGGCTTCCAATTCGTGTGAAAGCGGCGAGAGCCTCAAGTGGCTTTTGACAGAATATAATTGTGAAATTTTACTAATGCCGGGCTGCTGCCTTGACACCATTAATATATGTACTTAGTTACAAAAATCTCTTACTCCTTAGTAGGTATAGTTATGTCTTGCGTCCCTATATCCTCTAGCTTCTCCTCGTTATCCGGATTCTGGGATTCAATCATAGCGACCGTCCGCTTATCCTGCATCCATACAATGCCGATCCATAGAATCAGAAGAACGGCAATGCACACCATCGCAATGGTACCTCTGTGGAAACCCTATCGAGAGGTAAGTAAGTATGTCCGCTGTCATAAGCTAGAGCATGGTGCTTAATTGATTACCTTCTTGGCATCTGTGGCTGGGTAGAGAACAATTCCCCAGAATGAGAATAGGACAGAAGAGGCGCCTACAATAAACAACAGGTGTTAGTCGGGATACGATTTGAGAAATGGTAGATTGGAGTGGTAAAGATTGGCATACCATTCATGGAGTATAAGATGACGGCACGCGAGGCATCGTCGTTTTCGCGCACGAGGATTTGAGTAGCCCATGCGAAACACACTGGTTGGATTGCGTATGCCGTGGCAGCGAGATCTTGAACGTACAGTACAGTCAGCTTCCAGGTCGTCCCTTAGCACCAAGCATCAAGCATCAAGCATCAAGCATTGAGAAAGAGTGAGGAGGGAGAAGTGTCGGCGTGGCGACTTACAGTAAGCGCCCATTTTCGCACCATTTCCAATGTGTTCCCAGCACAGCAGAATGATGCAAGCAACGATCTGAAGCACGCAGGTAACGATACCCCACGGTGCGTGTTTTCCGGTGGCATCAATCGCGATGGATGTGAGGAGTGTGAGCACAATTCCGATGGCGTAGAGGCCGAGGGGATAATCGTTGTTCTGGGGAACGGTGTATTGTTTGGTTGACTTCATCCATAGAAGCATGCAACTTTGCGTGTTGAATGCCTCGAGAGCACCGCCAATAACCCAGAATAAGGTAAATATCCAGCTTTAAAAAGTTAGACTGAGTTTGTATGGGAATTTTATATAATGGTTACTCACAAATTCAGGTTCAATAGAACTCTCTTGATGATCGAGAATCCAATCCTGTGACCCTCAGGGTTCTTGGGTGGTAGTCTGCTAAGTGCAAGAGCTTTCTCCTCTACTGAAAAGTATGGTGCCTTTGTAGTCTCAGGAAGATCGGGGAAAGATAGAAATCCAAAGATTGCAATTGGCAGCGTGATGATACCGTCAATAATGAAAACCTTTACACTGATTAGCACTTCCAAACCCACACTTTAGGAGTAAATTTCACTCACCCACTTCCACCCTGGTAAGCCTGCATGGCCATTCATGGTCTTGTAGATGGCAGTCATCATCAGACCAGCAAACATAGTCCCAGCCATACCAGAAGCAGCGAAAAGACCGATACGCTTGCCGACCTCTTGCGGTTTGTACCACGATCCGATTATGTACTGTGTGCCGCTGTATGTCGAGGCTTCGATCATGCCTTGGAAGAATCGTAGCGCCGCTAGTTGTGTAAAGTTATGCGTGGCAGCAGTACACATTGTGAGACCGGCCCATATTACCGTCATGAGGGGAAACCAGATGCGCGGGGCAACTACTTGGATGGCTAAAGCGTGAGGAACTTGTCCAATGATATCTGGAAGAAGGCATTTGGGTTAGTGTTATGGTAGGTTTGAAAGGGAATGATGTTCATCTTACAGCCAACTGACAAGCAAGTAACAAGGTCATTATATTGATTCCCTACTAGTCCCACATCCTCTTTGAGACCAGATACATATGCATTCGCTAGTGCTGCACGGTCTGTCGGTCTTGAGTTAGCAATATATTTACCTTAGGAGAAGGCATATTTGACTACTGACCTAGGTAATTGAAAAAGAATGAAAGACAGCAGTATGTCTGGCATTTGCTTAGTACGCAAGATCTAGAGCACTTTATCCAGGAGTCTATCTTTGCTCACCAGAATAAAAAAGTCGATTTTTCGCACAAGCTAAGTTTAGAAGTAAGTCGTAAGCTTATTGTTTAGGGGAAGCTCTGGTTACCTTTCGTTCTGCGGCAGTTTCTGCAGGCTCACCCCACACCAAGACTCGCAAATCATAGAGTTTACCCATATTTGATCGCTACAGATATGCTCCAGGGGAATTGATGGAGAATTGATAGCGGTCGTGAAGGGGTTGCAGAGGTAGGTCGAAAGGAGAACGTTTCAGAGGCCATCGTTCACATGAAGTACTTTTTCTGCTTTGATACAGATGTCTATCTAAAGTGGAGTGTGGAGATAGATTAAATTCCTGGAATGCGTAAAATGGGGTTCCTACGATAAGGAAATGATCAAGCGGCTGAAAGTGTCAGACCATATCATACGTTTCTAGCGCTGACTTTCATCCTTGCCAGTGCATCTCCCACTATTAACAGATTTTAGCCTCACCCATGCCACGGGAACGTTGGTCTAAGGTGGGTAACAATCCCATCTATTAGAAATTCAAGCATGGGCAGAACTAGCAACAAGTCCATGAGGATGCGAACGTTCTATTTTACTCCGGTGCAAGGTGGTTCCTTCTGTATTTTTTACTCTCGTGATGAATAAGATACATTGACAAAGCTTACCAGGGATCAGAATTCCAATCCTATTTATTTTCTAGTCTTTGCTTTGAGTTCAACACCCTTCGAGTATTTGTCTTCTGTATGGTTCGAAATGGCTTTCACTCCACCATCATCCCCGCCATCATCGCTTGACCTTGGTTGCCTCCAAACCGAGCTCCAAAATGCCAACACTTCGGATATTGATAGGGTATCCACGCTGGAAATGTGTGGTATGTTATTTTTCCACTTCCAGGCACCTAGCCTGAGCTAATTCTTCTGAAGAGATAATCAACAGAGAAGATGCCAAAATTGCCAGCGCTGTACAAATGTGCCTCCCTGAAGTTGCGATGATAATCGATTTGATGGCTCCCAAAGTTCTGGAAGGAGGGAGAGTTATCTACATAGGGGCCGGGACAAGCGGCAGGTGAGAACTCCAGGTCCTCTATACTGAATTCGTACTGATGCTCCACAGGCTGGGTGTTTTAGATGCTTCAGAAATGTATGTTCCCAACGACTTTCCATTCGTTCCTGCTGTAACTCAATATTTAGTCCTCCGACCTTCTCCGCACCTTATTCGCAATTTATAGGCCTGATGGCAGGAGGCGATGTAGCTATAAGGAAAGCTGTGGAAGGAGCTGAAGACTCGGAAAGCTTACCCGTTGAAGATCTCTCCTCGATAACACCGCCTCTGGACCCTCGCCTTGACACCGTGATCGGAATTGCATCTTCGGGGAGGACTCCATACGTGCTTGCGGGACTGAAGTATGCCAAAGACCTTGGGTGTCTGTCAGTAGGTATCGCATGTGTGAGTCCCAGCGCCATGCGAGGCTGTTGCGAATCTTTGATTGAATGCATCACGGGGAGCGAAGTTGTGACTGGGAGCACACGATTAAAGGCAGGCACAGCGACAAAAATGGTGCGTAGTTTTTCACATCTTCACCTTCGTCAAACGCATGCTGACATGTATTTTTCTAGCTTCTGAACATGATATCAACTGGTGTGCAGATCCGAAATGGCAAGACGTATGGCAATCTGGTATGTTGTGTTCATTCTGCAGGTTGTGCATAGAATTAACCAATTCATCCGCTAGATGATTGATGTGAAGGCTTCAAACGAGAAATTAATCGACCGATCCCGACGAATCTTTCGCACTGCTCTGCCAAAATCTCCATTCTATGATGTGTCTCGGGATGGAGTTGTTGATACCCTCATGACTGCATGTGACGGTAGCCTCAAACTTGCTCTTGTCGTTGCGAAACTAGGATGTACTCCAACTGAAGGGAAATATAGACTTGAGGCTGCAGGAGGGGCACTGAGAGAAGCTTGGGAACGAGGAGGATTTTCAGCGCAAGTGTAACAATATGGATATCCCGCATGTTTTAACAAATTAGGGCCTCACAAATCAAGCCATGATCCCAAGATCGCTATCGTGTAAGAAAACATTCCAGTCCCAAGGTTGTCAAAGACAGCATTTGGGCCATTTCATTGCCATTGACATCAAGATCGTGCAGCGTTATTCTTTCTCGGCCATCCCCAATAACTCTCACGTTGCTAGCGCATCCATTGAGCAGACGTTGCTAGCGCCACTTGGCACCCCCACCTTGTACCTAGGTACCTCGTAACATCGCAACATGATCAACCGTGGTCCTTGGACGCGGTGTCTTTGCTTTTTGTCCACTTATGATATTTTCTTAGGATCTGCATCTAGGTTCCTTTGCTGATATGACACCTAAACTGAATAGTTAGATCTCAACAGTGAAGTTTACGCTGGTTTTCAGGTGGGGATCTTAGATTTCTGCCTACTTAAGCTTAAGGCGCCCCATTAATTGTCCACTAATTTCTAGGGAGGCTGAGTTTATAACCTAGTAGCTTCATAACTTTCCACCTCTGATTAGAATCATGCACTGAGTCTTTTCACACGTGGCATTCTGAAATTTTAAGAAGCTTGGGCTTTTTCGGGTGTGTAGTATTCTGTTCTATGTTGCGTTCGAATCTTGCATTGCCTATTCCTTTTCAAGGGAGTCAGTTCTAATCTGAAAACCCCACATGGATATCAGCCTGGAAGTTATTACTGGAGTGCTTTGTTCACGGAGCCTTCATATAGAACAACACTTGCACACTGAAAATGGTATCTTTGACAGTAGTAGGCCTGAATTCGGGCACAAGTATCGATGGTAAGTCTTTGCCTTTCTTTAGATGCCCCTCAACACATCCCTCGTATTGTGATTTTCAGCTGATATTTAAGCAGGGATTGATATTGCCTTGTGTCGCATATCTTCTATTACCCACTCGTGCGACCTGGAGGTAGAACTTCTCAATTACACAGAAATTCCAACAACAGCCTCTCTACGCTCCCGTATACTCGGTGTCGTCCGCCCTGGTGCAGCTACAACTCTGGAAGATGTATGCGATCTCAATTTTGCTCTTGGGGAAGAATTCGCATCAGCAGTCCATAAGTCAGGCATTGACCTAAGCAATGTCGATCTCATTGCAAGCCATGGCCAGACCTTATGGCACATCCCATTTGGGGAGCGGCTTTCCACCCTGCAGATGGGCGAGCCTGCCGTGATATCAAAGAGCACAAATAAGTATGACTACCTCTAAACGAGCAATTAATGAGAAACTAGGAAAGAACGGTACTGATTTTTGGTGCTAGAACGGTCATATCTAGCTTTCGGACGGCAGAACTTGCTGTTGGGAGGCAGGGTGCACCTCTCTCGGGTTTCTTTGAAGCTGCGATCCTCGCGCATCCCTCTCAAACCCGAATCAGCCAGAATATTGGTGGAATTGGGAATGCAACTGTTGTCCCGTCTAGCAGAGTACCGGAATCCGGTTATTTTGCCTTTGATACTGGACCAGGAAATGTACTAATAGATGCCACCGTGCGTTACATATCCAAAGGAGAGGCGCACTATGACAAAGATGGGGAGATGGGGGCTAGAGGGGAAAGTGAAATAGACAAGGAAGCTGTAGAGGGTTTCTTGAAACGGGACTACTTTGAGAGGAAGCCACCCAAGACAACGGGACGGGAGATGTTCAGTGATACCTTGGCTAAGGAAATCATAGACGACTTGCGAGGTAAAGGGATCAGCGACGATGGGATCGTCGCGACCATTACCCGTATGACTGCAGAGTCCATCGTGCGCGCCTACGAGAACTTCGTGATACCAGTTGTAGGGCACATTGATGAGGTGTATATCTGTGGCGGGGGAGCTTTCAATCCGAATATCATGCGCCACTTGTCTGCGCGACTCCAAGGGACCAAAGTTGGAATTCTGGATAGCACAGCCATTGGCATTAGTGCCGCAGCTAAGGAGGCTGTTCTGTTTGCGGTGCTGGGATTTCTGGGCATGTGTGGGCGTAAGGTAGCTGTTGCTGATATGAGCGAGACCAGGCGTGAAGTCGTTCTGGGTTGTGTAACTCCAGGAGATAATTACAGGAGCTTGTTACAGAAGGTCGCTGGTGATGAGGAATTTATGGAGGCGGGTACTCTGGGGAGAATCTTTATGAGATGATTCGATCAAACTCGCAATTGACACAAAGTAATGTAATCTGCGGTTTCTATATATGTTTCAAGTGACTTGGAAACCCCGTCTTTGAAAAATTGCACCATATTAAAATCCAATCCAAGTCACGGGAAAAAGTGGAAAATTTATAGTCTCAAGATTCCACTTTCCTTGACGATAAGGACCTAATGACCAATCTTTTCCACATCCATACACTTTTATACCGCGGTTGTTAGACCCTTACCAAACGTCCTCGTAATGGCTGCAGATACCTTAGACCCTGTCTGGAATGACATAGATCGGCAAGTTACAGCTATAAAAAGTTTGTACGCAAAGTGCTACTCTAACATCTGCACAGGGTTGTGGGCCAGCAATTTATGCTTGGATGGGATGGTACACAAGTTACCCCCTCAATTCGCAAACTGATCGAAGAGCAGCATATTGGATCAATCCTACTTACTGCAAAAAATCTCATTTGTGAATACACACCTAAAAGTCAGCAAACTAATATATGCTAACTCGCTTTAGCGGCTGAACAAACAATACGGCTTGTCCACGAACTGCAAACAATCGCATACGAGGCTGGCCATCCTGTACCTCTCTCCATCGCCTTAGACCAGGAGAATGGAGGGGTCAACAGCTTATGCGATGCAGACTCTATTACCCAGTTTCCGAGCGCCATGGGAGTTGCTGCCACTGGGTCGCCGGAGGTAGCATTCCAGGTGGCGAAAGCTACAGCACTTGAGATTTCAGCAGCTGGAATAAACCTCATATTGGGGCCGGTCCTTGACGTGCTTACAAATGCACGCAGTCAACCACTTGGGGTTCGATCCACTGGCGACGACCCCCAAGTTGTCTCTCAGTTTGGGGTATCGTATGTGAAGGGTTATAAAGAGGCTGGCATCGCTACATGTGGCAAACATTTCCCTTCCTATGGAAACTTGGAATTCATGGGTGCTGGAGCAGGCTCCGGTACCCCGGTCATTACCGAAACACTGGAGCAGTTGAGCCTCAGTGCATTAAGTCCATTTCGCAGCGCTATTGCTTCTGGATTAGATGCTATGATGGTTGGTGGATGTGCTTTAGTTGGCTCTGGGACAAATGTGATGCATGCTTGCCTTTCAGGGCAGGTCGTTGATGAGCTACTAAGAGAAGATCTCAACTTTCAGGGGGTTGTCATATCAGCCTGCCTAAGAATGGAAGCCCTTATTCAGAATATAGGGGTTGGTGGTGGGACTGTAATGGCTATCAGGGCAGGTTGTGACATCGTTGTCCTTTGCCGAACATCTGCTGTACAACACGAAGCTATCGCTGGACTAAAGCTTGCTATCAAGGAAGGAATCATCCCCAAAGACAGGATTCGGACGTCTTTGAAAAGAATCCTCAAAATGAAATCAAAATGTACATCGTGGGAGCAAGCTCTGAATCCACTGGGTCTGGAATACCTCGTAGAGGTTAAACGTTCACATACCGAACTTGCCAGGGCGACTTATCAAAACTCCATTAGTCTACTCCGAGACGAAAAGCACTTTCTTCCCTTGTCCAATATCATCCAGGATTCGGAGTCGCTTCTTCTTCTAACGCCCCTTCTCACCACCTCAGCTCTAAAGAGGAATACACCAGGAAGTTCAGCAGTTTGCTCCCCCACTCAAGATGTTCCACACCATCACCCGTCACTTATAAGTGGGGAAGAATTATTCAGTACACTAGGGACTACTTTAGCACGACGTCGAAATGGGAAAGTACTCCATACATCATATACCTCAAATGGAGTCGAGCTACTACACGAAAATCTCCTCAACAGGGCCAGCGCGGTCATAGTTATCACAGCTGATGCCAACCGTAACCACTACCAAATCGAGTTCACCAGACAAATTGCCATGGTCTGTAATTCTCGGCCCATATCGAATTTGAAAAGAAAGACACCACTTATCGTTGTATCCGTCAGCTCCCCATATGACTTTGCTATCGATCAATCCGTGGGCACGTACATCTGCACATACGACTTTACCGACATTGCAATGAATGCATTGGTGTCTGTTCTTTGCGGCGACGAAATTCCTCGGGGGGTTCTTCCTGGGGCACCGAACAAACTTCAGAAGGCTGCGAAAGTACGCCAGTATTGGACAGTTGAGGATTTCGACCGAACGAGAGATGAATTTGCGTTAGGCCTGTTGATTAAAGCCATAGTGGAGGGAATGCCACATCATCGACGCTCTCAACTTCAAGAAACCACCCCGGCTTCTTTTTTGCTACAAAACTCTCGAATCGAAGAATTTCATCTTGTTGTGCGCAATAGTACAACCCAAGAGATTTATGGGTTCTGTTCAACCTACTTCTTCAAGGAATCGGCCACCGCAGCAATCGGGTCACTATTTGTCCACGGCATGAGGCGGAACCTCTCCATTGGACATAGTTTGCATGAACGTGCCAAACGAGTTTTGCTGGGAAAACCCGGTGTTAAAAGTGTTCAGATTGGCTCAGTATTACCAAGCATGTTTATGGGAATTCCAGCAGATGATGCTGGTAAACATAGACGTTTGAGTCGATGGTTTCTCGATAGGGGCTGGAAGAGATCTTCGGCAGGTCTCGCACATAGCATGATCATCCGTGATCTTTCTAGATGGACCCTTTCTGCTAGATTGACAAGCAACACCCAGACCTCCTCCGTGGCTTATGACGCTGTCTCTCCTACTTCCTACTCAGACCTGATCCTAGAGCACGTGAGGGCCAACTCGAATCAAAACGAGATCGAGCTCTACAAGCTTGCTTTGGCAGACGCCAGGGCCTACCAAGTCGTACTTGCTAGAAGTTTTCCTAGTAATAAAATCTTGGGTTCTGGGATCCTATGTTATGGAAGGTCCTCTTTAGCAGAATTTTTGCCTGTATTAAGGACCACAACAGATGGCGGAGGCATTTTGGCCCCCGTCGTTTCATTATCGAATGACAACTATGTGTCGATTTTGGAAGGGCTTTTGATCTGCGGAATTCGACGCATCAAAGCGCAAGGACTCAATTCTTGCGTTCTAAATAAGGCAAGCTGGAAATTCCTATAATTGATTCAAGTCCGAGACTAATTGGTGACTCGCAGATTGAAGGGGACGTTGAGTTTAATGCAGTATCTACTCTGGGATTCTTTACTATTCACAGCTTTGAGCGCTGGATATGGCCAGTCGCCTCGATGCCATAGGATGTAGGACGATGAAGAGTGAAATACTTGATATTACGTGATCCGGCGTTTGAAGGAGTGGGAGTATAGGTGCAAGTCTGGTGCCATGTGGCTTGGTCAAGGGCGTGAGGCATATATCCTGTTGTACTTTGAGGCGCTATTAACTCTATTATAATGTTAGAATATTAGCTAGTTCTTACGCTAGTGCTTACATCTATATGTTTATATTTCAATAATGGATTACTTTCTTAGGAATATAAGCCACGGGTGTCATCACGTGATATGTTAAAAATACGTTGACATTAAATATATAAATTGATCATTTTTAATTACTTATATCAGGTATCCTTATATTCATTTAATAATAAATCCTCGGTATAATTAAGCTTTAAAATAGCTTTAGTTATGCGGCTAGTAGTAGTGCACTGTTCCCCACCACCCCCACTCTCTAGGATAAGACATGCTTCTACGCAACGCAACCGCGCAGACACTCGAGTTAGATCCAACGAGCACCAATGGAGGAACCAGGCGAACATACGTTAGGCTCGGAGACCTACATGCCATTGTAATTATGATCAATCTGCTTCATCAACCGGGGCACAGCACTGATTGTCTCCAACAGATCTGCCCCGGGCATGTCGCCGTCCTTCGAGCCATTTTCTTATGATTTTGATTCTTATGCTGGCACACTTGGAGATCTTGGGCTCCCATTTTCATTTGATGAACCGAGTGAGGGATCTCCATTTCAGGAATCTGATAAGTGTCTATCTGTTCAACCAAATAAGGGTCAAGAGCCGCTCTCACTCAATGCAACATCTTGTAGCCGCACTGTTCATGACAGCGAGGGGAGAGATATCCGGGTCTCGGCAAAGGCAAAATTGAACGGAAGCTTTTTCTCCGGGAACGTTGGAGATAATATAGGTCCCCCAGCTCAGTTGACTTGTTATCGGAGGAATTTCTTTGGCATCTCAGGCTCCATAAACTTTCCTCGGACTCCTAGGCAGATTGTGGATACAAATGGTGAGGAGACGGCTATTTCTGGGGCAGAGGTTCACGTGTCAGCCTTTGAGTCAACGAACAAAAGAGCCACAGAGCTTGTTCTCGTGCCATTCAGGGCAATTGGTTCCGATATCCAAGTCACCGAGGAAAGTCACCTTGTTATACCTATCATCTCCGAGACATCCCCTGGGCAAAGTCAACTGCCAAGCACCACGTTTCCATTTGAATGGAAGAGGCTACAATTTAGGAAAGCCACAGCAAATAGTAAGTCCCCCCCCCTGATTGCCCGCTCTGCTGCACATGTTGACGTTAATCATCAACCCAGATGGTAGTCGGAGAGGAGTACAACAGTATTTCCACGTAAAAGTCAGCCTTGTAGTCACTCTCGAAACAGGTGTAACTACTACTGTCGCAGAAGTTGAATCTGGTCCGGTGGTCGTGAGGGGCCGTAATCCAGGAAACTTCATCCACGAACAAGCATCTGCGTCATCTGCCAGCCTCAGTTTGCAGCAAAATCATATATACCGTTCGAAAAATAGAAGCAACAATAGTTTACCGACTCCGGCCAGAAGGACCACCAATTTCAAGCAGGACGAACATGTAGGTCCAGAGCTAATTTCTATGAATTCGATAAGTTCGACGCATGAATTTTCCACCATCGAGTCAACAGCACTTGACATCGACGAAACACACAACTGGTTGGGCTTCGACCTGGAAAACCACAACGTTCAAAACCTTGAGATGAATGCGCTTCCCAAAAGATCACCATCTATAACATTTCCACCCGTACATTCTTACCCATCATCATACCCACCACCCTCTTTACGGATCCCTCACCAATCCGAAACAATAAGTGCCAATTATTTCCCTACACACGATACCAGGCATGATATCGATCGCCTCTCAACATCAGCGGGCATCCCCACAACACCTCTCAAGCCGTATCAGGGTTCTTTACCCCAACCCATACCTCCTGTAAGAGTAGAGGAGAGTACCGACACTACCGAGAGCTTTGAACCCCTTTATGAGTACTTTCCCCTAGGTCTAGATGGATGGATGCAACCAGTGGATGCAGTCTATCGTCCTCATGTTGCACACAACACTGTGTTGGTTCCCGATCTAAAGGGGCTCATGATCAAGTAGAAGCAGGCATACTAGTTCCTTGCTATTGAAATCCGTTAAACATCGGTGGTGACTCTTACTGGTCGGTCTGAACTGGCTCTTCGCTCTCAATATTAACGCAAGGAACGAAATCTATGGTCTGGTGGAAATGCACGGCGTCGAGCCGATCCACGGAACAGGCAGCACATATAAAGCTACGCGCTTGGGGGGTGTTTGCAAGGGATGTGATGAAGGAGATGGACGAATGGGTACATGTGGAACAGAAGGGTGAGATCTCGGACTCGGAAAAATTCGAAGGCGAGGAAAGCCGGACAGATTCGAGTCAGAGGGAGTGTCGGTTCTAAACTGTAGAATCTGTAGATTTCCCTGTCTGTACTGTTTGTTCTTTTTGTGCCTTTTGTGCCGTTTAACCTATTGCAATTAGATTGCCAAACCGGGTTTTAGACAAGCTGCTTATTCAACTAGCTTGTTCCCAGAAGTGTATGTAGTCTTTAAGAAGAGAGCCAGAACTCCTTAAGAGATCTTGCTTCTGTATCGGCAATTTAGCACTTCTTTAGATTATTTCTTGGCCTTGCTTTCGTTGCCTCAAATTCTAAGAGCCGCAAAGACAGTGAGTGTATACTGTTTTATGATGGCTAGCTAGAGGTTTATTCATTGGTAGCATAGCCTCGCGCTCCGCGCCTCGAACCCAGTAGTCCTTTGGAGGATATCTATATTTCTTATACCGACACCCCATAAAATGCAAACGCTAAAAAGGCATAAACTGAGCACTGGCACCTCTCACAAGTATCCAAAGTGTCGTCGGACATGAATGAATCACCAACGGCGCAGTAGGAATGGATATGAGGTGAATTGCAAAATGTATTTTCGCATGCAGGGCAGAGGAAATTGGCATTAAGCCTGTTACTTGCGGCGCAGAGTGAGACTGGACAGGAGTGAATACCTCTACATGCACAGGCTGACTTAGCTGGTGCACAGGATTAGTAATTGATTATGTCGAGATTCCCAAAGGAGAATAGCTTTACCCTGACAAGAGCACCAAACAATGACAAGACAACAACAGTACAATCTCAAATTGACTGTGAATACGTTGCAGCAGCATGAATAGGCTACTTGTATTCATTGAATCTATCACACCCTAGTGTTGTAAAAGATGTCTGTCCATCGCTGCCAAAATTTCAACAACTTCAACACTAAACCTTTCTACACAATACCAGCAACTTTACATCAAAAGCCACAGTCATGGGTGTCATGAGTGTATTTCGTCAACACGAGCCCAAGGTTGACCTTGAGGCACATACCATCAGCAAATCCAGCATTAGCACCACCGAAACGATGAGCGACTCAACTGAATTTCCTAAAAGATCTATCGACCCTACACAGCCACTCATCCCCAAAAAGAACGGCACTGCGACCAAACCCCGCGTCTCCATTTACTCCGTCCTCAGCCGTTATGACGAGGACAGTTTAGTGGTCATACTCGTACTACTGCTTGTTCTTCCAGTTCTTACTTTAGCTGCGTTTGGGGGTGTCGTTTTCGTTATTATTAGCCTGGCCGCAGGAAATTAGGGATGAGATATTTCAACGTTCGAGCTGGTAAATGCGTATTTCCATTGTTTATGGGGTTGCAGCTGAACTTTACACAATGGATAGCCTTAGGCAGAGGAAGTGGGAAAACCTAATTACGGTGAATAAGTTCTGAGTTTAGGGACGGGTTACCGGCTAGAAATCATGGAAAGGGGATATTGTAGGTAGTCATCCGTTCATTTACTAGGCCGGCAGAGTAGTCGTTAATTGAAAATAGAGACAAACTTGGGATGGTATACAAATGATTTTAAGTGACATAATAATAACGTGTTTAGACTAAATAACATTTAATAAAAGCTGGTTAAGTGTCCTGATTTTCGCTTAGAAAAGGGGTGATGGATTGGGAGGCATTGCTTATTCCAAACCTCGAGGTCTTTGCCTCGTGGGCTTGACTACTTGGTAGACAAGAAAAGTTTATTTACTCCTCAGACCCCCTTCGCGTATAATTTACCTCCCGCAGCCACATCAAACGCAATAGCTTCATTCAATCCACAAACAGTAAATATCTCCTTTGGGCTTTTCCCATCCAAGTTTGCAGCTTTAAGGTCCCCAGTCTCTTTCAGCTCCTTCGCCGCCGCCGAAACAGCACCAAAGACCGGCCCCAGTGCAAACCCAGCATAAATGATAATCCTGAAGCCTGCCTCCTTTGCTTCTGCGACGGTGAAATTTGGAGTTACTCCTCCCGCCACCATATTTAGCAGGACGGGCGTAGGTGCCAACTCGGCACACACTCGCCTGCCCTCTTCGACGGACGTGAAGCCTTCGAGAAAGGCAACGTCGGCTCCAATAGCAATGGATTTCTTCAAGCGGGATACTGCTGCTTCGTAACCGAGGGACTGCAAGGCGTCCGACCGGGCTATGATCACGATATCGCCTGGTGTCTGCGCTCGAGCGTTCACGGCGGCTCTGATCCGCGTGATGTAGGTCTCCTCGTCCACGATCTCTTTGTTGGAAAGGTGGCCACATCTCTTGTTCACCACTTGGTCTTCGAGGTGGAGGGCTGCAACTCCCGCTTGTATGTATTGCTCGATCGTGCGGCCGACCATCAGAGGGCCTGCTCAAGTTGTTAGAGGAGGAAGTCACGGGAAGGATCTTGTATGTGAGATTCTTACCGCCGAAGCCGGTATCCGCATCTGCAATAACGGGGATCTTTCTATCGAGGCTTGCTATCATTCCAGCGTTTTCCCTCATGTCGTTCAAGGTAGCGAATCCCAAGTCTGCCATGCCAAGTCTTGACATGGTCGTGCCTGCACCTGTCTTTCATCCAGATTAGTTTCTTGCTGTACAAAAACCTTGCAGCTAACAATTGAGAAATGTGTTTTTCTCGAAAGACGAACCATGTATAAACAATCAAATTCTGCGCTTAAAGCAATTCTTGCCGTAAACCCATCGTATACGCCCGGGCAGACGACTATTTTGTCATCCTGGGCAAGGAGCTCCCGCAGTCTTGCAACAGCTGTCATATTGATATTCTTCTTATCTATTTCTTCTCTCTTCTGAAATACAATAAAACTACTATTCATTTATGGCTCGAAGACACCGTACCAAGTGCTGCGGCATTATACCTTTGTAGTCGGAGCGCAGACGGCTAACAATCTAGGATCCGGAGGCCGGATTCTTTTTCTTCTGGGCATGCGCTGCGATTCAACGGATTTAAGAAGGAGATATAAGTTCCAGGAATAATATATAGCGACAAATGTCACAAAATGCGGGGTCGGCTCTGGTGGCTCGGTGCCCACGGCCCGAAAATGGGACTCGACATTATTCGGCCCAATCATTGCGAGGACATCGGTCCATTGTCGCCTAATATTGATATATAGATCTCCCTACTATGTATTTGACCGTATGTTAGTTAAGCTAGAGTAGAATATAAAAGCATTGAGGATATCTTTCTCTTGTTGTCATTCAACTCTTTGGTTGACTTTCATTTAACAACCAAGGCTTAAATTTAACGGGCCGTAATTTTAACTGCATACACGTACTGCAAGTATGTCTACGGCTGAGGCTACCGATCCTCGACTAGCTACGCAGAAAATTCTAGATATCCTTCTTCGTACCCGAAACATCAAGCTAAATGTAAGCAAAGGTCTTGATACAAAAGGTACTATTCCAAAGTCCCATCATTATTCATCAGTCTACATCTAACACTTCAATTTACTTTCAGGTCTAACCGCACAATCATCTCTCCAACAACTCTTCCGTGTTTCCGAAATCCTCACATCAGCACACCATGCAAGAGAAGCAGAAACACTTGCAACTGTTCTATCCCTCGCTACCGAACCCCCCGATTTCGGCGGCTTGGGGTTAAGAGAAGACCAAGAGCTGAGTTCACAGCAAGAGGCGCAGGTACTGTTCCTAGTTTCAGCATGGCTCGAATCTCTCAACTCGGAAGATCGTGTCAAGAACCCAGCAAAGCTATTGACTTCGCGACCAGAGGGGCGGAGAGGCATGACTTTAAGCGAGAAGATACTAGCGGCTCATGATATTGAGAGAAGAGGGGAGCTGAAGCCTGGAGACATGGTTAGAGTGGATGTAGATTGGATTATGGCGTCTGAGATATCTTGGGCTGTGAGTCTCAGTTCTGGGGCTTGGAAAGAAATAAAGAAGGAGATTTTTGCTTTACTGACTGTGTCTTGTTTTGTTTTAGGCGATGAAGAAACAATACGATGCTCTCGGTAAACCTGGAATCTTCCGGAACGATAGATTTTGGCTTGCTGGTGATCATGTTGTTGATCCGCGGGTCAAAGATGTGCCACTGATAAAGCAACTCGTCGCTGATAGTGAGGCGGCGAAGACGGATTTTATGATGACGGAATACCAGGGCATGAATGTAAGTTCCTGCTAAGTGTTCTTAAAATGTAGCCTCTAATTGACCCGTGGAAACAGTACACGATTATGCACACTGAATTCTTTCGGGAACGAGCCCAACCTGGAATGTTGGTCATTGGATCTGACTCGCACACCTGCTCATCAGGATCACTTGGATGTCTGGCAATCGGGTTAGGAGTTGCAGATGTGACCGTACCCCTCATCACCGGCGAAACATGGTTCAAAGTCCCCGAGAGCGTTAACATTCGACTCGTCGGCAAACCAGGTCCAGGGATAGGAGGCAAGGACACTATTTTGTATATCCTGAAAGAGTTGAAGAGGAACACAGTGGCTGCCGAGCGGATAGTTGAATTCACGGGTCCCGGACTCCAATATCTCTCATGTGATGCCCGATTTGCCATTGCGAATATGACAACAGTGAGTACCTATACTATCATTTCCCCGTACTTTGAAGTCCAGAAGTCAATACTAAGCACGGATCAGGAGTTCGGAGGTATAACCGGCATCTTCACTGCCGACCAAACAACCCACGACTTTATAAACCAACGCAAAAGCCCCCGCAACAAGAAAAACTCCAAATACTTCCGTCCAGACGAGGACGCCGTATACATAGAGACGCACACCATCGATCTCTCCCTAGTCCAGTCATTCGTCGCCCGCTACCCTTCACCCGACGACGTCGTGCCCATCAGCGAAGTGCAAGGAATGCATCTAGACGGCTGTTTCATCGGCGCCTGCACGACCGCCGAAGAAGACCTCATTCTCGCAGCCATGGTCCTCGACCTCGGTCTGAAGAGAGGCTACCGTCCTACCAGCCCCGGGAAACGCAAAGTCGTGCCTGGATCCTTGCCGATCCTGCACCGCCTCCAGGAGCTTGGATTTGACAAGGTCTATGAAGAGGCTGGCTTCGAGGTTGGTGTCCCCGGATGTAGCTATTGCGTGGGCATGTCGGCAGATAAGGCTGCGAAGGGTGAAGTATGGCTCTCGTCACAAAATAGGAATTTCGAGAATCGTATGGGGACCGGTATGTACTTGCAGCTTCCAACGCTCCCTGATTTGACTTCAACCTCCACGTACTAAGTAAATGCAGGGTCGATTGGAAATCTCGCCTCCGCTGTATCTGTGGCAGCATCCTCATTTAACATGAAAGTGACAGATCCCAGATCTCTGCTCGACAAGCTAGACTTGGATCTGTTAGAATCCCTCCTCAGACCAGCATCTCTCTTGAAAAAGAACATCGTTAAGAAACATCCCATCTACGAGGAACCAAGCAGCTCCGATCTTTCTGCCAGTATCGAAACCACTCATAAACCAGATTCCAGACTCCCAAAAACTCCAACTCTAACTAACGCTGCTCCTGCCACAACGCTACCAGAAGTCCCCTCACAGCCTAAAAAATCACCGGATATCATTCGCGGCAAAGTGCAAACACTAGGAGATTTCATAGACACCGACGCCGTAAACCTCTCCCCCTCTCCCTCCCTTCCCCTCCTAAGAACCCCAAAATTGACCGCCCCCACCCCCTAGCTCGCCCCCTCATCCGCCCTCCTAACCTGCACCACGGACCTCGAATACGGCGCCTCCTGCCTAAAATACACGCACCCCCACTTCCGCACCCTCGTATCCTCCGGACACAACATAGTTGTAGCAGGGCAGGCCTTCGGCTGCGGCAGCTCGCGCGAAGTAGCCGTCAACGCATTGAAAGGCGCGGGTGTGAAATGCGTGATAGCGCGGTCGTTTGCGTTTATATATGCGCGGAACCAGCCGAATCTGGGACTGTTGGGGGTCGTGATAGGGGATGAGGGGTTTTATGAGGCGGCGAGGGATGGCGTGGTGGTTGAGGTTGATGTGGGGGGGAGGAAGATTAGGGTTGGTGAGGAGAGGAGGGAGTGGGGGTTTGAGTTGAGTCAGATGGAGAGGGAGCTTATTGCGGTGGGGGGCATGGATCGGGCGTTTGAGAAGTTTGGGAAGAAGCTTTTTGAGGTTATGTGTGCGCCTGTAAGTTTGACGCAGAAGAAGGATGATGGGTGTATTACTTCGACAGGGCTTCAGTGGTAGGTAAATATTATCGGTTCTGCAATATGTATTGACTGATTTACCTAAAGACTGAATAATTGACTGTGAACTTGTCTTAAACGACCGGTCCTTCCCTTGATCAACCCACCCCCAATCTAACCGTTGGCAGTGTTATACATGCAGAAATCAACGTTCTTACCTTTAGCAACCCCGCCATTATTTCCTGCCCATGTCGGGAAGGCATGAGATTTCCCGCTTCCTCCAAACACTGCGAAGCTCAAGATGAAAACCATCACTTGGGTTCCACCATCGAGGGCCGCAGAGACGAGGTAGTTGTACTTGACAAACAAGCCTGGTTTGTACTTCCGCAAGTAAAATTGCGCAATAAAGCCAATCACAAAATACGATCCAATACTCGCATTGACTCCGACGAACAGCCAGCCCATATACCACAGCACAATTGGAAGATTGATGTATTCGAAGAAGCGAATCTTGGTATACCTGTGCAATAGGTAAAAGGGAACTGGGACGATGAAACCGACAAGATAAGAGATGGTAACCCATTGGTAACGTGCTCCGACCGAGAATAGATCTCCAGCGATAGACCATGCAATTGCTAGGGTGTTGTACTGTTGAACGTTCTGGCCGGACCAGACGTTTGAGCCTTCGACGGATTTGAGAATCTTAAACTGGTTGGTCACGATGCTCTTCATCATGATATAGTTGAAAATTGCACCAATGACTGCACCAAGCATTCTGCAAAAAGAGTTAGAACAAGTTTGAACATTTGAAGAAAGTGAACATACTGCGCTGTAAAGGTTGACTTGGGGGAGAGATGAACGAGCTGGGCGACTTTGAGATCTCTTAATAGCCATTGTCCTTGCTGGATGCCGTTGAAGCCAAATACAGTAAAGTACATATTTGCTAGGGAAATTAGCTTTCGAGGTGTATTAGTTGGAAAAGAGGAAGTACCGAGTGGTTTTCCTGGATGTAGGTATCCAGCAATCATTTGGATGATTGGTTGCTGATTAAACTGGAAGCCAGTGAGACCCATTTGAGCCCCAAAGATCAAGATGAAGACCAGTGCGAAGATGTTCGAAACGATGTAGCCCCACCATGGTAACGATGACTTGACAGCATAGATCGTACCCATACCAACAGCAAAACTTAGTAGCAGCACGTTAGCGTACCACCAATTAGGCACTTCCTCGTAACCTGCCTGAACCATCATCTTATAATGAGGATCCATCCTGGGATTTCCCAGAACCTCACGCTTGTGCTCTTCCTTGGATTGACCGCCTTTCCAGAAAACCCAGAAGGAGGGCTGCAGAAGCTTCTTCAGGTTGCTTGGGGACAAGAATAAGAATCCCTGTTTGATGTCATCCCAGTTCCAAAGAACCATGTGGACGAGCGTAGCAGTACATCCCATGTTAGTAGTAATTAGATAGGCGACATAGGTTCCAGTCAGGTAAGGGATCCCGTTGGCCTTCAAACCAGCTTGGTCAATAAAGTTCTCCGGTGTAAGAATCGCGGTAAGGTTGTACTCTGCGAAAACGGTTGAGTTCGAGGTAGTATCATAGAGAAGCTGAGACATGAAAGGGAAGTCCTGGGATCTCCATATGTTGCCGTAGTATATACCCATGAAGAGAACAATGCAGAGGATATATCCGATGAAAGTATTCGTGAGTGTGACAATCGGAAGCCACATAGGTGAGCCCAAACTAGCAATATATTGCCAGTCGAAGCTAATTGACAAGAAGCCAAGACCCTCATTACCTTGAGATCCACCAAAGAGGTTGGTGAACGTAAGACTATGTTGCCTGGCGAGGCAGAAAATTGACAGTCCTTGAAGCAGAGGGAAAATCCACTCAGGGATGATTTCCCAGACGAATAAAACGCAAAAGACGATCCAGAAGACCTTTAGACGGAATCGGTTTTCTGTCTTGTCTCGATGAAGGGTTTCGATGAGTGAGACAACAGGGATATTGATGGGCCATAACATTCTGGAAGGGCACAGGGTCAGTACAAAATTATGTCTCAGTTGAGATTTTAGATTGTTCTTACCTAGTAGGCTGGACTAGGATGGACCTAAGTAGGCCAGCAATACCAAAACCAAGAAGCTGCGAAGAGATGACGAGGAAGATTGAAGCTCCAGCGCTTGGATCCATATCATAGTAAAGTCTTTGAGCGGCAAGGATCTCCGTCGAGACGGCATTCGTTGCTGCTGCCGAGGCCATGATGAGAATGAAGGCATGCTCTTTGCTGTTGAATGGAAAGGGGTTGAGGAAGCGGAAGACAGCATTTGTTCGAGGGAGCAAGGCCATTAGCTCTCCAAGAGCATAGCCAATCACGGTAATGAAGACAAGGGAGACATAGATGGCTTGCGGCTTGAAGTAGTAGATTTCCTGGATGACGGACGCAAAGATTGCGAGGCCGATACCTGCAGCACGGAGTACATGTCAGTGAATGTTTGGAGGAGAAGAAGAGGGGAGGGAACAGGAGAGGAGGGGAGAAAAGCAGTAGAGTACTGACCCAGGAACATGGCACGAAAGGTCCATGGACTGAGGGAAGGGTCATCGTCAACATGGATAACATGTGTAAGGACGCCCTTGGCATCCGAGATGACTTCTGCCTCTCCGAAATGATCTTCCTTTGCTGCGTCGAAGACGGGGGGGTTCGAGCTCATGGATGTGATCTCTGGGCTCGCACTCTCCTTTTCGATGTCGTTCGAGGTGGCATGTCCAACATCACTCGAGGGGATGTCGGTGTCCGCTCGGGCGAAACCAGGTCTCTGTGTCGCCATGATTGCTCGGCGTTGAAGAGAAAAGTGCCAATGAAGGCAATGCGAGCGAAACTGTCAAACGCAAAATATGTACCCGATTACGAGAAGAAATTGACTCTGTCGTTGTTGTCAAATTCACAGCGAGAAGAGAAGAAAAGGGAAGTCTCGCTCGAGTTACACCACGCTAGCCTCGACTTTGGAAGGCCGCTCTTGTGTCGCAATGGTGGAATTGGAACGTGAATGGGATCATTATTATATCAGGGTGAATACCATCCTATATACTCACTGCCCTCCACTACATCTGCTTCCCATTTAACCCGCGAGTAGGTGGTGAGTGACATGGGATGCCACCCGCCCGGTATCCTTATCTTGAACAATCTCTATGCAGAATGAGCGACACGGGCATCTAGGTAATCTTCCTGCAGAAGCGAAAGGAACCCAAACCAAAGCATGAATGAGGATCAAGAGAATACATCGATACCCAAATACACACACCCATATCATGGAACAATAGACCCAGACCCCGCCCGCGGCGTCTGGTTCCGACCACTTGGTCGTCGTCCTTAGCAGAACGACCTTCCAGAAGCATCATGGCGCAACGGCGCGGCGCGCACAGAATGCTTCAATCTGTACGAGTATAGGAACCACATACATACAAGTATTTTTCCGTAGGGATTGTCCGAATCATGGAGCTAATTGGAAGACACATCTGCTTTCTTTTGCCATCTATATCCATACCGAACAAACACGACGGCGCAGGATCAAGTCATCAGCCTGTTGAATCTCTACCTGCTACTTCGCTGTATTGCATCTGTTGGCGAAGGTTGGGCGCGTATACTCGTATTATTTCCCTTACCTAGGGCTGCAGGAGTTCACTTGCCAAAGAGGAAGGAGAGAAGTTAGTTTATTTTCTCTTGTTAGTGGATGGACGATCGCACATATTGGTGAACAGCTGTGGTGTCCCGTGTTATATGCGTCTTCCGAGCCTTCGAAGATCCTTGCTGCGAACGGGTTACCTGTTTGATGCAAGTGCCATCTGAGTACTGTATGATTGCACACTGTAGTACGTACATGTACCCCGGTTGAGAGAAAGCTTATCTGTCTCGCTCAAAGCTTGTGTTCGGTAGGGCCCGCCACCACGTCCACATTTCGCTGCCGCCAAATAGCATCGAGGCAGTGCCTTCATCCGGAAAGAGGTAACATCGCGGCTATCTCAGCCATCCCGCCATTGAAAAGCTTGATTTGTTTTCTCCCCCTCCTGGCCAGCCCGTGTAGACTAACTTGACTGATGTTCGAACAAAATCCTGTTGGCGGCTATTCTCGGCATGTATTTTCTGCTCTGACTGAACGCTCTTTGGCATGGGCGCAGAATTGGACGTCTGCATCTTGTGGCCGCAGAGAGTCCTAGATCTCCCGTGCTTCAAACTTGAGGCACTCCTCTACTCTGCTTCCCCATTCTCACTACCCGTTGGCCTAGGGTGGTGGGGGAAGTGAGACTGGGGGGCGGCCTCAGGCCAACGGGTAGATGTTCAAATCAGTCCAGTGAGGAGGCATCACGTGACCAATCCATCAGCCTCCTCTTGAAGGTGAACTAGATTTGAAACGACCTCCAAACCTCAGTATTTAGTAGATTCGAGGGCAAGTCTGAGGCGTTGTATCCAAAATTTGACCTCGTCCTTCGTCGTACTGTACTCGCCTCGCTGCGTCTTCGGAACTCGAGTCCTCGGCACCTGAGCTTGTGGGCCGTGAACCTTGAACTGCGGTTAACAAATTCATTAAATTAAAAATCAAACATCAAAACTTACAGCTGTAGGAAAATAAAAGCGGAGGATGTCAGGTAGATGTATATAAGGAGTTAAAACCGGCCTGTGCGTTGCGTTCGGTGTGAGTCAAGGCCGATCGAAAGTAAGCACGGGGTAATCTGTAATCTTTCCTTGGCTTTGGTGACATTTCATTCCAGCTCGACTTGAATTTATAATATTCCTCTAAACTAGAGGAGAAAATATAAAATATAAAACATATCGAAGGGTTATTAATACCTATCATAATAGCTTGGCTTTTTATGGCTATATTAGATAATTATCCTGCTACTATATGCTCCGAATTTCATATACTAATAGCTTGCACCGGGCGAGGTCCACCAGGTAGTTGGTTGGAGTTAAATTTGAGGAGGGTTAGTCTGAGTCTAATAGTAATGCGAATGACCGGTCATCCCTCATAGCGTATTCTTTACTCTGGCTTGAAAATTCCACCCCCCACTACCTTAGATCCGAGTCCTATATTCAAAACCTTCAACAGTTCGTAAGCTTGAAGCCCGGACATCTCACAATTCCAAACTACCCTATCTCAGGCGTCAAGACCGTAATCTACCCGTTAGCAACACAGTCCTTGATGTCCTACCCTATGTCGAATGCATCATTTTATACTCCAGCCAATCATCCACCCTAGGAAACGGCACCTTAGGAACCTCCTTCCCCAAAAACTCACACAACGGCGCCCATCCATCCCTCGGATCCCACACCAAGAACCCCCCCTCTTGAGCAGAAGGGCCAGCACAGCTCCTCACAAGTGCATTATGCGCACGGAACTGCGCGCGGCCACGAGCAGGAAAATCTCCACCCCAAATCAGCGTCTGGTATTTGTCTGAGAGGGGACGCATGGGGCTCGGTGCTGGATCGGAAGCGCTTTTGCTGGTGCTCCATTGGTGCCAGAGGGTTGCGAGCATGGAGGCATACCATTTATCTTCGTCGCGGGTGCTTAGGATTATTTTTGCGGTGGGGTAGGCGGCTATGAGTTCGCGGGCGAAGATGGCCGCGGGGTAGTCGGCGACGCCCTGGTATTAGTGAGTCAACAAACATAAATTCAGCCTCTTCACATACCAGACTATTCATATGGAGAGAAAAGGATGTGTAGGTGGATGCTTGTAGAAGAATATAACATACATACATTATACCCACTCAAAAAGCTATCAAATTCCTCACGTCCGAACGGCTTGCCTTTTCCCTCGAATTTAGCTTCCAGTGCCTCGATCCACTTGGCCTGATGCTGGTTCTTGCCAACCTCACGCATATGGTAGATATTGGGGTAGCCTAATAGATTCAAGGCATCTGCAAGGGCTGTTTGAGATATAGAAGGAGCTTGTTATCAATCAAGGACTCGAGTTTTTACAACTGACTGAAATTGTGACCTTGTAGGACGTACATTGCGTGCCAGTGCGCGGAAGACCTAGGACTAGGATTTCCATCTCAATACTCTGTACGGCTCATGGACTAGGATGAGAATAAAAGTTGGAGAACAGGGATTTCTGCAGCTATGCAAAGGTGGCTGATATGATATGTATTCTCGACTTCGAGTAATGTGTGATTGTAGTTGGGGTACGGAAAAGGGAAGAAATATAGGAGTGGAAGCATAGCGGGCTTTATAGTATAGTACGGTACCGGCCCGCTAGTGCCCGCACCACCTAAATAAACCTGACATTTATCATGTCATGTCATGGTCACCGGAAGCTTATTACATCCATCTACGAGTAAATCCTCTCAGAACAAAAAGTACGCACCTTGGTACACCAATTCTCAAAAAGACATTTCTGTCAACTCTCCATCGCTTCGTCATACCAACCTTCTAGTCAAATGCGAACGCGACGAAGCCGGGCAGGTTGGTTGGTGTAGAAGACAAGTCTGCACCAAATACATCATCCTTGGAGTCCACAACATGCCATGCCATGTCTCCCTCGAACTGGATACCGATAATGCGCTCCTCCGCCCTGCACAATACATATCGTCGCACCCAAACCGTCACCGACTCGTTTCCCCCCCTCTTCTTCGTGCGATATATCGAGCGAACAAATCTCCCTACGCGACATCACAAATCCGATCCAAGGGAGGGGAAAAGGATTTTCGAGAGCTCGTTGTAGGGTGCCAAAAGCTTGTGGTTATGCTATGCTAGACACAGTCTGGGTCTGTGCTACACCCTATCGTACCTCCTTGCATGATGAAAGCTTTCCTACAGGTATCTGATACCTAGGTTGCACAAGGTGATAAATGGCATGGTGGGATCAAAGCCTCATGTTCTGTTCCTCCTTTCTGCGAGTTGTAACAAGCATTGGCTGAGGTGATAGCAACATAGTATTGTTTTTATACCGTACTGGAAGTGGTTCTGTCAGTGCAGAACGAGTCTTTATCAACTTTTTTCGAAATCTCCCAGCTATCTTCTGTAGGAGGATAACATTGCCTCAATTCTTGCAAAAGTCTGCCGACTAGCCTTCGGTCCGCATTTTGGATTCGCGTTTTAGTTCGCCATCTAAAACAACAGAAGAAAAGTCTTCATGATTGGTGTATGTGTCTCAAGCGTATTACCGAAAGTTTCTGAAATTATGCTACCTGAACTGCTTCGTTGGTCTTCTTTCAGTTTGGCATTATGCCATCCTTCCATCTGTGAAGATGATTTCGAAATATCGATGTTCGCTGACCAAATCTTGTAATTACCTGCCAGCAAGTTATTATTGGTTTTCTTGTCTTGGGTAGATGTCAAATACTTTGCTACTCGAATGTTTCAATTTGAAATCTGTATAGTTCATGTTCCTGATAAATCAATTCCATTGGGAACAGCAACAGTTGTGGTATTCACACCATTGCCCCTGTCACTTTAGAGGGTCAGATGACTGGCTGCTTCTGCTGGCAATGTGCGGGGTTGTACGAAGTCCAACCAAGATTGTTTCGCATCTATACCATCGAGTAGCTTACTTTTTTAAACTCGCCACGCCTGAAAGCAGCGTACCCCACACCACCTACATTTGATTGACTTTCTCCCAACACTCCCTCGGACGTATGGGGCGCGCAATCTAGCACCGATGTTCGGAGCAGATTTTCTCATTGTCAATGGTTTTAGCGGTCGACATTTAGGGTTTTCAACGAATTCTATCTGATACTTCACCTTGGTTCTGCAGCCTTTGCATTCATTTGGTTCATCGAGCGTATTTGAAATCCGCCGTCATTGAGGCTCGTGCTAGTTTTAATGCACTTTCCATAACATCTAGCAGCGGACCTTTGCATCTCCTTTTATCTTCGCATTGCTTATCACATCCATAGTCTCTCCCATTCACAAACTTTGACTTGTCGTCGCGTTCCTTTTTGTGACTTTGACATTCAAACGCGATTAATCACAAGCGGCAAAGCCCTTTGCTGTTTATCAATATCATCTCAAGCTTAGCCTTCTCAGATTATTACTGCTAAATTTGTGATATACCTTTGACTTGGTTGCATTTGCCTCCGACTGGCCGTAATACATTGGGGTATTCCGCAAGCTACGCCGTACTTCCGCTTTTTCAAGCCATCCTTTCGGAGTACCGGATACTACTCGGAGTATAGGGCTTTTACAGATCTGGCTGGTTAATGCCCAGTAACCAGAAGTGCGGGCCGCCTTGTAGGAAGAACTATGCGATAGCTCTAAATAGGCTGAAGGCATAGGCTAGTTACAAGTTCGGCATAGTATTAGAGTTCCTATAATTTGCCGTGTCAACTGGTACTACTACGATAATAGGTCTTCAAGCACCACAACATAACTTCTCACTTTCTTAGTCTAGCTATCTCCTTTTAGTATTAGTATAGTCACTTATTACAATATCCGAAGACCATTAGTTGGACGGAACGTTTTACTCCAGCTCGCGTATCACTAGACCGTGTTGAGGAATTTTGTAAGCGGGGTATAGTACCACTAGATTATTGGAGGAAATTCATGCCAATTGAATAGCGCGTGCCATTTCTCTTCCAAGAAACGGAACATTTTACCAGATTTGCGGAGTAAAGATGATAGCACACAGGCCGCAATAGAAACTATATTGTTTAAAACCCTACGATGTGCGAGCTTCTCGTCGATAAGTTGAAAATGCTCACAGACATCAAAAGCGATCAGACATGTTTTCACAATCAAGCATTAAACGCGTTTGCGTATTTGCTCTAGGCCTTATTGCCACCACAATTTCCCCTGTCGCTGCTGGGCCCTGCGACATCTACTCCTCCGGCGGCACGGCCTGCATCGCGGCGCATAGCACCACTCGCGCCTTATATGGCGCCTACACCGGCTCACTCTACCAGGTGAAACGCGGCTCCGATAATACCACAACTATTATCGTGCCGCTCTCCGCTGGGGGTGTCGCTGATGCCGCAGCCCAAGATACCTTTTGCGCTAGCACGACCTGCCTTATCACGATCATTTACGATCAGTCCGGCCGTGGGAATCACCTTACCCAGGCTCCGCCAGGTGGCTTTGACGGCCCGGAAACCAATGGCTACGACAACCTGGCTAGCGCGATTGGCGCACCAGTCACACTAAACGGTCAGAAGGCGTACGGCGTCTTCATCTCGCCCGGTACTGGCTACCGCAACAATGCCGTTAGCGGTTCAGCTACAGGCGACGCGGCAGAAGGGATGTATGCGGTCCTCGACGGGACTCACTACAATGGTGCCTGCTGCTTCGACTATGGTAACGCAGAGACAAACAGCCACGATACTGGAAATGGTCATATGGAAGCCATCTACTTTGGCGACAGCACAGTTTGGGGAACTGGCGCTGGCAGTGGCCCTTGGGTCATGGCCGATCTCGAGAATGGCTTATTCTCGGGCGAAAGCGCTACCAGCAATACTGCGGACCCGTCCATCTCCTACCGGTTCGTTACTACGATCGTTAAAGGGGAGCCAGACCACTGGGCGATCCGTGGAGCTAACGCTGCGTCCGGGTCGTTGTCAACGTACTACAGCGGCGTGCGCCCAAGCGTGTCTGGCTATAACCCGATGAGCAAAGAGGGCGCTATCATTCTCGGCATCGGGGGCGACAACAGTAACGGCGCGCAGGGTACATTTTACGAGGGCGTGATGACCACAGGCTATCCGACAGACGCCACCGAGGCCTCTGTGCAGGCCAACATCGTAGCCGCCAAGTACGTCGCCGGTGCGTTGACCAGCGGCTCTGCGCTCACCGTCGGATCCTCCATCTCGCTGCGGGCTACTACCGCTTGCTGTACGACCTATTATATCGCACATACTGGTTCCACCGTTAACACCCAAGTCGTCTCGTCGTCTAGCACAACCGCCCTCCAACAGCAGGCCAGCTGGACGGTTCGCACTGGCCTTGGCAATAGTGCCTGCTTCTCTTTCGAGTCCGTCGATACACCCGGCAGCTATATACGGCATTCAGCCTTCACTCTCTTGCTCAACGCTAACGACGGCACCAAGCTGTTCTACGAAGACGCCACGTTCTGCCCTCAGTCTGGCCTTAACGGTCAAGGCACCTCGATGCGATCCTGGAGCTATCCTACCCGTTACATTCGCCACTATAGCTATGTTGGCTATGCCGCGAGCAACGGTGGGGTCCAGTCCTTTGACGCCCCAGCCTCATTCAACGATGATGTGAGCTTCGTGATCAGCTCTGGCTTCGCTTCTTGAGTCGAGTTATGCCAAAGTTTCATGATGGACAGCTAAAGCGGGTGAAGCGTGAGTAGCATATGGTGTGGAAACAAATGTCAAAGTGATGTGATTATATTCTCTAGTTGAGGGGGACATGGAGGACACTTTATAGCAACACCTACAACAAGTGAATCCACATTCCATCATATTGGTGTACCTCGCATCTCACCGATCACATGATAACAAGTTGGTTTATTCTTTCATTTATTATCATCGACTTTTGATGTCCCACGCAAACTGGCACATTCTAGATTGATGCCAAATTTTCTATCCACCGTGCGCGAGGTTTCTTCTTTTTATGGATACGGCCGTAAATTACCAATGGACTTATAAGACAAACCTTTTTTTAAGGCCAATGCCAAGGGTCAGTCTAGGTCGTCCCCTCGTTGAAAAGTAAGAGTTGAATAGATCTGACCTGACCTGACCTGACTTGAAGCTGGGCCGGCCTGAGAAAGACGGTGTAGATCACACAAGTCTTGTTGTGAAAATTCCTGTGGCTATAATAGTATAACCTCGTTCATGCGTTTAAAGATGATGTCAAATTGTTTGGCTTATTTTCTTACACATGCTCAAACTTCTTAACACCCATTTTTCCCAGGCTCGTCAATTATTCCAAGGACTCTTCTCTCACACTCAGAGTCTCCACCAGGCGACACATCACCCCGCCATGCTTTATTAATCAGAACTGCAGAGCCCTTCTTCCGAGACTCGGTTTAAAGGTCTGGCAATTAAATGACTCTGAAGCTCAATCTGGTCGGATATTTTCCCGCCAAGTCGCGAGCCTGTGATGTCCGGCCTACCAAAGCGAGAGCCCTAGCCGTAAGCCCTAGCCGTAAGCCCCCTTTCCACTGCGGTTGTACGACGTGCGTTTGCCACTCGAAGATGAGAGTAGGCTAGGTACGAATTTTCGAAGGAGGGGCTTGATGGCGGGCGCTGACGCGCAGAAGAGACCGGCGTTTACTTCAACGCCAGTCCAGACTGCAATATCTATGCCATCCCCTGTACAAAACTGTCAGATAAAATCCCCAGCGCATCAGCGCACAGAAAATGGAGGATTGTCTTACAGCTAAAGTCTTTGCTATGCTGAGTCTTGGCTGAAAGAACCATCCTAAGTATCGCCGCAATGATGACCATGATGCTCATAGACATGACCGATAACAGAGCTACCTTCTGTCTCCTGGCCATCTGCAAAGATACTAAGAAGAGTCAGTTATTGTCTCGCTGCTCATAACGCCGAGAGATTGGCAGAACCTACAAATCTTTGGATGGCGAAAATCAGAAGCAGAATATCCGTCGAAATGCTCAAAGTCCCAGACGCGTAGATTACAACGAGGCGGCCGTGGGCACCAGTGCAACGCCCTGTTGGGTAAAGGTTCCAAATGTCGCTCGTAGTGATGCATCCAAACATGGTAACAAGAAAGAGGGCGACGGTATAGCAGGAGGCAAAGCCCATGATTGTGTAGGGGATCCATTTGCCTGCATTGTTTGTGAAGATGCGTAGGTAAAAGTAGCAGAGACTAATCTTCGTTGTGCCCAGTGCTAATTGATAGATAAGACGCTGGGCAAAGGCCAATTTCAGTTGAGGCACAACATCTTTCAGAGGTACTGTTGTTTGATGTCGACCAGAGCCGTAGTTGGTGAATAGGCAACTTATCGTTACCAGGCTCAAAGATAATATCTGTTGCGAAAGGTCAGCTTCTCATACTATCAAGGCTTGAACTCTATAACTAACCCACGAGATAGTGATCCATGTATCATCATGTCCCCAATTTCGCATGACGATTCCTCGAGAATATAGCCGAGCAAAGATAAAGATCGTTGCTATTGAAAACGAAATGATGCTACCGGCGATGATTGAAAGTGCCCGAGTCGCAGCAGCGTATGCGATTGCAGTGGCATCGCCCTGGATATGGTCAAGTCAGTAAAGGACAGAAGAAACCCCAAAATTAAAGGTAGGGTAATTCTAATATAACAAATCCAGGGAAATCTGGAAAGGCAGAGAGAGGAAAAGAAAACATACCGGATTCGACATGCTTGGCTAGACTAAATAGCAGGAGTAAAACTGAGACAATGGTTAAAAAAAAAGCAGAAGTTCAAGCGTTCCGCCTTTTAGTGGAAGAGGTATATTGGATGTTAATTTACATAGGCTTTCCTCTTATAGAAGAAGCGATTCACACCATTTTAGGCTTTCACATCTCGGCACTTTTCGTTCCATTCATTCCGAGCTAGGATTGTTTTAGAAGTATATCCTCAAAAAACAACGCTGCAAGAGCTCTTAGCGCAAAAGTGTACCCATTTCTACTGGTCAAGTTTTAGGCCGATTGTCCTGGATTCACAAAGACCTGGTATTAGCAAACTTCGATTCGCTGTTCATCTAGCTTGTACAATAGAGCCTCTATTTTACGACTTCTGTCAGGATATTGGGATCATCGCACGAACTTGGTAGTCTTGTACATGTCACTTAGCGTAGCTGAATAACAAGCTTAGTAAGCGACGAGGCAACGGTAGGTATTAATAGCATGAGGATACTTGACTGCAAATCCTTCTTCCAACTGAACATAGCTATTCGTCAAGAAAAGCGCGATAATCTTATAGCACTCTCCAATCACCTATGTTGTCCTTTGAATGTCCACGGATGATAGAATTGCAACGCGAAAGAAATTCACTTCGAAAATGGCCTAGTAAACAGCCTCAAATTATGTTTTCAAACACAGCGGTAAGGAGCAAGACTTGTCCCCGCAGCTAAAGTCGAAATCTGTAATTCAAATGCGGCAATTACAAGATAATGCTTGTCTATCCCGAGTATATAGGCCCTTGAATTTCGGAATATACTATTATACTTCAACAGCCGGGCGGGAAATGTAACGGGTGGAATCCCCACATTGGGCGAAAGGAAGGCTGCCTAGACGCAATTTCCACATGGACTGACTTATGGGCCAACTGAAATGCAAAAGAATGACTTAGAATCTGCCTCTAGAGCCAGTCCAGGAATCATCGGAAGGAGGTCCTTCGGTACAAAGCCATTCTATTATGTCTTGTATAGGACATTATTCCAAGACTAAAGTAGGAAAATTCTTTGCGTTGCGAGTTATAAAGTACCTTACTCGTTACCCCTTTTCCTCCTAAGCGATCTAAAACCGCGCCGCAAACCCGAAAAACAAGAGCTCTATCTAGGTAAATGTGCATAATAATAAAGGTAAACCTAAGAACGCTTTGTTTAGTTTGATTCTAGACTTTACAAGAAGTACAGGGCCCTTTTTAATATGGACGCCACACCTTCATAAGTATGAGCGCCGAGTCGAGTGCTTTTTGCTAAGCGGATTATAATACTTCCTTTTAAGTTTCGCAGAGTGCTTTATAGAGGTTGGGGTGATAGAGGCCTCCGGAGCCCCTTTCCAACCGAAGTTCATATCATTTAATCAATTATACTAGAACTTTAATGTATATTATTATGATAATTAGATATTAACGAGATTATATAATGCCACGTGACTTTCCCCCTTTCTTTTTACTTGTATCACTTTGCGAAGTAACGACGAACAAGACTTGATAGCGTTTCTTAAATAATGATATCATATACTAAGGATATCATTATAGCCTTAAAAAATAACCTAAAAGTTCATATCACCGAATTTTCACTATTTCCGCTACTATAAATAGGCAAGGATTCTTTCTCCCGATCCGTCTATATAATATCAAATATGCAGTTTTATTAATCAAAACAGGTCAAGCCGGCATAGAATCTCTTCAAGTTAAGATTCACTTCTAGTTACTAATATTAAATAGGGTTCGTTAATCATTAGTTGGTCCTTGGCCTTCTTGAAATTCAAAACTTAAAAATATTAATATACTTAAGACAAGTCTGTCTTGAGGGAGTCTAAAAATCTAAGAAAATTTCGGCGTTGCACATATCGCAAAATGTAGCTCACTACGGGTACGGCAACAGACAACATTCGGCACGCGACTTTACGCGCCAGCTTAGAGGCCCTGATATGCGATCCGTAAGTAACTCCCTCATTTCACGTTTAGATAAGGATATTGCGCCGGCTTGACTACGATCACTTTTTATTCTTTTTGTCCCGTTTGAAATCCAGAGCTCTTGACCCTTTCTAATATGCTTTTTCATTAAGCAACCGCTAAGCTATATGTTAAAGAGGTCGAGGAAGTTTTATACACCCCCTTAGTAGTAAAGTCTATCTGCATCGTTCTATCTGACGACATGCTCCTCGTTTGCACCTCATTTCAGCACCATTCATATCACTTGAAGTAAAACTTCATCTATGAATAAATAGTTAGACTGCTGCGGGAGTCTGTTTAAAGTAGAGGAATCTGTTGTAATAACTAATTCTTCAATAGAGTCTCGACAACCTTAACCTCTTAGCTAATATAGGTGTTGTGGCGTATCAATTGTCTTCATTAAGCCTACTCGTCTCCTTAAGGCTTGAAACATGTGAAATCAAGCAGACTCTTCGGGGAGTTGACTATTCAATATCTTTTTGCATCGCCCCCCTCCGGAGCTGGTGTAAAATTCACCGTTCTAGGACTAGACACTTCGCTTGAATTATGCTAGTAAAAGGTTGCCCTTATAAAAGGGTCCGCTAGACGTCTTTGATGCGTAATTTCTTCGAACACTTTCCTCTCCACCGAACATTTCCAGCTACAACAACGCATGCTACTACCATCACCCCATAAGCTGCCTTTTCCCACTAGGACAAAAAGCTGCCTTTCCTGCAGACCCAAGAGTTAGAGTTGGTGCCTTCAGCTTAAATTATTTGTTCGGCTTCTTCCTTACGCCTCTCAAAGGTGAAAGCACTCTGGAAAGACTTGACAAACCCGCTGCAAAACAAAGTCCAGATCTTCAGCCTTGCTGCTGCGACGCCTTCATCTGAGAAATACTTGCACGGTATCAATTCCATCGCCCCCTCTCAGCTGTTGGCCTTTCCACCACGCTGCTCTCTGAACCCACGATCAGAATTCACCCCAAGCCAGTATAGGTGGTTGAGCTTGGGCCTTCCAATTCACATCAAACAAGCACCCTCCGGCTCACTAGTGTCAACAGCAGGCAGAGTCTTCACAGCAAGTGCATAGTTGACTCATAAGTCGGAAACAAATCCTCCTTTCAAATTTTCCGACCTCCTCCAACACACTGCCGCATTTCTACTCTCCCTGAGTATGACATATTTCGAAATGTTACGGTTTGCCTGGATAACACCGCTGCGATCTAGTGTCTAAGGGGCTCTCCTTCACTTTAGGACAACACATCTTCACTGCTTTTTATAAGTTAGCTGACTCTGAAATGGTAAAGGTTAAGTGGTCCCCGGGCTATGTTGACATTGAAGGAAATGAGGAGGCGGATAGGCAGGCCAAAGCAGGGGCTTAGTCTACCGATTTTGAACCTGACTTAGGACCGACGTCTGTAGGCATTAGAGCTATTGGGAAAAAGCTATTGCGCCTCTCTGAGCTTGGTGCGTGGACCCTAGCGCAGTTACGGCTATCAGCGCACTATTGAAAGCATAGCGGCAAATTTACCGCCTTAAATAAGTGCCCTATCTTGCTAAAGGTTAATAGGAGGGTCCTTAGGAGGTGGTTAGCACTACGCACTTCGCATGGCGACTTCAACTGGTATCACAAGCACTTTAACCACCAAGACTATAACGCTACCTGCACCTGTGGGAGGTCTAAAACGCCTAAACATATTGTGGAATGCACCAAAACTTGATAGTTAATCAAATGATGGCTATGGCCGGGGGATAATGATAAGGGCTGGGTACAGCCTAGGGACTCTACTTGCACAAGGAACAATTACTACTAGCTGCTGCTAGCAAACGCTAGCTTGTTTGCATGATACCTAGGAGTCACTAACTTCTACAACGCAATCTGTCCTAGATAGGGTTTATTAGGGGAAGGGGGAGTGGGGCTGCTGGAGGGTTAGTTTAAAGGGGGAGGTAGGACGAAAACATAGTCACAGCTAAGGTTGATCATGATGCGATTTTATTTGTCTGTTAGAAAATAGGTTATATTTGGCTATGTACAACTATATAAGTTTGAGGGAGGGAGTTTGGAGTCTGCTTTTGTTATTGTTTTCCTTTTACACACCACCGGCTTACGCTACACACCTGCCCACTTGGGCATTGCTCTACGGCGCTTGATTGCCTTAACACCCTGCCCTACTCCGGGCTTATAACCTTTTTGACATTATATCACCTAATCATTTCCTTGGAAAAACTTACTATACAAATATCTCTTTCAAATTGGCGGAGGGAGAAGATTGGCTGGAGGGGCACTTGCCTGGCGCCTATATGGCTGAATTCTGGCTCCTAGGTTTGGTGTATACACTTGTAAATTCCTAGCTAGTCACGCCCTAATGCCCCCTGGGAGGCTTGGAGAAGACCTACGGTCTCTCTCCCCCGGCGTTAAACAAAACTAAACTAAACTAAACTACCGCATTTCCAACACCATCCACAAAGGTTCAAGCCGCAAGACGTTGCGGAATCGAAATCAACACGTCACCTTTCAGAGACCACTTCAATGACCTCAACCAACCCCAATTAATCCTCGATCCACCGCTAAATCGCCCACATCTCTTTCCCCCAAACCCTAAACCCTTGATCTCGAGCTGCCTCCCCTCAGATCATCTCACACCATGTCTTCCACACTTCAGAATTCACCCCAAGCTAACACACACAGAGATCTCAGTCTTGATGCGATGTCATGAATGATACTGCGACAGCCCGGAACCAACTCAATATACCGTAATCGTCAGCTCTCTCTTTAAGCTCGCGACGAAAAAGGCCTCGCTTAGAGAGAGCTCACGGTTAGCGGCGCCATTTCCATGCATGCCGTATGGGTGTTCGCGAAAGCACTGCTCCCTTCAAAGACTTTGAGGATAGTCTCTACTGCATGTCATTTCGATTTCTTATCAACATTGATTGGGATTTCCCATGAACAAAGCCGGCAACGAAACTCGATATCTGAGGTCTACCATTGGGACGCTGGTAGTGAAGTGGATTCTGGGCCCGGAATCCAGGGGTATCGAACTCCTTCGCTGGGAAGATACAAAACAACTGAAAATGTACTTTGAGGAGATGGGCCTCGAAGAGGGGGTGGAATGGGAGTTTCCTTTGTTTGGAAGTTTTGGTAAGTTCATACTTTTTGCTTATGGGCGTGATCTGAGGCAGCTTGAATTTCCTTTCATACACATTCCCTTCACTTCTACTCGCCACGCCACGCCGCTCAACGCTCGCTCGCAGTTAATTGGAGCAATAAGTAAAGGAGTACGGAAAGTACTGTTCAAGGGTACGTCCCTTTCCACGCTGTAGTACCGTACAGCACACGAGTAACATGGTTAGAGACAGAGTATTGAATGAAACACCGTGGAGGATCAGAAAGAGCGACGTACTAAGAAGGAAGATAAGATGATATGGACATGGGAATGAAACATATGTGTACAGCAACGCAAGCAAGGATGCAGTCTTGAATAAAACAGAAATCGAAAACGAATACCCATTCCAAGTATTAAATTTTGTCTAATTGCTTACTGTAACCAACACTCGGCCCTCAAGATCTATCCTGCCTCTCCACTTCACGCGAACGCGAACAAAAGAGCTTTTTTTGTAACTAATGCAATGCTTCGCTGAATTTTAATCTCCAATTTACAGATACAAAATGCATGGCAAGCTACATCGTGCATGCAAAGAATCTCCCTCCTACATCTCATCTTGTTTAAGAATGTAAAAATAAACACCTATTCTTTCAATCGATATCCTCCCCCTCCGATGCCGCCTTCAATACCTGTGCATTCAGAAGCTCGATCTCTTCGCGTGCTTTGACATCTGCTGGATCTTCTACTACTGGTGATTTGAGAGCTGGCTCTACTGTTGGGGTTGAGATGATCGTTGGCTCGTCCTCTTTGGTCGGCTCGAGCTCGACGATGGGGGTTGACTCTGGCTCCTTCTCGGTGAATTCTGCCTCTTCGATTGGAACCGCGGTTGATACCGCCTTTTCGATGACTGGGTCCTCGATTTTAGCGGCGATTAGTACCTCTTTCTCGACAACCTCAGGCTCAATTGCGGGCTCCTTTTCTTCCTCAACTTTCTCCGGGACGATTTCCTCCTCGATGGGTTCAGGAGCAGAAACTTCCTCTTCGGCGGCTGCTGGGGTAAGCTCAATAGGAACAGATTCATTCTCAGCCTCGAGCAGGGTTGGCTCCTCGTGGGCAGTCTCCAGGACGACATATTCCTCAATGACCTCCGGGTGCTCTGGCTTAGCGATCTCCGGCTCAATAACTTTAGGCTCTTCGATATCTACCTTCTCCTCACTCTTTTCGGACTCAACAGAAAGACCAGGAGCCGGCTCCGCCGCCAAACTCTCAACCACCTTCTCCTTGACCTCTGGTATCTCCACCTTTGGCTCTGGAGCCAATGTCTTAGCAATGGACTTGGGCTCTTCCTTTGCCTTCGGGATAGGCGCAGCAGCCTCAACCTTCTTCTCCACCGCCTTGGCCGTCTTCACAACATTCTTTACAACCTCCTTCGGCTTGGCTGCCATACTCGCCATCTTCGGCGGTCCATCCTTCACAACCTTATGAACAACCGGCGCTTTAGTCGGAGGTGTCGTAGGCTGCGCTGATGTCTTGCTAGCGGAAGAAGTAGTAGGCCGCATCATGCGCGCAAGAAAAGAGTCGTCGGCTGGTGCAGGCTGATGCCCCAGGCTTTGACGCGAGGCTGGTCTCTTTGGAGCCGGAGGAGGACCGAGAGATGGCCTGCCGCTGCTGGAGAGGGTTGAGGGTTTGCGGGTCCCGGTGGATGACTTTGAGACGGTGCTTGCTCGACTCGGAGAGCGGGATGCAGCTTGATGCGCATGTAGGGCATTTGTATGCTGGGCATTGCCAGAGGCACGGCTTAGTGATTGACGAGCTGGTGCTGGAGGCGAGTTGGTGGTCTTGGATCCAGATGAAGCCGTGTGTGCAGTGAGAGATGCTGGGAGCTTGATTGGCTTGGTTGGTGACCTTGGTCTTGGCTTCTTGAATCCTGTCTGAGGCGGTGGAGAGGCTGCAATTTTTGTCTTACTAACCGCAGCGGATGAAGCTGTCGTTGCTCGACTTGTAGGTGGTTTCGAGCTATGGCGAGGTGCCAATGTAGCTTTGCTGGGTTTCTTCTCCACCTTTTTCTCCACCTTCATCTCCGCGACCTTTCTAGGAGCCTCTCTCTTACTAGGCGTTGTTGGCGTTTTTGGTAGTGGTGACTTGGGAAGTGGTGTCTTTGTTGGGGATGCTTTAAGCGTCGCAGATGTTCTCGCCGTAGCTATAGGAGCCGGTTTTGCCGTCTTGCTTGCTGGCTTCTCCACTGTCTTTGCTATCGTAGGCCTCGAATTCCCATTTGTATGTGCCGGAGGACCTGCCTTCTTCTCCTCCTTGAGCACAACAGGCTTCGTACTATTTGTCTTGGCCAGTCCACTTCCATGTCCCAACTGTCTGTCCAGTTCGATTGCCGGTGTCTCTACTGCCGTCTCCGGTATTGTTTCCTCCACAAACGAGCTGCGTTTCCTGGCATCGAGCTCGGTAGCAATCGATTGTTTCCTTTCGGCGGTAGCCTTAGGATTATCTGTCTCATCGATACTGAAACTTGTTCGCCGTCTTGTCATGCTCGGTTCACCGCTTGTATCCCTCTTCAATCCCGAGCCCACTTGCCCACTTCCTCCAACTGCCACAAAACTTGTCCGGACTTTCGATAGTGGTCGAGGCGAGGTGCCACTGCTGGCACCACCTGAAGACTATCAGCCTGGTACAAAAAGTTCAGTGAAATGACTCACCCAATGAACTAGCACCTGGTGAACGTCCTCGGTCTGGAGGATCTGCCGGATCTTTGATCTCGAACATGGCGCGTAGGTTGCGGACACCTCCCGACATTTGTATAGTATAGTGTTAGGTAGCAAAATGTAACAGTGTCTTCCTTGTACCAAGGAAGTTATGAATATTCGGTATACTGATTCTGGAACGAAGCCCCGAGTCTGTAGTAGATACAACTACTATCCAGGAAGTAACAATATTGCGGCGTTGTGTTTGCGTTCCTGGAAAAGTGATGGCCAGATTTCTAGGAGTGTACGAACGAGAAGGTAAAGCAACAAACGGGTAAATAGTACGCGACACGGTATATCGTAAACAACGCGAAATTTAATATCTGGGAGTTCGCTGATGCGATGAAGGAATAAGCTTTGGGAAAATGGGGAAATAGAAGAAGCTGTTTTGTTCAGATGGAAGTAGTTCGTGGATCGTACACTGGGTGTCTCGAAAGTAACATCTGGAGACTTTTATTATGCAGGGGCAGCTCACCGTCGCGAATCAATTCGGCATCTTTTGGCGGGGGAGATTTGATGCAGAAATAAAAGGGGCTCTGGCTGCCGAAGCGTTCCGTATAGAAAATATGGGTCATTATAATAGCTCCGTTGATTCTTCTGAGAGCAGAGTTTATATACACACGCCAAGGTCTACTTTTACCACGCCCAACCAGGGGTTTGCAATGCCGAGATAGCAAGAGCAAGAGCTTCAGAAATTTGGGCCGACATCGCAGTATCCCTCTCTTTCTCCAACCACGCAACAATGGCAACAAGAACTTTACGCATAGGTAAGTAGACTCCTAACTGCCCAATGTCAGCTCTACAACTCAGCTAATTGACCATTTACAGGCCTCATCCCCGGTGATGGCATTGGCAAAGAAGTCATCCCCGCCGGCCGTCGCATCCTCGAAGCTCTCCCCGCGTCCCTCAAGCTGAAATTCGAATTCGTAGACCTCAAAGCGGGCTTCGAAACCTTCGAGACAACCGGTGCTGCTCTCCCGGACAAGACTGTCGAAATTCTCAGGAACGAATGCGATGGTGCACTCTTTGGCGCCGTTTCCTCTCCTTCGAAAACTGTGAAAGGCTACTCTTCCCCTATCGTCGCCTTACGCAAACGCCTTGATCTGTATGCCAATGTGCGACCGGTCAAGAGCGTTATGACGGCGAAGAACCCGATTGATATGGTGATCGTAAGGGAGAATACGGAGGATTTGTATGTCAAGGAGGAGAAGACTTATGATACGCCCGAGGGCAAGGTCGCGGAGGCTATCAAGAGGATCAGCGAGAAGGCTTCTTTTAGAATTGCTACAATGGCTGGCGAGATTGCACTTATGAGGCAAAAGATTAGAGATGCGGGTACGCAAAGTATACACAAGAGCCCGCTGGTAACGATTACGCACAAGTCGAATGTGTTGAGTCAAACGGATGGGCTATTTAGGTCTACGGCGAGAGAGGCGCTGGCTGCAGCGAAGTTCGGGAGTGTTGGTGTTGAGGAGCAGATTGTGGATTCTATGGTTTACAAGCTTTTCCGTCAACCAGAGACGTACGATGTTATCGTTGCGCCGAACTTGTACGGAGACATTCTGTCAGATGGAGCTGCCGCGCTTGTTGGATCTCTAGGTCTTGTTCCGAGTGCCAATGTTGGAGAAGGGTTTGCAATTGGAGAGCCATGTCATGGTAGCGCACCAGACATCATGGGTCAGAATATTGCCAACCCCATTGCGACGTTGAGGAGTGTGGCTCTCATGCTGGAATTCCTCAATGAAGAGACTGCTGCTGCCAAGATCTACGCTGCTGTTGATGGGAACTTGGAGGAGGGAAAGCTTCTGAGTCCAGATTTGGGAGGGAGTGCCAAGACTACTGAGGTGGTTGAAGATATCCTGAGACGTTTATAAATGTGTTTGTATATACGTCGTTGTATATACTTGGGAATAGAAAAGTTTCGAGATTCGGAGAAAAGTTCTGGTATTCACTTTTATAGTGCTTTGCCCAAAACACAATGTTTCCTTTGCCTGTCATGCCGTTGATTGTAAGGCTCAAACCTTCCCAAGGACCCTATTATTACTTGCTCTCGATTTTGACTCTGGAAAGATATTCTAATTCATGACGACTATTCGAATTTGACGTTGTCCAAATATGTTGTTGCATTTCTGTTCGTTGGTCCCTCCAACCCCAACTGCCAGGTACAAGTGAGTCGGGGGGGTTTTCTATTCTATACTTGGGATGATATTCCTCAGTAATCGCACTGCCTATTTAGGTATTAAGTTTCTTTATTGCACTTCGCAAATCTTCAAACAGAAAATGAAGCTATTCCCAACTCTTTCCCTCTTTACCGCCTTCATCAGCAATTATACTTTGTTCCTGGCCCACCGCTCTCCAAAGCCAACTGCCGGTGAGAGAATCGGGAGAGGGGGCTTTCAGTACTTGGGATGATATTTTGCTGCGAATGCGCTGCCTATCTAGGTATTACGGATAGTTTTGTTGCACTTCGCAAATCGAAAATGAAGCTATTCACAACTCTTCCTCTCTTTACCCGTTCATCAGCAATCATACTCTGTTCCTCAACTCACAATATCCTAAGATTCTTAGCAGGCAGCTCATCAAATTCCGAACACTTCCGATGATAAAAGGTACAATTCACTTATGGCTGGCTGGCCTGTTTTGGCAGTGTACGAAGTATATAATTTGAATTGCATTTCGCATAAGTTAAAGGAGTATTTGAAGGCATTGAGCTTGCCTCTTTGCAACCGATATATATCAGTAATCGAAATTTGTTGCTCAACTCCAATTACCTTCTTTCATCTAGAATCCTTCTTTACTCATGCTTGGATTTGGAGGTGAGAAATGTACCTTACTGACCGCTCTCTATTCTATTGTATTGCTTGACCGCTGTACTCTTCGAGTAGTTTTCAAGTTTTATTGCATTCTACAAGATTAAGACGAGAATGTAAAGCTATTCCCAACTTCTCACTCTACTGCAATATGCAAGATTATAGGAACTCGTGGTGTGGCTCCTCAGTTAAGATTTGAATGTAGCCCTTGAAGCTTGATTGCTGGAAAAATGAGATCTAGATGTGATGGTAGACAAGGAATATAAATCAATCGTAACTGTGAACGGATGGGAGTAGTGTTGGTGCCTCTCAACTAAGAAAGCATGTTACGTGCTGTACATGGCTTTCTACACATATATTATATACACATCCTCTTCCGGATCAATATGCAAACGCCATCCATGCATTCTTCATATCCTACACCTCATTTCCTTCCCCGTGTCCACTCATCTCTCTTGCCTAGCGTGTCTCGACTTGCCATTCTCTTCCATACATCCATCTATTCCTCACAGAACCCGACAAAGTAGCATCCCCCCAACCCTCCTCTCAACACACTCCCTCGCCTCCATCACGCCCCTATCCGTAGACACAAACAAACACTCCCCCGGCCTCGTCAAGCCCCTCACAAACCCAGCCTCCCTCCCCCTAACAATCCGTCCCAAGCTCTCAACATCCATCCAAACTCTCTTCGTCGGCTTACTAACCATACTCATCTCGCTCAACACCGCTCGATTATCCCAATATTTCAGTCCCAGCCAAAGCCTCCTAGTACTAACATTCTCCTGCGTGACAGGCTCCGGTTCGTATCTGGTTTCAGAGTTCAATGGAGGAGGAGTGAGGCCTGCGCGGGTGACGGAAGAGAGGAAGCCAGCGGATTGGAGCGCCAGCGAGAGGGTGAGTAGTTGGTTGGTCGAGGGGATGGATGTCAGGCCCAACCGCGCTTTGGAGGCATTTTGAAGGTGCGAGCAGACGTTTGCGAGGTGTACGAGAGACATTTTGGGGTAGGTTGGTAAGATGAAAGGTTGTTGGCCTTGCGTGGGGAGTTGGGGGCCCGCGCGGGCGCAGAGGGGGAATAGACACTAGATGGGGAGATTCGAGTTGATGGTAATTGCGCGGCTGGTTGGCGTTAGCTGGTGGGTTTGGTAGCTTTGGGAAGAGGCGGATGATGTACCTTTGAATGCGTTGGTATTTAGATGTCGAGTGAGTGAACGTGGAGCTTGCAATTGGTCTTGGCTGTTGGCTTGATGTCGAAGAGGTTATGTTTGTAGAGTCGCGCAAAAAATAAAGTTCTTCCGACGAACGGAAATCGGATCGGAACTTCTATGGAGCCGAGAATTTGTCAATAGCATAGCGTAGCCAGCCAGTTCAAGAATTAAATACTTATTTATCTTCAACTTGAAAATTTTAGATATATATCTAAATCTTCGTTTTTCTAAGTCTTTTCACCCACCTCATACAAAGTAAGATAGTGTTTGTATCAAAGTATATAGCTGTCACGTGATGACGATTTCCCTTCTTCGTACTTTCCTTGCCAGTCCTTTCAGGACTTCTGCTTTTACTATAATTCATTTTGCCTGCTCACACCAACAATACTTGCTGGGCGCATCCACCTGCTCTGTATTGGCATTGAATTGTTACACAGTGTAACCATATGAATACAAGCTTCTGCTTTGTACAACGGCACGACATATAATTTGTCGCCGGGTTGCGGCAAACGTGGCTAATTCTAGCCCTTTGTGCCCTAAACGGCGCCGATGCTCCTAATTTATTGAGCCTCATTAGAGTTAGTTTTGAAGACTTTTCACGTCCAATTGTACGAAGGGAACTCTAAGGGGTCAGTCTGAGTCGTGGTGTTGAAGAAACTCGGGAGCCGCCGCTGTGGATATTTCTCCCACGCGCTTAATATCTCTAAACTATTTATACTCGTAGAGCCTCATTGGTCAACGTCAATGCAGCTTACCGCCGAACAAGGTGCACCTCAGTAAAGATAGATCGCGACCCCTCCATCCCACACACGGTAAGTCGCGCTCGTTTTACTTTTCGTCTACAAGTATATCTCTCTCCATTTTCCACTTTTGAAACGCAGACAAAGTCCTTTTATCTTGCTATCTCTTTCTTTCTCCGCACAAGTAATCGCCGGCTGAGCTACAGACACGATGGCAGCACGGCCTGGAGAAGAACTTGTGGCGACACTGTAAGCTTGGTTCGTCCCTCAGCCTTATACATCTGACAGGAAACAGCTTCGCCGATTTACATTATTACTATGGCTCTCCTTCAGCCAAACCCCCCCATCATCGATTCGATAAGGGTTCATACGTTTACCTCTTTGAAAACGCTTCGCAGAGAAGGGCACGGATAGAGGTCGCAAACAATGCTGGGACACCAGAACAAGATGCTTTTAATGGGCGTTAGTATCCTACGTCAGAGCCTCGACATCAGCTTGCTAATATGTGCAGATCTCGACGGCGCACACGTTCAATACTCGTATAAACATTCCACTTTGATCACATTGACTGTTGATGGCCCAAGTCAAACCTATGCCCATGCTCCAGCCGATAGCAAAGAATGGCACCTCCCCACATTCGATCCAAAGAACGATAGGAAATATATGTATAAACTTCATACCGTGGATATATATTTCTGGACAAAGGAGGATGCTCTCCAATTTTTGAACGGGGTTCGGAGGGTTCTACCTCAGCAGCAAGTAGCTGTTCTAGATGAACCCGTTGCCCCTCCCCCACACCAGAACGAAATGAGCCCAGTGGTACAGCAGTTGGAGAATGTGGCCATCACAGATCCATCGTATCAACAAGGTCGTACGAGAGATTCTCGAACTGCGCCCGCATCATCTTTCCCCGGACCTCCAATCTCGGCTACCCCACAAAGCCAAGAAGCCTCCAACTTCGCCCCAATGGCATATAACCCCGCAGCTCCAGCAGCCCCTGAAGTTATTCAACACCGGGTCAAGACACCACCCCTAGAAGATGGAGCCGGAAATCCTCTCGTAGCAGCCGCGACTTCAGACCAGGGCCAGACCTATGGCGTTCCATTTCAAAATCCCGGAGGCTTCTCCGGACCACCACAAGCCGCATCACAACAAAGCTACTTCCCGGGACCGCCAGTAGCAAGCGCGCCTCCTCCCTCAGCAGGGTTACAATCACCATACAGTCAGCCTCTTCCATCAGCAGGTCTACAATCACAATTCGGCCAGCCTCTACCATCCGCAGGTTTGCAATCACAATTCAGCCAACCGCCTCCCTCAGCAGGTCTCCAATCACCCTACGCGCACTCCTTCGCGCCACCACCCGCGGCACCAAAACCCACACCCCCATACTCCCACTCCCCCGCGTCTAGCATCCCCTCACCACCCGCCTCCCTACCTCCACCCCCGGCGCCGCCAGCATACCAAGCACACCCAGCCTCCCCCCCAGTAACCCAATACGCAAACTATCCTGGATCCCCGGGTCTTCCACCAGGGATGTCAACACCAGGTCTCTACTCGCCCGGCCAACCCTACACACCCAGCGCGCCACCCCCACCAGGCGGTTTCTCGCAATTTAACTATAATCCGAGCCTGAGCCATACAGTGCCCCTAGGCGCTGATTACAGTATTCATCAGCAAGTCTACCGACCGACGGAGGGCGAGGCGATTGGGAAGGTGAAGCCGAGTAAGCCTGCAAGGGGGAAGTTGGAGGAGCGCGCAGGGCAGTTGGAGAAGGGTGTAGGGGGGTTCTTGAAGAAGTTGGAGAAGAAGATCGGTTGAAGGGGGAAAGGGCGGGGAGGTATGTTTGAATGATTTGATATGAATTGATGAATTGGATGACTGGGTGGAAACGTGGAATTCCCAAGAAGCGAGCTAAGTTTTGCCTTTAGTGTTTTAGCGGGATTTTTTCACGAGTGGTACATATTCCTATTTCCTTCCAAGATACATTTTCCCATCAATTCTCGTCCTTGTCCCTGCCTCAGGTACTCCAAATTCCTTATTCATCCCAGAATACATTTTTTTGATCAGATCCCGTCCTTGTTCCCCCTCAAGTACTCCATTTACAGTCCCATTTCCCTATATCCAAGTTCCTATACAACGCCAGATTTATCTTACCTAAGTGGGGTCATCACAAACACATGATATTTCAAACACCACCTTCCTGCTTCTTGAACATCGCCGTTTCTACAAGGCGTATATCTCTGTCAAGCTTGATCCTCATACTCGAATTGTCTGCCGACACCAGCGAGGTCATAACCCCAGTCAGTGGTGTCTTTTCCTGATGGTATAGCCTGTGTCCAGTACGTGGTATCCTGGTTGTCAACCCCTGCGGGGTACCGGTACGTCGAGTTGACGCCAGTGTGAGCGACAGAAATGGATGAGGGAGTATAAGAGTCACGTGGTGTTGAGGACGGGTATCGGGGAGTGTCCACTTGCTGGTAGTATACCGAATCGCTGACTAGAGGCTGGTAATTGCTATGTTGCCGATATGGATAATCAGAAGCGGCTTCGAATCGCTGGGTTGGTGTCATGTCGGAGTTGGCGTTGGCGTTGGCGTTGTCTGTGGTAGCATGGCGACGTCCATGTTGGTGATGAGCAGCACGAGCGTGAGCTCTCTCCCGACGGGTTGTTTGTTGCGCATCGTGGGCGCGGAGGTATTGCCGAGTGAGGGTGGAATGGACTGGTATGCCAGCACTGCTCGATGCACTGTCCGCAGCCCTGGCAGTGTGCCCGGGGGTACCAGAGTTGCCATATGCACTGGCTTGGGATGATGAGGGAGTGTACTGAGGGCTGGTCATGTCGAGATACTCGCTCGGCGAGACTTGTCCGGATGAATCTGGGGTATGTCTGTGAGGCGCACGTTAGTCTTCATGGTTGGAAAGGATGACTGGATGAGAAGATGATGGGGGTGGGACATCTTACGTTGATGAGACATACTGTCCGTTGTTTCCTACGTTGCTGGAGGCCATCGTCTGCTATGGGAATGTTGCGGACCGTAACGGGGATGTTTGGACCAAGTTTAGACCTGGCAAAAGGCGTGGAAGAAATAGAGGTATAGAAGTACTGCAGATGGAGGTACTGTAAATGGATGAAGAGGAAGATGAACAAGAATTGCAAGAGATATCAAAGGGGATATCAATTTAATACACACACACGTATCGGGCGCGGGAATGTCTGCATGTTTTACTCGTCACATCCAGATGGGCATCATGAGCATATATAACTTTTTCAAAGTGCAAAGATCAATCGTATCAATCTATAAGAATGCCAAGACGTGGAGGCTCTGTGGCTCTGCGTTGCGTTAGGCGGCGTTGTTAGGCAACGGCCGACCTGGTTTGCAAAATGGCGAACCACAAAACGAGCACAACCTACCCCCCCAACCTTTTTCTTCCGGTTTTTCTCCTGAAAATTGATCAGTCGCAAGCACCAGCCGGCTTGCCCGGTACTTCTATCACCATATAAATATAGAGGCCCCTGAGGTACCTAGCGAGTCGGTCCGCACGCGTTAGCACATGGAGAAAATAACGTATTGCTACTTTTCTGCTAGGCGCTTCGAATAAGCTATGAGTAGATTCTAAGCACTTTAGATCATTAACTCTTAATATTGAAAGCTTAATATCTGTCGGAACATAGGGCTCACGTGCCATATTCATGTGATCTGGCGCCATTGACCAAGTAAGCAAAGAGGCATAACCTGGTGAACCTCTTTCCAGCACAACGCAATCCCCAGTACGTGGTAGCACTAGAACATCATCATGCATGAACCAAGTCTTTACAGCAACTAGAACGCAGTAGAGATCACACTTCTGTGATAGCAATGATATCTAGCGCTTATACTAATATATGCTGCGACAAGTATGGATGCTACATAAACCAATGGCATATTAAAAGTTAGGAATAGTAACAGATACCTTATGCGACGCAATCTTTGAAAGTTACTTCATTTCGCTATTGGTTTTGGTGGCGTCGTAATTCACTCTTCGCAATGCCTAGTGTACGCGTCTACTTGTGTATTTTATACTTCATCAGGTTCTTTTTGAATGGGCTAGCATAATTCGACTTAATAGAACCCTTTTCTTCGAGAGACGTACGGGGTAAGGTACCTAGCTAGTGACCGAAAGACGTCTGTTGATGAGGTGCATATGCAGGTCATTAGATGGAGAAGGGGTATGTAGCGTGGGGAGTTTTAGGGATTTCCGGGAATCTTCTCGTATTCCCCCTAGCTCTACTACACATGATACGGTACAGAGTATGTTAAAGCCTGATGGTCCTAATGATCCAGGATCTCAACCGTGTTCCCAGACTAGGACGACGATGACCTGTCCTGTCTCCTTCTATTCAAGGTTAAAACTAATACCGTGGATGGTTCATGCTTCGCGCCGTGCTTCGCAGCAGCGGTGCGGCGTTGAGAGTCGGCCGGCAGATACTTGTGCCGAGCGAGTGTTCCGCTGAGAGGCGTTAGGGAGGGCCGGCGAGGGCTGTCACCAACGCGAGTCATTCCCACTCCCAGTCTCCCACGGGGCAGGTGAACAAGGCCAGGGGCAAGCTTATATGCAGGAACAAGCTACAGAGTTCTTTCGTCGAGAGGTGAACGACTAATGGATTTCGTCTTGTCTCAGTACCTATGCTTCCACTGCAGGATTCTGGACCTCGGCTCTGTTATTTACGTCAAAGTAAGGCAAAAGTCAACACGGCAAATTCATTCGTTGTCTCATTCATTGTTAATATCAATCCAGGAAGTCAAGCGGCGCTATACGATACCACCCGGAAACAGACAGTATGCTATCGGGGCGCATGTCATCATTGTCATGGCATGGCATCGTACGGCTTTAACAATTCATGCTTGCGATGCTGATTTATCCGTTGTTGCAGACCTTCTAGAAGGAGTTATGTGAAGATACCCTGTAGACGAGAAGGGCATATCGCTGATCGCAGTATTGCAATGCTTTGAATGCCGTTGTTCATATGCGCTGCGCAGGACGAACCAACCCGAGAATATGCTAGATACAGTACGTTCATCAACAGCTGAACCTTGCCTAGGAGCGACGAGGCAACGGTGAAGCTTGCCGTTCAACCATCAGACACATCCCTCATGCCGCTTTTCTCGCGATTTTTTCTAATTTGATTTAGCGGTGAGGATACCGCTGCTATTTATCCTCAAGTGGTTGTCTGCTGGAAATAACGTTATTGGAACTCCAGTCTCCAGATCGCCCGTTTCGCATTGCCACGTTGGCGCGGCAGCGACCGCCATCATGTTGCCCGTCTTTGACTATGACTTACAGGAGGAGGATAGGACGTATTCGCAAGGCTGAGCTGGGATCTACGGAGTACGGCAAACAGGAGGGCGTGGGATGGGATGGATAGCTGCGAACTACTGCACGGTACAGGAGCGAGTATGCCATCCACCGCACTTCTCTACCTTTATTTGTTTCCACCAGGGGGACACACGCGACCATTCATGCTCTCGTTACTATTGTTCTATTAGGGACTCCAATACAGCAGCTACAGCTACTCGAAGTGTTAAGCACTTACAGGTAGGTACATATAGCATCGGCTTTAAGGCTTTAAGGAACAATTAATGGAAATCTGCTTTTAGGGGGGCTTAGCGAGACTTACCCCACCCCCTCCCCTGACCACGCCTAGCACGCTAAGATGCTGGAGAAAGTGCCCACCCCCCTGGCCACCCGAAGATGTGGGAGAAAATTTTCCCCAGCTCCCCATTGCTGTGCTGTTACAGCGGGGAAATATACTGTATACAATGAATTTACTATTAAAAATCCATTCGTTCTTTCAGGTTTAGCAGCTAACATATTTATAGCTGTCTGGTGTAAATTCTGCAGATTACTATAGCACGCTTACTTTCAGTCGGGATAGGATATTCGGAACTCAACATTTTTGAATCATCATCACAGTCTGTGGTTCTGTTCCATACCATACCTACGATACTGCCACGCCGCCACACCAAGCATCATCAGCCGGGCCCGACCTAAAACACGCCATTGATCTACTCTACGTCCTATCCCGTACCTGGCACGCTACGATTTCTTGTTTGATTTCTCCTAGAATATCAAGGCATCCAAGACAAAAACAACGCTTTAGCTCGCCTCACTTTTCCGCGGTAAACGCTCTCAGGGGACCGAAAAGATTGCATCTTGCAGACAGGAAGGCTGATTTTGCTTTGCTCCGTTCCCCGAATCTTAGGCTTGCCGGAATGTCTACACACACTACAGTAGCTTGAGCGGGGAGGTAGCCGTGCGTGTGCCGAGGATCATAAGGGGGAGAGGGCGAAGGCGAACACTCACACTGTGCGCATTCCGCTTGCCTTGCGTTGTACTGGAGCGCCTCCTTATACGCTGGACGGGGACGGTGTCTGCACTACGGTATTTCTTCACGGGTCTCTGACATTGTGGCCATTAAGAGTAGGTCACCAAGCTTTTGAAAAAGTTGACTTCATCTTGCAGGAATTGGGCTATTATTGTATTGACTCCTCTCATTTCCAAACTCTATCTTGTCAAATGCAGGTGCGACTTACGCCCCCGATGTATTTATTGAATATTCACGACGGCAAATGGAAGGACATCTGTGCAGCCATGATTCATAATAACACTGGCTTATATTACCAGTTTCGTTTCTCAAGAGCGCGTCAAAATACTCATCAATAGTGCCTTTCTTCATCAAGACCAGTCAGAGTATAACGCGAGTAGTTGGAGATATTTCTATTCCTTTTCAATTGTAGCATCTATCCAAAATCTCTCACACAAGGGATTGCGAAACATGTGCGATGTTCTAGTTCCATTCCGTTCGTTATCATCATAGGGAATATGTATATTTCTTGGCCCATATGGAACATGTCTACGCGAGTCAACCGCGTTGAGGTCCTCCATGGCCATGGCCAACTGGTTCTCTTGACTCTCGAGATGATTCTCCGCGATGAACCTGCACAAACGCGCATCCCAATACATCCCACCTCCCGCCTCAGGTATCGCATCGCATTCCCTTCCCACAGGACTGTTATCGCATTATGCTGAGTTGCTTCGCATGCTGTTCATTGTCTCACTTGGTGATGATCCCTAGTAGGGGGTAGCGAGATCTGAAACTCGAAGACGGCCTTGACTCAATCAAAGTTTCCTGCTCGCTCGTAATATGCAGTGTTCCTCTGATTGAGCATAAAGAACATATCTCTTGGACGGTCTGAAGCTGATTCTCGGTACGGCATCCATCGTCTATGAACGAGAGAATAGCTTTGAGGTACCTAGCTCCCCTCTGCAATCTTACTAAGATAATTTCGCCTGTGTTATTGCAATGATGTGGTATTTGAGGCTCGTGTTGAGAGGTATCTATCAGCCAGGACTTTCGAATTGCGGCACCGCACCGTACCTGTCCGGGAAAAGGATTTTCGAAATGGTGGCATGAGGGAGTTAGCGGTTCGAGGACGGCAGAGATAGTACTCTCTATGCAGCTTGTTTTGCATCGTTGCTGAGGCTTGGAATATTTCCGAGACCAAGATTTTACGTTATAACCCGACACGCTTCGAAAGTACCATTCGTCAAGTTTCGTATCGTACGGTACACCTGGGTGTTGACAAAAGAATATTAGCAAAGAACGAAGGAGATCGATGGATTGTTACTAGTAAAGTACGATGCGCTCGAACGCCCGAGGATAAACTCATGCCTAACACCCACACCCACACCCATGGCAGCAAAGTGCTCATCCACAAAATAGACGTGATTTCAAAAGCTGACGTCGACTCCCCGATCCGCACCGCGACGCAGCAGCTCGGGCCTTTAGATATCAGTATGCAGCTGCGGTAGTATTTGAAGAGTGCCCAGAGAGCATGGCCCTCCCTGTCTCATCTCAAGTCGCTTGTTTGTGAAAAGCGGCAGTCGTACTTGCGATGCAATGAACCTGACGTATTCGAGAAGCTTATGTTCAGAAATGTAGACACTCTCAAGTTCAGCCTTGTGCCGTTCGCGATCCTTTAGGGTCTTTTCGGCGAACCTTTGATTGTGATGATAGAATCGAGCAGATCTCTAATACATGAGGCTGCCGAATCACAACACAAGGGAAAGAAATCGAAAGATCGACTCAGGCTGAGATGAATGATATGTTTGGGGGTAAGTAAACACGCCTTGGCCAGGTTGCAGTACCAGTTTAGGCATAAAAATGAAGGGGGTTAAAGATGGGAAGGAAGTTCAGATGGGATTTCAGATGGACATTTTTAACAAAGGAATCTGCCTGTAAAGCAACAGTGCAAAATGGTGCGACCTTGCCTTACCTTGCTTGTGTAACAACGCCTGCAGCACCCAGCCCAGTCCAACCCAGTTCGATCTCGATCTACCAAGTCCAGGAACATAGATTGGCTCAGCTGAAAGATACGGAGTATAATACAGTACCAGCTGGAAGATACAGAGGTACGATACAATACCAACGGTGGCAACTCGCAAGTCAATCTGAGGCGGGTCAACTGCACTTTGGCCCCCGAGCATGCACCTGCAACTGCACCTGCACCTGCACCTGCACCTGCACCTGTATCCTAACTTGGTACTGGAGTAACCTGCTGCCCACCACCACTTCCTGTCCCATCCTTGGAATCAATATTGGTGCTGCACTCGCGCTTAGAAGATTTGGCGCTCGCTCGAGCATATGGGTATCCAAGCCAGCATCGGGATCGGGATTGGGATCGGGATCGGGATTCCATAACACGGTCTGACTGATACTATACTTGAAGCTCGAAATGTTGATACGGCCGTACGTATAGTCCAGTAGACGAGGTAAGGTAGGTAGGTACACTTTCGCATATCTCAATCGTCTAGCCTTGAATAGATAGATGCCTTGTATCCAAGATTCCACTGCAAGATTGATTCCATCCGCACAATCAATCACTAGCTGCCTGCCACTCACTCCTTCAAATCGAGAGCAGTCACGTGAAAATATGATTCTCTCACACGCTAGCGAACGGAATGCCTGCGCTCACCTTACCGAAGATGAAATTGTGCACTCAGCCGCTACAAGTATAAAACAAGTATGGGAAAAGATGGTCCGATGACGGCAGGACTTCCTTGCGGAGAGAGATGTGAGAGAGTTGAGGCATTAAACTTGGACAGGGTCGATGTCTTTCGAGTCTCGACGTGTCCTCGTCTCCTAGTGGGGACGTATCACACTTTGTATAATCCGATCTTTGGACTCGATCGCCAGAATATATAAACTAGAAGATGAAGAAGGGAAGGGAAGGGAATGTTAGCTTAAGTTCTAAAAGCTTTAAGGTTTCGACGGAGGGCGCACAGACGAAATTGCTAGAGCGACCCATATATATTGCGGCTTCTTCCGACCAGGGAAAAGCAATTTTAAAAATAACTACAATCCTCGAATCTGGAATCTTCACACGGCATTATCTGGGACTTCGCAAGATCTCAATCAGGAGACTCGGTCTCCGGGTACCATGCAGCTGGTGCTGGATTGCAGGTGAACGCCTGTTGCCTGGCTTTCCTGAGCTACCTCCTGTACCGGTAGCTACCGGATGTTCCGCGCCGTTATTCGAGAATCGAGATGATGGGATGGTAAGCTATGACAAATGACTGCAACAGTACGGAGTACACGAGTACAGAGTACAGTATTGTACATGAACTTCTACGTTGACGTGGCACCAGCGGCTCTAGTGCAATAGATTTCCCCTGAGACTGATATAGAACACAACGTGACCATATATAATGCAACAAGACAAGTAAGTATAAGCTACCTTACGTATGTTGGACAAAGGAAATCTCATCTTGGGAAACGTGGATGATGGCTTCCTTCTTGATATGTTATGTTATGGCGTGTTACCATGGAGAAGTACGATGGTACCAAGGAGAAGCTTCCGAGGGGAGTACTCTGTACAAGACCAGTACAAGCAAGGCCACGACGAATCGGTAGATGTGACGTGCCACCTGTGTAAGTTAAAGCACGTTGCGCCCAATTGGGCAGCTATTACATATATAAGGCCAGGATGTCTCGCGGGGCGTTCTCAAACATAATGCCTTCCTTACGAGTAAAGATAGTAACAGCGTGGAAGCGGTTTGAAAGGGGGTTCAGATTTATGGAACAACAGCAATAACGGTTAAGGACTCGGAACTCCCCATGCGCCGTGCGAGTGAGTGGCCGCGAGTGCAATACCCGCTATATTTCCGTAGTACGAACCGTACTCCGTATATACTGTACGAAATACGGTACTATACTATACTATACTATACTATACGGGACGGGTCGCCCCTTTAAATTAAGGATTCTTCGGCTTGGGGTCCGCGAGCATGGATGTGTAGATGGGTACAGTAGGTATGAACGGCCGAAGATGCCATGCCGTACTCCGTACGAAGGGTACCTCCGTACCGCCCCGCCGTTTAGCCAGCCCGTGACCCGTGACCTTCGCGCCTTGCTTGCTCCATGCCATGCCCCTTGTCAAATAAAGGTGCAGGAGCTTACCTTTGTTGGTTGTACTTTGGTCAGGGTGGTCAGAGTGTCCACCGGGGTTCACCGGATCGACATCCCGTCCCCTCCCCGTTTTCTCACTGCTTACGGAGTACGGAGATACTGCTACTGCTACTGCTACTGCTACTGCTACTGCCAGTCCCTGGGCCAGTCCCTGTTCCAGTATTCCCTTCGTACCATCGTACCAATCCTAGCTGGACTGAATTAGCTGACCACTTACTCACTACTGGAGCTTTTCCCAACCCCCATCCACCAGATCCATCCTGTCTATCGGTTGGTTGTTTCCTTGTTCACACTTACGTGCATGCACAAGCGCCCCCGGAACGCAGCCGCGGCCGGAATATTACCCTGTTACCCTGCACTATTACTTTCTGCAACTGTGTGAGCATCTGGGCCGACATCACTCATGTACAAGAACAAGTCTTGTCCTGCTGGGGAGGCGTCGCCTTCGCCATCACCATCGCCATCACTGTCCTCCATGCCCTTTCCCCGCATCAAACCCAACGGTTAATCCCCATCCCCAGGTTTGATTGCCTTTTCCCTGCCTCAAATCATGTCCAACGACTGGGCTGCCCATAAGGCTGAGATAAAGCGGCTACATATCGACGAAGGGAAGTCTGTAGAGGAGGTTCGAGATATATTGAAAGCCCGCCATGGCTTCCGCGCGACGTATGCAATCCTTCATCCTCGAGATGAAGTATGTACTAACCAAGTCCTCGTAGAACACGCGCATACCGTGTGAGAATCGACCAATGGACGCTTCGAAAGTATAGAACAAGGAAAGAGCGTACCGTTCAAACCAACCCGGTGCAAGAGATCTCTCCTTCTCCCATTTCCGCCTCCACAAGCAGCGTGGGGTCTTCGTCTTCTCCAACTTCGCAATCCCTCGATACCTTGTTTTCCGAGGCAGGTATACTGTTACCTTCCAGACAGATGAAAGCTTCCGAGGTTTTGCCTTTGATACAAGGGCCGCAAGCCATATTTTGGGCCATTGAAGTCCTACTCTGGAAATGGCAACCCGGTGGAGAGTATCTAAAAGCGCTTACGCAGCTTCTTCAACATCAAGAGCACCGCAAACATGTAATGCGATGTACGGACGATGGCAGGCCTCTGTTGTTCCAGTTGATCGAGGATCTTGTTCCTCCTGAAGAGCAGCCCGATGTTGGAAAGGTACTGCTGCACGCCGATCTATCGGTCCAACATTTGGTCAGCGACCCCCAACCCGACGCACCGTGGTTATTAGAATGGCACGCAGCTTGCCAGGCGACCAATTTGGATCATGCCAAGGACTTGTTATTCGACGAGGAGAATGTCATTTCGTCTACTGCCGGCCACTTATTTCTAGACTGCGCGCGCGTAGTCATTGCAGAACGCCTCTTGCAACGCCTCATCAGAAGAATAAGATTGTTAGGGTTGGATAGTGATCTTCCGTCCGTTGTTCCCGATGACCCAAATGGTCCGAACGAAGTAGAAATGTGCCGACGAAGCTACCTCAAGATCCTTGCAGAGTTCCATCACTCGACACTCAACTTACATCCCTCTTTTTACAAACACGCCTTGGAGATACTTGGAGAAGGCAACGATCAATCTAACAAGCACCAAAGTACCGCGAGCTTAAACATTCAAGATTACCGGCACAAATACCTTCAACTCGAAAGTACGTCGGACTATCCTGCTGGAGACTTTGAAGACTTTGAAGATAGTCCTCAAAACATCAGAGAAGGTAGGTCTTTCTCCAAGGCAGTACTTGAACCTTCTAACAAAGCTAGGCTCCGTGGACAGCCAAGTCTCAACACACTCGTCACTCACCTCAGGACCACAATCAATTAGTGGTTTACATTTCGCCACCCCTGGTCCTGAATCAGAATCTCGGGATTACCTCGTCGGTTTCAAGAAGAAAGACCCCCAGTCTGCTACTCGGCGTGCCGTCAGAGTCTTGTTGAGCAAGTGGAGATCTTTGAAAGGTTTCAAAAGTTTTGCTCATGATTTGCTCATACGGGACGGCGCGATCAGCGATGGAGTTTTCATCTTCGAATCTACGAGTTCTGATGACAACCTCTTCGACGTGCTCCGCGAGGAGGCTCAAGAAAACGAAATGATGCTATTTACCGAGGCCCTTTTGATGACATTCTCTACTATCAACCCCGATCGCTGCTACTTGCCGGACACGTTGAAGTGGTGGATGTCCCTCTACACTTCACCATCTTGGGAAGACTTTCAACAAAAGATCGACCCCAAGGAGGTTGAGATTCGTCTTGGAAAGGCTATGTCTCCATCGGCAGTCAGACTTGTTCTCGACGCTACGGTTCATCTCGTTGGTGAACGACTTCTGGGGGCTTTGAATGCTGAGATTGCCAAGCACCCACGAAAAGACGACACCAGGGATCACATGCCAAGAAACCGGCTGCAACAGCAATATATGGCTATATTGGGGGAGTTCCAGGAGCGAGATTTAAAGGTAGATCTCTCATGGCGGTCGCATGCATTGAATCACTAGTGCTTCGTTTGGGATTAGGTTTTATTATCGGTATATGAACAGAAAGGGAACATTGAATAGGAGTTGATCTTGATATTAGCGTGGAGGGAGCTTTTGAAATTTTAGCGAATTTGTTTCGACGATGAAATTGACCTTTCCCTATTTTAGATAGTACTTTTGTTTGACTACAATCTAGTGGCAAGCAAGAAGAGCTTTCCATGAGTTCAGTATTTGCTTACTCATCGATGAGCTATCCAAGTGAGAAGAACAAAGTTCTGGACGAATCATGATGGACATGGGGAAAGTATAACTCGACTTGGCCAGATCTCTGTCTGTCTCGAGGAAGCAGGTACCCGCACAGCTTCCCATTTGGTCGTAGCAGAGTAGCTTTGGCGACACAAAAGAAGACCCCTACGGAGAATCAATGTGTCACCTACCTTACCTTACCTAGTACCAGGTACGAGTACTGCGAGTGGATTGATTAATAATTGTGGTGAAACGTGAAACCGTGAAACTTAAATCTAGCCAGGCAGGCAAGGCAGTCAGCCTATAATTAAATCACGCCACATGGTGAGTGAGTGACATGACAGGACAGGTGAAGTAAGGTACCTACCTACCTACCTTACCTGGCGTATCCACGAGTCTACTGTACGGGTATTCGTAATGCCACGGGATGGGATGGATTGTACAGTAGGAAGGATCTGGTAGGATCTGGTACCCGGCCCTAGCCTGGACCTAGACCTAGACCTACTGTAGACCTGGCACAAAATCTGATCTAATGCACCTCTCGGGCCGCTCGCTCTAGAAGAAATGTCCGAGCAAGGATGGATGGCCGGTAGGTAGGTACAGTACAGCAGTACACTCAAATAGCCTTTACTGTATGGAGTACGTATAGTGTAGTGTAGTGTGCTAAGTGGATAGGGATGGGGATGGGGATTCTCCATGCTGCATATGGAATAAGTCCGATAGAGTTTATTTGATTCGTAGATCTACCTCAGGTACGGGATCTAGGGTAGAACTTAGAAGAAAGTTCTCTTACTGTACTGTACTGTACTGTACTGTATTGTACCTCCGTACTGTACGACTTGTCGAGGGTCCATCGACACAATTAGCCTGAGCCATGGGCTACAGTACGCATTGCGTTTTTTTTTCTCATTGGCAAGCAAAGGCAAACAAACAAGCACAATTACTAAGATAAGACAGCAGCTTGCTTACCTACTGTAGCTACCTCATGTTTCAGATTACCTTGCATGGATGGAAGGAAGGAAGAAACACCCGGCACTTGTATAGGAGACTACTTACTGTAGGGGTAGAGTACCTCGTACCTCGTACTGTAGAGTAGAGTAGGAAAGGATGAGTACCGGGTAGCGAATCGACAACTGACAGCACAGAGATAAGGTTGCAGACCTAACTTGCAGCAGATCATCCCGGTGCCGGAAGCCACAGGGCTACATACCACACCCTCGGGATATGCTTTTGGTGTACGAAGTACTGTACTACGGAATGCGTTTTTCTTGTGCGACGACGTAAAGGTATGTATGGTATGATATTATCCGAGAAGGTGGGAAATTGATGAGGAAGGAATACGTAAGGTATGTATGTAGGTACCTAAGGTACTTTTGCATCTCAACAATGTATATTGACAATAAGCTGTGCTGTGCTGTGCTGTGCTGTGTTTGGAGTGTGAGGTGAGGTGGTGGTGCGAGGCGAGGTGACGTGCGAGGCGAGGGGCTGGGCTATCTATCGTGATGTACTACTGTACGAGTACAGCGTGGGGATATGGTTTCACAAGCAACGCGATTGATAGATAACATAACAACGTATCGTATGGTATGTATCGTGCGAGAAAGTTTCAGATGCTGACTTTGCTATATAGTGTAGTACGTTGTGTCTCTTTTGGTTGAATGCATATGGCCAGTGCAATTAATTGAATGCAAAGTTTGAATCGAGCAGCTAAAAAACCTGAGCTTTGAGTAGAGGGATGCTTCTAAAGCCTTTATCCTCGAACCACAGATATTATATCATATTATTTTTCTCAATACCACTGAAGTAGTGGTAACAACCAGTGGAATGGCGAGTCTGTCCTCAGATTCATCTTCTCAATCGAAGTGGTCTTCGCAAACCGAAAAATCATCAACGCTCCAACAACCACTCACCCCTTCCAGTCCGGCCCCAAGCAATCACACGGTGCCAGCTTCTACGAAATCTTCACACGGAACATTCTTAGAAGCAGATCAAGTCAGGTCCACAGGCGAAGAAGACCTCCTCGTGAATTCCTCCCTGATGTTCTTCAGCACGCGCCCCGACGCCTCGAGTCTGCACCTGCTAGCCAACACCCCCAAACTCGAACCGCAAGCCCTAGAAATCCTCCTCAGGAACTGGAAACCCGGCGGCGAACACCTGCGGTACCTTCACCACTTCGTGCAGAACAGCACTTGCTGCACCGCCATCCCAGTCGTGAACTGGACACGCTGGTGGGGCACGGACGAGACGCTCTTCGATCTCGTGGACAATTTCGTGAGCGAAGAGGAACGGACAGTGGTTACGAAAACCCTGCTGGGCGCAGATATGAAATTCCAACGCGATTTCACGCGCCTGCGCGCTTCGTGGGCTGATTCGTGGCGCTTGGCGTGTCGGCAGCATAGATGGGCGGATGCGAAACAGCACTTGCTTGGGTTTGGAGTCAACACTCTTCTAAAGGACAGCGCGCTTTCGGTGGTGGCGGAGGATTTTCTGAGTAAACGACATGATGCGCTGGAGACGTGGAGGATAGGCAGCAGTAGGAGCTTGGAGGGTACGCCTCAGGTGTTCCCGGTTGAGGATCGAGATGAGTTTTTGGGCATCTTGAGAGACTGCCGGGAAATGCGCCTTGATGTTGCCAAGTCTTGGTATGAGTATGGTGGTATGCCTTGGTTGAGATGATAGTATAGTGCAGTGTAGTACGGGGACGAAGATGAAGATGAAAAGCGGGTTGGATGAGGCTGTTTGTTGGGCTGAGAAGAATATGAATCTTTGAAAAGTTATTCTTATCCGACTGACTAGATTTCGGCTTTATAACCTTTATCATGTTATCAATCTAGTAACCAGCACCCGTTATCAGTCTGCCTTTCCGTTTTCGCCCAAAGAAGAAATATTGGCACTTTGGCGGCGCTCGCTTGGTACCTGGTGAGGACTTGGCATCTAAGGATGCAATCTGAACGACGTGGTCTTGTGCGAGTGGGCGACTCGGTCATGTTTTTCTCTAATTTTACTTGTCTGCTCTTGTAACACAGCCCGAAGCCTTACGAGACATACCTACCTAGGTACGGCCAATTGTTTTTCACCGGTAAATTGCTTGGCAGGCGACTCTGTTCTTTTGCTCCATACTGTGCCTTACCATATAGTACATTCAGGTAGACCAGTCTCATTTCATCGAGGGAGTGTGGCACGGAATATGAAGGATGTGTATAAGTTGCACGGGAAACCCCTCGAGAAAATGAAGCTCAAAGGTAGAATTCGTTCCTTTTTAAAAGATCCCTGGCCTCAAGTAAGGTACTGTAAGCGAGCTAGAAATAACCATGTCGCTTCTTAGGAATCTCACGCTGTTGCTAGCCGCGTTTGTCCTCCTCATTCCTTCGGCGGTGGCAAGAGCAGCTCCATTTGCCTCACTCAGCACGCGTAATATGAGCGTTGAAGCCGTCGCTTTGCGTGTTTTAATTGTAGGAGACTCGATTACTCAAGGTCACGAAGGAGACTACACCTGGCGATACCGCATATGGCAATGGTTCCAAAGCCAAGGTACCTGATCTATCTCTGATTGCGGCTGTATAAAATCAATACATGCACTAATACCTATCATAGGGGTTTCGGCTGATTTTGTCGGTCCTTGGAAGGGAACTAGACCCCAGGATAATTATACAGCACCTCAACCTCCACAGCTTCAAGGCACAACACCTCCTGCTGATCCACCACTCACCCCGACTGGCGGTGCTATAACCACTGGAGGATATGCCCTTGATGTTGACCAAAACTTCGACTCTGATCACTATGGTGCTTGGGGACGTGCAGCAGCACAAGACAAGAATCTAATCAACAGCATTGTCACCACATACCAGCCGGACTTGATCTTAGTTCTCCTTGGTTTCAATGATCTCGGTTTCGCCATCAGCAGTCCGGCGGGGTTGCTAGATTCTATGAACACGTTTATCACACAAGCTCGGGCTGCCAAGTCAAACGTCAAATTCGCTGTGGGAAATGTACCACACCGAACAGCCCTCACTGGCCGTGATGATCTACCAGGCAATATCGATCAGTACAACCAGTTGCTCTCATCAGCGATACCGTCATGGAGCACGGCTACTTCTCCAATCGCACCCGTTCTCATGCGGGAGAACTATGCGTGCGAGACGACTGGCTGCCCTGCTGGTTACGACGGGCTGCATCCGAATGCCCTCGGCGAGTACCAGATCGCGCAGGCCTTCTCCAGCGCATTAGTGAGCAGTCTTTCCATTGGCACGAGCGCGCTTTCGGTTCCTGCAAGTGTCCCGACCCGGCCTACTCCGGTTCCTTCTAATTTCAAGGCTGTGACGAGTGGTTTTGGAGTAACGGTTACGTGGGATTACACGTACGGCGCGATTGGTTACGAGCTCGAGAGCAGGACTGCTGGTGGTAGTTTTGGTAGCCCGGCCCTTCAGAATCCAAACCGTTACGACACCCAGGGGGCGACTGACGGCCAAACTTACGAGTAAGTAACCCTTCTGGGCGGATATCTCCTATTTCGAGCTTTTAAGATCCTTTTCAGATCTAGCTACCTCTACAATATTCTCTCAAACCCGACTTCACATTTCTCAGACCCCCCCTAAACCGAATTTATCAAAAAATACTGACCCCGAGTTCTTGTCCATAGGTATCAAGTTCGCATGGTCTATGGTGATGCCAGGTCAGATTGGACGGCAATAGCTTCAGCCGTCGCGCACCCGCAAACCCCCAAGCCTCCAACAAGCATCACCACCAGTCCAACGACCACAGGCATAGACATCACCTGGGTATCCACTGACAGCAGCGTAACAGAATGGGGCATCGTATTCTTCGACACCGGCACATCCGGCGCCTTCGTCGGCGAGATCGGCATCCCCGCCAGCGCCAGCACAGCCCATCTCGATAGCCTCAACTCCGGCCACCGCTACATCATCCAAGTAGTCGGCTACAACTCATACGGGCGCGGCACTGCAGCTGGCGCCCGAGACGTGATTGTGGGTAAAGGCACCCCGCCCGCGCCGACTAATTTCCAGATCACGTCGACAGACCCGACCACCATCCAACTGGATTGGTGCGGCTCGGCAGACGCAGTCGGATACCATTTCTGGCATCGCAGAAGCGATACTGCAGGAACCGTGCTGCAGACCGATGATTCGTACACCTCGCAGACGACCTACGGAGTCGCGTACCTGATTCCTGGGGTCTGGAACTATGAGTTCTGCGTCAGTGCTTTTAACGGGAATTTGGAATCCGGGTTGTCTGCTTGCTTGACTGCCGCTCACCCCGTTGCTGTTGTAGGCGGTCCGGTTGGGGGTTCGGGCTGTTATAGTGGGAGTAGTATTAGTTCTGTGGCAAACGACGGCGAAGCTTCTGCTTCTGCTTCTGCTTCCGTGGAAGATGGGGATTTGGATGCGTTGCCGACCTCTACGTCGTCTACGGTACTGGAGGGGGTGCCGACGGAGACTGGGGGTTATGCGTGATCTTAAAGGTGTTACTTACGATTTCATGTGAACATGTCTTATCTATTCTATTTTCTTGTCTGTTGTTGTTATCACTAAAGAAAACAAAATTTTCTTATATTTAGATAGATCGACTATATAGAAGACTGATACTCCGTACCAAAAGCAAAGCCAACGTACGAATCCACGAAACAACTCGTGAAAATGTCCTGGTGCGGGGAGACCGAGACCAGGAAGACGGAAGCATCCCAAGAGGACTACTCGTATTGTAGAAAGCCGGCGAAATCTTTTCTGCGTGCACAGTATTCACAAGAGGCCGGTGAGGTACATATACAGGTAGGTTGCCCCCGGCAATATTATACCTGCTTATTTCAGGGGCGAGTGGGCGGGGGCTGGTGCAATATAGTGCTCCTCGATCGGTAGTAAATTTACAGGTTCCGTTCTTATAACTGAGTTCAAAGAAGGCAACTAGGTATGAGTAAGTTGAATTGAATTAGGAGCCAGCGCCTCTTATTCAGAACTATGCCTAGAGTTCTTTCCCAGCGGGAGGGAGGGGTACGGAGTATGGCACTATGTACTTTAGAACCGCATCCGCCAGCTAGGATTGAAACTAAGTTGTGTGAAGGTACGGAGTAACCATCTCTGGTACCACGAGAAACTAAGAAGTAAGGATATTCTTCACACCCTTGCATGGGGATGACCTGCGAGTATTTCGCCAAGTGATTGGCCAAGATAGGCAGTACTACTGCTCTGTGAGAGCTAGGTTTTTCCCCGTTGCTAGCCTAGGTCCCGCGAGTCAATAAATGTTTCTTCGATAGTCCATTCGTCTTCTTTATGCTCTGCCCTAGTACCGCTCGATAATCCATTCCCTTCTCTCCTCCGCCGACATGCCAGCCAGCAATTCAAACTCCGCCTTTTTAACCTCCTGGTATCTATCCACCAACGCCTTCCCTAGCAACGCAATCAGAACCTCATCATCATCCAGCGCCTTCATAGCCTCGTCAACATCTTTCGGCAACTCCTGGCTGATTCCCAAGTTTTCTCTTTCATTCGCACTCAGACTCGCAGGATCTGCCACGCAGTCCCCCCACGCCATCTTCTCCTTCTCAATAAAGCCCTTTGTCCCCGCAGCGAGAATCGCCGCTATGGCTAGGTAGGTATTCGCGAGCCCGTCCAGGGATTTGAACTCCCAGTGCGAGTCGGCGACTTTCCGCAACGCCGTCTCGCGGTTCTGCGTCCCCCATGCTACCCAACGACCACCAGCCCAGAAGCCGTCGAGCACACGGTCAAAGCTGGCTGGCTTGCTGTACGTGAATGCTATGATGGCAGGAAGATGCTTCAAGAACCCCGCATAGAACGCCTCGTACACCGCAGGATCGTTCCCATTCGGCGACGCGATTGATATGTGCACGTGTGCTGCAGTGCCTGGTTGGTTGTCAAAGGGCTTCGGGAAGAGAGTTGCGCGCAACGAGTGGTTTGCAGCTACCGTGGTGATGATTTCGCGGGCTTGGAGAAGCGTATCGACGGCCTCGAGAGGGGGGAGGGGTGGCAGCACGAATTCATATTGTCCGTCTGCGCTTTCTGCATGCCATTGTTCCAGAGATATCCCGGCTGATAATAGAGTGTCGTAGATCTCGGTCAGCAGATCCAGCTTCCCGCTTCCATGGAGAGCACGAGCGGAGCTCCAGACATGGCTGCGTGACTCGGCCATTGGCATAAAAGCGCCTTCGGGAGAGCGGGACATGAAGACTATTTCTACTTCGAAGCCCATCAGGAACTGTAGACCTTGGGATTTGGCTGTCTTGATGGTACGTCGTAGCAGTGATCGAGGACAGAGGTCTACTTCAGAGCCATCGTCTTCGCGGAACTCGCATTGGACTGAAGCAAAGCCCTTGGTCGGACCTGGACGAAGTGATGAGAGCATGGCCTGGAGTTTGTATTCGCCACTCGGGGTGAGTCCAGGGATCAGGCTATCATTTTGAAGCAATCCGAGAGCAGCCTTTGTTATGCCGATTTGGAGATGGTTGTTTGCTTGTAGAAGACTGAGTGCTCGTTTTGCAGGTATTACTCGCAGTCGAAGGGTTGATGTGTAGTCTAGGTATTGCAGACGGATGAATTTTGTAGCTTGATGCCGCTCCATGAATGATTTAAGGACTTCAAGATCTTGAACCCCTGATCTAGGACGAAACGATATCGAGCTTGGGGGAAAAGCTTTCAAGGGGAGTCTAAGGTCATATAGATTGTTTGATGTTGTGAATAGGATATTTTCTACTGCTTTAATGGCTTGTGAAATCGTTAAAGCATTTTTTCGCACGTATTCGGGTAGGACCTGCAAAGTTAATTAGGAAATAAGTGATGATAGAGCAACTCACTACTTCTAGTGCTTCTCGGACTTGAACAATGGCTAGAAGATAGGTTTCCGGAAACCTGAATGACGTGTTAGTATAGTAAAAGCTGTACCTTAGGGTAGAGGAGCAACTGTTTCGGGAGCTTGCATGTGGTCTCCCGAAACAGTTCCGGGCTCCTTAGCTTCCGTAGAATAAAACAGCTCTTTTGTATGAGAATAAGCTCACCAGTGACCGTCTGTACTCCACAGAATCTTCTCCGTCGGGCAAAGCTCCAGAATTTCCCGGAGCACTCGTTCTTGTCCTTCTTTGCTCACCATAGGAAACACTTCACCGATATCTGCATACACATTAGCGTAGACGGTTGCAAGGTATCCCGCCTCTTGGGTCCATGGATAACTGCCATGAAGGAGAACAATTGGAACTTGGGGGTATTTTCTGATAAAATTCTGAAGGTGCGAAGAAGACGATCGAGTGAGTGTGATATCATTGTCGCCAAGCCCAGTATGAAACTGGAATGGCTTCTTATGCCCATTACTCTCTATGAGCTCCGCAGTCAAGTTCACCAGAGACCAGTTGATGAATTCGCGATCGATCCTCTTGAATTCGGTGACACCTTGAGCCTTCAAGCCAGAGAAAAGAGCCACAAATTCGGACATGAATTCGGAATCCGCACAAGTCGAGATATCCAGTCCACTCCGGTAGCAAACAACAGACTTGAACCCCACAACCTCCGGGTCGTTGATGAAATCTCTAATCGCTTTTCGAAAGAAGTGTTTGAACGTTGCAAATGCATCTCGGGCTCCAGCTAGCCGATTCTTCAACAGCCCGTCGATGATCTCCTCCGCCACCTTTTCTATGCGAACAATCCTCTTGCATTTGCTCCTCGTCAGTTGATCGTGCCATTGATAAGCAAAGACCTCATCTTTCCCATCCAACCCATCATCAACGAGAATTGTTTCAATACCTTCCAAGCATCTCTTCGCCCAAGCATGACCCAGCCTCGCCTTTTCTATCTCAGTAGCCTTGACGATAGCGTCCCATTTGGCTTCGCACCCGAGGATTTCAGAAAGCTGGTTGACGGCCCGGTTATGTGAGAGACTGGATGGGGTGGCTTTAATAGCCTTGCCGTGTGCTTCAGTGGTGATTGCGAGGAGGTCATGTTTGGTCTGGGCTGAGGGTGTAAGCAAGGGGTGGGCGTGGTTGTCGATAATTGGGGTTGTGTGGATGGCTTTGATAAGATCGTCCATCGACAGCATTGTGCCGGATTCAAGACTGAGTATAGTTGTTCTCAAGAGAATTTTCTGTGATCTTCACACAACGTCTTCAGATGGCCATGGTAGTATCAGAGAAAACGGGAGGTTCTCAAGTCCCAGCCAGCCGCCTCACCGCGCCGCGTTGTTGCCGCCGTTGTTTTATCACACAGGAAAAGGTTGGTTTCACTACGGCTCGACACGGGAAAATGGATAACTCTGATTCGTGAGATGTGATGCAAATGAAGGTGACATGGTTGTGTAAGGCTGAAGATATGATGACGAGAGATTGTGGGGCAGCTGAGACAGCTGTATAGTACAAGTACACGTGACTACCAATCCACAACACGCTATCATAGCTCTTGTATCATTTCAAAATCCAAATCCAAATAATGTATCAACTTCAGACAAGAACGTGGATGCTCCTTTGCCATCTTTTTTGCATCGAAACTGTCAGGAGAAATTGGTGCCCGGGTTGGCGTCTTAACGAAAGGTAATACCGCAACTACTACATTAAATACTAGTGATTTGTTCGACTCTGTAATGGAGATAATGGCGAAAATTCTCAAGGTTTTCCTGCGTTTCTGTCTTTTATCATGATCTCAAATTAATGGATTTTACACTTTGCGAATACGCTAACCGCGTTAAGAATTCACCAAAAGGGGGGCCTAGCGGGGGAGAACATCTAGGTATGTATTGAATACTAGTGTTTCTAATCATCAAGTGAGAAGAAAAATGCTGGAGCCACAAATACAAATGTTTCTTTGCACATTAATTCAACTTTCTACTTGTGTATGACCAACTTATCCTTTATTTTAGTTATTCACATGACTCGAGTAAAGGTTTCTCGATTGTCTGCTAACATTTCCCTTTTCCTTTATCATTTCGTCTTTCCGAGCTTTACTAAATTCTGCTTCGGCCTTTACGATGGGCTTCGATTCTAGTGTCCGCATTGTATGCGATCTATAAGTGTATATGCGCAACATTTTAATTAGCACTAGTATGCATACGGTAAGTCTCTATGTGTCATCGCAGCACCCCTCTAGCCTTACAAATCGCTGCTTTCTTTAATTTGCCCCGCAGCATGCACCTTTATCCATCCCGCGATACAGTATACAGTTTTTACAGTACTAGAGAAGAGCCATCTAGCACATTCTTTCGCAAGTCTGCACAATGGAAATTTCGGAGATGGCGGACGGACTCCAAGCCCTAAGTCTCTTAGACCCCGAATATCTCTTGCTTTGCCCTAGTGGTAAGAAAGCTGGCTTCGAGAAAAGTTCAATGATGTCCCCCGCTATCTATTCCGAGTCTTTACGCCAAATTCACGCGGTACAAGTGACTAGTCCTGGACAAAGTCTATAGATGCTAGAAGTGGTACTCAAACCAGAAAATTGGATATTTTTGCAAGGGAAAACGATAAGCAAGTGGCAAGCATGCTGCATAGGCATCTCTAGTGGTATGACTGCAGTTTCTTCAACTCGATTGAGGATAGTAACGGCTTCTTTCGAAGATATTATGCTTCGGTCTAGTTGTTCAGGGCTTTTGTGTACATAAGTAAAGAGTTCTTAAATGTAACTTGTGCCTCTTCGTCTGTAAGATCTCGAATGCATTATTGTCTTCAGCATCCCAATCGTTATGCTGAGGTATCAGAAGCGGCTAAAAGGAGATCACAGAAATTGATCTGATAGCTGAGCCGCGTCCTTTAGTCATTTCGGGCAGCATTCTTCTTTTTCTCCAACCAGCTCGCATCGCTTTGTTATCAAGATCCCCCATAGAGGGGAGCTTGTCGTCTGAGAATAGACTGTTGGCGGGTCGGCATTCTCTAGATCAACGATAGTCTTTGCAGGACTGCGATTTCTCGCCCGGGTTGGGCTTTTGATCCAGACCAAGTACTTGGTTGACTCAAGGTAGTGGCGCATGTGAGCTTGGCCAAGGAGGAGGCCGACGTATTATTGATGGATGCCGTGTACGCTGATTCCTGCTTTGCAGCTGCTGGCCTTGTGCGGCTACTAGAGCTTAAAGCGCGGGGAGTCTTAAAGGAATTCATAGCCTGTTGATCCACGATGCATTTTCGTCTTTTCTGGCGAGATTAGAAAACGTCTGTTGAGCATGCTTGTCGCTTTCGACTTGGATGCTGAGGTTCGAGATGGCTAGTGATGGCGACAGTGCTCTCTGCCTCATATGCATGTATGCCTTTGCTGTGAACATCGTCCAGCCAGCCGTCGATAATGCTTGCTGGCTGCATTGTGGATAAACCGGATTTGCAGCATATCTGGTACTGGCATATGCGGTCAATACCTGTTGTGGCAGAAACCAAAGGCGGTCTGCCAAACAAATTCGATTACGCACGAGACAGGGTCTACCGGTACTTGTCAGCTCATAATAGTCTAGTGCATGGGATATATACAGCCTAGAGGCATTTTGTACGAGAATACTGTTGACTGTGGTTCACTCTTCCGGAACTTAAACCACGGCGTATAGTTGCCAAGCAATCGGTCCGAGCTTATCATAGCATTCCTCACGCACGGCAGAGGAATGATGGCTGGGTCAAATGGATGGGGGAGTTGCGTCAAGATCTGTCGAGGGAGACTGATGTCAGAATTTGATGAGAATGGCCAATCAGAGACTAGGGAGCTTAGACCGATATACCTCCAGATGGTTGGCGATATAAACAGTGTAAGTTTCGTCGTGGGAATGCACGAAGCATATTCTGCGGAGCTGGCATTCTTTGTGAAGCCATAGTGGTAGCATTTCACAAACCTGAATGATAACCCTTTGACGCACATTCTCGGTGCTATTATTCTCGCCGTTTGCGGATGGAGCTAGGGCGTTTGGAATGCAGATTTAGAATGAGGGAGTCATTTCTCGTTTTAAAGAGATAGTCTAGACGTATATTGAAACGGCCTTCACACGTTCTACTCTCAGCTAGAGATCCTGTTGCCAACCCTATTTACCTGAATGCGGTCGATCGCCTTGAGTTTGTGAGTGGATTTGACATGTCAAAGACCTGCAAGACAGGGCGGCTTGTTGGGAATGGCGGGCATCATATGTAAGTTTTTTTTTGCGAGACATCGCCGTTTGCAGTTTTACCCAGCCCACTGACTTTACATTATGTGCATATATAGTTCGTTGATGAAGCCATCATTGCTGTAGCATAATTCACCATCCTTCTTGCACTTTCTTGCAAGAACTCTTAAAGATGAAGTCTGGATCAGATACAACAAGCGCATCAAGTCTTGCAGGTCTTCGATCTGTTAAATCCACTCACAAACTCAATCAGATAGATCGCGTTCGGGCGACTGGGGTTGGAGATCGGATTTCGCTCCCACAGCTCGTTGTCTGTGGAGATCAGTCAGCTGGAAAGAGCTCGGTTTTAGAAGGTATTACTGGAATACCATTTCCACGCCAAGATGGTGTGTGTACCAAGTTTGCGACCGAGATTATCCTTCGCCATGATCCCTCTGCAAGTCGTATAACCGCAACGGTTATCCCACATGGTTCACGAAGTGAGCAAGACAAAGCACGATTCCACTCATACCAACGCGAATTGGTAGATTTCTCCGACCTACCAAGCGTCATATCAGATGCGGCTTCGCTCATGCGCATTCGCGGACATAACGGCGTCGAGGACGGGCCGGCATTTGGTTCTGATGTCCTCCGAATTGAGGTTGTTGGCGATACTGGACTCCATCTTACTGTTGTTGATCTACCTGGACTTATCGCTGTCACTAGTGATGAACAGACCGACGAAGATGTGAAGTTGGTGGCCAACCTCGTTGATAGTTATCTTGAAAGCTCCCGCACCATTATTCTCGCAGTGATTCAAGCGACAAATGATATTGCCAATCAAAAGATTATTCAGCGCGCTCGGATATTCGACAAAGCTGGGCAGAGAACTGTGGGAATAATCACAAAGGCGGATTTGATCAACAAGAATACCGAGCCTCGTATCGCACTCTTAGCCAAGAACAGAGACACCACAAAACTGAAGCTAGGCTACTTCTTACTCAAGAACCCAAGTCCATCTCAATTAGATGCGGGCATTTCTTTGGATGACCGCAAACGAGATGAGTATCAATTCTTCTGCTCATCAGCTTGGAAAGAGCAACAATTGGATATGAGTCGAGTCGGCATCGAAGCATTGCGGACGTTCCTACAGGAGCTTCTCGAACAGCACATCGAAAGAGAACTTCCAAAAGTCAGAGTCGAGATTAGGAAGCTACTGCTTCAGACGGAGAGGGACGTTGCGGAACTGGGTGACGAAAGACCAACTGTAGGGCACATACGTATGTTTCTTACTCGGCTCAGCATGAGTTTCCATAGTATGGCGCAAGCGGCGCTTGATGGGAACTATCACGTACCAGACTTCTCTTTCTTCAACAACTTCGACAATCTCGAAAACCCAACACGTTTGAGAGCTGAAGTTCACCGCCTCAATGGAGAGTTTGCAGCTGAGATGCGTGAAAATGCGCAGAAAAGGAAACTTATAAAATCGTCCGTGCCATACAATACCGACCAGCCCGAATGCTCTCCCCAATCTGAATCAGGTTCGGAGTTAGATAATGGCCAAATCCTTGTTAGCGAGAGTGACTTCAATGCCTGGGTAAAGGAGGTATGGCTACTTTCCCTGAATTTGAATTGTGCTTACACTAGTAGGTTTATTTCCGAACACGAGGCAGAGAGCTTCCTGGAAACTACAACCATGTTCTCCTATCAGAACTCTTCCATGAGCAGTCCAGTCGATGGGGCCAAATCGCGTCTGATCATGTGACCCAAGTCTTTCATATGACCAAGGTCTTTGTCGAGAGAGCTTTGCTTCATGTGATCACCGAAGACAAGGTCCGAGGCGAAATACTACAGCATACTGCTCGTAGACTCGAGGATTGCAAGGAGAACGCTCAGGGCGAACTACAAAAGATTATTGACGACGAGAAACATCAGCCGATAACCTATAATCACTATTACACAGACAACATTCAGAATGCCCGTCAGGATTCCCTTAAAAAGGTCATCCAAAGTGCCATGAAGAGTGTCGTAAGTGAGGATTGGAATGGGAAATTTCACGTCAGCAATACCCAAATGGAAGTTGACAAATTGTTGGCGTCTCTTCAAAAAAGAGTAGTTGTCAATATGGACGATCAGGCATGTTCCGAAGCACTAGCTGGGTTGACAGCCTACTACAAGGTATGCACTGCGCAGGATCGAATGCCCATTTATATCACCGGGCGCTAATGTCAGTGTAGGTCGCCATGAAGACTTTTGTTGATAACGTGTGTCGTCAAGTGATTGAGCGGCATATATTGTGCAATTTACCAGATGTCTTTTCTCCTCCAGCCATCATGAACTTCTCTGATGAAGAGCTGACTCACATTGCTTCGGAATCAGAGACGCATCAACGGCGTCGAAAAGCACTTGTTGCGTTGGCACAGGGGCTGAAGGACAGTCTTCTTCATCTACAAAGTTGATACTGAATGCTAGCAAGGTATTCTTTCCAGAACCCCCTGGTGTTTTTTATTTGGTCTACACTCCGCATAATTTTTTCCAACTTGGTTTCCGTCATGCCTCGCACGAATGTTGGAGTTCAGTAGTTCAATGTCACGTACTTGAAAACACACCGTGCCTGTGACCGTGCCTGTGACCGTGTCCCAGACTACTCTGGATGATGAAAATGGTGGCAGTAGCACTCCCTATTGATGGAAGTACTAGATTGCGAAGCATACGGTGCTTTGCTCAGCTCACCTCTTGACAGAACTTCGAGTCAGGGAGGACGAATCAGCTGATCAAAAGGCATGATTCCTCTTGTGACCACAACCATAATTCTCCAATAGTGGCAGAAAGACTTCTTCCCTTTAACCTCATTGACTCCTCCCACGCAAGACAAACGTTCGTCTTCTAGCCGGGTTTTGCCACCTTTGTCTGATTAAGCTTTCCAGGTATCTCTGAGTAGTCCAACCAAAAGCCGAGCAAGAGTCCTTAAATAGCTCTTTAACGGCTTCCCGTTGACACATTGAAGCATCCCGCAGAATATCCCAAGGAAGTCTCCCGGGGTAACCGAGACCAACGGAGATATGGACAGGTATCTTGTCGAGGCAGGCTTGTTGCCAATGACCCTTTTGCCAGGTTCGCCTCTATAGGGGACGATCCCAGCGAAGATAGACTTATTACTCGCAAGCCTACCTTTAATACCATAGTAGAGGGGATGTTCATTTGATCTTCCAGGTGTGGCCTTTATACTATGACTAGTGAGGAAATTTTCACACTCTGATCGGTCCTGATTCCAAACAATAGGGAAGTGACAAAGGAGACAGAGCAAGACCTAATTCTGGCACTAGCGTCGTACTGGCGTCTTTTCTTAATTCTGAGCTCGAGGAAGTTGTCCTCCGCAAGACTAAAACAAAGAAGCGAAACTTGAAGTGTGAGGATACAAAGATTGTGATGACATTTACACAACAACGCTCGGAATCCCGTCTTTCTAAAAAGTTTGATGAATCAAATATATATTAGTCAGTTGTAGAGACACAGCTCATAATATGGGGATATCTGTTTCTCCTGCAGAAAACTCAGAGTGACCAATTCATTTAACTACAATTATATGGAGACACGTCAGCCATCAGCCACGTCAAGGAGTATTAATCACAGAGGTTCAAAGACCCAACGAATGCTTTACTGAGCTAAATGGACAGCTTGTCATTTCGGACTGATACATCCCAGGATTTTCTAGAAAATGTTCACAAAGGGTGTCTAATACAGTGGGATTGATGCTTCGCGTTCGCCCTCAGCCATTTCGAGGGACTTGAGGGGCGCCATAATATCGAATATTTGACCGTATCATTCGCACGCTACGAGTACTACAACTAGCTGCTGTCTCTCAGAATCAGTAAATGATTCGCTTGAAAGCATTCCAGTGAAAAGAGCAACTTGCGACTTCGCAAGATGTGCCGCCCTTCCTAGGTGCTGACCGTTGTTGAGCAGGAAGAGTTGTCGAAAGTGACCAAAGTCAGCACAGAGCTTCAAACTATCAATCACAAAAGCAGCGACTTGAAAACTAAGGCTACAGCTTGATGAAGATTTAAACTAATCATATAGGGCTTAGTGCTCATAAGAGCGTGGCTGATACGAACGTAAAGACAGTAGCAAAAGAGGACACTGCAATCGAAGCCCACTGTACAGTACCTCAGTATGAAAGAACATGATTGCTACAAATTGAGCGAATGCACCATCATCATTAGTCTCGAAGTTCCATTCGTACGCCCTTAGCGCGATGAGAAAGGATCTTTCTTTATCCCGAAGGAAGCTTTTGTGTCGCACGAGAGATTGGCTTCTTTGGCACCAGAGAGCAGATTCGAGTTGTTATAGAGGATTTGGATGATTCTTTGGAAAGTTACAATACAATCGCTGGGGATTGAAATGAGGGCACCTCCAACTGCGCTTGGGTCTAGTTTGGATATTGAGTCATTAGCACATTTTGTAGCATAGAAGATAATTTCGGATATGCAATAGAATGAAATCCTTCTTCGTGTGGCTCACAAGGAATATACATCAGCCTTGCAATCACTCTTTTATTCTTATACAAATCCATGATTTACAAGCGGCTTCGAGAGGAAAGAAATCAATACTTGATTCCAACTAAAGCAAACTCACTCACAGATCTCCATACTTCAACCACCCTCTGGTGCCCCTATATTTCAGCCGCACGGAACTGCTATATTAAGTCTGAATTCGAGAAGATAACGCAGTTCAAAGAGGAAAAGTTGCTCCTTGGCTAGTATCAGAACTTGCTTGCTTTGAATTATGTCTCAGCTGCCTACCTACAGATATATACAAGTACAGAGAGATGATATAATATAGAGATAGATATAAATATGCCTCCCTCCGTTGCCTTACCTTGCGCCATGCCATGCCATGCTCGAAATGAGGGTATATATCAGGGAAGAAATAAAATAATCCATCCGTCCTTCTGCCATCATATCGTTTCATATATCTCTCCTTCATAAGTCATTTCCCCGTATATCATTTTGTAAATGTAAATGTTGCGTTGAGGTGAGGTTCGCCTCAAGTGATGTGCGTGGGTTATTGATGATGTTCTCCTTCCTCATCAATACTCCTTACAACTGGACTTGAAGGATCAACTTGAATGCTCGGCAAGTTACTTAACCTCAAACTGGGTAGCTGAGGTGTCCCACCTACACCCCTCGAACTCCCACTCCCACTTCCACTCCCACTCTGACTTTCAAATAACGCTCTCCCCTCTCCCCGCTCTGCCACCGGACTAGTATAATCCGGCGGCGGCCCTTCATATTCCTCGGAATGTGGTGTTTCTAGAGCAATATTCTCATACTCCGGTGGACTATTCGGTGGCACATCCTCATGCTCAATCATCTCGGGACTACTGCCCGCCAAGCCCTCATTCTGGCTCTGTCTCGTACTGGCTCTCGTTAAAGGGCTTTCCGCTCTCGCGCGCGGGAGCCCCGGAGATGGGAAATCAGAGTTATTCGTATCGATACTGATAACCGAACTCGCAGATCTATCACGACGGTGATAATGGCTGCTCGCAGCAATGCTAGCTGCATCGCCTAGCAAGCCCTCACGCTCGCTCTCGATACTGCCAGCACGCAGCCTCGTGCCATCATGCCTCGCAACACCTAGATCCGCGTAAGAAACCGATGACACGGCCCGCGAGCGCTCCTTCTTAACCCTCTCATGCTCCGCCCTCAACTCCTCCAAGCTCCTCCCCGCACTCGCAGCGTTCCCTGCGCGGGCCCTCGCTTGAATCTCCCTTAGCGCCGCAGTATCGCCCCTCTCCCTCGCCTCGCGTCGTTGTTGTCTCCTCTCTTCGCGTTCCTCGTTTTCTCGGCGACGCGCTAGGCGGACTTGGTATAAAGCCTCCATTTCGGCTTCACGGTGTGCTTCTTCCTCGTCGATGGTCTCTGGTTGCTCAACCACGACGTCGATGCCACCGCGCTCGCCTTCACGGCCCAGGACTTGCTCGTTGGAGTTCGGGGCTGGGTTATAGGCGGGCAATGTCATTACGCTGCGCACTGAGGTATTGCGGTCAACGCCGCCTGCTGCTGTGGCTGCTGTTGTAGGTATAGTACTCGTAGGCCCAGCGGTATTAACAGAAGTGGGTTGGTTTGAATGGAGTGTTGATATGGGCTCGAGATGTTCGCTTGTGTCGGGCAGACGCCGGTGGGATGACCAGGACCGAGGTTCCCATTTCTGCCAGACTTGCTTGAGGGGTTTGGGTATGTATTTTGGATTCTTGTGTTTTCGGCGGGTTTGGCGGAGGGCGAAGAAGAGGAGGAGGAGGCCTAGGACGCCAGCCACGACTCCGACGATTATCTACAAGTTTTGTTAGATGAAGCTTCCGCGGTGAACTTTGGATAGTCTTACTCCTACGACTGGTGGTGCTGAGCTGTGCTTTGACTCTGGATTCGAGGTAGCAGAGGGGCTAGACGTAGATGTAGATGTTGGCGTTGAAGTGGGAGTTATCGACCCAAGACTCGTACTGCTTGCACCATCTCCACCTCCACCGCCATCATCACCTCCCGCTGGTGGGCCATCTCCTTGCCGTTGCTGCAACACCGATGATTCAGGTAAATGCATTGTGGTTGAAGAAACCAACGCAGGACTCAATCTACGATTGAAAAGCGACAAATAATGTCCACCTTCGTGACGGGCACTGAATGACTTATATCCTGTGCTATTGATCCAGGCTGACGTTTACAGAAATGTTGGAAGGGGATCGGCAGGACTGGGTCGTGAGGTGAGGGTGGTGGTAGCGGCTCAGAATCTTGCTTGCATTGTACCAATTGTATAGTAACAAGGTAGTAGGTATATAAAGCAATATTCGAGCAAATGAATTAATTATTCTGAGGAGATGTTGGCACGGAACCGGGTCTGGTCTGGTCTGGTCTGGATACTCATCAGATGAATGGATGGTGAGGCAACGAGTACGACAACTGCGGCCAGGCCGGACGCTGCAGCTCTTTACAGCGGGGGTTCGGCCATCTCATCCAATAGGAGTCGCGGATTGATTACTAACCCCTGCAGCTAGACGCCCAGATAGTATTTAAAGACGTGGCTGATGTACCCTCCCCCTCCTTTCATCTCGTGTGGCTGCAGCTGCTGCGCAAAATCCCAAGTCCGATCTGATCGCAGCTGCCAAATTTCATAGATAGTTACACGTCCTGCCCGTCTAAGGATGGAGTATAAACTCTGCACTCAATGTTAGACCAGCGAACTGAGGGACGTATGTGTATGTGTATGCGTATCACCTCACGGGCTTGTGCATCGACCGAAAACCGTTGCTCCACGCAACCAACGTCTTTTGCTTTCCGGGTCTACCGGTGTTTATCAGCCGTTCACCGTTCTAGCTTACGAGGTTTCTCAGTGGCGATATTCAGCCTCGGACTTGGAATTAGTGTCCCACGTGCTTTGGGATTAGAGAAAATTGAAAGGCAAGCGCGACTTTGATATTGGTATCGAGCTTGTGAGATGAGGAAGTCCTCATGTTCCGCCCACTTTACTGTTTAGCATGTTCTTCACTTCTTAACGAGATTTTTTTTGGTATTGAGATTTAATTTTTCTATTCTTCTATTCTGTGCAGTCCATTATCTGTTGGTTGCCAATTCGTGAAGGATGTTGTCAGAATTTTCATGGGTATAGTTCACAGTCAATTTGATCCCCAGCGTGAAGGTGCAAAGCAGACGCATTTTCCATATCCAATGTTGTGCCCAAAAGTGTACCACTATCTCCCTTCCATTAGACAACCTTAGCAGCTGGTACACTACTCAGTTGTTTCTTCTATTCAGGAAGGCATACCATTCAGAGGCTTCATCCTCGCAAGCCTAGCATTAACTTCTGCCATAGCCTTGTCGACTGCTTCCCTACTCCCAGAGAATGCGATCTCACGCCCTTCCTGAGGAAAGTCGGCTCTGGAGAGAAGGACTTCGCAGCCGGATTTCCGTGTGATGTGTTTAATCGCCGCACCATCATTACCGCCCAACCACCTATGCTGACGAATCTCAAGCTCAAGAGCTTCATGCACAAGCCCAACACTGTTCACAGTCTTAGGTAGCTCATGCTTTCCCAAACTCACGAACTTGAAGCTCGGCTTATTTTCCCCAGACCATTGATTATGTCCAACACCCGACAAGCTTGCATTCTTGACCTGGCCCATATTTTGGAGAAGCCCCTCTCTAAACCGCTTCTGGCCTCGCGTGATGCCATCAGTCGAGGGGATCCGGAAAGCCGTTCCGTCCGGATCTACGTTTCCTGCTTTAGCCTCCCAGAGATGCGACAAGACAACCCAGTAAACCTCTTTGAGGCCTGGACAGCCCTTCCACAGCGCAGAGCCATTCCAGCTGGAGATGCTTGCATCGAATCCATGGAGTGCCTGAATTGCGGTGACACCGCCGGTAACCCCATACGCCGGGTCATCCCAATCGCAGCAGTTACTGATCCTGCTAGAGCATTGAACAGCAACTCGAGGAATTGGATTCCGATTAGCGGAGGACGTGGAATTTGGGTTGAAGAGATGCATCATCGTGGAGACACATGCAGCTTCGCCGAAGTAGATGATGTCGGCTCCCGGGTTGTAGTAGATGAAATGCTCACCAACCCCGGTGTCGAATGTGCGCAACTCATACACCTTCAATGCTTCGCTTCGAGACTCCACGCAGGCAGATAAGACTGCAGGTGGCTTGCGAGACCTAGGTGCAACGCGGCGTAAGGCACGGTCCCCGCAGATGGGGTAGTTGGTTTGTATTGTGACTCCGTTTCGGACGATGGGTCCCTTCTCGATTTCGATGATGCGTGAGACGGTCATCGCAAGTCTCCAGATCTTAATTCTCAATTCGGCTGGCAAGATTTTGATAGAGCTCTTCCTACATGGATGTTAGTAAACGCCAAGATTTGTATCTCTCAGAACAGTATCATACTTGAGTTTTTCCTCTTTGTTCTTTTTGAATTCTTCCTCTCTCGCTGTCTGAACCGTCGTTTCGTTGCCTTTCTTGCTGCCGATGTCCAGCTTTGCCCCTTGTTTTGGCTTCTGATGATCTCTGGAATTGTTTGGGCCAGTAATAGCACTGGAAGACGATTGACCCGCAAGCTTCATGGCGTCGAGCTTCGATTTAACCTCAGCCATTGCCTTGTCGATACTACTTGCCTGGAAACCCATGGCGGCTGTAGCATTGGGCTTGGATGGCTATTGGTTGAGTCAGTTTGACTAAGTATGAACTGAGGAGGGTAACCTACAATCGCCTTTGGCAAATTGACTACTGGACGATGGCCTGCGACGGGTCCAGCTGGTGTATCAGAAGTGGTCATATGTCCTGCCGAGGCTGGGCTAGCATGACTAGACGCGTTTTCTTCTCTGTGGTCGGCATTTGAGCCAGAGACAGAGGGTCTACCAACATTCCTAGGAATGGCAGGCTACACACCGCTGTTAGCATGTGGTTTAGATGAGTGATAGGACTACGCACGACAATATGAGGCGTTGCCACAGCAGGTCGAGTGACGGCTGATGCTCTGCCAGAAGCTACTGCAACCCAGGAGGTAGTCACATTAAGTTAGTCTCTGGTGTTACCACCGGAGGGGGAGGGTGATACTCACTGCTGGTGCAGGTGCCGCAGGTGTAGGAGCTCTCTCAGGAGCCTGTCCGAAGCTCCCCATAGATGGGAGAGGAGGTTGAGATTGCACAATGCTGCTATTATTAGGACCCGCCGCGCTCGAGTTGTCGATGTTGCGGTTGGTGGGAAGTCTCCCTCTGTTGTTTCTGTTGCGTCCGGCCGTTTTGGCGTCGAATGCAGTATTCGTCCAAGTGAAGACAATAAAGGTTCTCTCAATCAAGATTCAAATAAGAAGAAGGCGGTTGGTGATACATGACGCGTGGTGCGACTATCTGCAGTGTGGAAAATCAAGACTGCCCTTAAAGGTCTCGATGTTGGAATCGAAAGGATGTTTGGAGCGATGGCAGCTTTGATACGCATTCTTAGCGCGAACATGGTCGCCGTCGTCGGACCACGCGAGGCTATTGACAGTAGCAGACCTACTGAAGCTCACTCAATGAGTATTCGTACAGGGATTGGGAATGTGGAAATCACAGATGGGATGTCACGCACATGATCATTCTTCCTGTTCCAAAGCCTTCCTAGGACATGCTTGCTTCAGTGTTCGACTTTCTGGTTCAAATTTCAAATACTCTTGATATACCCACTTATTACTGCAGGGTGCATGGACGTGGGTATGAATGAAGTCTGGTTGCGAATGCTTGCGCACTGTGCCACTGAGGGATACAAATCAGAATAAATTTTGCAGGTCTAAACATATGTAACATTGCACATGCTCTGAACAGCCTAAGATGCTCTCGCGATTATGTCTATTGTTTGTGTATATAGAATCACCAACTCGTTGTAGAAATATGGTTAAGTGATCTCTGAATAATTTGGCCATTCCGCGTCGTGCTGGGGACTCCGATTTGGAAGCTGGTGCTAAATTGTGCAGCACGTAGAGTGAAGAGACAAGCCACGACAGAATAAAAGAAGATGCGTTCCTTATTTCACTGCAAACAACGCTTCTGCCAGCACTCTAGAGAGAATGCCGTTCAGAGACCGTGAGGTTTGGGATGGTCACGTGCTCGTTTAGCTCCAGGGGCTGGCGCTTTGGGAACGCGACGACAACCCATCACCGACCCCGCCCATTGCTCGCACAGCATTCTAGACACCAGCAGATGCAGATACAAGTGTAACATGGCTAGGGCGATCCCATCTACATTGTGTTCTCAGCTTTGTGTCCCTTTGTTGACCGCCAATCGTGAAGTCGATAAAAGAAGGAAGAGGAAGAGAATAGTGACGAGGAAAGTCGACGAGCATGTATAAAGTATCCATCCATCATGATTTTGGTAATACAGCTGTTTGTTCCTCTTTGTAAATTGTTTGTGGGAATCGTAGTTGTTTGTGAAAAGGAGTTGTGGGCTAGGGGACAATCAGCGTCGGTGGTTGTGCGACAAAGGTTTGTGGATTGATAATTTATTTGAGACGGTAGTATCTCTTCTTCTTTGTAGACTGATGGAATAGAGGCGTCTGCGAGAATTTGTAGGTCGGTAGTATAGGAGAGGTTCTTCGTCGCGTGAGTTTTGCCCTATCTTCGTGACAGCGTTTTCAAAGCGGAGGCTTGACTTCGTAGGTATTCCAAGGATCTGCAAGTAAATAATTACTAGTTAGCAATCATTCTATGATAAAGTAATTGTAAACTGAGGTCTTGTTGAGTGTCAGAGCAAACGATGAAGGTTTGCGCACACTGTAGCCCACCGTCGGTTGCTCCACAGAGACCTCGAAATTCCAAGATGATCAAGCGTGCTTTCTAGAAGTCACTGCCCAGGGATCTTATCTTGATGTTACATTCTAAATCTGTAACGGTCGTAGTTTGCTTATTGCGGTCCTGACGCGGGGTTTTCTGAAAGTGATTTGGCGAACGATTGGGGAGAAACAAAGCCGGGCACGGCAAATTTGAAGGATTTTAAATGTAGAAAACATATAGCGAGTCTCTTCTCGGTATACTGTATAAAATGGAAGCTTTTAATAGGTGTAATAGACGTGTTTTGTCGAAAGTTCTGCGAAGTGCCATGATTTTTCATGCGAATTCTGCATCGGATATGTAGACGAGGGACAGGCGTGCAGTTTTGTTTATTCACCAGTAGCTATCTAGCACGCTAAAAACAACATAGAGAACTGCTATCAAAGCCCAGATATCAATCTCTTCTTGATTCCCATTATCTGAACTTTTGCAATCCTCGACGCCATCAACAACAACCTTTTGGCTTACCTTTACCCTAATCGATCATGGCTTGTCTAGAGCTAGTATATCGATGCGCAAAACCCTTGGCCTCAGCCTTATGCTGTCTAGGTACAGATGATCCTGAAGACAGTGTCGAAATGAGAGAAGATGCTCGTTATTCCGCATCATCACAAGGTCCTCCTGTACGTACTTACTTCGATTCCACGCCTTTGCAGTTGCGGCTCAGCTGACATTATATATCATAGTCTGCGACAAAACCTCTCATGTCTACCAATCATTCTACTCCTCACCATACCAACGGCAGCAAAGGTGGCTATATGGCGAATTTAGGTAGACTTCCAATCACAAATGGTGAGATCGTCTTTACTATCTTATATGCACCCTTTCAGCATGCCCAAGGCGTCTACAGACCAAAGGATCTATTCAAAGAATGACTTACGACCCTTGAATCGACGCGACGTTTCTGTGATTTTGCTAAATAAGAACGAAAGCTAATATACCACCTTTCGCAGGCTCTCCGACCAGAAACCTCGCAAGAAAGTGGACCATTTCGAACACAGCTCTGCGCCGATCCTTTGACAACAACCGACCGACGTTGAACTTGAGAAGAGACTTGACTGGTTCGAATGCAGTTCTACATCGATCTTCAAACAACAACCAGTCGACCGAGGCTCAGGCTTTCGCACAGCTTAACACGAGCAATGACAACCTCATAAAGATCGACAAGGATACAAAGAGTGACGAAATCCACGAGGAAAGGTATGAGGAAAGGCATGGGGTCTATAAACACTATTCACTACTTCTTACTAACAAATCCAGGGGCGAATTTTACTTCTTCATCCAACTCCCTTTCGAACTGCAAGCAAAGATCTGGAAGTTTCACATTTACATGACACCCCCTCGTCTTATCGAACTTGAGAACGAAGATGTCATACCTGCGGTCCCTAAGAACAGAGAAGTTCCTCCATTGTTAAGGAAATACGACCCCCTACTTAAACTTCAACATCACGAAAGTGGCGAAGAAACACGGAGGCATTACTATCGACGTGTCAGTGATAAGTCACGAGAGATTCCCGCAGTAAGTCAGCTATGAATCGTCGATCACATATTTCAAATCTTGGGGGAAGGTTTCAACACCGGTTGAGCAGTCTCCTAGTTACGAAGTATACTACCATAGACAATGCTGACTCGAAGTTCTTCTTATTTAGGTATTCAAAATCTGCAAGGGAAGCTACCAGGAGGCACACAGAACTTATGAAAGGAGAACGTTCGACACGGAAGTCGAGTCAAATAATGCCGAATCTAACAGGAATCCAGTCTATTGGCGGCCCGAGATAGACATCGTATACTTCGGCAAGCGATGCTGTACTGCTACACTTGTGTACCTCTTCAATCCTATATTTGGACACCAGTGTCGAGATATTCCGAATATAGCAGTCTGGACCGGTGACAGAAAATGTTTCAGTCATAAGTTCGAGGATGAACCCGGAGAGCCCGTCAACGATTTCATAGCTCTCCATGGCATCGACCGCGCCAATTTCGCCAACGACCTTCGCACGTTCCACAACGGGTGCCCAGGCGTCAAAAACATTTACATGGTTACGGACACGCAGCAATGTCAACTTGCGGGTGGAGATGTGGACCATGGTATTGGCCTCCGCCCTGCTACCACGTGTGGCCTGACGCACAAGCAGAGTTATGAAAGATTCCTTCTAGAGCGAATGATGGATCGTATAGGCGATGGCAACCCCATGTCGTCTCATGATGAGAACCGATGGGTCGGCGACCAATTGCCCAAGTTTCATTTTTCCAGCTTAGCACCACAGATTTATTCTGAAGACTTGGTCTATGACAGCATGGGCGTTGATGACGCAGCCGTCGAAATTCTTTCTCGAAACAACTTGGCTTTCATCAAGTCTTTACAGAAGAAGTATCATCTGACTATGGGTGCATGGGACTCTCCTGGGAAGCTTAAGTTACCCCAATATGGAGATCGTGTCCGGGGCCAATATATATGGGAGATCTGCTTTGCAGGATCCAGGGATGGGATCAGTCGATCTAAAATAGCTATCAAGGAGAAGTTAAGCCAAGAAGGTGGGCTTTGGGTAAATAATAATCAGATTGGTTCTGAGTTTAAGGATTTGGGATGGGAAATTGACGGTTTGCATAAGAGGGACTCTGAGGTCATAGTTCAGCGAAGATGGATTTGAGTTTTGACTAGAATAAGTTTGACAGGCGTATCCAAGAAAATGTATCGAGTACTATAGCCAGAAAAACTTCAGATAAATATATCATCTGGCGCTACTTTCACAAAAAGCTTTACCATTCTTTGTACTAAGAATGAGCTGCAGATAATCCGAATAAACCACTCATCTAACATCTTGAGAGACTGCTGCTCGATATTTTTGCTTAGTTTGCTTACTACCTGCTTTTCAGTCTTCAAGACCTCCTACATCAAGAATTGATTGTGAATAGTTTAGTACACCGAGAGAATCTGACGCGTTTTTCTACTTAACATAATACCGATTGATATATTTATGCTATCATGTTTTTATCTCAATCTGAGAAATTGATAACTTTGGCTGGCAAAGGACAGCAAACCACAGCTCGATAAAGACTTTCGGACTTAATTTATACAGCGCTATGATAAAGGCTTGCTGCCATGATATAGCAAAGATAGCAAAGCAAATAGTAGCTAGATTTCGTAAACAAATTACCGATCTCTCTGGAGCTCAAACGAAAGTTTAGTGGCATGGTGGGCATATATCTCTCCGATATAATATATGACAAGGAAGTCATTGTCGGAACCTAAAGGACAGTGGGGAGTCAAATATGTAGGTCATGGCCCTTCCACTGTATGCTATGGGTTATGTCACAATTCTCGGATTGCCTCGTATTTCAAGATAAAGACTAACTAGGTATATCCATGAAAAGCTCTGTATTAGTAAATGTGAAATTGGCGCCGTGATTCCTAAATATCTTCAATACAAGCTCTATATCTCCTAATAGAAACTATTCGTGTGATACTTCCCTATAGTAGTAAGACTACTTTATCTAGAACTTGTCTGGAAAGATAGATATTAGTCGATGGAAAGCCCTATACTGGGTAGAATATCTATTTAGCAAGAGGTTTTTCTAGGCGCTAAGTGCGTTAGAAATTAGACGCACATGAAGATGCCACGGTGGAAGATACGGAGCCTGTCATCTTATCGGCCTGCTTTCCTGCATGTTTATTCAATTCCTTTTTTGCTTGCTTTTTTACTTCTTCCCCAGCAGCACAATCTTTTTGGCATCCAATTACTTTGGGCGTACTTATTTTCAAAGCATCAAGGTGCCATCCACTTCTATTTAGATCCTGGCCTTTATTCTATTTCGCTATTTCTACTACAGCGAATAACAAGCCATGAGCGAGCCCAGTCTATCTCCTGATAGGAGCGAACTTGATCAGGTATGCTATTTAATACAACGTAAAGCATACTGAGCTATTAGCTAACTCTTGCGACTAAAGGCAACGACCAATCCCGCAGATAATTCCAGTAATAATCCAACATCTTCCGAATTGCAGAACCACGAAGCTGTCGAGGATGAAAACCACCCAGCCCATGGCCAGTCACTGCTGCCGCAGGAGACTCAAGCTCAATCTGAAGACCCGTATGCCAACATGGTACAGATTCAGCCCTCGGTCAACCAAACTGGAGTCCCCTTACAAAGTTTTCACCTATTTGGCAGACTTCCAATCGAACTACGATTCATGATTTGGAATATTAGGGTTGAGATTGGGCGAATGGTGGAATTGGAGGACTTGGAGAATGACTCGGGCGATCGCCGCCGTAAATACACGGTTTCCTTACAGTCTCGAAAGATACCGTCGATGCTTCATGTATCTAGAGAGACTCGCTTCATTGCACTTGAGGCCGGTTACAAGCCCCGGACTTTTGGTTCTCCTGGAGATGCCGTCACGGTATACCTCTTTGATAACGATGTCATTTACTTCGGAGTGAAAACTTGCATTCGCACTTTAATCAACTTCTTTGCTGCTCCTGAGCAGAAAGAGCCTATTAAAAACGTGGCTTTTATCTGCGATGAGAAATATCAGTCTTGCTGCCCTTCGGATTTTGGAGATATATATGGATTTATCCAAATCCTTCAAGGTTTACTACAGCCTACACAGCCAGTATCTGAGTATGGTCAGGAGCTTGAAGATGACCAGTCTGACGATAACGGACAAGGCTATTTGAGTATCCCGTATGACACCTTTTGGGGGTGTACAGGACTTGAAAAGGTCTTAATAATCGTCCGATCAGCGCTCTACGAAGCTCCCCAGGATCAAATGCCCGTCACTACAAGCTTTCGCGCTGCTACGACAAACGGTCTAGGACTTTTGCAGATGGGTTCGCACCTGGGTCATTCGGATGATCAGTCGTTCAGAGCACGTTTAGAATCAGATATTCGCGATGTCAAACGTGGCAAGAGCATAATGACATACGATTCCATTGACGATTCTAATCTCTGGGTCGAGGAAGATATTCCAGAATTCCACTTTGTCAGCCTGGTGTCTCATGTTGTATCACCCGCCGAGGGCATGGTCTTTGATGGGATCGCGGTTGACAATATAGGAGGACATTATCTCTATCAGGACGACTGGGCTTTCCTAAAGCAAGAGGCAAATAAGAACCGTGTTACTATTACTGTGACCGAGTTGAATGCTCATTCTGGTTTAGATCAGCGGGAAATTGGGATCGAAGGACAAAAAGCAGGTGTTGAATTGACGAAGATGGCCATCCAGCATAAGGTCGAAGAAGGAAACGGCCATTTCATCATCACTAACTCTGATGGTACCCTTTGGCGCTTCCGGGCTCGATCAAAAGACGGATACGGAAACATATTCCCTCCACGTGGTAGTCCTCGCGACGAACTTCCAATCGAAGGCGACTATGTTATCCCAGATGATTTGGTGGACCTGATACCAGAAGTAGATAAAGGCAACTGGGACAGCTCCACGAAGACGTGGTGGCACGAAAAGTTAAACGGTGCGGGTTACGACAGGCTACAGCAGTGACTCTGAGGATAGTGATGAGGATGATGAAGATGATGAAGATGATGTGGTTGATAATGATGGCTTATCTGGCAATAAAGAAGATCATGGCAATTTTCACTAGGATAACTAAGTGGGGTTTCTCTTCTGGATTTTTATACCCAAGAAAGGACGGATTAGCCTTGAGTATTACTTCATTCTCAGGAATCACTCACATCCCTTATTATGTGACCTTGAAAACCAGATCCTAACCGTCAAGAGCTTGAACAACTTGAGCCCAGTCCTCCGAATTATATGCACCAGGAACTTCACCATCAAAAAGACTTGCAAGGACAACACGATCTGACTGTTCGCCTTCCCATGGCTCTCTTCCGTGTTGAGCGATGATATTATCATAGACCAGTACGTCGCCCCGCTGCCATTTATGGAGCACGCGAATCTCTTCAGTGAGCTTTGCGAGATGTGCGAGATACTTTTCTGGGATCGGTGTTCCATCACCAAACAACTGGTTCGTAACGTTCTTTCTCGCTGTATTGTTGCCGTGAAGATACTTATAGTAAGCCGCAAGTCCGGTGAAAAGAGTGGGCAGCTTAGTCTCGGGCTGGGTACGGATTGCGGGCAGCCTATGTGTCAGGATAACACCCTCGTTGGTCCATTCCCATGTCGTGTGCTTGCCTCTTCCATACCGTGCGATCTGAGCCTCGATCTTCTTGCGCTTTGTTGCCTCATCATCACCTTCCTCAAACTCCTTTCCAAATGCTTGCTGAAGGGTAGATCCACCTTCGTACTCTTTACCTACTTTGTAGGTGACCTTGCTTAGGATACCCTTTTCAGAAAGCTCTGTCACGAATTCTGGGATCTCCTGCTGTACACGGTGGAATAGTTCAAGTGATGATGAGATAGGAGTCTCACCACCCTTTGCTGGTGCGCGGTGCGAGTAGAAGAAGATATACTCTGGAGCGTGTGGGACTTGTGGTGATTCGTTGTGGTTATAGATAAGCACTTCCTTTGGTGCTTCATTTGCTGGAGCTACGTTTGGCGCAATAATTGGCCGGTTCACCACAATGCCAATGATCTCGTGGGGCTTGTAACCGAAAGCATGCGCAAACCTGCTAAAGTCTTCGGCGTTGTATATCGGAAGGCCCCTAAATAGCAGCGTTCCGTGACGAGCAAGCTTCTGGGTCAAGAGCCCTTCCTTTGCCTGGAGAGCCTTTACTGTTTCAACAACTGTATCGAGACTAATCTCAGCATCCTTGGGGGTAGATGGACGCAGAGCCAAAGGCATGACCGTGCCACTAGGAGCAGGAGCACCGAGTACACGTTGGTTGCTGGCCGGCAAGTCAAAGGCCTCGAAAACGAGTGTTGAGGATGGCGAGTCATCAAAATTGAGGGCATGGAATGCGTGCTGTTCAATAGCTGTGGACATAATGAAGTTATATTGTTGATTAAACCGATGTTATTTGAAACCTTGATGTGCTGGTTGATTTACTTAAGAACATTGACAGTATCGCGTTATGAAAACGCGAAAACGCTTCGCAGGTATCTTTGGCTGCCTGTTTATCTATATCATCGACATCCTTGCAAGCACATGAAGATTTCATCATCCGTGCTAAGATCACGAAGTCTAGTTCCGTGTCACTATGGAATCCAGAATCATGGTTCATCGTACCACCTCCCCGGACTCTGCTCTCAAGAGTGGGGAACCCTGGAATTCAGTCTATAGGGAAGAATTTGTTGATTTCCAGCTATCGGTTCTACATTTGCCAATATCAGAGCAATCAACAAGCAAAGCCTATGGGAGACAAGTGCGAGAACTGTTGAACCCGTCTACGGTCTGCGTTATGTTCACACCTCCTTCTCACTATTCACAGAGATAGCAATTCCTCTGCCGTCTCCTAGTTGTCATTCTTCCCGCGGAACGTTATCTCCAAGTAGACAGGGATAATTCCAAAGCTTCCAATGAGTGATTAGGATACCGGGGATCGCTATCAAATGTTTGGAGGAAGTACGAGTACTGCGAATCACGTCTGAAATGCCTTCCTTGCGTGCTATTGGGGAAAATGGGTCAAGGTGAAGTCGTCCACTACAGTGGGTCCTCGAGTAATAGGTACATATACCGGTGGCCTGGAAATCAGATCTTGTCTTGTTGAATTTCATCCCCCTTTCTCATGGCTAGCAGCGTATAATTTTTGGTTTTCGTTGAGAGACCTTACACAGCCCGTGATACATTTTCTCCTTTAATGTTTTGTTGACAAGCTGATTTGACCAGTATATCTCCGTCTCTGCCACCATGTCGGAAGTTTTTCCGCCAGCGCAGGCAAAGAAAGGTTTTGCAATCGGAAAGGAGGAAGTCAACGAAGATTCGTCTGGATCGAGGGATAATCCCCCAGTACCATTGAAGAAAGCTCGCCCACCATTATTTCGGGGTACGCTATTCCAAATTCTAGTTGTTGGGCTCTGCGCTTTCTGCGCGCCTGGGATATGGAGCGCAATGAATGGCCTCGGTGTTGGTGGTTCTCAAAGCCCGGATCTTGTCAATGCAGCCAACGCCTTACTATATGCATTCATGACTGTAACGTGCTTCTCTGGGCCATGGCTCACGAACCTCATCGGCTTCAGATGGACGCTGGCTATCGGTTCCTTGGGCTACCCCCTTTATGCTGCAGGGTTGTATGTCAATAATCGGTATGGGACCACATGGTTTGTGTACTTTGGGGCAGTTGCTTGTGGCATCACTGCGGGATTTTTCTGGAGTGTTGAAGGAGCTATTTCCGTGGGCTACCCCGAGCAACACAAGAGAGGTCGCTACATTGCAACATGGTTCACGTTCCGAAACTTTGGAAATGTTATTGGGGGTGCGATTTCCCTCGGTATCAATCATAAGGTCAACAGAAAGGGGAAGGTCGGGTACGGCACCTATCAGGCGTTTATCGCCATCCAATGTCTCGGCTTCTTCATTGCATTCTTGCTCTCAAATCCAGAGAAAGTAGTGCGCGATGATGGCACAATTATTGCTGCACCCAGGGGAATCAACTGGCGTGTCCAAGCTAAAGAGATGTGGCGACTCACCATAAGCAAACCAATTCTCCTGCTGACTCCTCTTTTCTGGTATTTTGGCTGGACACAAGCATATCCAGGAACATATCTAGCGACCTATTTCACAGTTCGCTCTCGTGCACTCGCTAGCTTCTTGTCTGCTATTATCGGGACTTTTGCTACCTGGCTAGGAGGAACTCTCGTGGATCTGCCATGGACCAAACGCCGCCGAACACGGGCTATTGTAACATATATCTTCATCGCCAGTCTCAATAGCGGGACCTGGATCTGGGCTGTCTACCTCCAGAACGAATACCGTCATACCCTACCAGTACTAGACTGGGGTGACCAGAGGCCTTTCGGGCGTGGATTCGGGCTCTACATGATCGAGCGTGTCAGCCTGAGTCTCGTTGAAAATTACATTTATTGGTGCATTGGCAATCTTTCAGAGTCGCCCGGGGATCAGATACGCTACAGTGCTCTACTTCGAGGCATTGAGACCGCTGGCGTCGCTGTAGGTTTCGGAGTTCAGGCTGTCCCGACGGTCTTAATCGCAACAGCGAGCATTAATCTGGGATTCTGGTTCTTTGCTCTTCCATTTGGATACTATGCAACTTTGCAGGTTGTTCGCAAGTTTGATAAGCTTGATCAGAAGCATGTGGAAGTAGCGGCTGGTGGGGAAGGTGGTGTGATAGCAAATTAGGAGCCTACGGCCAGGGTGTTTGCGAGGACGAGCAGGACGAAGAAGTATCATGTGCTGCTGGCTTTTTCTGGCGAAGACTCCTGTTTCTCGTCCAAGCCGGAGGTGGTGATCCTAGAATTGGGCACGGGGCACTCTATTGTACGGCGGAGAGAGCCGCTACATGATACTAATCAAGAAGTAATTATTTCTAAAGATCATAGGAAAGAGCTAGGTTTCGTTCAAACGCAACTCACTCTTCCCTCAAACCGCTTCGATTACAATAACGGCACTAGAAGCTGGTCAAGATACAGCTCTCCCAAGCGAAAAGAGAGCCGAACGATGCGTGGGACTTTAAGTTCGGCCACTCCTTGAGATGGGTAATGTTGAGTTTTGGATACGGTTGAATCATAATAGTAAATAAATTGATGAAATGTATCAAGTGTGACATACCTGAAGCATGGTGTCAAGCGCCAGAGAAGTTCAAGGAAAGTCTTGTGACATAATTTCTAATGGCCGGTAAGTGTAGTGCAATCTTATGTAAAGGTATCCATATTCCACCAATACTCGAAATCCAACACCGTAGAGAGCGCTATCTGTTATTCAGACCGAAATATAATAGTATCTCGTCGCAGCATCATACTCTAGATGCACTTCTACATTCATCCAATCGACATCAATCACAATCTGCCTCCACAAACTCAGCTCGTACGCATCGGCCGACTGTCCCGGCGTCAGAAGTGCACACAAATACCGCCCACCGTTATCAGCACTATTTTTCCCTGTGTTTACATGCCCAATGTCTCCAGGCTTGTCCACTTTTTCAAGAGGATCTTTGGCAGTCCTTTGGATGGCCTCTGCTGGGCAGAATAGGACCGCCAACTTGAGGTCATCGGGCAAGCCGAGGGCTGCGCCACGCTCTAGTGGCATGACATAGCTGACGACCATACCCGGGCGAAGACGCTCTTTGAATGGCAACTTTGATAGCGCGGGATCCAAGTCACGGCTGGACATTCTACTCTTCAGCTCTAATATAGTGTCAGGTTCCGCCGATGCGGTGGGTTTTGATCTGGTTGTCTTCTTCGATGGATCGCTATTCTGCTGTGAATCGATGTGCATTTGCCATAACTTCGCACGAAAGGCTCTGGATTGCTCGGGCCTGACGCCGGGGCATTTTTGACATCGATACTCAAACTCTGGACTTGAGAGAATGAGCAGTTGGGCACCTGATTCGCGAGGAGCTAAGACATTTGGTAAGATTGGAGGAGTACCAGACTATATATATACGCATATTAGTGTTTATATATCTATGTAGAAAAAAACTATATGAGACTTACATTTCCCTGGATCCACTCCTTCAACAGCGCATTCGTCCAATCCATGGGAGCCTTGGGATCAAGATCCGTCTTATTAGTCGCCGGAATCAGTACGCGCAGCATCTCCGCAAACCGCAGCGTATTCTTACTCGACCCAACATCCGCAAGACTTGGATTGACACAAGCTATCACGATTGTCTTGCACGCCCGGGTACTAGTCGGATCAAAAACGTGCTTTAAGACCTTTGTAAGGGCACTTTGTCGGAACGGTATATGTGGCAATTTCAGGCCCGGCTTCCGGCTGCCCGAGGATGTGAGAGTATCTGCTTGGGCCTTGCCGCGAATGCAATCCTTTAGCACTGAGAGGCTGATGTTGATCTCGCGCGTCTCACGCATGCGGTCTGCTCCATGCACAGCAATGTCGCGAGCACCTTCAGATCCGGCTAGATCGATCATATACAGAAGCCCATCTGAATATGTGGCTGGATCTCTGATCCGGATGCGACATATAGCATGTGACCGTGACGAAGAATCGTTTTTGAGAGTTGATGCCGTCCTTCTGAAAGAGGTCGCGTGCTCAATCAGTTCCCCCATCCTTTCTTTGTCGTACACTTGGTACTCTTCTGCCCCTACCATCTGTGTGACTCCAAAGGAATCCTCAAGGATTGATATGGGCGCACGCTCATTCAGAAGGTCGAAGGCGGCGTTGCCGGCGAGATCGATTATGGTCATATAGACCTCCCTTTCACCTTTGAGACTTCCGTCCATTAACATTTCAGCAACAAGTTGCTCCAGTCTGCTGACTGTGAATGTTTTCCCTGAGCCTGTCTGGCCGTAGGCGAAGAGAGTCCCGATACCGCCATTCCAAGCAAATGGGACTAGGTCGGCTACGAGGTCTTCGTAGATCTCTTCCGTGGTTGACTCTGAGTTGAAGAGTCGATCTACCTGGTAGTCAAAGGACTGCAAGACTTTAAAATCAGCAAAGCTGTGCAACATTTACTAGTGCTAGGCTTCGTACCTTGAGTATTGGAATTCCTCTTGGATGATTGTAGAGATCATGGATATCCACCACATTTTCCTGGTTAGACCGAGGGAAAATGGCAGAGGGGAAGCCTTCGTCCTTCGACAGGGGTCTGATTCTGGCACTGACAACCATGTTCGGACCAGCCTCTCCTGTTGATACCCGTGGCTTTAGTATAGGACCAAGCTTGTTGACGAGCGAGTGGTATTTCGCGACGTTCTTGAGGTAGAAAGGCTCCATGTCTCTAGGAGCGACTGAGTCGCGGAGCTTGAGTATTCCAGGTCCTACTTGGTAGGCTTAAGCTTCGTACGACAGCCCAATCCGATCATCAATATTGGAGTGAGTCCTGTCTCCTAATGCCCAAAGAAACCAAAATAGAGTGCCAGATTACATGAAGAATAAATGGTTTAGCATAGTTGATGAGTTTTTCTCAAATACGATCGAGTTATCGTTCATTGCTGCCTGTGTTAATCGTAAACATTCATGCAGGAGCGGGGTGTTGTCGGGCCAGCTCGTTAACATAGCTAGGCAACCACGAACAGGCAACCGCAATCACTTCAAAATCCTTGATGATATTTAAAGCTCTAGAGCTTTTTAGGCCTTCTCAATCATTTTGCAGATTTGTCGGTACCGGGACAGGAGGAAAGCTCGGGGTTTATCTTTGGGTGAAGACCTTGGCTTCGTAGCGGATGGCCTCTTGGGCGGGAGCTGAGGCTTCGAGTCAATTAGGTCTTGAGAGAATAGATGGCAGATTGTGAGGCTTGTAGTAGTATACGAGCTCGGGAAACAGAGGGCTGGTCAACCCGCGGTGCGTGTACTGGTGTGCGATGAGGCCCAAAAGCGAAACGTCCAAAGGTCCTGAACAGGCGAGCGACACGATGGCTAGGAGCCTGAGTTTTCGGGAGTCAGAGTCAGAGGCAGCGAGTCGCCATCGATCCTGGGTGAGAAAGCCTTAGGCTTATTCGCTGGCGGACCCATCGTCGGAGGAAGACCGGGAGGCCTTTTCGTAGACGAAGTCTGAGTGTTTCGTGCGGATGATGAACAACGTGATGGTGAGGATTGAATCGATGGAAAAAAGTGGGGTGAGAGAAGAGGGCCGGGGTGTGACAATTGTGAGATGGAGGAAGAGGAGAGAATCGAAGAGTAGTCAAAGAAGATATTGAGTCAGAGAGTGGGAATGTTGAGCTGGAGCTGTGGAGAGATGAATCTCAAGCAACAACAGCATCGTGCATGGCCAATAGTCAAGCACTCTTAATGTCCACTTACATCATACTTCTGATCGCCATGGATGTACCCCACGTACCCCACAATAAGCATGCATAGTGGGGTCTGAGCTGTGAGTACGGAGGTATGGGGGAAAGCTTGACATCGAGCATTGATCCGGACTCGGAAAACCTACCGTTTCAGGGGCTGCCGAATGTCTGTTCACCATTCTCTTGGCCGTTATGACCTTGCAAATACTATAGGAATTGCAGATGCTGTGTATAAGAGCGAGGAAACCAGCCTGTTCCATGACTTTACTCCTACTCTTACACCATACTAACTCACTAATTCATCTTTAATTGGGGACGGCGGAGACGGCGAGGCTGCAGCAATTCCATACGAAAAGATACGATGTGTGAGCATCAAGAAACGAGGGCCAGATTTTCAGGTAAGAAGCTTTTCACGATGAGGCCTCTGCAAACTCACAGTCCCATTCGCCAATTCATCTCGATCTGGTGCTGGTGGCGATGATAATGACGATGATTCTTACTTTATCAATTTGGAGGATGATTATGGTAGCGATGTTGATAGCAATGGGAATACCGCCTTCCCAACCTCATCTGGCAATGGAGAGAACAATAGCAACGTTTTCTGGGACACACCAGCTCTAGGGCTTCTCTTCTGGGTTTTAATACCCAGGAAAGGACTGATTAGCCTTGAGTATACTTCATTCTCAATCTCACGTCCCTTGCGGTATGACCTTGTGAACGCGTCAAATTATTTTCACAAGACAGACTACTACTAGTAATCAAACTCATATAGATCTGCCCTTAGTACCAGAATATTCGGGGCAAATGAACAACCAACACTGGGCTACTTGGCCGTCCGTTTGCGCACTGCAAGATTTACTTCGTAAAAGATACGAGAAAAGTAAAGTAGGTGGTGAGTGGAAGTTTGGAATAACTCGAAACAGCAAGCATAAAGGGAGTACTAGGTAGATATGCAACACGCTTATTGCGGAACGTGATTGATGTTTGGCAGTGCATCAGGTGCATCAGGTGCATCAGTGCACCTGAGCTGAAGAGAGTAGGGAGAGAAAGTACGGTGAGTCTGTCATGCCTACCGAGGGTAGGTGTAGGTGTAGGGTAGGGTAGGGTAGGGTAGGGTAGGGTAGGTAGGGGTACTGTCTGCCGTTCCGACGCTAGACCATTGTGGGTTATATACCTTTTCATTCAGAGTCTTTGCCAGCCTCATTTCGTCCCTTTCTTATACAATTAGAATCATTTAAAAGGGTCCAAAAGCCATCCAGATTTTCACTCTTCTACGTAGCAGTATATATAATTTGCGATGGCTGAATTATCTCATTTCAATTATTTACATGTATCGGACCGAGTCACCCTATGACACCCTCGCACATGCCGATATCCACAATTTATGATAACGTTGTGGGCCAGGAACCACATTTTATATTCCTAGATTTGACTAGAGTATAGGATATATATTCCCTAGCATGGTCCTGTCTTCAGAGATTTCATTGCTTACCTGTTCATACATGACACCCTCGTCCCGGAGACTTCCTGCTTTGCTCTTTCCCCAAATTCCACCTTGAAGCAACATCAAACAACAAATATCCTAAACACACATCATGGCAAAATCCACTCGACGCCCTTCAGTTATCACGAAACGCACCCACATCCGCCAACAAAAGCATGAGGCTACCTTTCCCTCTGACATCTCTGCCCCTCATGGAATCCTCGACAGCGTCATCGTCTCCATAGGCTATGCAGGCCTCGCCGCCTACTGCTATCTCAACCCGCAAAAGTTTTCTGCTCGTGAAATAGCCGCCGTCTCAGTGTCCACCATCGCCGTCTCCTATGGCCTCTACGACTTCGGGAAGCGCAACGGCATGATCCAAGGTGCATCATTTGCTCTCCGCACAGACAACGGCGAGTCCGAGACTGGGCCGAAAGGAATAGACTACATGGAAGATTACTTGCGCAAGGAGTTCAGGGGACAGGAATTCGAGGATCTGAAGACACCCGAGGAGAAGATTGAGTGGTTGAGGAAGGAGGAGAAGAGGATTAGGGCTGGCATGACAGACATGCAGATGAGCTGCGGACAAGCGTATATCGCGAAGGAGGAGGCGTATGCTTCGTACGAGAAGCTCGGCGCGTATGGCGGCCTGGATTGGAAGAAATATAACGATGCGGATAGGGAGTGTCAAGAGCTTTACAACGGATATGAGAAGGCGCAGAACAGGCTGAGGAGAATTCGGGAGGAGATCAAGGAGCATGAGAATGAGATGGTTTGAGGAGTTCGGGCTTCGTGAGGGTGCTAGGGGCTTGTGCCTCGCAGAGGGTGATTGCGCTTTTCTTTTATTGGGGAACATGATCGCTGTAAATTGTGCAATAATACCCATCTAGGCGTTCCGGCTGACTTGTCAGCCGTACAAATTATTGGCTTGACTGAGGCCATTCACACCTTTTCACTGGATTGATTGAGCGGAGGTTGGGGTAGATGAGCATTTAGATGAGTAGCGATAGATATATTATGTAGCGAGGGCATTGCAGTTTCGATTCAACAATTAGATATTTAGCCCAATCACTTTCCCTTTTGGTGTCATGGTCCAATTTGTATTCTTTGGCTTCGTTATCACTATCACAGCTATCACTTTTCATGGCATGCTGCTTCACGTCATCGAGTCTACAATGGATTGCAAGGCAACCAAGCAATGGATCGAAGTTTGACAATGTTTAAAAAGCGTGAATCCAACAGTCAAATTAATTATCGCAGAGAAGCATGTCACTCTTTATCCTGCGACGTTCGAGGCAGCTCTTGTCCTGGCTGAATACCTGTTGGATAGCTTGCATTTTGACGTAGGCGGCGAAGGCTGCGGCAAAGGCGTTCTGAACATTGCTAGCCGTCTGTCTTTGTTCACAATTGTAATTTCAATTGCTATAATATTTCTCAAGTGGAACGCGGTAGAGCTATATTATACAGACATTATTCGTGCTTTCCAGCAGCGTTGCAACAGTTGATATTCGAGCAGGTCTTGTGAATGCGGCTGTCGGTTATATCGGAGGTAAAGATATTCCTCTTTGCTGCATAAATATTTAGGTTCCGGCTTCGACCGAGAAGATCTTGCTTCAAACTCAAAACTAGTTTGGCCGTTGTACGGTAAATTTTGCGGCTCTAAAACCCGTCCGTCATAGACCGTAGACGCAATGCCGCATAGCATGGTTCGTTCTGTCTCTGCACATCAAATCTTAGTTTGAGAGTTAGAAAGAAAGCGAGTCATTTGCTATATCGCATGTTTTTGACCTTTGTCATGCCATTTTCGCCCCTTCATAGTCGCCTCCTATCTCTCTGCATCCCAGTCGAGTACAAAAGCATACATTAATATTTGGGCTTTGACTAAGTCGACTTATGCTAAATAGTCTAGGAAGGATCCGATGAAGTATAGAATGCACAAGTAAACGCACGCACCAGTGAATGAAAAGTGACTTATAGCCCCACGAAAACAAAGAGCGAAATCAAGTCACTTTTGCATATCTGTAACTACTCCCAACTTTAGATATGCATCAGTCTATATAACATTCTTCCTTACTTATCCTAGCAGGTATCGATATAAGTATTATTGCAAAATAACGATTTAAATTGCTTAGAATCAATTAATAATTGATGATAGAAGTGGCAGAAAATGTTATTATCACTACATATAGATGCAGCAATAATGCACTTAGGCTGACCTCGCCGGGTACCTCATCTGCCTCCACATTTGTATGGATATTTAAGTACCCGGCAAGCCAGCGTGTCCGTGCTTTGCATAATTCATAATCCCTTCCCTATTTGGCTAGTGTAAGTCGACTTAGTCAAACCCATATATTGTCATATTGCGTGTCGTGTTTTATGAGTCTAACAGCTTGGGGTTCATTTTTGGGCCATATAATATGGAGCTCCCTAGATATTATTGACACGATACGAGGTTGCCAGCTTGCCTAATATACGAAGTATGTGCATATTACGGGGCCATCTTAGGGCAAAATATGGAGACTTCCTAGGCCGGAAATGAAGATTTTCAGGAGGAAATTACCCTGTTTGAGAAACCCGTATGAAAATTAGCTTGGGTTTATGCTAGATTTATACTAGGTGATAAATATGTATACTTGATTATTTCAAGGTATTTATGCTCTCTCTACTCCGTATATTAGATACGTTAGTCAATAACATTGGTTGTGAGATAACATCACGTCCCTGTATCTAGGAGCAGCCATTCTTTCCATCGGTCATCGGTGACCGCACTTGTGTTGTACCACAAGGCTTTTGGGACTGGAAACCCAAGCCTATCAGTTGACATCCGCTACTTGTACTACCGGCCGGGTATTGATGCTACATGGCCTCAACCTATTCACAACAACATTATCGTACAAACGACACAAGACTTAGGGTAAAGCCTTAAGAAGAAGCCACGACTTTATCGGAGCCTGCTATCTTTTGATAAATTTGGAAATATCGCTGTGACAGGAGAAGCCACGCACGCTACATACAGAATTCCATTTTATACCTTTACCATCATCACTCTTTACGACTAAGCACATTTCGATACTCGCGCACATTTGCAGCTTTCTTCCTCGTAAGGATCATCATTGTAATTCGTTCCTCGAACCGTCCTGTTCCTCCCGGATATGCAAGACCTACCGATTGTGCCTTCTCTTCCAAGAACTTCACAATGCCTCCTTCAGGATTTGTGTCAGCAAGAACAAGGCGCAAGAACACTGTTACTTACCTGCAGAGAGCAGCGTACTAACAAAGTCCCTCATACTATCCTGGCCTTTCTTTGTCACTACCTCAACCACACCCCCTTCGTTCGCCATCCCCTCCACATCAGCAAAGAAAACCACAATGTTATGGACCTGCCTCCTGTAGTACCCTAGTGCCTCGTCCTCTCCCCCTTCTTTCTGTACTAAAGCATCCCACAAGCTTTTCTCGGGCATGGCTTTTTCAACGCAGTAATGCGCATACATAGCGCTCACCATCGTCATCCAGATCTTGCTGAGAGCGAGAGGGCAACCTGGGTTTAGGAGGGAGTACTTCTGGCCGTACCAATCCCAGTTTAGCTCCAAGCACAAACGGGAGAGGCAATGGGCGAGTTGGGGCAGGGTGAGGTTCGCGGTTACTAGCCATGGTGTTTCGAGTGGTGGGCGAGTTGAAGATGCCTGAAGCCTGCACTCTGCTATGAGCCTGTCGATACTCAAAGAAATTGCAGCTTTGTCGTCTGAGGACGTACAGGCACTGGTCTTTAATGCGGGGGTATTTTGCTTGTCAAGGGTTGGGGTTTGGTAGGCCGAGGTCACGCAGCTAGGAGTCGATGGAGTGGCTGATATTGCAGCGGTATATGTTGGCCTCTGAAATGCTGAAGTGATATTTGGTGTGGCTGTGGTAGTCTTCTTTCTCTTAGAGTCATAAGCCCGAGCCCAGGATTCAAGCGTCGGTATCCAAGACTCGTTCGTTGGTAAGAGGCTCGTGTTTGCTTCCTGGGGACCTAAATTGAGCCCCTTTTCGCTTGGTCTCGTGGCCAACATTCTGAAGTATCGTTGCGGAAGAGACGCCTAGTTTTGAACAAAGAGACTTTCTTACTTCGAGACTTCGTGGTAAAAGTAGGATTTGGAAGCGCTTGCAGTATGGGGAACTGTAGGAAGTTAATACATTGTAGCTGAAGAAAGACTCGAGACTCGAGACTCGAGATATTTTATACTCATGAGGCCATGACTAGTGTATTCTCTGGGCTGTGAATGTTCTGGTAGTAAACATAATCATCGAACCCTGAGCCTAAAGATGAAGTCGACAACCTGAATTTTGCTAATATTGGTTGAAAGTCTCTGAAGTGACACAAGGAACGGAACCGCAATAACAACCTGCAAAAAAACTTGCTCGCTGACCCTGGGGAAATTCAAAACCCCCTGGTCGAGTAATGTGAAATGAGATTCAACAACACACGTTATTCACTGACAACGCAGTCACACTAAACTCACTACCCGGGTATATATTCTCCAGCGAATCCCACAGCACTTTCTTTGAACGCCACCAAACTCACACAAACAACCAACTTCACAGCACCCGCTAGGAAAAGTTTTTACTGAATCAAGATGAGCACCTCTGAGAGCCAAGACCAATCACCCAGACTGCCTTTCCTCATCCGCGCCCTCGGATACGTAGACGAGGATTTCCAAGAACCCGCGTCTACACACGCCAGCCCAGATCGCCCATCTTCACCCTGCCCTATAGCCATAGAACACTCCCACGTCCACTTAGACTATACTACCACCGAACTCGCGGAGCTCACATCCGCCTCCATACCCACGCACTACGTACGCATCTTAAGCATCGCCTTCCCCTGGGACAAAATCAACACCCTAGTCAAAGAACAGTATGAAAAAGGCGAGATCAATGACTGGGAATTGGAGGAGTGGGAATGGCTGTATAAGCTGCATGCGCTGTCTGGAAGTAATAATGAGGCGTTCGAGGAGGAGGAGCTTGCGATGAGGGCGGTGATGAATGATGTGCTGCTGTGGGGCTTGGCTGTTGATTCTATGACTGGAGCGGTTGAGGAGATGGAGGCGGTGCTGGATGGTTTTGGGTGGGAGGGGTGTGTTTTGTGGTTTGAGGATTTCGGGGTGACGTTTGGGTTGAAAAAATAGGGACGGTGCTGCCACTTGGGCTAGTTTTCAGGATGAAGTAGACGTAAAACTCGTGCATGGCTTAACCTTTTAACGTTGAACTTTCAATAAAACACTTCTCAGACTTATATCTCTCGGTGTCCTAGGCTGTGTGAGGCAAATGACGCAGGCTATTCGAATATTGAATTATGTCCGATGGCATGGTAAAATAGCAAAGATCTGGCGGCAGGGGACTATCCTTTTGAGTGAGAAAAGCGTCCGGGTGCAGACATGAACAAGATGGGATGTTTGAAGTAGGCTTGACAAGTGCCTACAGGCTTCAAATCGGCACAAACTCTTGTCCACGACAGTAAGACAGAGCAACGAATGATAGGTATGATTGCATACCCACACGCTCCAACTGCCTTGCAGCAACCAGCTATAACCAAACGAATGCGCCTCCTAGCAAGCAACACTACCCCTAAAGCGGCAGAAAAATAGAAAGATATCAATGCAGAAGAGAATAAATGACTGGGTATCTTCTTGCTTTACATTGTTCTAATTGTCTACTTTTGGCGTTTCTTCTTCGGCCGCTTCTCTATCGACTCATCAATATCATGATGCAGCTCTTCTTGTAATTGCTCCTCAGCGGCATCCGCCTCATTCGATGAATATGCTTCTTCTTGATCTGAACCAACTTCGCTGTCTTCATCATCAGAGTCAGCTCCAAATGCTGCATCGACGGCATCGACGAGATCTGTATTGGCCCCGCCTTCACTATCACTGCCAAATCCTTCGAAGCTTTCATCTTCTTCCTCGGCAACAGTTGAAGTGGCATCCATGACAGACGTATCTGCCACTGATTCGTCGTCCCGCTTTCGCTTCTTGCCCATCTCTCCGAGTCTGCCGGATCGACCTTCAACACCTGCCTCCTTACTTTCGGCTCCTTCTAGGAGTGGTGGAGGTGTGAACCAAGGGATCTTTCCACGAAGAAAATCATTTAATACCATCTTCGCAACACCATCAACATCTGGCTCTCCACCATGAAGTAATCTTCCTCCCTTTCTTGCCAACAATTCTAAGAACTCAATGTGATCATTGTATCCCTTGATTTGGTATGTCCTTTCAACGTGTTGTGGTTTGGTCTTGGCAAGAACAGCTGGGATGTATTGTTCTGGATTCTCAACGTTCTCAACTCGGACTACACCTCGTAGCAGAATATCCTGTGGCGTATCCGTTACGCTGGGAGGAACCACACCAGGACAGTCGATGAGATAGATTCGCTTCATGAGTGTGATGTATTGCCAGATTTTGGTTTCTCCAGGGATTGGTGCCACTGTACAAACTTTCTTCTTTCTAAGGGTGTTGATGATTGAGGATTTTCCAGTATTAGGGTACCCGATGAAGCCGACAGAGATCTGCTTGCGGTCTGAATGCAGGGAAGAAAATTGGCGAAGGAGTTGAATGAGGGAGCCTTTGCCAAAAGAGTTTGTGATGGATGCGTGGAAAGCGAGGGTGGGGTAATCTTTGGATAGATAGCGAACCCAAGAAGCCTGTGATATATTAGAAAATGCCAGCGAAAGCTTGAATTGATATGTATGAATCATTACTAAGAAAACTACCACACAGCCACTAAAGTGGAAGTAGCCTTCAACTCAAACGAAACAGCACCAAACTCTTTACGATAGACTCCCCAAGACGGTGAGCTATCTACTCGAGGTCCGAAGACCAAGAGCGGCGAGAATGGACTCAATCTACCAAAGTTGTAACAGACAGCCTTCCATTGTGAAGAGCACAGAAATGCAGAAGGAGCCTTGACTTAACGATGGAACATGGGAAAGGGATGGGAAATGAGGGAAATGAGGGGTACTACTTACAGCAACACCGGTAGGTACCAGATCGCACTTGTTCAATACGAATATCAAGTGCTTGTGTGGTGCCTCCTCCTTAATGTACTTCTCAACACTTCGACATCTCGTTCCCAAGGGATCCCTAGCATCAAGAACATGGATAACCACATCTGAAGAGTCAATGACCTTGTAGAGTTCGTTCCAGATCCGCTTGCTTTGCCCTTTATTGAAGATAGCCTCACGGGCACTCGAAACATAGCCATTATCTATGACACCGGCTTCACCAACTGCTTCTGCATCACCAGATGTCCCGCTCAAGAGTTTAGCTTGTTCAAGGCGATCCAAGTATGTGTCGTGGGACTTGAGGCTATCGTCTGCAAGATCTTCTAACGAGCTAACGTCGAGTCTAACACGCTTCCTCTGAGCCTTGGGACCAAACACTTCTCCGAACGGTGATGCTTCCACGGTCATCTTTGCTTTGTGTTGCTTGATTCCATTCTTACCCTCGCCATCACGGATCAAGCTCATAGGCAACTTGTTGCTCTTCAACAACACAGAGTATGGGTCCGAAGCTCGTTCCGCCATAGCTTCTCTAAAAGAGTTGAGCGCATCTTGACCAATAACTCGGGAGTTGGTGAACCATTTTCTATTCGGCTCGACTCGTGCTTGAGGTACTTGCCGACTCTGGAAGGATGCAGCTATGGTAACATCACCAGCTGCGTTTCTTCGTGCCTTTCCATCCTTGAACATATTCAAGGTCTTGACCTTCTTCGCGGAGCTATGGAGGACCTCGGTCAGCAACGATCATGGTGGGCAATGCGCAAATCATACCGATAGAAATTCTCGCCCTTGACTTTGACATTGGCCATGCCATCGTCAACCTTGCCCTGACGAATCTTCCTGGCGCCTTCTTTCTTTGCGGTACCCATTTTGAATGTAGTTGCGCAGTACGCTTTTGATTGAATATTTGGTGTTGGGGTAACAAAAGGTGGGCAAATAATTTTTTCTTGAGACGGTGAAAAAAGTTCCTGTGGCTGGGGCTCGCGTGTGGCTTGATCGCGCTAACGTCAAGAATACGCTAACATTTTCATCAAGAGCTTCAACAGAAGACCACTCCGCTGCATCTGCGCATCTCGACGCAGCGCAGGTCATATTCAAAATGCCTCATTTATTGTCTACAGGCCAGTTACGGTCTCTCCCCCGCTTCCGGTGTCTCAATGCCGCCAGTCCACGGCTATTCAGCACTTCTACACCCCTTTCAGCAATTGGGCCAGAGAACCCCAAGTTCATAGAGATTCCCACGACACTCCAGCCTCAGGTGTTTCCGAAACTAGACATCAAAGGTGTCCTCCCACCTCCTCGAAACCTGTTCCCTAAACGCGCGGGCAACAAGACTTCACCAAAGTACTTCAAGAGAACCACCCCCCTTCCAAAAGATCGAACCATACCAGCAAACGAATACGCAGCATGGAAGAAGAGCCTCGCTACAAACAGGCGAAGCAATCTTCACGATGGATTGAGATCCCTACGACAAAGGAAAAAGATCTCAGACGAACGTATTGCCTGGCGAAGCCGGATCTCGAGCGAGGAGAGAGCGAGATTGGTACACGCCCCACAACGAGAAGACGATCGTCTGACCAGCCCAACCATCACTGAGGCAGTACGAAAACTGCAAATGGGACCAGTACCCGACCCTCAACGTGAAGAACGTGTTGCAGCAAAAGCAGAGCGAGTCAAGGCCAAGGAAGCCAGGCGGGAGGAAGCCAGGAAAAACGCGCTGCATACGTTGTATATGCATGCGCGGTCCTTCATTACCACGGAGGAGCAGTTGGACAAGCAGATTGAAGCTATCTTTGTGCCCCAACCGTTCAAGGGAGCAGCTACTGATAATATTTGGGATGCGGTGGGACCGCCGCCTACCGTGCAGGCACTGTTAACAACGGTCAAGCATACCGAGAGGGAGGCTGTGAGGTATCATGCTGGGCCGGGCGCTCTTACCGGACAGAGGATGAAGAAGATTGCGGAGGAGCTGACGGGTGGGAAGATGGATTAGATGGAGATTTTATGTTAGGGAGAGCTCGAAAGCATCTCCAGTGTATGAATGTTCATAATGGATTAGTTGAATGTACGTTACAAGACTGAAACTGTTTTCTAGGCTTGCATGTAGTCTGGCCAGCGACAGGCGCAACAGGTCTCCTTCCCCTTGTGCTCGTTTACATAGTCAAGGCGTATTCCCAAGGCACTTCCTCTAGCTCTCTTCCATTCTGTCCTGCTCTAGGTTTCGCCCTTCAACACCTACTAAAATCCCCCATCCAATCATCGCCTCCTCAACCATCTCTCTACTAGGGCCTAGTGGTCCATACACAAACCTCTTCAGATCCCCAAAAAGTTCATCTATACCCTTGTAATCCCTACCATGCAACGCATCACCGAGAAACGATTTCCACTTTTCGAGTAAATTAGGCGGGAGAGGTTCGTTTGCTTGTGCTACGCCAATAGCGAAGGCTAACTTTCTGTCTAGGTCCCAGAGGAGCGGTATGTCGGTGGGTCTATGGTTAGCCATGGTCGTCAAGATTGGAGCAAGCAGATGTATGCTTGGAGTGGCAGAGCTCCATTATATGCCAACAAGCGTTAATTTTTCCTCGCCGGGTCCACGACCATTCACAGCAAAAACGGCGTATTGAATATGTGGCCTCCCTGAAATGTCTTCGGCTGTTTCTGGTCATGTGGCACCATTGGCTTGATTCATGGATGTAATGGGACATTTGGTGACTTCAATTACCACTAAGCACCGTTCTAGTTCTACCGGACAAAAAGAATCCTATAGGATGGGTTGAAGTGCTGGGGAAATTGATGACTTGTACCAAGGGAATTTTTTCACATTAGGCCGCCCGCCCACCTGGCCCACCTGGACAATAAACCTGCTCTTCAGACGTGTGTGTCAGATGGGAGCAAGGGGCTACCAAAGCCTTCTTTCTAGGGGTTGTGAAGGGGAAAGCATGTTTAGGAGGAACAACAAACTCATCTTTGACGTCCGCCAGCCTCCCTGTTCGGAGGAAGCCATCCGCACAATCATTATACTTCGAAGTAGATATCGGGGACCGAGTCTTTATGTGGAGATAATATAAATCCGACCCGAAAGGATCCGCACCAGCCGTCAGGGTTTGAATGCCGTTTTATATTTCTCTCTGGAAGAAAGCCAACGAGTATCGATACCGGGTACTCAATTCCGGACTTATTATGATCCCGCCACCGCGGGAAATTGCAGTTTGCTGGAGATACCATTAACCAACTCAGTCTCACTTCACATGTATATCCGCCTGATTTAGTTTTCGGAGTCTGTTGCGCAAAACCCCAACGCTCAAACTTTGAGAAACGTTGAGGCCCGCCTGACAGCGGAAGCAGCGAGTGGTACCTCGTGGCTTTTTTTTGCTTCTTTCCGGATTGATGTTCGGGATCCATACCCTTTTCAATGCTTCCGCTTAGTTACCTTGAATAGGTAAGTTCAAAGGCAAATTGGCCCCCAATCTCGTCCCCAAATAGCTAAGCGATGCGGCTGAGCGGCGCTTTATGCCTCATCAAAAAGTTGTTATACGATGTACGGTGAGTCCCCTGCATTTCGTCAATATCAATCCACTTTGTCATTATTCCACGACCAATCAAGATGACGGCGTGCCAGCGTGGTCGCCAGATTCGTCATGAGGCACAGTACTATGTAAAACTCTCAAATCAGAATCCGATGTAGAATCCGTGGTGGATAGAAGATAATTATATCTTAACCACGAGATGCCCACGTAAATTTCTACCACCGTGAGTCCTAGGTCTACTTACGCAAATTCGTAATTATCATATCTATACTTGATTGACAACAGCACGGCATAGACGTTCCTTGCCTCAAAGACATGACATACTCTGGAGTCTCTGGTTCTGGACATGACATTCCCCTAACTGCCTATCACGATATCTCTCAACCACAGACACAAAGTAATACGTTCGATAAATCTTCCTCTCCGTCCGTCGACATCAAGAATGATCTCCCACCCGAAGATATCTATGAGAACCAATATCAGTCGTATCCGAGGCCTCTGGGAGAATGGAGCCGTAGTCACTGGGTTTCCTTTCTCGTTGACTTCATTTTCGTAGGACTTTCAATTCTGTTTCTAGGTAAGATCTCTTTTCTGTGAACAACACACACGATAGAATACTGACATTTCTTTTAGCCCTGGCTGCCATTTCGATTTCCCTCGATACGAAGCCAGCATCTTCTCTCGGATATCACACACAAAAGGCCATTGCTTTAGCGCCTACAATTTTCCCTATAGTATTTGCGGCTATAACGGGAAAGTTTTTCAGAACATTGGGCCTGCATTGGGCAGAACGCGGGGTCCAATTAGGAGTGAGACTCCCATTCGCATGCTGCACCTGAACTTGTGCTGGGCCAATCAATGCTGACTTTTGAAGACCTTAGAACGACTCGTTGGATGCCAATCCCTGTTTGCTGCTATTGAGAGGCAAATTGCACTGCGGGGTGCAAATTCTTTTGGCCTTGGAATCATAATAATCTGGGCTTTGTCTCCTATAGGAGGCCAAGCAGCACTTCGTCTCCTTGGCGAATCACAACGGACTGTCTCCTACAATTCAACGATCCGATTTTTGCCTATCGAGCTTGCGCAACAGGATACAGCTATGAGTGGTTATGATGACGTTGTCGAAGGGTGGCCTTCGTATGGACCGACATTCATGACTGCGCTCAAAACCACTCGAAAGCTACAGAACTCGACGCAAGATCTGTTCGGAAATATCAAGATTCCAGTCCTTTCAGAATTGAACTCGGTTTCCAATGGATCTTGGACCACTGTCGATTACAGCAAAGAAGTACCTTACTCGTCGCTACTTGGGATTCCAATCGCTGGCGTTCCCAGTGATGGAAACTCATCATTCCAGATATTAAGTAGATATTGGACCATCAATTGCCCAAAACTGACCTATATTCCCAACTTCAACACTAGGCCTCACTTCAACAAATCAAGTGCACTTTTAAAAGCGTCTGTGAGCACCTTTATAATGCAGTCGACTAGTACATCAAGCGATACTGATCATGGATCCTTCAACTTGACATCTATTTCCGCGGTATCAGACTCTGACGTCAGTGTTGCTTACTGTGACCTTGCTTACGAAGATGTCGAGTCGATGGTCAAATGTCAAAATCAAGATTGCTCAGTCATCGCCATGAAGAACGCAACGACAGCTGCAAGCACGAAACCTGTAACTGTCGTTCCTATGATAAACACACTGAGCGCCCTTCCCCAAACGACAATTGGATATCTACATCATGCTTCGAAAGAAGAGAGCACATTGCTCGAGCAATGGCTCGCAGACCCTACTGCGGACTTTGTTTCTTTCATATATTCGAACCTCTCAACACTCAATCCAAGCACATTCAGCAGGAACATGGAGGTGGCATATAATACGTTCTGGCAATCAACATACGGAGCGGCATACTTGACTGGCAATCTCAGCTCTAATCTAAGCACTTACGACAACATCAGCACCAGCTATGAATTACCGCTGTACTTCAACTCCAGCGAGGCCAGTATAGTCCGCTTCGATGGGCGAGAATACCACAGTAACAAGGCATTTGGAGGCATTTTGTTCATCATCTCCTTTTTGCTCCTCTGTGAGGCAGTGGCATCAGTTGCCCTCAGGATAAATACTCTTGCTCCCGATATCCTCGGATATGTATCCTCTCTCACGAGGGATAATCCGTATGTGGGAGCTAGTGGGGCCTCGCATTTGGATGGTCTTGAGAGAGCGAGAGCGCTGCAGGCCCTGATGGTTACTCTTGGGGATGTCAATGTTGGCGCTGAAATTGGGCATATCACGCTGACTGCGTCTGAGAATGTGCAGCGTCTGAAGAAGCAAAGGTTGTATGACTAGATAAGGTTGCGTACCTATACTTAGCCAAAGAATGAGAATGTTGATAGCTAAATGGTTCCTTCCCGCCAAGCCGTACTCCTGAACTTCTTGAAATCCGGGTCTTAGCTGCACCGATGCCGGAGTACTGGATGAGCGGCACCTGATGAAGCAATGTTGGCTTTCCAAGGGCTGGAATTTAGAATGATCCACGTGTGACGACTGTGAGGTTTGGGAAAGCAGCGTAATGAAGCAGAAACATGAAAGAAGAGACGGATAAGCTGAGGTCACTGGCTGTGGTTCAGGGCCAAAATATATGGGAATCTGAAGGGGCTTGAAACTGGCCGCTGGATCAGGGGCATCAAACCTACATCCTGGTGGACCTGAATATTCTTCGGGAGCCAGCGCACAGAAGCCAAGAAATACATGGTCTACGGAAAGCAATCAGACATGTGGCTTAATAGAAACCAGTTAATCAAGGACGCAAGTACCCGACACAGTGCCGTTCCGTACGAGACCTAGCGGGTACCGGCAGGTGTGGAAACCATGGGCTTGGGACAGGCCGGCCCGATCGGATCGCCCTCAGCTGGGATCTTCGCGATCGTGCCTTCCGTGACATACATGGGGATGGAAGCTAGAACTAGGAGACTTTCGCTTTATGATCCCGTCTTAGCTGAGCCCCGTGCCCGCTTATTTCGCTACCCCTGAAGACGAGGGACCTCCACCCAAGCGATGTTTGCTTGAGCACGTGAAAGCATGCTGAGATGGAAAGAGGGTAGAAGCATGATTTTTGGATTTTTTGCCATGGTGGAAATTTTCGCGTATCGAGGTTAGGCAAGCGAGGAGAAAATTCCATTTGAATTTGAAAGTGTTTGCAGGCAATCGGTACATTGATCGCTAAATTTATAGTGAGGATACACTATGTTGCCAGGCTTTGCCTCGCTAAAAGGCAACGCTGGACCTATCTACCTACAGTCTAAAACATCCGTCGGGATTTGAAGTGGAAAAATACAATCGCAAAACATAATCTCAAAGCTCCGAGTGCAGATATTGGAGTACGAAGACGGATTCAACCCTTGAGATTGTTCAAATTAAGAAATTTTGTATTAAATCAGGACTCCATTTCATCATCGTCTTGTTTTGATGAACCCCTATATCTGCAAAACACACCGACAAGAAAATAAATAACCTAAATCTCCATCTACTTGCGTTGATCTCACCTCATTCTATTCTTTGCAACACAATACCGTTTTACATTCCAAACAGCTTCTTTATGCCAAAATCCTTCTTGGTAAGCAAATTGCCTTTCTCGACCTTGTTCAAGCTCCTCAACATGCCTCCACTCCGAATCTTACGCTCCACACGCTTCTTGGTACCCACGATCTCTAAATCCAAATCCGCGTCTAATTCTCGCTTCTGGATCTCTTGGTCCTCATCAGACGACGGGTCAGGTGTTGACGCCGAACTGGTGCTTGATGTTTCGTCTGACATCGTCGAGGTAGAGGTTGGAACAGGGCATGAGTATACATCATACAGCCTGTTGCCTCCGGATACACGACCGCGAATTCTAGCGCTCATAAAGTCACCACCACACATCTCAGCTTTGTTGCCTGGACATGGGAGATTGCAGGACTCGCCGGATTCCTCGGAAGAGCCGAGAGTCGACGCGCAGAAGCAATCGCCTTGGTACAGGCCTGAGTATGGCTCGCCAGATGCAATGCATTCTGATTCGCAGAGCTCGATGGTCATGGCACCTGTAGATACAGTGAGAGAGAAGTCGGGGACGCCTGCTGTGGAACTGTAGCAACCCACATACTCGCAGTAGCCAGTTGGAGTGGCTCGGCTACTGCTGGGGGATGTGCTTGAGGATATGGATGCTGACGAAGATTTCGGTGCTAAAGCTCCAGTGGAGCCCCACGAAGTTGAAGTCGAGTTCAAAAATGGAGCTTTTGGCGCAATGGTTCTATTCTAGGTTAATTTATAGAAGTCTTCGAGGGGTTGACCTTCCACTTACGTTCCGCTCACAGGAGTCAGGGTTGGAGATACTGCAGTTTGTGTGAGCATCACTCTAACTACAGTCGTACAATCGATAGTCGTTGGGGCATTGGTGACGGTGGTCTTGTAGAAAATAGTCGTAGTTATGGGGGCCGTGAAGGCTGGGTTGATCGCTGTGAAAGTCTCAATGATTGGGATCATGTATTGACCGTTTGTTGGGCAAGAAGCAGTTGTCGAGACCTGAGCCGACGAAATATATGAGGATGCACTGATAATCGGTGCATTTCCAACGAGTGTGAAAGTGATCGTCTTGGTAACTCTAACTGTCTGGGGACTTGGTACTGAAGTTGTCACGACGAATGTTGATGTGATAGGTGCTGTGAACCCTTGTCCCGAAGGAGTATAAACCGTGGTCACGGGAATAGTGTACACCCCTTGAGAAGAACAATATGTTGTTGACGAAAATGGAACCGCTGAAGTTGAGGTCGAAGCTGGCTTTGTCGACACCCAAGTCTCAACGTAAGTGGAGCAATTTCCATCCAAGCACTTCAACACATTGACTGGCTGATATTGTGATCCATATGCATCTTCTGCACATGCTTGACAAAGTCCGCTTCCTGAGTAGCCTTGAATTCCTAGAGGTCCGATCTGGTTGAACTGACATGAAGCATCGATTACCATAGTTTGGATTTGGGTATTCGTGCAGGCTAAGACGGAAGTAGTTCCATTTTGACCCCGTTTTGGTGCAACTGTTGGGCAAGGGACCGAGGATGTAATGACAGTTGACAGATGAGATAGCTGCACGATTTGATCGGTTTTGGTGACTGTCATGCTACTATTTCCGCCCATGACAGGGATTACAGTAGAAACAAAATCGTAGCTGGAGCAGGATGGAACAGTCTTGTTACGCGAATTTGAAGGTGTGCAAGTTGAGACTGGCTGATACTGCTCAGTGATAGTGATAGCGGCAGGCATCACGCCGGAAGGACAAGATGGACATGGCGCGATAGTTGCCAATACCGAAGTCGCAGAAACTGATGTAGAAAATCCAATAGCCAGCAATAGAGCAGTATTTCTGACAATGTAAGACACCATGATCGCGAGAGATATTGGGAAGAAAGATGCAAATACTGAATGAAATACAAGAGTGTGGGATTTCAGGAAGACATCCAACTGATATAGCCAAATCGTAGATTAGATAAATGCACATCTTAGTAGATCGGAAATAACAAGACCATGAAGATTTTCCAGACCCCCATGCTCGGTAACTAGATCGTTGTGAACTGTCAAGTTGTTCTAGCTTCTCCTGGCCTCATCATCTCCTCTTTGGCTGGTGGCTGTCTCCATCAAGATCGATTTGGATGATTCAAATAACTTCTTCTGGATGAGCCAGGAGAGCATAGTCCGATAAGAGCATGAAAACATCGCTCATATAAACCCCAGGTAGTAACCTTTCATTAGACCATCACGGAAATGTGGCGTTACAATACCGGTATCCGGGACCCGAGGCAGAATACTGGGTAGCCGGTAAACAAAATGGCAGCTTCCGTCCTAAAGAGCCTTCACCGGAGAAATTAAATGCGCTTCTTTTGGGTCGAATTGGCGGCTCGGCGAGCAGGGTTGGCTTGTTGGCGGCTGAAGTTGCAGTGAGGAGGTTGAAGGAAGCTCTGACCGCGGCCGAAAACCCCGACTCGTAGGGAGCTGGCCGATTAGGCCTCACAATACGTAGGCTTCTGGCCCCTCCGTGCCGGCTTTTACAGGCTTGACTTGAAGGGGAGCCAGGGCTCAAGCCACAGCGCTTCGCTACCCGAGTCCTGAATTTTGAGACAAAACTGAACCAAGCCATAGACATCAAAGGAAGCAAGTATCCGTGGATGCTGTACATCGACGCCTGGATGTCAAACCCAGTAGCCTGCCAATGTCGCTAGCAGCGATCTCGACCACAGGATTGCAATATGGCAACGAATATGATGAACTTTTGGCTCATAGACCCCGCTCAAAGGTGATGCTCAGCAATCAGAGAGGGTTCTAAATACCAGATCATCCATCCCGTATTTGGCACTCGATATTTGGCGTCACGCCACACGGGGACTATGCAACAGTGTTTGAAAAACAGTCACCGTGGTGTGGTATATCGGAGTGCCTCTTTCCGCTCCAGAGTACTTTTCCCCCCTGAAGAAATATTGAACCCTACCCGAGACACACAAAGTACCGTCAGGAGAGCGTTCCCGATTGCGGGAGATGGAATTCTTGTTTTTAATCTGTTCTGTTGGAGCATGATTTGATCTAACTGGTTTCCACTACGTGCTGTCCATCGACGTTCTTTATTCTTCGTCTGCATTCTCAAGCTTTGCAATGTACTTGTACAAATCACCATCAAGACTTCCGCACTGGCAAAAGGAGTCACCTTCATCATACCGCCGAGCAATAATCAGTCGGAAGTACGGATATCGCATACTCATTATTCTAGTAACTTGCGTGTTCGTGTGGCGCTACTATTCAAAAGTAATTATTCCAATTCAGCATCAAAACATCGTTTCGAAAGCCCAAAAGAGGCATGAGGTTCAGGAGATGGTTGCCGCTCAATATCCTCTTCAAAAACCGCCCGCACCTGCTAGGGTGGACTCAGACCTCAATTCAAAACCCGAGAATGAAGAGTTTGGTGAGAAGCTTGTATCAGTTTTAGGGCACAGCGCTCTCGACAACGCGCCTCCGCCTCTGATGAAGGCAGCATCCCAGAATACATTCGGGCAGCGTTTAGCACCAACGATCAAAGAGTTTTCGGAGAGGAAACCTCCACTTTCATCGGAAACTCCTGGAGCTCCTAGAATTATTCCATCCTATTCTGATTATGTCGCACTTAACGAGCAAGCAGAGGCTCTGCCAGATATCATTCATATTCCATTGAAAGAGTCCGTCAAAGATGTCGTCCTGGAAGGTTGGGAAGATCTGTGGTTCTCAGACGCCCAGTGGGATACCAAGAGATGGGGTAAGCTCAACGAGACAAAAATCGACTTTGTTTACACTTGTAAGACCACCGAGATGAACGTACGACTAGCTTCTACTAATTTCTCCAGGGGTCAATGGCTCAGAGGTTGCATTCCAGAGAACAATGCATCCGTACGAGATGAATTCGACTCTGAATGACGCGGAAAGCAAGTGGTTGGAATCGCATCGAGTGAATCGGTATCGAGATTGGGACGAACTGAGATATTCGATCCGGAGCGTTGAAAAGTATACGTCCGGTTTCAGGAACAAGATTCAGCTGCTTGTAAATGCACTTGCCACCCCAAAGGAAGCCGCTTCCGCAACTGTGGACAAGCCAGCAACTATCAATGGAAAGCAAAGGCCTTCATGGTTGAGTGATGATGCGGCAACTAATGGTGTCGTGGAAGTAATATCGCAGGAGGACTTCTTCGACGAGCACGAAAAAGGATGTCTCCCAACGTTCAACTCCTTGACTATCGAGAACCAGATCTTCAATACAAAATCTGATACTGACCGGGTATGTTTTTCCGCTAGGAAAACTCAGCTATTATACTGACCGTCCCAAGCTATTTGCTCTTTCCGATGACATGTTTCTCGGCAAGCTCCACGCAGCATCCGATATTTACTCTCCCCTTTTCGGCCCAACTATGGGATTCAAATCAAACACCTACAGTACTATAAGCCCACCCACGGACTCAGATGCCCGCAGGTTTGGCGAGAAGCCCTTTCTCATCTACACTTCATGGCTGTTGAACCGCCGGTTTGGAGAACGAAAACGCAAAGGCCACATCCACTTCGGCCACTCACTCTCTCGGTCCGTCACTCGAGAAGCAATACAATCCTTTCCCCGCCCAGCACTTCAAAGTACCTGCCAACGCTTCCGTGGCGAGACAGGCTTCCAGCTCTATTCATGGTATGTTGCCTTCCACTATACGATTGAGAGACAGAGAGAGGCATTGCTATGGAGTTACATTATGCAACGTAGTGATGTTAACCAGAATGGGAACTTGGGATGGAGCGAACGACAGAAGGTCATGGACGATCTGGAAAAAGGCATGGCAAAGGAGGGCCAGCCAGGCTTCCGAAGGAGGATGTTCTATCATTTGAGTGAAGCACTTGAAACAGCCGGACTCGAAGCACCCAAAGTCAACGTTGATGTTCAATGGACATCACTTGATGGTCCCGCCGCCATGAGAGATATCGAATGCTTTGAATTCAACGTCAACGAGTGCTTGGCTCCAGGGTTCTCGACTCCGGGTTCAGATGAAACGCATACGAACTATATCTTTAGCACTGCTACGATTTTTGACCGCGTTTCTAGACAGCAACCCAAGTGCGGGGACTGTCTTTTAAAGCTCTTACTCAACCGTGCGGAACAAGGTCTTTCGCCACTGCTGCCCCATTCCAAGACGCAATCTGAGGCCCGCGAAGTGGTCATCAAGGCACTGTGGAAATACCAATACACCATCGTCGACCCAGACGCATTCTTCGTCATGATTACAGACGCCGAGCAGGTTGAGAATGTCCTATTCAAGAGGTTGATCAGAAGAAAGGAGAAAATAGGGCAGCTATGTTTAAATGATGATGTCAGCACAGAGGAAGAAACGGAGGTTGGAAACGTGAGGAACGTGATGTTGAGACTATTAGAAGCAATGTTCCCAGAGCCGAGTACGTTTGAGAAGCGTAGCACTGATTAGACAAACAAATAGTGCCTTCCATTTCCTATCTGCCAAGTGGGGTTTTCATGGTTCGGGCTTCTGCCCCAGTGAAAGTCTGGGGCTGAAGGTGTTTTATTTCGTTACCTCATTTGAGCTGATGTAAAAAGGCCATGAAGGAGGCGCCAGCATTCTTTTGCAATCGAAGAATCGATATCCGAGGTCTAAAATATCACGAGGGTATTTTTGGGGGGGTTTTGTGTAAGTGTATGATTTTAGGTGGAACGAATTAAGGTAATGTGAACGGGAGTTGGTATCATGGATGACTAGTTATACAGTATCTCCCTGGCTATGTAAAGACTCTATTTTCCACCTCTATCAAGCTTACAATATCTCCGGTGCTAAACCTCCCGGACGTTCTGCATTTTGCATACCGGCGAGCAGTCTTGCAACCAATCTGGATGGCCTTTCAATGTTCCACTGATCCACCACTGAAATCTAGCACTAGCGGTATCTGTGTCTCCATGTGCAGCAGCTGCTATGTCCAGCTTTATAGTCCCCACCAAACGGTTGTAACGTATGGCTCTGTAATTTTTTTCCCGCGAAACTCAAGGTCCAGGTCGCAATAGACAATTGGCTAACGATACCTCCCGCACCCGTCAGCCCCGTGCCGAATGTGACTGACGACGGCCCACATTACCGAGTATGTCTCAACTTCCTAATACATATGAAAACCATTTAGACTTAAGTTGAAAAAAAATCTCGTTTGTGTTAATATCATGATGCTACGCGATCCTAGCCCCTCCATTTTACATAGGTTTTCTGCGTCGTGGTCATGTACTAAAATAGTGCAGACACCAACTCCCCAAGTAGTAAGTACCAGAATGTGAAGCCCACCCCTAGTGTTTTTTTATCCTATTGACCATTCGACTATCTTTAGCATCCCTAAATAACTTACCGTTCTACAGTTGCAGAGACACTATAACCCATGTTTCGAAAATATTGAAGAAGTAGGTGTCGGAAATGTATGCTATGCTCTAGATTGAGATGACGGGTTATCCAAGAATTTCATATATTCAATTTGCTAAAGAGCCTGGTTCTGTCCGAACTCTTGACGAAGAATAGGGGGTTCGGTGAGGGATTGCCATTCCTGATAACGGCAATTCATAACCTGTCTGTCTCGGATGTGTAAATTCGGCCTCTGAGCGCGAATCCCCCGAGCATCGTGTTCCTGTATATCTCTCGTAGATCTAGGCCTCGACTCATGTGGCCCTCTCGAGTGACGGGAGTAGCCCAAGGGTAGAAACTCCTGTCTCATGGACATTTCTAGAGCTGGTGACTCGAATCGGATTGGCTCATTGATTGTGCTGGCAGCCCGTTGTACATTCCTTTCGATGAATAATTCTGGTCCAGGAGGTCCTGGGTTACGGTCTAAGGCATGATAGGCTGGAGGAGGATCAGCCTCGCTGTTGCTCTCCCCCATCTCAAATCTAGCTTCCGCATTATCTGCTCGTCGTCTCACCACAGCTAATTCTGCTTGCAATGCACGCTCAATTTCTGCCACACATTAGTATCCAGTTGTAACACGCCACCCGCTCAAGAACAAATGCTTACCGAAGTGGATTTCTGCTTCCAGTGCCAGCTCCCTTTCCCTCATTTCTCGAAACCGAAGCTCGGGCTGTGGATACATCCCCGAACCAAGGGCCTGACGAACCGATCGGAGAAACCGAGCCTCATTAAGATCGAATCTTGGAGACCGCAAGGCAACGTCGATTTGGTGGTCTATGGTCTATGTAATCCAGACTTATTCCTTGGGCTATTCTGTCGGCGACGAACCTCTCTGCTTGCTCTCGGGCATCGCGATAACTAGGTAAACTCTCTATTAGCTCTCGGACATCGCGATGAGTGCGTGATGAATCTGGGATGTTGCTGCGGCGGTATGGGATTAATTCTGATGCTTGTTAGTGGCAAGAGGTTGGAGTTGGGACGGGGGTATTTGCGAGAGGTAACATGATCGTCATTTTGTCTGCTGTGTCTGTGTCTATGTCTGTGTTCTCTTGGGGCAGTGGCGTTGGTTGTCTGCTTGCGTCCAAAGTTGAACATCTTCTGGGATCAACGAATTGATTTCGAAGTTGTATGCACTCGGGGTAATTGTTCAAGATGTGGAGTTGTATATCGAGAATAACAGCTGGGATTCCAGACTTTTATATTACCTGTAGATGGCGGAGAGGAGGGGAGCTCGGCTTTTTTTTTGGGAGGCCTCCAGATCTCGATTTACTGCTCAAAAGTCTCCTGACTAGCTACATATCTAAATTCACTACTAGAAAGTCTCTAGAGTAGCTTGATTTGGTAATAATTATGACGTTACCACGCATATTTACAATTGAATGAGTCTAGCATGCAGCTCTTGCTGTTACTCTGCAAAATTCATTGTACTGTTAGTGTGAACATTCAGTGCCTTTCCTTCAAGATGATAGATATTCTGCACTTATTGATCACCCTTAAGGTGCTGGCTGTCCATACTGATATTGTTTTGTTTTTGTTTTTACACAACTGAATAACACATAGTATCATTTGATAAACTGATGGAATCACCGTCTTCCCCCTTCGTTGCACGGGCCGTAAAGAAAGGGGCTCGCTTCAGTTTCCCGTTCAAGCCAACTTCTTCACAACCATAACCAAAAGATATATCGGCATCTTCTATTGCCTTTCCATTCGTACTTTCCATTTCAAGGGGAATCCCTGAACAGTCATAGATACGTCCAGCCGTTCTTAGACTGTCTACTCTTGTGTAGTCAATGATCTCGCTTGATTTCGCAGCAAAACCGTACCCCTTTGCCATAGCTATTACGAATATTGAGTTTCTTAAAGAAAATCACAACATGCAGATATCGACTTTCAGCCTGTGTGTTATCAGCGACTGACATTTCAGGAAACAAATTAAAAGGACTACATAACAGTGCTTAGTCTTCCTACCATGAGAAGGTATGGTTGCACTGTACCGCGTCCTCGTTTCCATCATTTTATCTGTCTCTAACGATTCTCCAACACTTTAACGCTCTCTTTTACAGTCTTTCTTTTCTTTCAACTGACTATTTACCACGCACCAATGCTGTGGTGAGACACCATCGCGACGAACCTGACGTGAGGAGTCACCAACTTTCCATCTTTCCTCAATCTTGCCATGTCCGAGCAAATACCTGCGTAGTAACTACCTCTTCTTGACGACTCGTCATCGGCCGCAGCGTACGTCAGCATATACTGGCTCATATCCTCAAACGGTAGGAGCTCAAACATGATCTCATTTTCGTATGAGATTCTGCGTTCAAATCCTTCGTGCGTAGAATCCCAGCGTCGTTCTTTTGATAAATTTCCCATTCTGCCACGTTTAAGGACGACGAAAACGAGCTCTAAACTCGGATAGAATTCGAAAGAGCTGATGAAGTTGTGGAAATCAAAATGTGCTTGGCAGAGAGCAATGGCTTTGACTTTTCCAAGTGCGTCTTCACGTTCGAGGCTAGCTTTGAGCTTACTGGCCGTCCAAGACTTTGAGCATTTATCGTCCAAGATGATCATATCATATTTGAGATGAATGGATTTGCCGATCTTGTGGGACGGGTCATATTTTATGTCTACACGACTGTAGTAATCAGATACTTCGCTGCGGAACTCGTGGTTGACTAGTAGTAAGCTTGGGATTGGATGGCACTCTGCTCCATAGCATGGCTTGGTCTCGAAAGATGAGAGATCCTCATTCTTGGCTTGATGGATTGGACACCCAGGTCCATCATCACCACCACTCAGAAAGATTCTGCGAGGTCGTAAATCGAGAAGGGTTTCTTTCTGCTACGAGTTAGCTTTGTTTCTCCGCAGATGTTAATCATAAATACAAAAAAAAATGAAAAGTTTATTCTCTTACCAGAATTCGGATGCGCAGTTCTGGTGGCAGGGTAACTCTTTGAGGAGTGCAATGAAAATTTTCCCCCTTGAGCTAGTGGACTTAATTAGCATGTTCTTTGATAATACTCTTGAGGGCGAGAGGATTGGGATAGTAGGAGAGTGCTGGATTTGTTTCTGGGATCTTCTGCCTCTAGTGAATATTCAAGAGCTGGAAATTTATCGGTTGTCATTTTTTTGTATGTTGTATCTTTAAAGTGAAAGGTGTGGGACCGAAAAAAAAGAGTGGCTTTTCTACCTCGAGTTCACGCTGCTTCGAAGCTTCAATCTTATCCTTAAAAATTTCTGGAAGGAGCCCAGAATTCAGGACGTCGTCTTCGCAGTACTCGAGAGTCGATTCAATGTGATATCGAGATGATGATGAGAGCGTGGCGAAGATAATGGTTTGACGAGCCTCGGTTGGCCATACTGGCACGGAAGTAGGATATTCAGGCAGTGGAGGTAAGCATGAGAGTGTAACCAGGATAAAATGAGGGCTCATTCCACGGTCTAAGCCGTGAGCAATTGCGACTTCATTGACAGATGGCTTCATATCGTTTCTTGTGTCGAGCGAGATTGATGGTGATTTTGCGATGGATTGGTTTTCGAGGTAGATTTTAACAGTTTGCGACAGACACGATTCATTTGTTAGTTTAAGGTACTAGTACCAAATTTTCAATTCAAGCATCAGTGAATTGGAGTTGGCGTGATGGCAAGCGCAAAAGTATAAGATTTGATTCACATTCGACCTGGCCATCTCGACCTTTAGGGTTGGCCACACCTTAAGCACCAGCGTGGAGAAAGAACTAGCAAAGGAGACTGCTAATATACCAACGATAAGTTTCCAGCCCTGTATGCGTGCATAGCAGAGAAGTTGATCGACAGCGTGAACTTGTTTCGGCCTCACATGCCAATATCTTCAGAAGTCAAAGTTTTAAAAGTTTCTTCAAAGACTATGTCATATTTCAAATACGTTGGAAAGGTTGAAAGTCCTCTTTGTGGTCTGGAATGAACGACCACTCGAGGCTCGTTGTAGCTCCTGGAGGACACTTAATGTTATAATCAGAGAAATGGACAACACACTTATGGTTACATTGGCGAATTGGCCTAAATGGCAGACAACTCTCTCGAGGCGATAGGGCGCTTGGACAGTAAGCATTGGAATTGGTGTGCCTCACATAGCCCATATTGAGTATTTGACATCGAGGAGATCCTGTCGTAACGCGATGATTATGGTATCTTAAAGAATACTCCGAGATTGTACACGATTTTATTATAGAGATCGGTAAATATGAAAATTGGGGCGGGAGTTGATTAGATCTCTTTTCAAATTGATAGAGGCAAAATTTATTCACGAGCTAACTAGGTACCTATCACTTCAATGTTCGGAAGGAAACTTCAAGTATATAGATTGTTATCCAAGCGATTTTTATCAGGAGATCATAAAATGATTATTCTCCATTTGCTGTTAACTGCAGTGCCTAGAGGAATGGTATATTCAAGTGTTATCTACTTGCTATAGCCAAGGTACTTGTCGAAAAGCATCAGTAATGGCCTCACTTCTTCACGGCAACGATAACCGCGTCTCCAAACTCAGTATATCGGTGGATACTCTCGACTTCCAAGCCAGCCTCATCCAATAAGCGTCGCCAGTGCGACTCTTTTCTCTCCTCAGAATCGCACAATGCATACATCATCAAGCTCAGAGTGGCCGACATGCCTTTTCCTGCATCTGCAACGCCGCTCACTGTCTCTTCAGCAAGAACTTTCTCATCAATGATGATAACGGACTTCGAAGTCATCGCGGAGATCTGGTTCTTTAACATGAGGAGGCATGTCTCGTCGGTGTTGTTGTGGAGAACCCAGCGGAAGTAATAGACACGTGCTCCTGTATATCATCTTAGTACTTTAGACATGGCATAAATAAACTTTTGGAGAATACCTTGAATTGGCTGTGGAGTGAGGTAATCATAGCTCACCCGCTCAATTGTCTCTCCTGCTGTTGCCTTCGCAAGAGTAAGTGGTCGGTCTTGGAGGATGATCTTTCCGGGCAGTGTGGGGAACTGCTGTCGTAGGAGGTCACATTGGTGACCATTGCTTCCTCCAATATCGACGAACAAGACAGTCTCAGGAGTACTAGCGATGCCATGCTTAGCATCGAAGGGGTAGTCCTTAAGCCAGGTTGGAATATTGACGTGGTGTCCGGTCATGGACTGATGAAATGCAACGGCATTCTCTGGCTCAGTATCTAACCACTACAATTAATTAGTACTCGATTTGATAGAGATAATAAGAGCTGAGTAAATGAAACACCCTGCAGGCATCCCAACACCGCAGAGTCGAGGAGGATAAACAAAGAAAAAGGTTGTTTACACTATAGAGATCAAGGTCTGTGTTGTGTCCGAACTGGAAGGCTGTACGCGCAGAATCGGGTTGCAAGAGCCTAGAGTGCAGGCCTAACATTGACGGAGTGATGATGTTGTGCATCATCTTGGAACTATGAGCAAAGTGCTTTACCAGAAAAGACTGGGTCAAGCTCGTCGGCTTGTATTTCTTCTCCGTAACCTCTTCAACCATGAAGTGTGTAGCCATGTAGTCGAGTAAGAGCTCGAGAACCATGGGCTTCAAGTTGATCTTCTCGGTCAAATCGGCAAAGCTCGTTGGTTTGTCTCCGTTCTCAGCGATGATCTTGAAGATGCCGTGATCAAGGCCAATGCGAGCTACAACCAGTTGCGCGGGCTAGAACAGTCAGTCGTGGCGAGGTGATATTGGGAAAAGAAGTTCAACGGTGTGGAACTTACAGAGCAAGCAATATTATATCTGGCTTCAAACAAACTTTCCAACTTCGCTGTCAACTGACGACTCATGTCGAGGATCTCTTGACGGTGTTCCGCACATGCTTCAGGATTGTCCAGGACTGCCTTCATCTGCTCCTTGAGAATGAGGGGACTCGCAGTAACATTTAGATCATCCATCTTGAGGTGTTTGTGGTAGTTCGTTGAATGCCAGATGGGGTATGGTTATTTCTGGACCTTTGAGGTTGCAAGAAGAAGTAGTAGGCCCGTGGGTGGTAAAACTTTATTACCAAGTATCTATCTTAAGAAGGGAAAGCGGGCATTGAATTTACCGTTGAATTCAAGGAAACCTATTCTCTGACCACCGCCATTCATGCCACCCGTTCGCCATTCACTAGCTTCTACCACAACTAATAACTCCAAGCAGGCGATAACTGTTCCAACGTAAACATTGTCCAGGATCTATCAAAAAAAGGGACTAGGGGGGTCGCCTCGCTTATTCTCAGCAGTTGACGCTGCGGCTACTATGCTGTACAAACCAACATGATTTTGGGAACGCATAGTGGCTTACATCGTTGCTACCGTGTGTGATACAGTCTCTAATTACGAGGATGCATGACATTCACCTCCAAAGAGAGACTCTACGGACACGTGAATCGAGACATCTTGTTACTCATAGCCAACCAACCAACCAAAAAAAAGAATAACTGATTAGTAGCAATGAACAATCAAACACTCTAGTCATTCCTTACAACGGCCCGAAATCGTAACATTCAATTTTAGTATGGGCTGCAGACTCGAATGAATGTGTTGGACCTGCCATGAAACCTAGGTACTGATCTGGGACTGCTGCTCGGGGAACGCATGCTCTTTGAAATACAGTTAATCTGGCCCAAGCAGCACCGAAATTGTAATTAATTTAATATGGTTTTGCCCAACTTAATAGAGACATTTCATTTTTGGCTGGGCTGGCAAACAATAACTGCTGAGCTTACTGCCCGCAACTATGGTTTTGAAGTGCAGGTCATGTGTTGACTGGGCTGTGTTGTCCTATAGTGAATGTTAACACCACATGTGTATAGAACACTCGTAAAGGACATCCATTCACTTACCTATATTTTCCTCCTCGTTTGGTGAAATACACTTGATCCCCCCCCAATATACACTCCTGCTAATTTTCACGACTCCCCTCCCTCATATCCACATCCATATTCAACTCCCAAAATGCAAGAATCTCCCACCACCGACCTACCCTCAGGCGAGGGAAGCGAAGTGCCACTCAAAACAATAATCGTCATCATTTACGGCATCCGCGAGCGAGTATGGTCGGGGCCCGCCATCATCAACCCCACCAGCCCTTATACAACGATCGAGGAATCCCTACTCGACCGCCTCGGCCTTATGCCAAAGAGCGATAGCGACAACAAAGCATACGAAATCCAGTACCTCTCTAAAGGCGACCTAAAGAAGACGTTGCAGGTCGTAAAGGTCGACGATCCGCCGGGGTGCAAGACGGTTTGGAATCGTTTTCCTGTTCGCTTGGGGAAGGATTGGGTAGAGCAGAACCCGAAGCCGAAGGAGTAAAGGAGTGGAGCGAAGCGAGATATTTAGAGCGTGAAGAATGGAGGTTCATGAATAAGAAGTGCTCTCTGCGTTGGTGCAGTGGTATTCGCAGATGAAAGTGATACTGTGACGCTCTTTGGGTAAAGCTTAGAAGCAGCAGCCCGCTGCCCAACTTTAGGGATACTGTACCTAAAGATGTCTCTGCAGCTAGGCTAAGCGATGGCAACAAGGGAAGAAGCACGAAGGAACACATAGCTCGACGACGGCCCTTGATGAAGCAACAGAAAAGCAGAAGACTTTCGTCTGCGTGGTATTTACAAATTATGCTATAAGACCCAAGACCGGGGCCCCCAAATAATGCCATCCCAAAATCACTCCGAAATCATCATTGTAGCAGAACCCCCCACAACACCGATCAAAATCAAAGCCGTGAAAATCCCCGCCCCAACTCTGTCTTTCGTAGTAATTGGTTTCGAAGTAATCTTGCTCGCATCGTGCGTTTGGTCAGAACCTGCATCTGCATTCCCCTCACTGGTACCCGTACCTTTCACGGCACTGACCCAGGCCGCAGCACTTCCCACCAAGTTGCTCTGGATAGCTTCGAGGGCCGACATTTGCTCGCCTACGCCTAGACTTCCATCGTTTACACCCGTTGTCCAACTCATGCCGCAACCATTGCCGGTAGTCCCTCCTGTGCAAGTCTTTACTGCTGCTGTTGCTGAAGTAGATATCCGCTTCATGATGGTATCTTTGGTGAAGGGTGCGATCTGTGTAGTTGCTGCCGTCCACCGGGTATAGTACGCCTTGAAGGACTTCTGATCGATGTTACATTTGCTGCTTTCGCAGGGCTCGAACAGGACACCATCGGTGAAGAAATCTTGCCCGGCATCGACAAGGCCCTGTACGCGGGTTTGCCATAGCGTGCTGCCGTTTGTCTAAGATTTGGTTAGCTGAAAGTCCATAATCGAGCTGCGAGAAGCTTACATAGTTATACATTGCTGCAGCACCGAGCAGATATATACCTGAGTTGTACGTCCACATATTATTATCCTTGGCTGTGCAGTTGTCTCCAATTCGTGTACCATCATGGACCTTGAAATCTGAGCCCATCAACCCTACACTATTGACCCAGTCGAATGTCTTGATAGCCCAATCCGCATACGTTGAATTTCCCGTGTATAAAGCCAATCTCGCAGCAAGGTTGAAGAAGCAACCATTCGATATGCTGTTCTTGTAGTCGTACCCGTTATTGAAGGTAAATATCTGCCATCTGAGTCCTCCATTGCAGTTCGCTCCGTCCCACCGAGCTGCTTGTGTATTGAACACACCTTGCGCAAGTGCGAGCCATCCCGGCTGCCCATCAGGTGGATCTTGAAATTTTGTCTCCGCCGCTGTCATCGCTGCCAATCCCCAGAACCCTTGATCGTCGTTTCCCTCAGTCTTCGTTTGATTCTCCGGCATGTAGTCATAGTCCTCTCCAATTTGACTTAATAGACCTTGTGATGTCACATCAATGTAGGATTTGTCGCCCGTATAGTACCAATAATTGACCATGGTTCCGAACCTGGGGGAAAGAAACGTTAGCATGACAGTCTCGCCTTCGAAGAATAGGAAACTTTACATCGCTCCAGCTTCCCACCAATAATACGGTGCAGGTAAATTCCCTGGGTTGTCTCCTGTGTGGTTCCCAGTATAATGGCTCATCATATCGTACGCTGCGGACGCTGCTGCTTGTTTTATCGACGCATCTGATGTCAAGTCTAATGTAATGGCAGCATCTGCACCTCGGCTAGCAAGCGTACAGATGGCAGCCGTATAGGCAAGTGAAGAGGTGAACCACATAATAGGTTGAATTGGGTGTGTATGTCGAAGGAGAAAAGATCAATCAATTTGCAGATAGAGCGAAGGGAAATCGAATTAAAAACTTATAATGAGTGAACAGGCCCAAAACACGTTTGGAGAAGGATTCGCAATACTTTTCTTTCAATAACGAGCGTCTTTTTCACAGCCAAAACGGAAGATGACCTACGGTGTAGAAGAGAGGAAACACGACATTCTTTCACGAGCCACGAATTGCCAAGAACAAGATCCAGCACAGCCATGATTAAATAATATAAGGTCTGCATTTTGACGATTAGCAGCCGGGTACTTCTGAGCTACCCTAGCAACGATTGGGATCGAGACCGTTGATACGGCCAGAAGACATAGACAAGCATTTGAAAGTGGATCGCCAAGGGCGCGGAAATAGAGCTCTGAGACACCGTGAAGGGATCCAGAGATTGCTTTCCTCGGATCATCAACAATCCACCCCCGTGGGTAACAGTTCAGACCACCCCCAGATTTCGAGAGCTCATCGTCAGCTTTAAGTTTGACAAAGCTTTACTCTGACTGCTGATTGTGCGGGCATGCGTGGGCGCAGAGACAATTGAGGGGCTGAAGTTAGAATAAGATGATGTTGGAAATGGCGCTTCTTGGTGTTTGAAGTTGTATTAACGCTAACCCAACATGGAAGTACTATCACGTGTAATAGGGGTAGCCCTCCTGAAATGTCCCCTGATTCCCCTGATTCCTGATCGGCGATCGTTCCATTGACTGGTTAAAGGCTCATTAAGGTTCGTTGCAGCGCGGACCGCGTCTTCCCCAAGAATCATATCAAGCTGCGGAGACCGTCCTAGGTTCTTTTCAGGACCAGATTGGAATAAACGGCCTATAAGTCATAGCTCCCTGATTTTCTCAGTCTTTAAAAATGAATAACAGCATGAAAATCAATGCTCAAGCAAACGACGAAGGTGATCGCCTACACACTTTTTCCATGTGAAAAGCCAATTATTTCCATCAGAGCCAACAGAAGGTTGGCCAATGCTATATTTCCCTTCTGCCTTCTTCCCTTCTGTCAAACCAACAGAGCCTCTATGTTCGCCCCAAGTAACAAGTCCAGATATAGTCGAGGGTGTGAAATGCATTGGGTGCTCATAAAGTAAGCATCGTGTTGCTCACGGCTTGCGTTCAATCGCCTGCTTTAATTTTAATTCTTGAACTACCCTCGCGATTCTAGGTCCAAGCTTGCGAGACATGTCGCCTGACCAGTCAGGGTTCATTATGTCTACATCAGAAGCTGTGAGGTTAAAATTTTTAACGTTCGACAGCAATTTCAACGGTTCGAGCAAGCCACTCTCTATTAGAATATCCGTGGCCATGTTGTTGACTTTAAGCATGTATTGGTCTTCGCTAGCATCTGCTTCCTCACCTTCGTCCTCGTCCTCGCTCTCTGGAATATCCATGGGATAGTCTACATCCACTTCAACAGACACATCCAGTTGGAGATTTTTTAACATGGACGATCTAGCTAGAACTATAGCCAAATCCCTGAACAAGTTCGTGCGCCGTATGAATGACTTGTAGTTCTTGATGTCGTCGGCATCAATATTGAAATTCTTATGAATTTCGATCTGTGCTATCACCACATCTCCGCCGGATAAGTCTAGGTCGATATGTATTTCGATGCGTTCGAATCGGGCAAAGACATGTGGCTCCATTCGACCGTCCAATACTGGCTTCTTGTATTTTTATTGCCCTTCGAATTGGTCTCACCACGGTATTCCAAGGGATTGTGTCTCCATATTTTCTTGCTTGGACTTCCAAGGTCAGCCTCTGGGCGCAGGCAGAAGATATCCCCAGGTTCCATTACAAGTACTGTTTCGGTGTATAGGATTGAGATGGCTTCATTATAAACCTGTCGGTTGACACGTAGGATCGCCGTATATCGCTTCGACTCCTCATCCTTTTCTGTGGCTCCTATATCCGCACTGGCCTCACCACTTTCGATATTCTCGATATTGTTTTTGAGGGCAAATGGATCTAAATAGCTCCTAGACTACGAAATGAGGAGATAACGGAATATCTGGGCTCGTGTTTCTGCCGCAGACTGTTAGTACAAGGGCACGGCTCTCGCGTTGATACATACCTGTTGGGATGCGCAAGATATGGCATTCTAATACATACAGCTTGCCAACGTCTTCCATGTTGTATATCAAGTTAGGGCGAAGAACAACTGCGAATCCTGGAGAGCAGCAAAGGGCAGGAACATGTTTATCAGGATGCAAGCAAAGGGTAACTCCTAACAATTTATGCGTGAGGTTGCAAGTACCACCCCGCCCCTTACTTGACACCGCGTCGCGTCTTCCCGCAACGTCCCCAAACCTCAGCATATCTGACCAACTCTGCGCCTTGACCCGTACGCCCCTAATTATCGATTATGGAGGCTGACCATCCCTCTGAGAGATGTCATCTGCTGCGTACCACCAGGTATCATCTATTTTTCATAACAATGGAACCTACTGAGGTCGTGTGCATACTGCGGCAATAGTGATTATCACATCGGTGGGAAGAATGTGTCTTATCGAGCCGAGTCTCAAAGGTCCAAAGAATGGCGAACAGGTTGATGACTTTCTAATCCGAAGAACTATCCCCACCTTTACCCACGTGTACGTGCAGGCCGCATTTATCTGATACAGTACCGTAGCATTGATATTTAATCAATTCGTAGACTCTAGTGATTGCATTGGCGTCTTCGGACTCGGATATGAAAACAGGGGAAGAGAGCTCCATGCCGTAGCACTGGTCGCCAACGACTGATGCATCTTCGTGGGCAAACCAATACCCGTACTTACTAGTGTATTGATTCTTATCGGTAACAAGTATAGAGTGATGGTGAGTTAGCTGTGATTTTGGAAATACGGAGTATTAGCACATGTCTCGGAAGGCAGAAGCTTCGAGTGGTCGTAAGAAGGGTTATCATAAGGTAGAACAAATTGGACTGAGAGAAAGTCCTAGGGGTCTTGAGATTCACCAAATTGGGTTTTCCCACCAAGCTTACCGTTGTAGACTCCACGTTTCTGAAGCGTATTTGCGACATTCAATACAAATTGTTCTTTAGTAGCTCCCTCGCCCGGAACTATATGCTTTGCGATGAGAAATTCAAGCTCAACTCCAAATGATAAAGTGGCCGTATCAGCCCTTGAAGGTTCGGATTCTGGCTCATATCCTTGAGACATTCGCAACAGAAAGAGCGGCAGTCGCCGAGTATGTCAGGTTGCCCACAGATTTCAAACCTGTAAAGCAAGTGGTTTCCAAATGGAAGGTCTACACTGGAGTAAATATTTGATGAAGCAATTCCAAAAAGACACAGCAGCATTCGAAAATTGTGACCGCGAAAGAGGGCTTTGATATAGTAGTAGAGGATGAATTGGTCATGAGAAGCAAATAAATACAGTATTTTGATATCAAAATCTGGTAAAATAGAGTCACTACTATGACACCAGAGCAGACCAAGCAAAGTCAAGAGATAACTATAATAGCAACAGCCAATACAAGTCAAGGAATCTCCTCTCGAGAAACACAAGTGTGGATTTTGGGGCTCATAATGACTGGAAGTGACCGAAGGGAGCGCGAAACAAGAGGTTTGAAATTTGTCAGATAGATCATACTAACTATTGCATAGGAGAAGCGATGAGCACCTGTTTATCTGTTGGTCGATGAAGTGGTCAACTTAAACTGTGAAGCTTCGAAGAATCAGCACTATCTGTATAATCCTCCCAAGTAAAGCTTCCCGATTTACATTCATTTCAGTATGACAATCTTACTGATCATGAGACACTCTATTGAGCTCAAAAGCCAGAGTCAGAAAGCTGAATCTCTTTCTCTATTTTGCCTACCATAGGACTTCCCCTGCTCCGCGTCTTTGTGAATTGGAGCTTTCCATATCCACTTCTATAGTCGTTCCCGGGCTCCTGGCCTTTGGCATTGGCGATTCTAGACCATTTCCTTCCTTTTTCCTTCCATAAGAGCGGTACTGAGTTTGTTGTATCCGTTACCAATTCTCAGCCCTTCTTCACACAACGCTCTCCTCCCTCAAAGCAGCTTGATTGCCGCTCAAACTCTTCCCCTTCATCTGGCTGGCAAACTCCTCAACCTCAATTTGTATAATATACTCCCCAGGTACAACCACCAGACCCAGATATCTGCTCGTCAAATCCAGCGTGACTGGCTCTTTGCTTTCGTCGAGATTCTTGGGAGGAGGTGGGATGCGGTATTCGAATGTGTGGGCCAAGATTATATTTCGGTCCTTCAGAACGTATAAGCATGCTGTAAAAAATGTAGAGGAAAGGTGGAAGTACAGAGTCTGTGCATTTGAATTGCCCTAGGAACATGCGGGCGTCTGAAGTAGTGATACGGAGGTTCTTGTTCAAAAGAGAAGTTAGATAATCTTTTGATTGGGCTTGCTCCATGGTGAGGTGACTGTGAAGGTCTTAGAAGGAGAGGAGCGGTTCTTAGAAGAAGTTGGAGTTGTGTGATGTGGAAGTGCTTGCAGGACGTCGCGCTTTTTGGACCCGCGGCGATTAGATAAGGAGGAGGTTTCTGGCGGCGAAGAGTCATTGACTTACAGCACTGAAGGCAACGATGGAACATTTTTTTCTATATAATATCCTCAACACGCATCTCGAAGTTAAAACTAGCGACGGGGTTTTACTGCAACAACAATGGTGGAATGGGCCCTCGATCAACGCGCTCTATCCGCAAAACCGCGACCTTGAGCTCCCGCGTCATCCACGTCGACGATACGAATTTTCAGGGACAAACCTGCGGGTTTTACTGTAGGAAGCCTCCAACATGGGTGTCACTGGCCTCTGGCCTATCCTACATCCTTGTGCACGCCCAACTCCTCTGCCAACCCTCAACCGCAAGCGTCTCGCTGTCGATGCCTCCATCTGGATCTACCAATTTCTAAAAGCCGTCCGCGACAAGGAAGGAAATGCGCTGCGAAACTCGCACGTTGTCGGGTTCTTCAGAAGGATTTGCAAGCTTCTGTTTTTCGGTATTAAGCCAGTCTTTGTATTCGATGGCGGGGCACCGATTCTTAAGAGGCAGACTATACAAGGGCGGAAACAGAGGCGAGAGGGCAGGAGAGAAGATGCGGTTAGGACGGCGGGGAAGCTGCTTGCTGTACAGATGCAGAGGAGGGGAGAGGAGGAGGCTGAACGAAGGAAGAAAGATAGGGAACGTGAAAAGGCGGGATTGAGGCCTCTTGATGACGACGAAGAGGCTATTCCTGATGAGCAGCAGCTTGTATACGTAGGCGAAGAGGGCATGAATGTACAACAGCGAACCGCAAATCGAAAGTTCAAGAAAACGGACGCGTATCATCTACCAGATTTGGATAATGGTATTGAAGGTATGGGTCAACCGAACGATCCTCGGATTATGAGCGCGGAAGATCTGGAAGATTATGCGAGGCAATTTCACAACGGAGAAGATGTCAATCTCTATGATTTCAGCAAGATCGATTTCAATGGCGAATTCTTTATGAGTCTGCCTCCCGTCGACAGATACAACATCCTAAATGCGGCCAGACTGAGAAGTAGGTTGCGTATGGGTCTAAGTAAGGATCAATTAGAAGATATGTTTCCGGATCGAATGGCGTTCAGCAGATTTCAGATTGAGAGAGTCAGAGAAAGAAATGAATTAACGCAACGGCTAATGAATCTAAATGGGATGAATGGAGAGGATGGAATGGCTGGCGTGGGAGGTGCGAGGATTGCGGGCGAAAGAGATAGAGAGTACGTGTTGGTTAAGAATGACGGTGTTGAAGGTGGATGGGCTTTGGGTGTTGTGAGCCTGGACAAATCTGTGGGCGAGAGGGAAAAGCCAATCGATATTGACGCTTTGCATCAGAAAGCAAAAAGGGACGAAGAACCATCTGAGTCAGAGGATGAGTTTGAAGATGTTCCTGTGGAAGGTCTCAATAGGCTGCCAAAATTGAATGGCGCCCAGAAACAAAATTTGTCATATGGAGACTTCAAAGCGCAAGAAATGGCTGATCAAAGACGACAAGTTTATGCTTCAAGAAATGGGGAGAGCTCAAGACAGGCCACGGTTCAATTGGTAGAACCCGATTCGCTTTTTGTTGACGATGAGGCAACTGTTGGTGTATCGGCTGGGAATGGCCGTGGATTTGATGAAGAGGAGGAAGACTTGAATCTTGCGATTGCAATGTCACTTCAAAAAGACCAAGAATTTGATAGGATGGATGAAGAGGAACATCTCAAGCAAGCAATTGCTCTATCGATGCAGCAAAATCATGCTCATGAATCCGAGGCTGATGAGGAGGAAGATTTTGAAGATGTCCTTATGCCAACATATGAGCAGAGAGCGGTCCCTAGTTCCAAACCGCTTACGAATTCTAGCGGAGGAATGATTGCACATATTGTCAACAACAGAGCGAACGCTGCAGTTCCCAAACGGAAGGTAGCGGATATTAGTGACAGCGATAGCGATATGGACCTGCAAGCAGCACTTGCGAAAGCAAGAAAGGGGAAAGCTCCGGTGATAGAACGACGAAAAGTGGCTCCTGTTGTTTCCAATGCGAAGAATCCTTTTGATGGTCCCTTGCCGTTCGAGAAGCTCGATTTGGGAAGTTCGATCTTTGGCAAGAAAGCCGAGCCTCAAAAGGCGGCTGTCGACAATGATGAGTCGGCTGAAGAAGATCTCGCTGGTGGTTTTGAAAATGGAGAGGAAGAAGCTTCCAGGCCTCTACCACCGTGGCTTGTGGGTACTAGTGATATCAGATCACAAGTGAAGGAGCAGAAGGAGCGGGATTTCGAGCTCAATGCGGAAGATAGGGAGAGAGCACTTGAGGACGAACGCATCTTTAAGCAAAACAATGGGCCTATTGAGATCGAATCGTCAGACGATGGCAGCGACATGGAAATCGTTGATGCGCCGCCACTAGCGGAGACAACTAGAGATAATATGGGAGATGTCGCTGAGGATCTCAGGGCCAACCCACCAGTCTCCGATATCCCGGACGATAGACAGCCATCGATTGAGCAGCAGTCGGACAAGAATAAGCCCCACCGACCTGCTGCAAACGAGCCAGAAGATGAGGCGATGGACTGGTCAGAGAGCGAGTACGGAGACATAACCACTAAATCGGCAAAGACGGTCGATACCGAAAATCCACCTGGCGGCAGAACAGATGCTAGCTCCCCCAAATCCAAATCTGCCTCGCCTGAATTCGAAGATGTGGAAATGCCACCTCCAAATCGAATGCCAGAGGACCATGTGCCCGTCAATGATGGTGTCAAGAGTCTAAGTGCGTTGTTGGAGGATGGCAATATGTCAGATGGAATTGAAGCTCCATCGAACTTGGACTCTGCCCCTCCAGTAAGAGCCAATGACAGATCGCAGCACGATTCCGAAATGGACGAATTTGATTTTAGTGATCCTGATGATGAGGAGCTGCTTGCTCAATTAGCTATCGAGGCAGAAGAGCATGCACGGTTCGCAAGCACATTGAACAACAAATCCGAGCGTGAAAATCAAGAAGCGTACGAGAGGGAACTCAAAGCTCTTCGGAATCAACAGAAGAAAGATCGCAGAGACGCAGATGAGGTATCACAAATCATGGTCACCGAATGTCAGGCACTCCTGCGTCTGTTCGGAATCCCTTACATCACTGCTCCAATGGAGGCGGAAGCACAATGCGCCGAGCTTGTCCGTCTTGGTCTCGTCGATGGAGTCGTTACAGACGATTGTGATATCTTCCTATTTGGTGGCACACGAGTCTACAAAAACATGTTCAACAGCAACAAATTCGTAGAATGCTACCTCTCAAATGACATCGAAAAGGAACTCACATTGTCTCGCGACCAACTTATCTCAATCGCCCATCTCCTCGGCTCGGATTACACTGAAGGCCTCCCTGGCATAGGTCCCGTCACGGCCCTCGAAATCATTTCCGAATTTCCAACCGCCAGCGGCATCCAAGAATTTAGAGACTGGTGGACCTCTACTCAGGGGAATCCTCATGCTATTGCCATATCAAAAGAATCGACCGTTTTCCGCAAGAAATTCCGCCGCGCTCAAGGCACGAAGCTGTTCTTACCACCAGGTTTCCCTTCTCCAGCAGTCACAGAAGCATACCTCAAACCAGACGTTGACTCAACACCAGACGCTTTCCAATGGGGTGTCCCCGATCTCGACCGCCTGCGCGACTTCCTCATGGCGACGATTGGCTGGTCACAAGAACGCACCGATGAAGTGCTTGTCCCTGTGATCCGCGACATGAACCGTCGCGAGACAGAGGGGACACAAAGCAACATCACGCGATTCTTCGAGGGCGCTGTTGGCGCCGGTGCAAAGACCGCTAATGGTAAAGAGAAAACTGCGGGCAGTAAGAGGATGAAGGAGGCTGTTAATAAGCTGAAGGCGAAGAAACAGATAGGAGCCTTTGGCTCGCAGACTTTTGGGGATCAGGCTGCAGAGTGGGCGAAGAAGAATGATTTGAGTTATACAGAGAGGGAGAGGGAAAAGGCTGAGAAGGGCAAGAAGGGGAGGAAGAAGAGGGCTGCACCTGTGGTGGTGGATAATGATGACCATGAGGCTGAGGATGGTGGGGATGAGGAGGCGGATGATGAGGGCGCGAGTAGTGGGGCATATAGGGATACGGGGAAAGGAAAATATAGGGGCAAGGAAAAGGAGCCGGCGAAACGGAAAAGGGCAAAAGTGTAACATTTGCTTCCTTCTTGAAGTAGCAGAGCTATATGTAATTGTATAGTCGAATGCAAGAAACCTTGTACACTGCGCCCCGGATCGCTGATCACCTTCCGGCACTTGCTCTTTTTTCGATCTCGTCGGGCTGACTTCTCTCAGAAATACATTATATATCAACAGTCTATATTCATATTATAACTAGGAAGTGCGACATATCAAAACTTGCAGCTTATTTTCTCTTTGTATCCACCACTCTTATAATGTGGTGCTGTCAAGCAATGTAACAACGTTCAAGCTGTGCAAAACTCGGCTAACGCGAAGTAAACAAAAGGGGCAAGCGCGCCTAACTGCAAGCCTTTTCACACAACTACGAGGACACGACTTCACTAACACGTCCACATTTGAAATTCACTGTATTCACACATTTACAGGATCACGTGTAAGCGCCTCTGGGGCTGTTCTGCCTGTCTCGCTATGTCTCGATGCGCAGGTGTTCGATTCTATTCCTGACATTGTCTCTTGTGATTCCACCCACCTTCAACGGAAAAGAGAAGCCTTTGAGCTCGTGTTCAAGGTGTGTTATCAAGCTTTTCTTCCTCCTAGTGTAAAAGCCGAATTTAGTGCTTCTCCATAAGGCTTTACATCCTCTCTTGGAGTCCTTTCCTTTCATGTTAACACTGTCTCTACTCGCAGATGATGGGCCCATACAAACGCGCCTCCAGTGAAGAGAGTGACTCCTGGTACACATCTGTGAAGAGATCCAGACTCCAAAAAGACGATTCCAGTAGAAGTCTCCGAGACTTAGACTACGAAGAGGAAGGCGGCCAGGGAGAAAAGAAGCAATCCACTAGACCACGACTAGGCGAAAACTGGCAGCATCAGCAGGGAAAGCGAGACCGAAAGGAGGATGGGAGTAGATATGACACAAGGGATTTCGGGAGGATGGAGGATATGAATGCACATCATGATAAGCCTACAGATCAAAGATCCCTCCCCATCTTTCAATCGAATGGAGCATATCAAAACAATCTGGCCGCCAAAGGCCGTGGGACAGTTGAAGTATGCTTTCGAATCCAGGTGTCATTATCCCTTCAACTCATGATCCATTACTTAGGTCGACGAGTGCGCAAACACTGTTGCAGACCAGTTATTGTCCAACTTGGACTCTGAAGGTGAGTACTGACTGATTCCTAGGCCTAGGGTGTTTCTAATGTCCTCCCCTACCTAGGAGGTAATGATGTCGATTATGACCAACCTACATATCCCTCCACACCCAGCTTCGGATCTATCCCTGTCGCTATTTCTTCTACGCAGCTTCTGACGGATCTACCATTGAACCATGAAACAGCTGTCATGGTTCCATCTCGAAAAATCGCATTCAAGCTGCCACTGCAAAAGCAAGCACGCGCGTTCAGCAGCCCATGGGAACCAGACGGCATGGGAGTGTCTCCTCACTTCAACACAAACGCAGAACTAGAAGCTCCTTCGAACTCGAGAGCTATCAATTCAGCCCCATCTAAAGTACAGTTCAAGATATCTCGGGAGAAGCAAGTGGGATTATTTGGAAATCCTTTTGAAACAAAAGCCGCCAAGGAAGATCCTCCCCTACCGATACCTTTAACATCGAGCATCTTACCTATGGCAACTCGCAAAGCACACGAAATCCGAGGTGCACTTGGTCTCCCAAAAGATGCTACCTCAGCTGCGGAGATGGTGGTCTCAAAGGCCTTGGCAAGCCCCAAGTCAAAATCCGAGGTCCCTCGGGAGCCAGCCATTCCTGCTAAATTGAGGCTTCACTCCAACGAACCAAACTCAGCAGGCATTGAAGAGTTGGAAAAGGCTATATCCAGAGCTTTGGCAGAAAATACATTCCACCCTCCGGGTAAGGGTACAGAAGTATCCCCTTTGCGGAAGCTCAGTTACAAGGTCATTATACCAGAATGGTTGCTCTCGTACTCCCTTCGCGGTCCACCAGGTCCTCTGAAGCAGGATATTAACAACAGAAACCGGCCCGCTTCATCCATCCAGCAGCCTGATACTTTTCTTCCTAAACCAGCAGACGTTGATGCCGGTACGACTACCTCGAGACTGACTTTGGGTGATATTGCGGTCCAGGCGAATCAAAAGGCGGAACTTGTTTCTCCTCCAGAGCGATCTACTCGGCCAAAATACTGCTTCAAGTTCTCCAAAACAAATCAATCCGTGCTCCAACAAACAGTACGCAACCCGTTGGAACCGGTCGGTAATAGAGAGGGTGAGTTGATTCTCACACAAGCGTCAGTTGGAGAGTCCATTATTTTTGGGGCTGGAAAATGTTGTCTTGACCAGGAATTGAAGGTCCATCCGCCGAGTTTGACAGTAGAAGAAACCAATAACGGAAATATCGACGAGCGACCAGTCAGTTTCAGGTTCTTCCGCCCACAGCAAACACGCCAGAAGGCCACTAGCAACCCTCTTGAGCCGGCCAACAACAAAATCAACCAAGCTATTCAGGATGAACCCAGAGAGAAACCAACATCTGCCAACTCAGGAAAAGCAAATGGCAGCCACTTTGCTACTGCTGTCCCACATACCTCCGCTGCATCGGACAGAATACTAGAAGATGAGGGACGACCAAGGACTGAACGAGAAGCCCTTCTTCCAAATCCGTCTCGCGGTCAGAACAATTCTTTCAAGCCACCTCCCTTAAATCTGTTGGACTCAACACCACTGAGGAATCCCGTTCGTTGGTCCCAAAACGAGAAAAAAGGAAGGCTTTCAGCTACAGGAACGCAAGCTGAGGTAGTCACTTGCAGTAATGCAGCCACTCCAACCACTACTTCAAAAGAACAAGCCGAAAAATTGCATATTGAGCCCAAACAGGAAGCTCTGTCTCAAAACTTAGCTGAATCCAGCATCCAGACCAAGAATACGCAATCCAGCGCATCCCACCACCAAAGCAGCGATACACAAACTACACCAGCAACTCTCCCCCAGCACGAAACAACAACCAACGAAACTCAGCTCCTGTCGGGCCGCACCAACCTCGTCCAACTCTCTAACACCACTATATCCTCTTCCCCCAAGCAGACGCAAGCTCCACGTCTGACAAGCTACAGCTTCACGCACCTCAAGCCCCTCCTTCCTCGTCTACTAGCGAACTTTCTTGACGAAGGCACGGCTAAATTATCTATCGGTGAGGATAAAGATACGGAGCGGGAGGATACGTTTGATGATTTAAGGGAGTTTGATAGTATACTTAGAGAGATAGGCGTTGAAGCTGAAATTGAAGATCGTCCGCGAAAGGATACATTTGAAGAGTTGAGAAATTTTGATAATTTGCTTGGGGGTATGGGCGTTGAAGCTGAAGAGGCTGAGAGTGTATAGTGTGGGGTTTGAGAGATAGTATATGGATGGATAGCAGGAAGGGGGGTTGATGTCTGTAGCAGAGGGATTGGATATTGTTTGAGCAGGTAGAGGTAGGAAGAAGCTGAGTAGGTAGGAAGAGGGTGTATCACTTGTACTGTATTATATCATATAAATCAAGTAAACCCCGAGAAAAACAAGCAAAGTAACGCGGATGATAAATGGATATACATATATATATACATGACGGAAATATAAATACCCTATATCAAGTTCTCTCCTTATAGTATAGTAAGTAGTACCCCGCCCCATCACACAACAACACAAACCCTCACTCACCCATTCCATCCCGCCTCGCAGATCAGAATACACTCCCTACCTACCTACCTAGCTATGCCAACAGAAAACCCAGTACCGTACCGTAGCTCAAGCTACCCACACGTACGCGTACCAGGACATCTGGAAGCCTAGAACGACACAAATCGTACGCCGCTGTACGATAATCTGACCACCCGAAGCTCGCAGGCCGGAGAGAATCTCGCTTCCTTTGTCTTAGCTTGCTTGTCTTAAATTGGCTTAAATTATAATAGTTAAGAGTAGTTGGGAAGCGGGATACGGTAAGTAGTTGGGGAGGGTGGATGATATGAGGGCGGAGATACTTGGATGGATATGGATATGGATATGAGATGTGAGATGATTTGCTGGGTTTTGCGAACAGCTGCAAGTGCTTACTTATTACACTACAGTCTAAACTTCTGGGTCGCGGCCGCTTGGTGTGTTTCTTGTACTGGACTGGTAGTGAAAATGGAAAGTGGTAGAGGGGATGGGAGAGAGTGCGAGGGGGTGACGACACTGACGAGAAGAGGAAGATGATGATGAAAAATGGTGGATGTGGATGTGGAGGGTATAATTGTCATCTTCATTCTAAATCAACTCATAGCTAGCATCTGATGGGTTTCAGATTCCAAATCCAACTCATACATTTTTCTCATCATAGAAATTATATCCTCCCTCCATCCAATAACGCCGGGTAATGCACGCTAAATCGACAGGTCCGATATCGTTTCGTTTCCTTTCCTTTCGCTTCCTTTCTTCCTCATCACATCACCTCCACGGCACTGGCACTCAGTTTGCCTTTGTAGATTTCAAACACTTAGATAGCAGCATGGGAATAAGGTTCATAAGCACCACCGTGAGCTTGCGGCTGCACATTCTTCAATGGCACTCCGGTGTTAAACACACCCGTCTGCTGGCCGTTGTTGAAATGGTGCGCATCATCGACTCTTTGATATCCAGTTCCACCTGGAATAAGCTTCTCATGATCTCCCACGCTCTTGCGGTTGTTCTTGTTGTGGTCACTCGCGCAGCAGCAGGTACTGAATGCCCAGAATAGACCCGCTCCGATACTGAAGGCGCATGCCAACCAGGTGGTGGCCAGGAAGGACGTGTTGAGGGTTGCATGCACGTTGTAGGCTTTGGCAGTAGAGCGCACAGCGCCTACGACGACGGAGGACTCGATAGTCGCCATGAGAGATGCTGCTATAACTGCGGTTGTGGACAGACCGGAGATCAACCAGGTGACGCAAGAACCGATGCGCGAGAAGAATGCGAAGATTCCTAGGACGAGGTTTACACCTGCGAGGATGATGGCGATGATGTAGACAACTTCTGTCCATTTGGTTACCTTGGCGAAGGTTTTGAGGGAGTCGGCGAGGGTCTTGGGCAATGTGGTGTTGGAAACGCCCGTTGCGGCGTTGGCGACGGATTCAAGGAGAGTGATGTTCGTTGCGTGGGTTGCCCAGTCGAACTTGCCCTTTGTACAGTTTGTCTTGCCGCTTGTTACGGAGCAGTAATTCCATAAGCTGACCTTGTAACTATCCGCCAGTCCCAAATCCGTGGCTGTGAGGTTCGTGCCGGAAGCGTAGTGCTCGGCGAGAGTAGTGGCTGGGCCTTGAGCGGCTTGTGTGAGGTAAGAGAGGGGGGTGTCAGGTTCGGGAGAAGCCATGCGTTTGGCTAAGTTCTCGAGGTTGGCTAAGTCGTTGGTGCTGATAGACATGTTCTTGGTGTCGACGTCAAACATGTCGAGGCTGTGGTTGGTAATACCGGCGAGCATTGCGATTAGGATGCAGACCAAGCTGGCCAGTGTGAGGCCGAATGGTAGGATCACACAGGCGAATCTTCCGACGCCCATCTTGATGGTTGTGGATTGTTTATTCTTTCGTGAGCGAGAGTAGAGGAACGAATGTGTTGACGATCAATCGAGATACTATCGATGGATGTCGTCGAGATGTTGGTTGATGATGGAGAACAAACGGATGGATGGATGGACTGTTCGTGAGGTATGGTGTAGGATGAGAGGAGGAAGAGGAGGATGCGGGTTTCGTGTTTATATTTACGGGCCAGAAGTGGCAGGAGGGATAATTTATGGCGCAGTCAGCAAGTCAGGGACTCAGCGCCCGGGACTCGTAAGGATCGGCCGCTTCTGGGGCTGAGTCCCCACTGTCGCCGCACCATAGGACTGAATATACGATGTACGAACAAGACTTTTCTTCTAATCTTCTAATAAAACTGTGAATAACAAGAACAATAAAATTAAAGTATCCCCATATATTTTCTATATAATCAATCCTCCCAATATTTTCCTTCAAACCTCACAAACAATTCCTTTCCCCATGCGCATCAACAAACGTGAGGTCACGGCGTACCCGTTACCCCTACCCCTATGCCTCACCTGTTCCACTTTACAGTACGGAGTACACCATACCCAAGTACGGAGTAGCGGCTTTTCGTTGTCAGGCACGACGCAGTGGCGGAGTTCTATTTTTATCACGAAAAGCCTTACAGAGGTACGTCGCCCGCCTACGGACCAAGAGGCACTGCGTATTTAGACTTCTAGACTTCTACTCTGTATGTTTAAGCTTGTTATTGTTATCCATATTATCCGCGTCAGACGGTTGAGGCTCATACGAATCAAGATCTAGGTCGCGACTCGTGAATGCGTTGCTTGTGGAAGTCGACATGGAGGTGGAGATAGACGTGTTTCAGGTGAGGGTTGGGGTTTGCCTGGTGAACAAGAGGTGGCTAGTGCGTAGTGGGGGTTGATGCACGTGATGTGATTGTTCTTTACAAGAAAGGGCTTGATATGATGAGTATCGATTAGCGGCAAGGGAAGTGGAAGGAAGGGCTTGCTATGGTGGTTTAGTAAAGTAACTCGAGACAATGGCCCTCGTGTAATATTGACCAACACGCATGGACATTATCGGGTTTGTGTAATGATTATATTGTATGATACATTGATACCCCCCATTTGTCCACTGTATATCCAAAAATAATAAATGCTCCTGTTCACTGGTCACTACTCACTCTAATTGCTCCTCCCCTACTATCTGTAGGGCAAGAACATGACGTCTCCGCACCTCCTGCTCAATCTCCCTCTCCTCCTTCTCAAACCTCTTCACAGCCCTCCGATACTCCCATTGCTTAGCCAGCCTGTAACTCCAACCCGTCTGCCTATGACTATGCCCAATACTCGTGATCCTAGCCGCGGAGACAAACGGAACCGAACTACCCGTCAACCCACTCAACAGTCTCAAGCCTCTGCGTGTACGAGAAGCACTCCAAGCATCATCTACCCAGTACGGACCTTTGGAAGTGATAAGTCGGTCTTCGCTGTCTTTTCCCTTCAGAAAATTATAGACGGGAGAATCGTATTTCCAGATGCCGGCGTGGATGAATTGGATTGTCGCGTCTGAAGAGAAATGGCTGAGACGGTTGATGCCTACATGGAGGGGGCGAGGGCTATGGCATGTTATGATTAGGTCTTTGACTTTTGCTAGAATCGGCATTTCAAAGTCCGTCTTTTCTAGGAGCCACTGTGTTATTTGATCAGTATGTGGATATAACGTATTTTTGGGGTACCTGGAAGTGAATTCCTACTTGAGGCATGACAAGCACATCCGTTTTGACGTTGAACCTAATAGGATAACGACCTTTTGAACCCTGCCACTCGTATTCAAAGCAGTAAGGGTGCAACTCATAGGTCATGGCGCGAAGTTTGTGACTGACGTCTGCAAGGGCAATGGGAGGTGTGGCATAAATGGTATGCTTAGGACTGTGTCTGTATCTGATCTTGTCCTCGTCATCCGGGTCCTTTATCTCGCACACACGTGCCTGAAAAGAATAGCTCAGGATATGGAGCTGGAGTTCATCGGGAAGGTCCAGGAAGCGGAAGTAGCTGGGGAATGGATTAGGAGGGGAGTGGTAGACGACATTGTGTGCTGTGCTGCTCAGTTTGCTCAGCGTGGTTGCGATTGGTGATGGCCCAGCTTTTCGACGCAGCGACAACTGTGTGTGAAGTCGATTCCAGATCCCACTAATAGAAATCTTCTTCTCCTTCCTCCTCTCCTCTTCGCTCTCTTCTATGGCATCCCGTGTATTACGCTCGTCGAGCTCCATGAGAGACAACTCGTCGTCGCTGGATGCCATAGTGAGAAGTCGTCTTGGTGCGTGTACCCCGTATGGAAAAAGGAAAAAGAACAGTCAAATGATTCACACCAAATGCAAAAAAGGGTACGAAAGCAGAGTTGCTTAGCAATAAGAGGGGTTTAACATATGGTTCCGCTTGTGAATTGCTTCAAGCCTGACGGCAAATAATAAAATATGTCACCGCCATGTGATGTACCATGTGTGAATAGACAGGAAACGAGTTGATAATGCAGTTCAAGAAATCTTAGGCTTAACATGCTGTATTTCCCAGAACTTTCAAGGGATTGTCAGATGTTCCCTGTGTTTGAATAGCGGTAGGTAAAAAAGAGAAAGGATGTTGGAGCGCTCTCGAATCTTTCTTATTAGTGCCACGGAGCATGCCATGCCTTCAGAAGATACTGTCAAGCCTAGTATGGTTGGCTGGGCATTTTGTCAGATGTCTTGCTTTGCGCAAGTTGCGAGTTCCGACGATACATGTACTGTACAGTAGCGGTACAATCTAATTTGTTCAGCATCAATGATTTGAGCCTCCGGACATCAAACACCAGAACATCAATTTCAGGTTGTCCACCAAGCTTTTGATACCCTTCCCTACCTTCTGCCGCTGTCAATCAAATTGTATCTGCCTCGTCCTCGTCCTCGTCCTCGTCGCCCCACTCAACAGACACGTTTCTAGCCCCGGCTTTAAAAGCACTGGCGTCGATTTTCCAGTCAGTGCAACGGTACACAGCGTCCTCGTTGTGACGACGACTCAACCCCACAGTACTGTACCAACTTGGTGGCATAGCCTTCCTCTGCTCTGTCTTCTCTGTCTTCTCCCAATTAGGCCTTATTACCGTAGACACAAGCACAAGAGAAAAGTCCCGACGCTGTTGAACCTTGTTTGCCCTCGGGTCCAATATCGTCAGCTGTTGTGCAGACTATCACTTCTCGTTGTTCTGGTCTCTTTATCTCAGGTGTAAACCACGTCCGAGTTCAATTACCATACCTACTGTTTGTTGTCAACTGAAGGTTCGTTGCTTCCCCCCCCCCACCCACGCGCGAATATATCCACCAACGCATCCCTGCAACTACTCAATCTAGCTGGGCTGGCTGGCCATAATCGGTCAGGAACATCCACATCGACGCCCTTCCTTGAGCCTCAAAAGCAAAAGATTCCCAACAAAGCGCAGCATCTTCATACGATTCGCCCTCACTTCTGCCTTGCAGTGCCTTGCAGATCGAGTACAATAAAGCTTTGCTGACGAACTGTGACTCAAGCATCTAGCCTTCCTTCGGCCACTGCCGGTCTTCCCTTCAAAGCGCAGTCTCCAGCTTCAAATCCTGCGATACCACGAACGAGCACTTGCTACAACTACAATCACTACCTATACGTCCGAGACGGGTTCCGAGGACTGTTATCACTGTTCGCAGCAGAAGAAGAGTCAATAACCCGACATACCCGGTCCCTCGAATCTCTAACTCCGACCGAACCTACCCTCATTCATCCCCATTAACTCCGTCTACACCTCGGAACTACTCTCCTACCTAGTTTCCAGATCCTCACCGACTACGCAAAAGAAGGATCATCCTATGGTGTCCACCGAAAGTCGCGACCTGAGAATTACAATTACATATACACCAGCAACTAGCGAATTTACCTGATCATGGGAAACCAGAATTCGAAAGGCTCGGGGGCCACCACACCCAAGGGCTCAGCATCACAGACGTCATTGGACAAAACGACAGACCCTTTACAGTCTTATCCCTCGTTTACAAAGGCAGATACCAAAGAATCGAGCAGATCTATCCGAGGGGCCTTGCGCTCCAAGATACCAGGGTCCAAGACCGATAGCCCCCGCAACTCGACTGCCGGATTGAGCAATGGCGAGGCCAACGGCGATAAGTCAGATGCGGCGTCAGTCCGGTCTGGGAGAAGTTCTCGATCAGCGATGTCGCGGGGCAATCGCGCAGATACACCAGATTCACCTTCCACAGCCACATCTCCAGTACCAGACTTTCAAGAAGATGTCACCTCCCCTCTTGAAGAACCTCAACCGCCTCCATCTCCAATCCAATCTGCGTCTATGCGCCAAGGACACCATGATGTAGATGCCGCGCAAAGGAGTGGCGAAGTTGACCACGTCTCAGATCAACCACCTTCCGGGGCCACGAATCCACACGCACACTTGCAACGGGCCGGGCAATCGATTCTTGTTAAGAGAGCAGACACAATTAATCACATTCAAGACGAGACTTTGTCTACACAGTCCCCAAATACAGACGCTATCTCCAGCAGCCACAATGCCTCATCGATTGCGTTGAGCGACATAAAGGACTCGGATGTGGATGACTATATTAAACGGCTTCTTGATGCCGGGTATGCTGGCAAGAGCACGAAAGGTGTCTGTTTAAGGAACGCAGAAATCACCTCTATCTGCTCTCGAGTCAGAGAGATTTTCTTGGAACAGCCACCTCTGATTGAGCTGGAAGCTCCAGTCAAGATTGTGGGTGATATCCATGGGCAATATTCGGATCTCATACGTATGTTTGAGATGTGCGGCTTTCCCCCAAGTGCAAACTTCTTGTTTCTAGGTGATTATGTTGATAGGGGCAAGCATTCTCTCGAGACCATTCTCCTTCTCATGTGCTACAAGATCAAGTACCCAGAGAACTTCTTCTTATTGAGAGGTAATCATGAATGTGCGAACGTTACCCGTGTCTATGGATTTTACGATGAGTGCAAGAGAAGGTGCAATGTGAAGGTTTGGAAGACATTCGTAGATAGCTTCAATTGCGTAAGTCCTTCTACCTAATCCTGCAGAAGAAATTGCTGACTTTTATAGCTGCCAATTGCTGCTATAGTTGCAGGAAAGATCTTCTGCGTCCACGGTGGATTGTCACCAGCTCTCAGCCATATGGACGACATCCGAAATATTGCTCGACCAACCGACGTACCCGATTTCGGATTACTGAACGACCTCTTATGGGCCGACCCCGCAGACCAAGAGAAAGATTGGGAATCGAGCGAGCGTGGCGTAAGTTATTCATTCGGGAAGAAGGTCATATCGGACTTTTTAGCGCGACACGATTTCGACCTCGTATGTCGAGCACACATGGTGGTAGAAGACGGATACGAGTTCTTCGAGGATCGGATTTTGGTCACGGTATTCTCCGCTCCGAATTACTGCGGGGAGTTTGACAATTATGGCGCGGTAATGAGTGTTTCGACAGAGTTGCTATGTAGCTTTGAACTACTTAAGCCTTTGGATTCCAGTGCACTGAAGAGCCAGATGAAGAAGAGTCGGAACAAGAGGAACAGCATGGTCAATAGCCCACCTCCGAATGCCGGTAGCGGATATCCTCAAAGCGTATAATCCTGCTCTTTTAACGACAATACCACAACCCCACGAGGATCGAGACGACGCCAGTCGCAGGTGCAAGATTACCGGATTCGAGGATATACACAGAGATATTGATGATGATGAACTATAGTGGAAAGCTAGGGGATACAAGACCCATGATGGTGCGGTTTCAAAGCCAAGCATTCTTACGAAAGAACGTATTCCCTCCTCTTATTTGTGCACAGAATGAAAAAACATGGTTTTTGGAAGAATCTGGTTCTGGTTCTCGTTCTGGTTCACGTTGTCTTTTTGTCTTCTATTTTGGCGTTTAGGAGAGAGCGAAGAGTACCCATGGATGGGATGGGATGGGGAATTGAGCGAGGGAGCGAGGGGAAGTGTATTTGTATTAGCAAGTGGTGTTAGGGTCATGGTTAGGGTCACAGACCGATGACGGTGTGGTGGGGTGGCATAGGATGGGGTAGAAAGAGAGAGCAATGAATGAACGAATGGGAATAATTATTGAATTCAGCCGTGAGGATGATATTTGATATGTGATGTGTTGATAAAACGTCAACCTCAAGTACTGGTTTAAAGAACCCCGCCAAAGAAGACTATGAATGACAACGTGGGTCTTTACTCTAGCAGCTTGAGGTTCATATGTTTGTCTTTCTGCCTGTCTGTCTGTCCGTCGGTTTCCTAGTTTATGGGAGTCGTTTCCCCGCAACGGAGTAGTGCTCCTCTTTACGAGTATATGTATACCTACTCTTCTTTATTTACGCCGTTTGGTTGAACGATACTTTGCAGATGCAGAAGCAACGGGTTTCTTTTCCTGCCCGGAGTCTGTTTAGATCAGATGATCAATTTTAGATTTTAGTAGGGGTAGGGGTAGGTTGAAATGAAATGGTGGGGAGAAGGAGGGAGGGAAGGGGCAGGGTTGGCAGTAGAGTGAGGAGGGGTTAATTTGCTTGTTGTGGTTGATGCGGTGGTTTGTTTGGGTGGGTAAGTGTGTGTATGCAGGGAGTATAAGTTCTTGGTCATTGGAGAAGATTTGAGTTCTCATGGTGACATGTAAACTCTGCAAGATGAGATAGGGCGGGTGGATGTGGGGTCTGCGTGTTATGGTGTTTCTGTTTTGCATGTTGGATGGATATTGCTTTGTTTGGAGAGTTTGGAACTGGAGGGAGTTGGAGGAGTGAGAGGGAAGGAGACGGGAAGTGAACTTCTCATAATAACAGCACTTCGGTTCTTGACAATGGTAATGTCGCTCAGTTTTGCCATGGAAGTTTTTGATTCGGAATAGGTAGAGCTGTTGCGTTTTTCATGACTGACTTGTGATTGTGGGGAGGCAGAGCAAGGTCGAGAGGGAGGTGGAGGGAGGAATGGGTAGTTGGTTTAATCTCCATAAAATGATGGCTATGAATGTGCCTAGGTGAGTTGGATGGGAGATCTGGAGGGAGGGGGGTGGTTTATTTAGTTGTGTGTTCTGGTGTTGGTGGTGGGGGGTATTTGGCATTGAATGACTATTTAAGTGATGGTAGATACCCGGGAAGGGGTATAGATTCCAATGGGATCCTCCTTGGTTCGCCTTTCTTTAAGACGTTAGAAAGAGACTTGAGATCCATTCGAGGGGAAAGGTTCTTCCTGGTAGTATAGTGTTTAGGGCTGACACCCTGTCTTGTGTTTTGATGTTTCGTCGCAAATATTATGTTTTCTTGTTTCTTGCTTCGGGGCTATGGAAAGGAGACAGTGACAGCAGATGTGGTCTTGACAGCAAAGCTTCTGATCGGGGTATTGGTAGGGCAAGGGAAGTCTCGATCTGAAGTGTGCCCGAATACTATTTCAAGAGCGACAGGAGAGGATCGATCGATCGATTGTAGTATTCTTCTTGGGCAGGGACAAGCAGCCCTTTCTAGCAGTATGTCCTCAGCATTGGGTCTTCGTGTTTCTTGAGATCTCCTGGATGGTATGGGCTTGTAGCTTTATACCAATAGGGATGTTTCATAAAGGTGGGATGAAGTTGTTGTTGAATTGCGCATTTGTATGCGGAAATAATATCTGAAAAGCTCTTGCCGTTTTTGCACTTTCGTTAACTTTGAAATCTTGTCATCTTGAAAATCGGAAGGGATCTCCTCATATTTTACATCGCGTTCAATAATACAAGACTGCAATGCAAGCCTTTGCGACTTGGGCAATCGAAACCGAAATATCTCATGGTAAGGATGGTTTTTCCAGATGTTTCGGGAGCAGGCTCCGAGTGAGGCAAGAGTTATTCGGTTCTCATCTGCTCAGTTCCAACAATCCGGTCTTGGTCTGGAGCATAACCTTTTAAAAGGAGAACCTGAGAAATCTGCCAGCTCATCTTACCTACAACTTCCATTCCAAAGCATTTGCGACCTACCTAAAACATCACAATTGCTCGAGCAGCTTACGGAGCACAGGAAGGAGTAACACAAAATCCAGACCCGCATCAAGAGCAACCAGAATACTTGCATCACTCCGGAAACAAACTATGGATTCGGATATGTCTATTGGAAGCTCTTCCGAATATTCTCTGGTATGATTGAAGAGCCACTGGACGTTGTTAGTGATCTGTTTTCCTACCTATTCAAGACGGACGGCAAGACATGCTATTTGCAGTGCGACGCAACGATATTGACATATTCGAGCATACCAAAACATTCCTGATACACAACGAATGGCTTCTTTCGTTGGTCCTCTTCCCTAGCTACAGAATTATACTTATCCGAGTACGACATATCAGAGCATAATGGCAGTGAATGGTACTGGTAGTTACCGGCGAGTATGCCCGGGCCTACTAGCAAGGATCATATGTGAATTGCATTGTTTCCCGCCGTTCCCACCCATTGACTTGAGGAAGGATTTTCAACCATCCATCTCATATCAAGATCTGTAAGCATACTACTTGAACTTGGCATCACACTGCCGCGCAGACCTAGAATCGTTTCCATCGTTGAAGCCATCCTAACCTTCCCGATAACACATTACACAAATGGCTACTCTGGAGATCCAACACCTGTTTGAGAAGAGCATGGCAGAAAAACTTGCATTTGAGGTGAGTTGGTGCTCTTCTTTGATTATCATACTAATAACTATGTTCAGGATGATATAAAACACAAACAAGAAAATACGCCATGGAAAACCGATGATGCACGATTCCTTGCTGTAGTACTAAAGCTTGCAAGCCTCTTGACTGCCTATAATCTCGGTTTAAGCGCATTTTTGGACAGCGATCAGTGTTTCATACTGCTGCAAATATGCATCAAACTTAAGCCAAAGCTCCAAGGCGCACTCTTGCTATGGATGGAAGAGCTAATGCCCAAATTAACCCAGCCCACCCACGGCTTTACTCTGAGCCTTCAGGACATCGTCAATTTGGGCAACAGCTGCGGTCCACAGCATTTGAGCAGAGCTATAATTGGAACCATTGAGCATTTCAAAGGCGAATGGAGGGAAAGCTACAAGAATCGCCACCCAGAAGAACAAGTCACCTTCCTAACATTGGAAGATACAGATTCCTGGAATGATCTTAAGGAGCTCGATGCCATTGTACAACAACATCTCAAGAACTCAAGACGTTTTGGAGTTGGCGCAATTTTATCAAAGGCTGCAACGATGATTCTACTGGTTCGACTGCGTCAATATGAGACATTTGAGTCTCCACCAGAATATCGAACGCTCAGGAGAAAGCTCGAAGTAGACGAGGGTGGAATCGATCAATATACTTTCAGCGACGCTGAGATCAAACTTATATGCGATGCTTGCGCAGCAAAGCCGCCACCTTTCCTACACTCGGACGTGGAGACCTCGCAGCCTTCAAAAAGATACCTTTCCATTTCGAGTACTATTATACATGAGCGGACGTTTCTTCAGGCTTGTTTCGAATGGGACCTTCAAATCAGCCAATGGTCAGAGTCCACAGCGATAATCCAACCAAATGTGACCTATCCATATGCAGTAGGAATGCACGAGATACTGTCAAACTGTTACCCCGTGTTTTGGAAATATGAGTTCTGTTCTAAGAAACAAATGGTAGATGTTATCGACGTCATATCATCCCCAACAATGGGAACCGCGGATGCTCAAGTCAAACGATACCGTTGTCTTATTGATCAAATAATTCAACTTACCGAACCTACTCCAGACATTCTGCTGCCGGATCACTTGAAGCTAGATCTAATCATGCCCTTCATTCCAAGGGTGCTGGAGCAGAAAGATGCAGTGGATGCAACCAGCAAATCGCTTTCAGACCAGCTTGAGGCTCACCAAAAAACAACAAATGACAAAATTGCCAATTGTCTGCGAGCTAGAGACATCGAATACAAGTCGACCGAAGATGCACTGCAGAAAGCTGTTCAAGAGAAACGCGAGGCGTTGCGCAAGAATGTCTCACAGGCCGTAGAACTTTCTCGAGCTAAAGAGGAAGCTGTACGAGCCAAACTTTTTTTTGCTGAGAAGAGAGACGATCTGGAAGAGGGATACGCAAAGAAGTCCAGAAAGACAGACGCAGAGCTGTGGGAAACAAAGAAGGACTTAGCAAATTTAAGTCTGCAGTATAACAACCTCCAACGCACCTTCGAGGTAACTACTAAGGACTTGGAGTTGATTAATTCCAAATATAATAAGTTCAAGGAGAAACAACTCGAGTTCAAGCAAAAAGCTGGGAAAATAAATGAGGAGAACAAGTCATTTCGAACCGAGAAAAAGACTTTGGTTAAAGAGAAAACGAAATTACAAAATGAACGGCAATCTCTGGAGAAGCAGGTTGAATCTCTGCAGAACGAGAGGGATCACTATAAGACGATGGCTGAGAAGGGCAGTGACTCAGAACATACATTCGATGAGGATGACGCAGAAACGACAGATAGCGCGCCCGCAAGCAAGCACGACCCACAGACAACAACTTTGGATGTCCAAGGCCAGACGAACGCTTTCCAACTTGAAAAAGACCTCATGGATTTCGAGATCGAGAGACTTCAGAAGCAACTACAGCAGGCGAGATTGCAGAAAGATGCGGCAATCAAAGATCACACCCAAGAGGAGGTCAGATGCGCCGAGAAGCTAGCACGGAAGGACAAAGTAATCCGCGCCAAAGATACAGAGATCAAATTGAGGGATTGCGAGATAGAGTCTAACAATCGTGAGCTGAAGGTCAAGGCATCAGAACTTGCTACTGCAAAGGAGACAATTGCTCGTTTTGAGAATGCGGCGCGGGAGGCTAGGGATCGGCATAATGAGTTTGGAAGAATGGAAATTTTTGGGATGGTTGAGTGATGGGGCTATTGTGAGGTTGCTGCTCTTTTTCTGGATATTGGTGGACATGGAGGTCTTGGTCTGAAGTTAACATTAGGTATATGTGCTTTTACAATGTATACTTGTCACCCGTAGTCCTTTTTCAATGTAACTTCCTTCGGGCTGTATCCAGGTGACTTTGAGATCGCGGTTTCCTGTGGTGATATAAGCCTGAATTTATGACAACTTCTCCACGCTTTTTTCATTCGAGTGAGATGTTAATGTCGCATCATTTTGAGACATGTATAGCGGAAAACATTGCAGGTTGGGTATATAATTCCTTGTACTCCATAAGCCATTGCACCACACAGTCTTCAACCTCAGCAAGTCCCATTATCACAGCAACTCGCTGTACCAGCCGGACACCCGTCCTCGTTACATTTACTGCAATCCTTTGAGCATGCACCCGGTTTACTGCCAAGCGAATTCACAGTTGGCTGAGAGGTTCCACTCGCAGGCATGTTGGCGCTGTCGGGGAAATATGCGGTGATGCTAGCGGCTTTATCGACGCACGTCTATTTATAGACAGAATTAGCTGGCTGTACGCTATATATGTGTAGAATGTTGATTGAGGCTGATGCTGATGCAATTACTTACATAGAATTGCTGGCATACGGTCTTTTGATTGACAAGATACGATCCCTCAGGAGAATGCGTGCAGGTGTACGGTCCTGGATCGGGCACGGAGCCGTGGCTCTTGAGAGTCGAGAAGTCTCCGGTGAAACCTTGGTCGTTGCCCTCTTTATCAAGTAGCTGTTTCAGCTCTGTACCCTCGATATTGGCTCCGAATAACGCATCCACGTTCACTCCCTTGAGAGCACATCTCGAGTCACTCAGGTAAAAATATTTTGCTCCTCCTGATGGGTCTGCCGGTTGTCATTAACAGTCAGCTTATATGTATAATCTCATCCACGTTGTTGGTAGGCTTACTGGGGATTGAGTAAGAGCCGTGCGAGCCTTTGCACTCGAGGACTGTTCCCTCGCAATCGTTCCCGTGGATCTGGACCGGTGCATCATAATCTTCGTATGCGGTATAACCTTCATGTTGGATCGTCCAGCCCTCGTCGATCTTATTTTCTCCTGCTTCAGCCCAGCCGCATCCGTCGCCCCAATTCCAGCCATAGCACGACGACGTTTGCTGGTAGGCGTTCGGCTTGTCGGCTTGATCTATCAGGTGTGATTAGTCGGAGGATGTTCCTTTTCGGCTTCTAGAGGGACTTACACGAAAGGAGATTGATGTTGTGATCAACAGTACCGAGCCAGCTGGTTGCATCCTGCTTGGTCAAACGTGAAAAACTCACATTGCAAATGCCTCTCTCCTGAATAAGTGAGGGCGATGGCTCTGCAATGGGTGATGATGTTGCGGACTGAAAAAGTAGAGGGAGAAGAGCGGCAGGGCTGATTGCAAAGAAAGACTTCATCATGAATACAATTTATGAAATTGTACTTGAAAGAAATGAAAGACTGCCAGTAGAACAACATATCGTAGAAAGATACTAAGAACTTATACCTCTTGTGTATATCCAGTGCACGATTCGGTCAGTCCGCGATTCTTGACTTGGGCATTACTGAAAGCGGGTCCATGAAGCTATTTCTGGGTAGATGCCATTCAAAAGAAGGACGTTACATCATCCCTCGACTCCATACTTCGTGAAATGAAGCTCCAGCACTGGATGGACGAATGAAGATTTGCTAAGTGCTGCAGTGCCGCAAACGCAGGATCCTCAAAGCTCAAGCCTCGTAGGAAGTTTGAAACTTTCACGTTAAAGCTGTGGGGAAACAAGATTGCCGATCCTTCATGATTTCTGCAAACGGGATGAACCTTAAAAATGGTTAGACCGTAGAAAGCTTGTGCGGCTCACTAACCTTATACTATATTAATAAGAAAAACCGTCAAAAAGCCAAACAATACTTGATCTGGGAATGGCTGAAAAGATGAGAAAGCGACGGGAGAGAAAATCCTCTAAAGACGGGTTAGCATCACGTGATACTTCACGTGTAGTTCTAAGCCTTGTGGCTTAGTGTGGATTACTCAGCATGTTGCAGGTCTCGCACTCGCATGATCTTATAGGAATGCCCTCGCTTCCTTTTAGTCCCTAAAGGAATCAGGAATCACCGAGACAACATCAAGTCCTCCAGTTCGTTATTTCTTAACAGAACATCTCCTCCCTTTTATGCATTAAACGTACCTGTAGGTTGACTAATCACGCGGAGACTGGGAGATTAAGTACTTCGGTACCTTATCTCGGACCCCTCCTCCTGCGGGGAAATTGTCGTCCACTTCATAATTTCTCAAACGGCTCAGTCCCTTATTTAAATGACACCAGCACCCCACGGCTTTGACGGCTTTAATTTCCTATATAAGCAACTTTATCTCGCCAGCGTGGCATCATCTCCGCCATGATATCTCATTTGCTGTACATTAGGCTGTTCGGCGGGCGGGCACTTAAAAGTCACAAGAACCCCTCCATTTCAAAGAAGACATGACAGTTCGCGGTATCCAAAATTCTGTCCTTATCGATTTCTTGGAGATGCAAGATACCGCCATTTATGAACCATGGCGTTTGTACGCCGAAGAAGTGTTCGCGTCGTCTTTTTCTGTGTGGTCCTATTGATGGTCTGGCAGTTCTCGTGCACTATTTGCGGAACTACGAATTCGATTAATGTACTAGGCAGTTTTTCAAAATACCCGTCGAAAGCAACAACGGAGTCGCTGTTTCTGAATGAGCAACAATGTAGAGCTACATTTCCGGGATTGACAAGGGAGATTGATGATGCTGTCGCGAGAGGACCCTTTGTCTTGGACAAGAAGCCCGATGACTACCAAGGATTAGTGCAGGCAAAGATTAAAGATGGAAAGGTGCGGTGTACTGGATTTTGAGAAAAAGGGAGCATGGCTAACTTTGGGGGACATTTTAGCTCTACGTGATTTCCGTTGAACGGCGACCGTCGAGAGACATGCTTCATGTAGGTCGGCCATTCAAAAGTTGCATGGATGAGAGCTGATGCTTCGCAGGAACGTCAATCAGTGCTGTACCAAATCCATCGAGCACTCGTCACGTCTCCAACTCCCCTCCCAGACACAGTCTTTGCATTCTCAATCATAGACTACCCACGGCAGGATGCATGGTCCTTTTCGCGATCGAATGATCCAAATATCAAAGGAAATTACTGGGTCATGCCGCACTTTAGTTTTTGGTCTTGGCCGAAACCATTCCTTGGGACTATGGACCAAGCTCTTGACGGAATTTCTACCATCGAGAACAGAATTCCGTGGGAGAAGAAGATTGATAAAGCAATCTGGAGAGGAACGGCTTGGTTTAATTCTGTTGGGAATACAGCTCTGAGACCGAATTTGCTAGCAGCGACAAAGGAACAGGATTGGGCAGATGTGGAGGATTTGAGATGGGAGACCAATGGCATAAAGGCGAAGAACTCGATTGGGATCGAAGACTTCTGCAAGTACAAGTATATTATTTATACCGAGGTAGATACCATTTCCGTTCCTGAATTAGTATTTGACTAAAAGTGTCATAGGGTGTGACTTACTCAGGACGCCTTCCATTCCATCAAGCTTGCCGCTCCGTGATCCTTACTCCACCACCCAGCTACATGATGCATACTACGCACCAGATGCACCCACTCTTCTCGTCCACCCTCCCTTTCTCCCCATCCTACAACTCCCAGACCGCACCTCCACCCCACAATCCCCGCTGGCCAGACTCCTACTCCCCCTCAACAGCAAACATCATCTTCGTTGAGCCAGACTGGTCAGATCTCCACCAGACCATCGAGTGGCTTCGCGCGCACCCTGAAATTGCGGAGGGTATTGCCAACAGACAGAGAGAAAGCACCGTTGATAAGGGAATGCTAAGTCCAGCTGCTGAGGTGTGTTATTGGAGGAGTCTGGTGAGAGGCTGGGACAGCGTGGTGAAGATTGATGAGGGGGCATGGGGGGAATGGGAGAGGGAAGGAGGAATGAACGGGGAGGGAATAAGATTTGAGTCGTTTGCTCTAACTGGCGAGACTACGTGGGAGAGTGTCCAGTAGCGCTGTGCGCTCTGAAGGATTAAATTGAATTCAAAAACTTGATACCCCCAACTCTCTTCTCAGCCCATTTCACTATTGTGCCAAGGTAGGCATTTCCTTACTGTATCTGCAATATCCGGCTAAAACTTTATGCAAGACATCCTTCCGTCACACATCCCGTAGGAGCATCCGAACAAGAGTCTGCACTTTCGCACTACTTGGCCTTGTAATCTCTCGCAGTGTATTACCCATAACACAACAAACGTCCCAAACGGGAAACCTGAACCTTTCATTGCACTTCGCGTCGCTGTCAACGGCGAGCGGCCGCGGACTGATTGATTTCCTTGCGCATTCACATTTATATTTACCAAGCTACCTACCGGGCCGAAGATATAGTAGTAGGTATATATAATTGAATAAACGTATTGCAAAATACATCCAAATGTAATGGTGTATTGGTCTATAGATTTCTAGAACTTATCGTCGAGCTTCGTGTTCGGGGGTGTCCTGACCTTATTGATTTTTCTTGCCTTTTGAGATTCTTTTTGTTTGGGTTTTGAGATGTCTAGTTTTTAATTTTTTCTCTCTTTCTGTTTCGAGGCTTTAGGTAAGACTTATAATCGAGGATTTAGGAGTTCTATTATATATTTTACGAGACACGTTCAAGTTTCAAGGCAGACCAACCCCATCTTAAATTCATCAAGTACATCTAGCCTTTTGCAGGCATGCTAACCTCCTCGCACCAGTTCCGAAACTCAACCGCCCTTCCAGTCCCTCCATCCTTTTCCTCTTTCAAGCCTGCCGTAATGTCTGGCCTCGTAGTCGTATGCGAACGTCCCCAGGGGATGACATACCTACCCCCATCGTCAATCGTAACACCCTTACTAAAAGCAGTCCATAGGTTCGTACGCGCCCCCTCAATAGGATTCCCCAGCACGAAATAATACGGCCAATAATGGTACCAGGGCGTCGTGCGCCATGTATTCGTCTTCAGACTTCCAGGATTCAATGCCAGGCTGACGACCCCAGTCGACGCACCAAAACGACGAATCCACTCGTAGGCCAAGAACCAATTGCCGGCTTTGGAGGCAGCGTAATGTTCGTTGCGTCGCGAGGAGGGTATCCTCACTTCTTCCATTATTACACCGCCCTTGGGCGCCATGGCATCGACTAAGACTGATGATGTCCATGTGATGCGCACACTGCCTGCCGGGGAGATTTTCGCAGTCGCGGTCAAGATGGGGGACAGAAGCTGGGTAAGGAGCCAGCCTCCAGTACAGTTGATGCCGAAGTGGGGTTCGAGGCCTTGGATGGTCTTGTAATCCAGGGGCAGACTGGCACGGCCTGTGTTATTGAATAACACATCTAGCCGGGTTTCGGCTGCGAGGAATGTGCTGATGGCGGGGTAGATGGTGGTGAGGTCGGCCATGGCATGGCCTGCTTGGAGAACATGAGGAATTGCGGAGACGATCATGATAACATGGGCAACACCACAGATAGCGACACCGATTCAAATGGTTTTGAATTGACCAAGCTTTGAATCAGCGAGCCAACCCCCAGAGATGGGCCTATTCAAACCAAATGGTTAGCTTCAATTTTGAAAAACGAATCTAGCGCACGACATGATGTACATGATATTTGGAAATAGGATAGTTGGGCACGACGAAGGGTGGTTGTGATGAGGCGGCAACCCGGCTTGCCCAAGGATTTCCAACGAAAGTGGATTGATCTGGCATGGACGAGACAAGGCGGCTCCTCCGAACCATGAGACATTTCCATGCCCCGTGTCCCGGCGTAGCAGTAAGGAACGGTAAATCTACATAGCATAAGAAAGGAAGTCGAAAGCAACACACACTAGAGATTAAGGAAGTCAGCATCCAGAAGGTCAGAGTAAAGTGGTGACTGTGGACCATTCCGCATCATTGGACTTCGTAATAATTTCTTCGGAGCAAGCTCCAGGGACACTGGAAAGATGCCCAAGCAGGACAGAATTGGAAAATGAGATCTTAATGATCTTACTGGCCGAGGTAATCACAGTTCCTTTGCCCAGAGCTCCGGCGGTCTTTTAGCTGCCACGCTGCGGTGCTCTGGTGATATGGTTAGCAGCAGTCAGATCTCTGGCTGGGACCCTATCCACCCTGCGCCATTTCCACCTTCCGGGAGAGGGCCTCAGATGAAGTTCTTAAAAACTTGCCTGCAGCCAAAGTAAGACGCACGCTCGGCGAATTCAACACCGCAGAGCAGGTACGCACTCCATGTGCACAGAACTGGCAGATACAGAGAGAACGTTGGAGAAGACTGGGCTCGCAGGGAAGGTCAGGTCAAGCTCTATGGCGTTCTCGAGATGTTCTTCCTCTCCCATCTTATGCTTCTCTCGTGATATCCAGTTTTATATTGACCTGCCGCGTGTGCTATAGCGGTGACAAGTCGGTCCCGACCTCGGACTCGGAGCACACGGTTCAAGATGTAATAATTTATCGCGTTTGTTGGCCAAAGGCAGACAGAAGACACAAGGAAACGAGATGTTGTGCCCATGGCGCTGCAGCTGGGGCTTGCCAAGATAACACGCATAGTAAGCCGGCAAAGTTCAACAAGCCACAAAACTGCGAGGGAAATAACAATAGAGATATTTGGATTGCGAACGAGATGGTGAAAGTACGTAGCTTTGAATGAACGAGGTCAAGGTCAATCTCGGATTGTTTTACTAAGAACTTACAGTTGGTAGGCAGGCAGACGAAAGCGGAATCGCCTTGGCCCTCGGCTGGAGCTTCTCAAACTAAAGCACCTGATGGATATGTTAAATGAGATAGAACCTTAGGCCTGAATTCTTGCCTGTGAAAGAAGCCTATTCATTGTAGGGTAGATGCGTTGTTTAGTATCTCGAGAAATTTTAAGGTGTTGTGCGAACCATACCTTACTGTTGTATACTGTTTGTTGTACAATGACATCGAAGCTTATCAGCATTGGATGAATAGCTGGCCAATTTTATGTGCGTATTGATTTTTTTTATCCCACGCCTGAAACTGCTTCATCAATCATCTAGAATGGCAGAATTACCCCGTTATTACCTAATTACAGGTATGTATAGCAGACATATTCCTTCAGCCCCCACTATGGAGCCGCGTATAAGTCAAACCGCCCACGTCAAGAGAAAACCCGCTCTGCTTACCGGTCATCTCAGGTGCGCGGTTGGGGAAATGTGGTATGTATGTATAGGGTGAAACGAATACCCCAAGATCACTGATATTTGATCAAGGCGTCAGAGAGCCCTCTTTATTAATCTAGGAATGAAACAGGGATATGAAGCAGCTTGCCTACCGCTCCACATCGATTGCTAAATGGTTCGTTCCCTCGCAGAGAATAAGACGAGGATGAGACCTACCTGGACCCGAGAGGTGAAAAATGGGACAGGATAGTGGGAAAAGAGTATAACACTTGTACGAGGCAGATACGCCTGAATCCGAGAAATCATAATGACATTGAGACTTGTCTTGACGGCTGAAAAAAACACGACTACGACTTCGCCAGCCTTGCGGCCTTGAATCTACTCATCTTCTTTGGACCACCTTCCTCTTCTGTACGCGGCACGATCTCGCTCTCTTCCTCCTTCAGAAACCCCCCCTCCCGCTGAATCATGATATTACGCATCTTGTGGTACTCGATAGCAACTTCCTGGTGCAATAGATCGGGATCCAGCTCATCGGGTGCAGTAGCGGATGTGTTGAGTGGGATATCGCGTTCGAATACTGCAGAAGCCAAAGTCTTGCCTTCGGGACCAGTAGGGGTAACTCGGCTTCTCTCTTCTGGGTATTGAATCGGCCCGGAGAACGGTTTCGGCGTGGAAGGTTTGGCTGGCTGTAAGGTTAGGGCTGAAATCGGATTGCTAGCAGGCCGGTGAGGCATGTTTGCATGACTGATAGAATCACCACCAGCTCGGTCTAATTTGAAGCGTGATGTTTTCTTCGGCTTGGGCGTGGCAGCTTGCGCAGGAGCAGTCCGCTCGACTATATCGCCAATAGGAGCCGTTTTCTTCTTAGGTAGATTTGAGGGGGGCGTAGGAGCAGTAGACACATCGATTTCTTCTGAAAAGCGAACAGACTTTTTGGATGTCTGGGTGGACAGTGGATCTGTGCTATCGCTAGGGATTGACTCTTTCACCGTAGCCTTCTCAGCCCCATTTTCGTCTTCCCCGTTGATTGAGATGCGACCGATGCCTTCCTTCACAATATCGTAGTCTTCTGGTTTTGGGCCAGCATTCTCCATCATCCTAACTCCAAGTTTCTCTTCCAACTCTATCATTTGCTGCCGTAATTCATCATCAACGACCCTTCCAGTCGATCTGCCGAATTCATCTTCATCGTCAGTACTTGGTTCGTCCTCTCCATAATCATCGTAGTCTCCATCAGTCCAGTCACCCTCCTCAACATCAAGCTCTGCCACGACAGCCCCAACTTCTGACATGCCATATTGTAGCATCTCTCTACGAAGAGCGGCATCCTCTGGGGATTCATCGGTGGGTATAATAGGAGGTTCTGGTGGCTCTGTACCCTGCTGTCTTGCTATATTCATGATGGTTTCGACCCTCTTCGCCGTTTGTGACTTTTCGGGTTCTGGACCAATCTTTGTATCCGCAGAAAACTTGACGCCTTTCTTTGCGGGGTTGGTCTCTGCTGGGGAGGCTTCTGACCGGTCTTTATGTGGAATCTGTACATTTTGAGGCGGACTATCTGTTTCTGGCAGATTATGGATACCTGCTTTCTCCAAGACCTCCAGCAGTTGTGGCTTTGCGCTTCCAGGCGTTGATATGTGACTCGAGATAATATTTCCTTCCTCATCCAGCTCCTCCACGATATCGGTCACGGGAAGACCTTCCTCATTCCTGACTTCTGGCTGGCTTATAATGGACGCTGCTGCGAGCTTCTTTTCTGCCAGTTGGATTTGCTTCTGAAGGCTCCGCGCATTCTGCTCGACGTAATCGATCCGCCTGTCGAGTATGTTTACAACTTGTGCCGGTGATCGCGTTGGCTCCCCCAGAATTTCAGTGACTTCCTTCTGATTGACTAGTTCGCCTTCGTAGTCGCACGCAAGCTCTATCAGTTGTTCTTGGTTTGGAGGAGGCTGTCTTGCCAAAATTTCTTCTTTCAGCCCTTCATATTCTGCCTCCCATATCTGCCAATGCCACAGGGACTTGCGGAGCTTTTCTACATTCTCCTCAAGCAGCTGCCGATGCCTCTCGAGATCGAGGAAGCTGTCCTTCACAATCTGCGTCATCTCGTGTGCAGTGTTGGTGGTTGAAATTTCTCGAATTCCAAAACCGAAAGGCACCGCGCTTCGAGTAAAGTCATCCCGCCGCGCTAGCCGCATTTGAAGATTCACCACGACAGGCGACCTTTCTACTCGTAAACCATTACATTTATTTCATTCCTGTATTCTGGTGTAAATTTACATATTCTGGGTCGGAAAGATCCGATCTGCAAAGGATCCTGCTTGGCCATCAATAAGCCGCGACATTGCTTGGGTCTTTGTGAATAAAGAGACTCCTCGCCCGTACGTACAAAGTTCTGCACACTTGTGTTTTGAGATGGAGCGGATAATAAATACTACAGATAAGAGTGTGTCGCATAAAGGGGAATATTTACGGGCTCATGGTACATTTGATGTATTCTGATGGCCACCTCTTCTTACTCCTAAAGACGGGTCTCTGTTTGATAACCCCCAAATATGCAGCCCAGATAAAACCAAAATACAGCTTTTTGAATACCGAATACGCCACCAATCTGATGGTGAAGTCTCACTGGAGAGAGGTTTGACGAAAGCAAAGTACGCTATTTACAATGATGTCGAGCAGGCATTAATTCCTAAGTTGACAAACATCAAGGAAGCAACAATAGAATGTAAAATGTGTTCAGCTTTCGTGTCATTGACCGTGGAAGTCCCTACTTTGGTCTGATTTGACTTGCTTGGATGCTTTTCAAGTCAAGGGATACCAACACACCTTTTCCCGGAACAGTCTCGACTGGCAAGGAGCATGTTGTATGGTAATGTCCCGCTATTCCAATCGCCGGCTCAATCTCCGCTATTTTAATATCCCTGGATGCTAACAGATTCTCGTAGCCACACGGTCCAGTTACCTCTCAGCTATGATCCTTAGTCTTCCACCCCCAGAGCAATATGGACTGTGGAAACTCACTGTTCTCGGACATTACAAGCGCCCGTCCACCGTGTATGTCCAAGTCCCCTCTCCAGCTTGTCTTACCATGGTGGCTGCCGTGATGGGTGGTTTATGTTATTACGAGGTGTAGAAAAGCATTCATAAAGACGTTTCGGGAGGTTCGGTATCAAAAGATGTATATTGCCTTCGCTATACTTGGTGATTCGGGTCAGATAATCCGAAATACAGAGACCCTTGGTACTCTTACAAACCCTAATTCCAACCCTGGCATCATCTGTCTTCTAGGCCTGGTTTAGTTTGAAATCGATTTTGTTCATATCTTGTGGAGGTATATTCGAGATGGATATGGCTGTTTGTACTCATTGTAGTAGGGTTGGTTTTGGTCGTAGAGAAGTGGTATTCGAGATGGAAGAGGCTCGATAGACGTCGTAGGAAACATTGAACTCTACCTAGAGCTGTAGCAGTCTTGATTCGAAAGATGGAAGGTTGCCTCTCGGCCAGATCCAGTGCTGTACGAGTCTTAGTATAGTACGTACTCCACGTTTGCGAATTGGGACGAAGAACCTAGCTGAATGTTGTCTGTATACTTTGCATTGATCCAACAAGAATCTGTTCCAATTGCACAGTATTTCGCAGGATCCTTGGGTCGTAGAAGCCTGATATCGAATTGACTCTCAAGTTGACACTAGTAAGTGAGTTCGAACCTTCGCCAGCCTTCACTCTATCGTTACTCGATTTGAGAATCTGTTGCGAGATACGACTGCAGGAGTATAACGTGAAGACAGACACAGAGGAACGAGAATGGGGAGCAAATAAAGAGGGTAGTCTATGCTGTGGAGACTTCTCATTAGCCGTGGGACACTCTCTCCGACGCGTCCTCAGCATTCACTACACACACGGTGACATTAACCAGTACGAGCGAAGGGAAGAGATTGGTTGTTCAAATACCTTGCTATTGTTTCTATCGTTTTTGAATCAAACTACACGTTTCTATACCTTGTTCAAGTCCTTGTGATCATCGACTAGACCTCTGCAACGTAGGACAAAAGCGTCTGAACCGCCTTGCCGGTGCATCTACAACATGTCATTAAAAAAAGTGCATCTACATTGCATATTTAAACTACTACTGATCCGATCACACATTTTGCAGGCCAGAAAACGCGAAGTTGGGAATGGCCCAAATATTGTGTAGGAGGGAGCAATCTCCGTGTGTATAATCGGCGGTCCCCCGGCCCTAGCCTTGTCCCGTAGAGACTTCAGTGATTGCGCTAGTCCGAAAAGATCGGGAGAAAAATGGGTGATGGTTAGCGGATGAACTGATCTGAGAGTCTTCAGTTGAGATGAAAGCGATCAAAATACATGTATTAGGCACAAATGCATGACAGGGAGAATGAATCAGAGATATGGGTATTCCCCAGGTTTTATGTTACACAAGAATACGCCACAACCGTTGAAACATTGATCTGCAACATGGATTGTGGGACAGCGGGACAGCGGGGTGCTCCTGCCGCATGCGACATGTTTCTCGGCGGGTCTGTGCAGTAGCGCGGTGATTGCGCTACGAAAATTAGTTTGTTTACATGTCTATATCAAGACGCGTTCCCGCCCTCTCCCACCTCTTTTCTCCCCCTGCGAAAGCAACATTTCAATTGTCTCACCTCAACTTTCACAATCAATTGATACTTTGACAACAATTCACAACTCACAACTCACACTTGTGAACCCAATATACAAACAAACAAACCTTTACACCAACAATTGCACCCACTCACACCCATATCACACCCTTCTCTCTCCTCTCACACCTACCCTCCCCTCCCCTCCCCTCCCCTCCACCATCGACCTTCTTACCTTTCTACCTCCCTTGACATAACATCGCTCTTGCCGCATGTTGCATCATATTGCATCATGCCTCACTCTTACATGTCCTCCAATGGTTCCGACCATGGGACTGTGACTGCCTCCACCCTCGACTCCTTCGACCCCGAACGCGACGGTGCAACCGTATCGTCCCAGCTCGACGGTGAATACTCGCAAAAGCTTCCTGACCTTAACACTGCCGCAAACAAATACAACCGATGGACCAAGCGACCCACGACTGACTATGTTGTCAACACCTCGGCCATTGGACGCGTCTTTCCCAACTACTCGAGCTCAGGCTCGAGCTCTGACGACAATACCGGTAGTTCAGGCTTTTCTCTCGGCCTCGGTCGTGCCCCCCTCGGACAACATCTACAACAACAAAAGCAATCACCACCCAAGACCCGATCACCTCTTTCCACAATTACCAATATCCCTGGAGGGCTTGATTTCGACGTCTCACGACCCAAGTCGCCCATCTTGAGCAACGCAGATGCTTTCAGCAGAGCTGGAAGCTTCTCAAAGCGTTCTTTTGCCGACATGCAACCTCGCGTTGACGAAAATGATTCTACTACCAACACCAACACCTTTACTCGCAGCAACAAGGCTGAAACATACGCAAAGCATTCAATCGCCGAGATGCAAACAGAGGGTGCCGACGCGAACGACTCTACTACCAACACAAACACCTTTACTCGCAACTCCCGCTTCACCCAGCAGCAACATGCATCACCAAATGTCTCCTCGAAGAGGCAACAACCCTCTGCTACCCACACCCCTTCTCAGCATCCGTTCCAGCTGCAACCTGCTGCTTCTGCCATTGCAAGACCCGCTCAGCCTTCCTTCCACCAGGAGCCTGCAGCTTCTGCCGCGCAGAAAACCGCAGCCTCTACCATTGCAAGACCTGCTCAGCCTTCCTTCCACCAGGAGCCTGCAGCGTCTGCCGCGCAGAAACCCGCAGCCTCTTCCATTGCAAGACCCGCTCAACCTATCTTCCGCCAGGAATCCGCTGCCTCTGCCATTGCAAGACCTGCCCAGCCTTCCTTCCACCAGGAGCCTGCAGTTTCTGCCGCGCAGAAAACCACCCAGCCTTATTTCAACCAACCGACCTCTACCACACCTGAGACTACTCAGCCTTCATACCACCAGAACCCCACTATCTCAACTACTTGCAACCCCACCCAGGCTTCATTCGTCCTTCCTGCCGCAGCCTCAAACTCTGACTCGGCCATTCTCGACAATGGAGTTCCTGTCATCACCAAGGGTGGACACGCTCTCGCCCGTCGAGGTTCCAGAGAACTTGTTCAAGCAGTTTCGTTTGGCCCAGTCCATGCGATCATCATCCCAGACGATGAGGAGAAGATATATTTGGCGATTGAGTTGTTGAAGAGTAGAGTCATGAGAGGCGAAGCTGAGAATGACGAGTTGAAGACTCTCTTCGACGAACTCAGAGAATCCCACGATCGACTGGCCGCCAGTGACAGTGCCCTCAAGCAGTCCCTTGACAGCTTGCACAAGTCTCACATCAGGCTAGAACATCACATCAAAACTCTCGAGCTTGAAAACTGTGCCCTGAAAGAGCAGAATGCCGGTCTCGAGGAACAGAACCAAGGACTCGAGCATGCCATCACTGATATTCAAGAGCAAAGTTCCGGTCTTGAGGAACGCAACCAAAGACTCGAGCATGCCATCATTGATATTCAAGAGCAAAATGCCGGTCTCAAAAAACAGAATCAGGGACTCGAGCATGCCATCACAGATGTTCATGAGCAAAATGCCGGTCTAGAACAACAGAACCAGGGACTTGAACATGCTTTCACTGATATTCGAGAGCAGCTGGAGCATGCTTCAACAGTTAACGTCATTCACAATCACCCTTCCGTCCCGAAGGAGGTTCCTGCTGTCGCTTCGGCCCCCATCCACAGAAATGCCTCACCATCCAGAGACATTCAGAATCAACACCAGCATCGAAATCAGCGGGCTCCTTCGGTCGCAGGCTCGACCCTTGCCCTTGAAGTTTTTTCACCATCTAAAGATGTCCAAAACAAACATCAGTACCGAAAGAAGTCGGCCGCTTCGGTCGCAGGCTCGACCCTTGCCCGTGAGGTTTTTTCACAATCTAAAGATGTCCAAAACGAACATCATTACCGAAAGAAGTCGGCCGCTTCAGTCGCTGCATCAGGCCCCCTCCACGAGAAGGGTTCAGCCCCCAGAAGCGTCCAAAGCCAACATCAGCACCAAGAGCCTCTGGCCCCTTCAGTCCGTACTCGTGAGAATGTCTCAACTCGAGACACACAGAATCAATATCAATACCGAAAGCAATCAGCCCATTCGGTCACGGAAGAACAGCACCAGAAGCATCCAGTTCTCTCCGCCTCCGCCCGTCACGTCTTGGACAGCCTCTGCTCTGAGCACAATGCCAAAGACTGCTTGTTGTGCACTCGGGTCACTTCATTCGGAGAAAAGACCACTGGAGGAGCACCCATCCGCTCGGCCAATCCTGTTCCGGTCTCAAAGCGCATGCCTATTGCAACCCCCTACGAAGACGAACCTACCATCCGCCCATCCGTCGAGCCTGGTCTCGCTCTTACAACTGTCATCAAAGGCTTGGAGGACGAAATTGCTCATCTGAAGATGAAACAATCCGAGGTTCAAACACAATACCAGAATCTCGATGCCTCCATGGCAAAGAGGGAACGAAGACGCATTGGCAAGAAACTCGAGTCACTCTTGCAGCAGCTTGAGTTCAAAGGTGACCAGCTCTATGGTCTCTACGACGTCCTAGAAGGCATGCAGTGAGAACAAGGCGTGCCTCTCCGCGGATGAAAAAACTATCGGAATTGAGGCACCAAAACTCGTTCGTCTTTTCCGCCACTATTTTCATTTATGGAGAGCGTGCAGTGAGAATTGGTTAGTGGCGTTTTTTTAATCATCCACAAGGAGTGGAACATTATTGATAGCATTGGTTGGCGGCGCTTTTTGAATCACCCACATGGAGTGGGACATGATCATTGATGGCGGCGTTTTGGAATTATCCACGCATAGTGGAACATTATAGATGAGGGAGGGCCCTGTATTGATAGGATGTGGCCTCACTGATAAAAGGGATTTCTTTTCGGCGTTTGTTTTTGGAACTATCCACGCATAGTGGCACACTGTTGAATACAGGAAAGGCGTACGGTAGGAAAAGCCTAATGCGCAAAATCAATAAAAAAAATTAATAATTCATGAATAATTCCTGCGTGACAATGGGACATGTAAATTCTCTTCAATTAGGTCTGCTACAAAATCTCTGCGGCAAACCTCGACCGCGCGCGAATCTTTGGGCCGTAGAATACCAATACCCATGGGACGATGGTCAACAGCGCTCCGAGTCCGCCGAGTAGACTGGCTGCGCCTTGGAATGTGAGGTTGTTGAACATGGCTACGGTGACGAGGGGGAAAACACCCCCGAGGATGTTGCGGCAGAAGGATTGGGCAGCGAGAGCAGAACTTGCGTATCGATGGTAGGTATCGGCGAGGTAGTTGAAGGTGGCTAGGTAGATGGAATAAATGCCCATAGTCGCGCAGCCGACACCCAGCGCGGGGACAATCCAGGGAATGGAATGGAATTGCGTCCATCCGAACCAGAAGAGGCCAATGGGGAGGAGCACAGATTCGATACAAGCGAAATACAGTCGTCCTTCTGGACAAGAGAGATCGATACTCCTTCGTATACAGCCTGGGTTCTGGATGTTTTTGCCGGAAGCGGCGAGGTAGTGACTGAGGATGCGGTCTTGGTATATTGATAGGACGGTAGAGAGGACTGCTGCTATGCACATAGCTCCAAACACGGCATTGGATTCCTGCAAAGTGAAGCCGTGCGAGCGTTCGAACACCAAGGGTATAGCACCAAATGTCAAATAAAGCACCGCCCAAGAGAACGCGACCCACAGCGAGAAGAAGAAGACGACTGGTTCGGTGACCAGTAAGTGGAAAGGACGGTAGACGGAGATGATGATCATTTTCGAGATGGATTCGCGCTCCTCGTCAGTTTCCACTTTCCATCTTATGCGTTGGCTCTGCGTTTTCTCTGGCGTGGTGGGCATATCGAAACCGATGTAGCCCAGGGCTTCGCGTTGCTCGTACCAGGTGTTCAGACATCGTGCTTTGCGGGAGAGCAGGATTGAGCCACGCGTCTCGCGGAAGAATATGATTACGGAGCCGACAACTAAGCCTGTGGTGATTACCCTGTATAATTATTTAGCATGATAGTACTTCAAGGAGAGGGTGGGAGTTCCGTGACATATGTCAAGGGGAATGAAAGAAATTGACGAACTGCACCCAGAAGTCCCCTATTGAAAATTAGCGGTGCTTTAATAGAGAATATGGAAATGAGATGAAAGCGATGAGAAACTTTCAGAGTAAGACTCAAGACTATTCCTCAAATTCTCAAGTGTGGACTACTCACATCTCCAAGAAGTGTTGTGGACAATGAACCCGCTAACCAATGGCCCCAAGCCAGTCCCGAACAGGACTCCGCCAGAAAACAGAGCCATAGGTGTATTTCGATTCTCCGCATGATAGAGATCACTAACAACACCCCCAACCATAGTCGAGAAGACGGAGCTTCCACATCCAACAAAAAACCTAGCAACTAGCATCCCAGGATAGGAATGTGTAACGGCACAGCAAATCTGGCAGACGAAAAACAGTACCCCGGCGCCAGCAAACACGGGATACCGTCCGTTGATTTCTGAGAAGGGTGCCAGGAGCATTGGGGCTATGGCAAAGCCAAAGCAGAATGTAGTGGTGCCTACTAATATGGCCACTTCACTAACGTGCCATTCGGCCGACATGCGTTGTGCGGCGGGGGAGTAGGCGCCTGCGGCATAAGCTGTGAATAACGTGGCTATACAACTGAGCCATACTATGAGGCTCTTGCGGCTCTCGGGCCAATCGAAGGGAGAGGTGTATTTCTTGAGGTCTGGTTGGGGTGGTGCTGGCGGGGCGGAGGGTAATGTAGATATCAAGCATGACGGTGTGGGAAGCGGCGTTTCGAAAGTCAAGTAATGATAGACAATCGGCGATTCCCCATTGACGACTATTCCTTCTGAATCAATTGAGAGGCTAGAGGTGTTGTTGCCCTTGGCCTGGGTTAAGTCATCGCAGTCCCTTTTGGCTGGAAAGAGGTGGATTTCTGGGGCCGCCATAAGGTAGCTTGCTGGCTTAATGAAGGGAAGAGAAGAGAAGAGAAGAGAAGAGAAGGGGAGAGAAGTATGTAGTAGCCAAACAGCGAGAAAGACTCTATGATACGAGAAAGAGTAATAGACAAACGGGTAGAAAGAGACTGCAAATGCCACGCAAACGAAGACAGACAGACAGACAACGAATTTAAAATCAAAGATGGAGAAAGTACCTTGGTAGTAAGCTATCTGAGCCTACCTCCACCTATCTCCATAGCATCCATGCCATACGTTCTTTTGCATGCATGTCATTCATTCCCTTTTGAGTGAGTTGTTCCCGGGAGTAGCCATAGAGACTTGGCCCGGACAAGCCTAGCAGATCGGAGATGTTACTGTTCATTGGCCTGGCATAGCGAGAAGTGTGGATTTGACCCCGAACAGATGCCTCAATTTGTTTATTTCCATTTTATGCCCGCATCCGAGATGGAGGGGGTGGGCGACGCTAGTCATAGGAGACGAACTTCAAACGACGGAGATAGATCGGTAAAAGGGACACCGCGGGCGAGGGGAAGGGGAGGGGAGGGGATACAATTGTGAAGGAATTTGTATTATAACCACGTGATCTAGTGGCATGGGTGAGTGTGTCAAGAAGAGAAGCCTACCTTCGTAAAGGTGGGGGTGGGTTGAAAGGGCGGGGAATTTTGTATTTTCTTTATCAATGGTAGAGCTTCAACACATCATCAGAAAGACTGAAGCAGGGTTTAGAGGGTTTTCCTTTGTTGCTTAAGATGATATAGGGAGGGTTACTTGAGTAACAAGGGAGACATCTAGTAGCAGTGAACTTCAACCACCCAGCAGTGCAATTCGATCTCAACTTGTACATGTTACTATTTGGATGCAAGGAAACGCCATCAAGACCTATCAAATTAAACCTCCTCGCATTCTCTCTTCCTTTATCTTCACTATAGCTAACTATAGTAGTGGCGGCCGCCCCAGACAAGGCTGTCATTCCACAAAGTGACCGAGATGTAAATTGAGGATGGAAAAAGTCTGGGTTGCAAGTTGTAATTAATACTATATTGCAAGATCTGTACAGTACAGTACATCTCCTTACAGTACTGTTACTGTACAGTATGCCCCTGCGATGATTATAAATAAATAGTAAATAGTTCCCCTGCAGACCAAATGACACCACCCACACCCTCTTTGTCCCTTTGTCCCTTTGTCCCTATGTCCCTATAGAGAAGCATCTTTTTCTTCTCTTAGTGGTGGCGCACCCTTGACCAATGAGAAGGTTGTCAGACCTTATGCTAGACTTGTTGCGTGCTAGCCATCCTTCGAAAAATGGACAAGGCTGAGCACGCAATTTCTCCCACGATGAGTTTTGACGGTACGGTAGAAGGATAAGAGAACAGCAACCCCTCCATTCATTCTTCTTCCGTCTTACACCAACGGCACAGCAAAAACAACAATTCAATCTGCCTTTTCATATCCGCACAAGACCACCTACCGTTCCATACATAAATCTTTCAAAATGTCTAGCGACCCAAGACCTGCGCCGTAAGTATAGCCATTTCTCTCAGTACCCCTCCAATTACCCCGCTACTGTTGTCATGGTGGCGGGCGTTGGAAAAACAGCCACCACACACGCCTTTGCGCAGAGAGTGTGCCCTTTTTACCCGTCAAAAAAGATCGTGAAATGCAATGTAATGTTTCAAATGAAGCACCAAACCAGTTGCCACACTGCGCTGTCTTTGTGTAGCACCGACGTGGATTCATCCTTTCATTGCGCAATTCTCTTTCCCCAGCCGAACTATATTTAGCTGACATTTTCGCACTCAGTCTCCGCCTCGGCTCCATTGCCCCAAACTTCAAGGCCGAAACCACCACTGGCCCCATCGACTTCCATGAATTCATTGGCGACAAATGGGTAGTCCTCTTCTCCCACCCTGAAGATTACACTCCAGTCTGCACCACCGAGCTCGGTGCTTTCGCAAAGCTCGAGCCTGAGTTCACCAAGCGCGGTGTTAAGTTGATCGGTCTTTCTGCCAACACCGTCGAATCTCACGGAGGATGGATCGCGGATATTGATGAGATCTCAGGCAGCAAGCTTTCTTTCCCCATCATTGGAGACAAGGAGCGCAAGGTTGCTTACGCCTATGACATGTGAGCATATACTCTGCAAAGAATCATTTTTCCGGTCTAACAAAGTGAAGGCTTGACCACCAGGATACCACGAACGTCGATGCAAAGGGAATTGCTTTCACCATCCGTTCTGTCTTCATAATCGACCCCAAGAAGACTATTCGTCTCATCCTTTCATACCCAGCTTCCACCGGCCGTAACACCGCCGAAGTCCTCCGTGTTGTCGACTCCCTTCAGACTGGCGACAAGCACCGCATTACAACACCCATCAACTGGATCCCCGGTGATGATGTGATTGTTCACCCTAGCGTCAAGAACGAAGAGGCCAAGACCTTGTTCCCTCAATTCCGAATTGTCAAGCCATATCTCCGTTTCACCCCTCTGCCAAAGGATCAGACTTCTGCTTCCCTCTAAATCACCGGATTTTGCATGATGGTAGGATAAGAGCAATTCAGGGTCACATAGGATTATGATGTATTATGAGGCCGAAGCATGACAAACTGTGATTTGAGGGCACAGTATGTTGGGAAATATGCAGGGAGGCTAACTTATAAAGCAAATCTAATAAAAAAACTCCTCTCTACACGTCTTGCATATGGTAATTTGGGTTTCTAGTACCTGTTCAAAATATCTTCGGTCACGATCCTAATGAAAATAATAGATCAAAATGACAGAAAGTTTTAAGTCAAACGACAAATTATGGCATAGTAAGGCAACTGGAAATGCTTGTAACATTCAAAAGTGCGAGTACTTGTATACATACCTCTTTCTAGTACCCAGCCCAGTAGTTACCAATTTGAGGCGAAATATTATACAATCTTGTGCAGATTACCTAATGCGTTATTACTTTCAACCCTTAGTTGATAGCTTTACGCGGTTCGCGCAAAATATGCGGGATCAACAAAAATAGGCACAAGCCCGAGAAGTTTACGCTATAGGCCAGCTACAAATCCTTCCAAAATTAGCAATATATATGATGCAAAGGCAGACGACACATACGGAGCAACATCACAAAAACAGTCTCCGTTGTGCTTGCTGAGTTCTGGATGGCTTCAACTTAACCCTCGACTCGCAATATCTAATAAGCTATCCCACATTCAAGCTAGTTTGTTAACACGTGGTTCCGGGATCAGCTCACGCTTTGAACGTCCGAGCGAGCGTCGCCAAGCCAGGCGAGCTGTCTGCCACCAACCCCATCAAGACTCGAGAGACCAGTCCCTGACAGCGGGAAAGTCGCCTATCCTACGCTTGAGCTTGCACGAGCCAAAGAAGGAAGGACAAGGCAGTGAAATCGAGGCTACTGGTGTACAGTACAGTGTACAGTTAGGAAACAACAGCACCGGAAAACATTTCGAGAAGCCAGACTGAGATAAACCCGTGTGAAGAAGGAGCTGAAATAGATCAACGGGCCCAGGGAACTTCGTGGAACCATTTCCATCTCGGGCAGAACCATCTTTACCTCTTATCTACTCCCGAGTAGGTCACTGCTTGTGGGCTTTGAAGACAAGTCCGGTCGATACCGTAAAGCCGGAAGTAGTTTTAGGTGGCATACTCCGGACACATCCACGCAAGATACGACCGCCACAGGAATAGGAGAGTATCGAGTCTTTTGTATTGAGCTGCCTCTTGGACTTGTTGGAAACGAACGTTCTTTGGCACATTTGATAAAGGAGGCTGAAGCCGCTTTGGGAAATTTGAACGCGTACGACCACGACCATACAGCCTTCGACGTACGAAATAGAGCAATATACCTAAACGAGGCGACCAATACAACAGCTGTGTTATAGCTTTTTATAGTCTAGTCTGCAGTCTGTTTGTCCTCGGTTGCAGGCAATTGGCACGCAAAGTAGGGGTAAAACAAGCGCTTCCGAAATTTTGATTTGAGCGGAAGCCAGAGCGCGTCTGTGCGGAACTTACTTCAAGCCTTGTCCCCTCCTCTACCCTGGACGGCTGTGGCCTTCACTTCCCAGAAAACGGGGATTTCATTACGGAATAAGACTCGCTCCAGCTGATCACCGGGCATCATTGTGGGTTCCGACAAGAGATATTACAAAGTAAGCCTGTTGTTCTCCATTGATCCGCAAGCCTCCATATTTGAAGTTTTGCTGGCTGCTGGCAATGTCTTCAAGACCAAACCTGTGTCCCCGAGTTGTTCTTCTCTGGCAATGATTGTTCATGGCAGACAAACTGACACTGCGGCCAGAAGGCTCATTCGAGTCCAAATTTCTCAACTCCTCAGACTCCTCGGCGGCTGAAGACGACTTTCGTCACTCTCCCGACAGAGGCGACTTCCTCGCAGGCGTACGGAGGGGGATCAGGAAGTGGGGATCTGTATCTGGCGGACGCAGACCCTCGAATATCCAGGCTGGCGAAGCATCAACAGCGGCGTCTCCAGATACGGCCTTCGGTGCTTTCGAAAGGTCTCAAGGAACTCTCAAACAGAAGCATGAACGTAACACAAGCAATATCAACCGCGAAAAGCCCTTACCAGCACCCCCTCCTCTTGAACAGCGCATAGTGAACCCATTCTCCCCTCCAGACACCCCCCAACTATTTGCCTCGATGTCTCGATCAGCCGCGAGTGGGAGCCGCACCAGCACCATGGACTCATCGACTTCAGGACCACCGATGTACGCCAATAATTTCAAGTCTGGGTCCAACATGAGTAGTAGCCAGACTAATATTGCAGGCTCTGGCAGACAGGAGGGAGAGGATGACCCAAGGGACATTATGACACCGAGAAGCAATGGACCGCCATCTGCAGGACCATCCCCAGCACAGCCATCACGGACTGTAGGAGGTGCAACAATGGGAACACCCGGGTCTTCTTCATCTACACATCTATCTGGTCTGATGTGCAATGTACACCGGACAACTGGAAGAGAACCTCACCCTCTTGTAGGAGCAACAACTACGATACTTGGAGATAAACTTTACGTATTTGGAGGCAGAATATTATCAAGGACACGCCCGTCTCTAACCTCGGACTTGTATGAGCTAAATTTAATACGGCGGCATTGGACAAAAGTTGACGCCGCTGGTGATGTACCTCCTCCGAGGTACTTTCACAGCGTTTGTCCTTTGGGTGATACGAAGCTCGTGTGCTATGGCGGCATGTCGCCTGCTCCAACACAAGGCCAAAACCAGGGCCAATCGGTGGTTTCGTCGCATAGTCCCCAAGACGCTCAACCAGAAGTGGTTGTAATGTCAGATATCTACATATATGATGCACCTACAAGGACCTGGTCCTTTATCCCTACGCAGGAGACACCGCAAGGCCGCTACGCGCACTGCGCGACAATTCTCCCTCTTCAGCAACCTTTTCCTCTGCCAACGCCCCTTCGTCTGCGCTCCAACACAACCTTCCAGGATCAAACCCCAATTCGGGCACAATCGGTGTTAACATTGATGGAAGTGGAGGTGCGGAGATGGTGGTTGTTGGAGGGCAGGATAGCGCAAATCATTACATTGAGCAGATCAGTGTTTTCAATCTCCGGAGCCTAAAATGGACAAGCACACAGCAATTAGGAAAGAGTTGCGGAGCCTATCGCAGTGTTGTGGCTCCTCTACCCACCAGCGCTTCTACTCGTTTGGGGAAGACCTCGCCTTTAAGGCCGGAACATGGAGGAATCAGTCAGGACACGAAGGAGCCTGGTTCGTCGATGCTGATATACTCCAACTACAATTTCTTGGACGTCAAGTTGGAGTTGCAAATACGATCCTCCGATGGAACATTGACGGAAAAGCCAATGCAGGGCACCTTCTCACCCCCCGGCTTACGATTCCCTAATGGCGGAGTCATCGACACAAATTTTGTTGTCAGTGGCACGTACCTTACTTCATCGAAACAAGAATATGCATTGTGGGCGTTGGACTTGCGGACCTTGACTTGGAGCCGTATTGATGCGGGCGGAAGTGTCTTCAGCCAAGGAAGTTGGAATAGAGGTGTCCTCTGGAATCGGCGGAATACGTTTGTTATCCTTGGAAATCGAAAACGCAGCTTGGTTGAGGATTACAACCACCGCCGAATAAATTTTTCCAACGTATGCATGGTTGAGCTGGAAGCGTTTGGACTTTATGATAATCCACGGAAGACGACGCCAATGTCTGGCTTCGTATCTGCTAGCTCACCCTTCACGGCTCCGTCGCTGAATCTAAGCACGAAAGCTGGCTGGACCGCCGGCGGAAGAACGCTTTCAAAAGCTGCTGAAGATCTTGGTCAGGCTGCACTTAGCTTGAGAGAGCTTGCTGACATGGATATCCTTTGCGTTGGAGGAGAACGAATTCCTGTAAACTCTCGATTGGTTGCTAGGAGATGGGGTCCTTACTTTGTGCAGCTTCTCCGTGAGGGGGCTGCAACACAAGACGGCAACGACGCTACAACCATTCGGCCTGAAGGCGTCTTTCGAAACAATCCAAGCAGAAATAGCAGTGTAACTATCACTCCTAGTATCGGGGCACAGTCTTCGAGTATGTCGTCCTCCTCGACACTCAACAATACCACGTCACCTTCTACAACGTCGTCTAGTCTTCAATCGGGGTCTGTCGATCCATCGACACTGTCTCTCCCTCCCAACTCAAACTCTCTCGCCCCAGCCTCCCGACCTCGAACGCTTTACCTACCACATACTCATCTAACTTTGCAATCCTTACTCCATTTTTTATACACTTCTTCACTACCAATCTCTTCATCCCCACTGTGTACACCACAAATTCTCTGCTCGCTTCTCCAGCTTGCCCGCCCCTACAAGATCGATGGTCTTCTCGAGGCTGTAGTGGAGCGTCTCCATGGAGTGTTGGACTCTAGAAATGCCGCCGCGGTCTTCAACGCTTCAGCCATGGCTGCTGGTGGCGGGAGATCGACAAGTACGTCGGCTCTGGGAGAGAATTGGCTATCTACAGACTTCGCAGATATACCAGGCGGCGCTCCGAATGATGGCCCGCCAATCTTACAGCTCGGGTCGCTCGGTGCAGATCTGACATCCAGAAGCCAAGCACTTCGAATAAATACCACAGTGGGAGGGGTCGCAAGTGGCAGGCAGTCAGACGATGAAGATGATTTGAGTGCATCGTCAAGCGTGGCGAGTGATATTTCTGGTTCCGATTTTTGCGGAAGCATGAGTGCGTCTGACGCAGGTGGCAGAAACGGCGGTCCTAGAGAAATTTGGAAAGGAGATGTCAGTGCGGTGATTGGGCTTCAAAAGAGAGGATTGAGGGGCTTGATGGAAGGAAGAAGGCTTCGAGAAAGAGGTGGAAGCGTGCCGCAGCAGCCTCGAGTGGGGCTCGGCATTGGAGCGGGCGGATCTGGTTGATTGATGTATTTTTTTGCATGCATTATGCCTTGGAGTTATTAGACGTGGGTATTTATCGGCATCGGCATTTCTTGGAACAATGAGCGATTGATAAAAAGCATGATACGTACGGGATGATGATGATGATGAAATTATGGACGGCATTTCTTTGGGTTAGTTAGTTATTGAGAGGCTTCTGCTGTAGGGCTAAGTTAGCATAACGGGGATTTGGATTTGTTTTATAGCTTTTTGAATAGTATAGTTAATCTGGCAGTTTATTCTCATCTATCTATCTATTACGAGTATGGTCCCGAGTTTCGATCGAACTTTTCTGCCTTTACGGAGCATATAGAACGTTAATAGCACCAGATAGTATATACGATATACGATAGTTTGTTTCTTTACTCACACTCTTTCTTGCACATGCACCAAGACCTTCAAGATGGGGAGGTTTTTTTTATATGTTTTTTACGGTCCTTTGAACCGAGTAGTATCCGACTGAAAAGGAGCCGGCCGAGAAGCATTCATGTATTGCATTTCTAGACATTGATGAGAGTTGTGAAAGGTAAGGTAGGTGTGAGAAAGTAGTCAGGGTGAAAGAGCGCGAGTAGTTGTGTTTAGTGAGTGAGTGAATGAATACATGCACTTTGGACGCGCTGCGCTACGGTGTGGGTGAAGTGAAGGTGCAGTAGAGTACAGTACAGTACCCAAGAAAGGTATTTATATTTTGTAAGTAATAAGAAGATCTAGATTGACGTCAGAATAGTTTATGTAGGCGATCAGACCCACGTACCCCGCAGATGGAGGGGCAAGGCAAGGCAAGCAAGGGAGCAGATGTGCGGATTAGCATTTGATGTTTCTATTGTTCTTGTAGCATCTAACTCATAACGTGGACACAAAAAACTTGATCTCATCTTGCAAAATCTTCACAGCTTCATGGTCATGCCAGAAGTGCCCTGCGTTGGCAACTTCTCTATACCTAAATTGGCGGCGCCCACCTTTGCCAGCACTCGCAAGCTTTTCAGCCCAAGCATGCAGTCTCTTGACACTGACAAAGACATCGCTGTCGCCGAAAAGAGCCAGAGTCGGATCAATCGCGAGTTTCATCTCGTTTTCAGATATTGTATCTCTTCCGGCTAATTTTGCGCTCCACATGGTTGCCAAAGTGTTGACCCAACCTTGCAGAGGGCTTACCAGCAGATATCCCATTTTCAAGGCTGTAATACCGGGAATTGGTTGTATCATTTTCTTCTTCTTCGCCGCCTCCTCGTCTTCATCACTGGCTTTCTTGTCGATTGTAGAACTCGACTCGCCCTTCTTGTTTTTGTACGAGGGAAAAGATCCCTGACTATCATGTCTCTTTGGCGAGAACTTCTTGTGTCGTGTGATAGAGCGCACTCTATCCACACTCTTCTTGACGAGCTCTGGTGTTTCTATGGTGAATGAACTCCTAGGGCGGTAGGACTCATGGCTAGCTCTCCTAGGGTCCTCGTCCCCACCCATTCGAACGCCTCCTCGCACCTTGGGGCTGTGTAGAACATCCTTGGCTTGTAAACTCCTCCCACGTCGGTGTTCATTGTATTGAAAGAGCGAGGTTAGGTTTTGCTGCATGATTTCGTTCTGTTGGCCTGCTAGACGCTCGGCGCGAAGTCGAATTTCGGCGTGAGCTGAGCGTGGTGGCGGATCCTGGAACGGGGCAATGATTGAGCTCAAAATGGCCGGTAGAGAGCAAGTGATGAGTGCTCCATAGGAATAGCCTGCAAGAAGTAACCGAGGTCGTGTGTCCTGCTCATTGTCCTGTTCTAGTCGGAGCGTAGTTGACGAGGGCAAGGCTTGGGAAGGTACTGGGGTCAAGTCGTGACGCCCAGGATCAGACAGGGTGAACTTTGGAGGGGCCTCAGGTGGGGAGAGCAGATGCAAGTAGTAGACGATAAATCCTAGTACAGAAATATAGTCATTCTGCTCCGGCTTCGACTGCCAGGACGTTCGTCCTTGTGACGATCCAGCGCCTCTGGTACCAAGATATTAGCAGAAGTCCAGCAATGGGCATAGGCGTATATCAACCTGAAATTGAACGTTGCCACAACCCATCCTTGCTTGAGGATGGTGGCTGCGATGGCATCGACCACAGGGTCGTCGTAACACCCCCCGAGAGGTGCGTAGGGGTGGGCAACGATTGCAGCCTTCTTCTTCCAATCGATGATCTGCGATACTGAGGTCGGGGCAAGGCAAGAAGGGTGGTAGACTCGACACTGAAGAACTTTATCGTCCTGGATTGAAGGAATAGTGAAGCTTAAGGTTGGAGGGGGGAGCATCGCGGGCAGACAATAGGTAGTGCTCAGCTTAGCCTATGAGGCGGGTGCTCGAAGGTATTCGGTTTGTAGCGAGCATGGTGGGAATACCTGCGTATACCTCCTTTGCTACATTCAAAGCGGAGGGGTCTTGGTTGCACGAGTGCAGCAGTATGGCGCATTAGAGAGATGGGCGGGAGTGACGAAAGTCTGTGTTGTTCAGCACGCGCATTTCAAAAGCGCGGGGCTGGATTTGTTGATCCGCCCCACCTCACTCACTTCTCTTTCACCTCACAACACCAAGACCAACTGTTCATGTAGTATCTATAGCAGGATGAAGAATTCTTCAAGTTGGAGATGTAGTATTTTTATCTCTATCCCAGCTTTTAGCGCTTGCTTGTACTTCAGATATTACATCCTCCTAAGCTGCAACCAATGCGTGCCTTGATATAACCTATGCCTCACTAGGAAACATACATATGGAGTCCCATGTTACTTACTGTCGTCCAGTAGTCTGGTGACAATGACTATAACTGCATTCAACCCAAGCTACGTCTTGCGAATTTCCAGTTGTCGATCAATTCGATACCAGTAAGTACTGATTCTTTGACCTAAAAAGGACTTGCAAGTTTACTGCTGTACTTGGATCGGTTGTGATAGAGAGTTCAACATATATATTGCAAGTTTTTAGAGCTCGCTTTGGATTGTCGCTGATGAACTATCTTAGTAAGATGTCCTTCACATGATTCGCGGGTGAAACCAAACACCAATTCTCCATCTATTTCCCTTCACCTCCACCAATTTCTGTGCATTTGAGTATCCCACCAAGCTCCGCAAGTGAGCCTGAAGACTCGCTCCACGCCCTTTCCCTCGCCTTCTCCTTCGCCTGCGCAATATCTTGCATTCTCTTAGCCTCATGTTTCCTCTTCTCGCGCTCTCTGCGTCTCCGACGAGCTTCTAACTTTTCGGTACATTTGACAATGAGGTACACAAGAAATATGATTGAGATGATGGCGCCGAGTCCGATGAGTACTGTCTCGAAACATGTCAGTAAAAGAAGTCCATAGAAGTGAGGACAGACTCACTATTATATCCCAATGAAGGCCATGCGTTTTGGGATAATGGTTTTGGTCGAGGCGACGGCTTAGTGGTTCTGATTTCATGGCTTCAGTGTTGTTCTTGAAAATGGAAGCCACGGCTTTTGATGTGAGAGGAGCCATATCTGCTATTCTGGGTCTCGAGTTAGAGTTTGTAAATGTTTTTTGTGCTTCAAGGTCGTGGACCAGATCTCGACATAACATTTATATCCAAGTACTAGTGCATTGCGATTCGGACTGAGTTCAGTCCGCTACCAAATTATCCCCTCGAAGGTCATAGTCTTCCCGCGCCTATCCCGCTTTTGGTCTGCCTCTTCCAATGATCGTTCCTGTACCCCTAAACTCCATGCCATCGTCTTTTCCGCTCTTTCTTCTGTCTAGTTTTTGCCAGAATACGTTTATGCAAAGGACTGGCGGCGCAGGAATGTTTCTGGTATATGATATATGGAGTTAGGATATAGACTGATATGATACAATGGCGGCTATTAGAATAAATGTCTTAATAGACATATATCAGCTGCTTGGTCCCTATTATTACGCCATAATGCTGCTTTTCAGAAAAAAAGTTGGCCAGGGTTCATGAAGAATGCAATGTGCCACGTAGAAACAGAAGTGAACAGTGGTCACTGAACGCTGCTCGAGGTTAAAATAACCTCGGCATCGCAGTATACGAGATGAGGGGACTCTATCTTGCGGTGAAGCTTTTACTTGTGTTCACATTTTGTAATTTGCACTCTTTCCAGTGTATTAATATTAGTTTAGCTAACAAGGAGCAACAATAATGAAATCTAGCATCTGCGCCCTCAACCCTCAAACCTCAACCATTAACCATTGACCCTCAGCCCTTGACCATTGACCCTTATACCCCCCAAGCCCCCACCACTCCTGTATCCCCTCCCCCTTCACAGACCTATCTAAAATTCTCCGCCCTTCTTCCTGGCACCCGAGGAACCTGAGGAACCTGAGAATTAATTTTTCTGTTTCTGTACTTGCCAGTCATATCCCCCAATGCAAAACGAACATCCTCTACCAACCAACGAGGCGATAGAGCATGGTGGTTGATGTTCGGGTTGTTCTCCTTCTGAGCATTCCGTCGCAGTCCTCCCCCCGCACGCAGTCGTCGAGCTTCCCGTTCTTCAGCCCCGTCATCTGGGAAAACGATTCGCCGAGTCCTCATCTCGAAAATTTCCCCCTCCTCCAACTCCTCGAAGTCTTGCTCGTGATAAGCGTCCTCGAACTGTTCAAAGAATACGCCGTTTGCGTGGTCTTCTCCCTCGGGCACGAAATATACGGCGGGAAGGCCAGTGCCATTGTCTGGCATGGTGTCTGAGGCTTGCGTGGTCGCTTCCTGGTCTGAATTTCCATCAAATGCAAGGTGAGGACTTAGCTCAAGCCGTCCGAGCAGGGCCACAACCGCCGGGTGCTGCATCATTGCCAGCAGTCTTTGTCTCATTGCGTTCTCATCGACTGGCCCTTCTTCTTGGGCGAGAGTTGAATCAGCAACATATGTCGACTCATGCTGTGGCTGGGAAGCCGGGGTATCTTGAGAAGACATCTCTGATAGGTTTTCCTGTGGAAGTGATCAGCAGATGGTCTCTGTGGAAGAGATCGGGTGGCAGTCAGACAATGGTAGACCCGTAAACTTTTGGAATACTTCTAGGTGTGATGATTGTTGGATCTCTTGATATCGAAGATCCTGGTATTTAGTGTCTTGGTATGGAAGTGATGGAATTGACAGATGCAAGATATTTGGATAACTTTGTGAGAGTTGGTGAAGGGTATAAAGTTTTGAAGAAAAGTGTGGGTTTTCAAAGAGGATATGTTTTATAGAACCTACTAGTGAAAATTACATTCTCGACTGGTAAGTTTGGTAAGATATCATTTGAAAGCCTGGGACCGTAAGGACGGGAAGGGGTCGAACCAGTCCTGAAAAGGAATGAATAAAACAAAACATTATGACAGCCTGAGATAGACCAGACCTACAGTACTCGGGATCTAAATTGGTGCAAGACTAACGAGTAAAAGCTGTTACCTGATTCATGTAATATGAAGATAGAAATATCCCCAATGGGGGTGGGGGAGGGCATAGGGGTCTAGTTCGCTTAAATATGAACCTTTTTACCACGACGAAATTAGATTAGAGATTTGGGAAAATGTATTGTATATTAGCTCTCTATAGACCATTGTGATAACTTCTGCGTACAAGTCCACCTGTCATTCTTCTGCACCTGGGTTCATTTTTGGAGGTATGGACGATCTCATTCCGTCGGCGGGCGGCTGTAACTTGCTCTGAGAGAGCTCGATGACGCTGGCTGATTTTGATTGACAATCTTGGAGGCTTCTTACTCGAGTAATCCGAGATTCTTCTCAGCCTTTATCACACGAAGAGTGTTAGTATTACCCATACCGCCCTTCCATCCTTGCACAACGACAACAGTCTCGCCTTGTGTCAGAACCTTGAGCTTCAAAGCCTCGGAAATACCCCACTTGATTCTTCGGTCCACATCTTCTTGCCAGTTGACCTTGTTGAAATCTGGCTTCTGCTCTGCAAAGTAGAAGGGATAAACACCACGATACAAGTGAGCAAATCGGGAAGCGGAGGCGTTTCGGGTGACCATAAAGATCGGGCAGACCGGTCTGTACTTGGAGAGAAGACGTGCGCTCTCACCACTGGTGGAGAGGACGATGATAGCACCAGCGTTCATGTCCAAGCTTGCACGAACAGCAGCCATGGCGCATGACTCAACGATGCTAACAGGTCGCTTCACAAGGTCTTGAAGCTCCTCGAAGTGGGAAACGTACGCGATGGTGTTCTCGGCCTTCAAGCAGGTTTCGTGCATCTCCTTCACTGCCTCATTTGGATAACTACCCTTGGCAGTCTCACCGGACAACATGACACAGTCGGCACCATCCGTAACAGCATTACCCACATCACTGATCTCGGCACGGGTGGGGCGCGGGTTGTAGATCATGGACTCAAGCATTTGAGTGGCACAGATGACTGGCTTTCCGGCGATGTTGCACATGGCAATCATCTTCTTTTGGGCTGCAAACACCTCAGCGGCTGGGATCTCAATACCCAAGTCACCACGAGCGACCATAACACCATCAGTTTCCTCGAGGATCTCAGCAAAATTGTTTAGACCTTGTCTGTTCTCGATCTTGGCAATGATCTGGATGTGGGCTCCATCTTCTCCAAGGACCTTGCGGATAGACTTGATATCATCTCCTCTGCGAATGAAGGAGGCAAAAACCATATCAACGTTGTTCTTGACACCAAATCGGAGATCGGCTTGGTCCTTCTCGGACAAGGCTGGAAGGTCGACGTCGGTGTTGGGGAGGTTGACACCCTTCTTGGAGGAGATCTTGCCGTTGTTGCGGGCACGGGCACGGATAGTCTTGTCGTCAACAACGTCGAGGACATCAAAGGCAAGGACTCCGTCGTCAACATAGATGATGCGGCCCTTCTCGATCACCTTGGTGATGTTCTTGTAGTCGACATACCTAACCATGATTAGTCTCAGCGCACGAAGAAGGAAGCAGCAGATTCTGTAGTGCTCAGCCCCAACTCACATGTTCTTATCGTCACACGAAGTAGCATATTTGTCGTCGGTGGTAATGTTGATCTCGGCGCCGGCCGAGATCGGGATGTCTATATCTCCAGCAGTGTTTCCAGTCCTGATCTCGGGGCCCTTGGTGTCTAGAGCAATAGCAAGCTGACGCCCAGACTGTGCCTTCTCGGCTGCGCGGGAGTTGTCAATGACAGACTGGTGATACTCGTAGGAGCCGTGGGAGAAGTTCATGCGAACAACATTGAGACCAGCAGTTCGGAGCTCGTTGATAGCCTTGACAGAGTTTGTCTTGGGGCCAATTGTGCAGATGATTGAAGTACGGCGGTAATTCTTCGTGGGCTTGAATTCGGTGTTCAGCTGCGAGAGCCACTCGATCTTTGTCGAGCCTGATGAGAGGTGATCCATTGCAGTAGCCATGATGAAGGAGGGAAGGTGGGCTGGTGCGACGGGAACTTTTGAGGTAGAAGGTTCGGAGGCGTTCGCTAAATATTCTTATTTCTAGGAATGCAGCGTAGAGGAAGAGGTATCGACGAAGGTGGTAGGATGGTAGGATGAGCAAGACTGCCTGGCGATTTATAAAGATGATGGTTTTCTGGAAGAAAAATGGTCAACTCTCACCCGTTTTATCTTAAGTTTATCTTGGTGGGGTTGAGACAAATAGCGTGAACAAATATTTCCTTCCCAATGCGGGTAATAGTTGAAGTAACAGGAGAGCGTAATCAACTGGGGGGAAAGCGAATTTATAATATAATATATAATACAACGCGGAAGGATCGGGGATGTACTCACAGGTTCCTTGAAAAATCCTCTCTAATCTTTGCTTGGGAGATGATATGGTGAGATGATGGGACAAAAGGCCTGATGCGCAAACACGCAAACACGCAGATTCAACCCCACGCAAGAAATGATTGGTGAGGGTCGAGCCGCCAGTGCAATTCGGCCCGGTGGGTATACTGTAGGTATTATCGATAAGATACCTATGTACCTTACCGTACCTTACCGTACCTACCGCCGTATTTTACCGTAGGTAATTTATACGCCTGAGGCAGCAACATTTAGCTGTGCTGTGCACCTGCAGGTTGTCCCGCCATCGCTAATCGCACCTGCCGTGTACCCTATTGCCTCTTGACACGGTCAGTCTTGTCTTGTCTTGCAACACAGAGAGCAGGAGGATCAACTCTTACCGTTCTGTATTCCACACTCCGTATTCAAGCTCATACACCATCACCACCAAGCCACCGTCTCTTTCCTCGAAGCAGATTCACCTATATCCGCAGCCATGGTTGTCAGTCTTCCCGCCCCCCAAGTCGAGTGACTGGATCCTAATCAACCCAGCTGCTCAACCTACTAACATTTGGCTTGTGGGGAAAGGTCGGAAAAGTAGCTCACTATGCGTTTGATGCTGTTTTGAGTATGTCTTCTCTGAGGCTCCTGCATCTTATGAGCTTCAAGGATACCCGCTGACTTCTTCTCGTAGTCTCCACTTTCCTCGCTGGTATGAGACGATCGACCGGTTTAACGTACGTTTCCTACAACCCATTTGCGAGGACAATCTTGGCTCGAGTCGATCCTGGGAGGCTGGGAGGGGTGTTACTCAGAGCCGTGTTGAAGACCTGGCGGTGATAAGCTGAAAACACTTTGGCTAACATATCCTGTTCGCAGTTTCAAGAAAGAAACCATTACGGAAAGCAAAGATATCAACGTCTGGATCGAAAAGTACCTCGGCGTGGGCGAGTGGGTGATGGATTCATCCGTGGCATTCGCAGGGTCCAGCAGCTTTTTCGAGAGGAAGAGATAATCTCGCCATATTCCCAGGAGGAGTAGGTTATCGACACGATGGCATGTAACGGACACGAATTTGGATATGGCATGCAGAAGGGGATGTGGCCATTCGAGGAGTCTTTGGCGTTCTTGGGTTGTCTTGTATGGAATGTTTGATACTGAGTCTTTGGGTGCACCGCAGGCGAAAGGTCCTTCTTCTCAATCATGAAGTATATAGAAATCCTTTCAAGGATAAAGGGAAAATTCATATCCAGCCAAAAAAGAAATGCAGACCCAAACAAGTGCTCCCTCGAATCTGTTTCTGCTCCACACTCCGCTCTAACTCTCCCCGAATCAACCCCTCTCGACCGAGGGGCCGACTATACCCGAACTTCGGACTTCACTCCGTAGTCGCAAGCGCTATGCACGTGAGACGTGAGACATGAGACTCAGAGTTCACATGAGGAAGAAGTAGAGGCAGTTGAATCTTCTAAATCCCAAATCGTGTGACCTTCTAATGGAGATAAACGAGGGGTTTGGCTTCTTTGTATTCTCCCAACTTTGCCGAGACTTTTATATCCCCCTCTTACTGGGTTGTTTTACACGATTTGGACATTGTATTTATGGCTGTAATTGTCTGGATAGGAGAGAAAGCAAATCAATTCAATCTATTAATCCAATAGGTGTAATTGGTTCTGGTATCATACGCTGCTCTGATCTACATCCCCGCTCTCATGATCAATCATCAATTCCGCCAGGTTGGGATCATCATCTTCACTCTCCTCCCGCTCAACGCTCTCACTCCTTTGACTTTCTGCTGCCTTTCCAGCCTTCCCATGCTCCAACCCGCTCAGTTCATTCAGACCATTCGTAGCAACTCCACCTGCTTCATCATCATCCTTCTGCTGCTGCTCCGCAAACTCCAATGCACTTCTCAGAAGCCCCTCTCCTTCTGTAAATGCCTGCAACTCAGCCCCTACAGCACAAATCAACAGATTCCAACCTCTATCCTCCGCCGTCCCCATGATATCTTTAAGCTTTTCAATAAGCACTCCCATCTTCGCAACCTGACTCTTGAACAGCTGCTTATCCTGCGCCTCACCACTCTTCATCTGTTTCCTAAGCTCGTCCTCAAACTCACTAACAACACCCACAGCATCTTCCCACATTAACGCTCCCTCCTCCAGAGCTTGCTTCTCCTTCTCCGTTTCTTCTTTCTTGGTCGTAAGGGAAGCCGACTCTTTCAGCCACCACTCCCTAGCCATACCGAGCGTCCTCCTACTAGGAGGCAGCGCGTAGAAGCCCTCTTCACCACCCATGATTACAGACACAGGAACCGACGGCCGTCTCAAAAATTCCTTAACCTGCCCCTCCGCTTCCCTCAGCGCCCCTCGATAGCTACTTAGCCTCGCCTCACGGCGGTTCACAGACTCTTTAACCTGTTCCCCCAACCAGCGTTTCCTTGCCTTCATCTGCAGAAGCCTATCCTCCATCTCCCTGATCTCATTTTCCACAGCCCGTTCCTCAGTCCGTAGCTCTGCAAGTTCCGCAGCCTCTTCACCTCCTCCTTCGTCCCCAGCGTACCCAGAAAGTTGTTCTCTCGCGCCATCAATCCTCTTCTCCCATGTCTCGACCTGCGCAAGAACCTCACCTCTCCGCTCAATCTCCTCATCCAAAATCCCCACCTCCTCACTCTTGATTACAACCAGCTCTCCCATATCCCGTAGTAGTCCCCTCCGCGCCCCCTTTAACCCAATAGTCTTCCGTTTCGGCTGCCGCACCGGCACAATCCCTCCATTGCGACTTCTGCTTCTCGCGGAATTTGCGTGTACAGACCGTGATGTAGGCGTGCTACTTCCCGCATCACTACCCTCCTCGCCCGTGCCTCCAAACCCTTGTACCAAGCCCGCGGACTGCGCATCAAGTAATAGCTGTAGCTCATGCTGTATCGCCTTCTCCCTCCTCTCGAGATTCACCAGAGGGTCTATAATTGAGTTCCCGCGGTGCAACTGCGGACTCCCGCTCCTCTTCGACGGGGCATCCCAGCCCTTGTTTTCATGCTTGTGGGATTTGGTAGGTGGTTGCAGGAAGACGGAGGTAGCTATTGGGGGTGGAGGAGCGGCGAACTGGATTCTGCGGGCTGGGGCTTTGGTTCTGGAGGGAGAGGGAGAAGGGCTTGGTGATGCGTTGTATGTGTGCTGGGGATTCGAGTGTCTATAGAAATCTGGCGGAGGTGAGGGTGAAGCTGTGCGGGAGCTTGCTTCGCGGGGAGAAAGGTTCTGGAGGGAGAAGGAGTTCCGGTTGGAGTCTTGTGGAAGGAGAGGGTTGCTTTGGGAGCTGTCGCGGGAGAGGGAACGGGTGAAGAAGGATGTTGGTGACATTGTTTGTGGCAGGGTAAATTTTGGAGCGCCTATGGTGTTGTTTGCTCTGGCAGCTTATTAAGGATTTGAAATATTCATATTCCTATAAAGAAGTGATGCACAGGTTTGGAGCGAAGGGTAAAGCTTCTTGTAATAAGGCTGCGATTCCTAGCGGTTTGGGTGTGTGCACATGTTTAAAAATGGTCATCTGAAAATATATTAACTATCCTTGCTCGCTATGCTGAGACATGGGGTCATGTGAATATTTCCCGGCTCTGATGAGTCTCGAATACTCAGTATGGAGCAAATATCAAGCTTCTGGAGGGTGGTAATGAGCTTCAGGTAAGCTTTTTGGTATGGAGCTTCTCGTAGTACCTGCCCTTCGGCTGACTTGCCCCGCTGGTACGGGTGACAGAAGTCCGATGAAGTTGGAGAAGATATAAAAGCATTCTATTTCTTCCCCAAAGATCAATTTTGTCTCATTGTTCTCATCAAAGTGTTGCCTCAAGTCTCGAAAACAGTCCAGTCCAAGTCCAAGTCTAAGGAGCTGTTCACCATCTTCATAAGGTTACATTAATCGTTCTACCGCATCATTTCAACTAGAAGACTCTAACTATAAACCCAGAATCTCCAAGCCTACCTCAGTATAACTAAAATATATAGATCTTCGCATTAGGAGAAACTTTCTTGATCAAATCACTGTATTAAGTCTTAATTATACCCCAAAACAACCATGGCACCAACATCGGAACGGGATGCCTTAACTTCCCGGGTGTTACCGCAGATGGTATTCAGCAAAGGAGACGAGACTTCAAAGACAGCACCACCACGCCCACTACCCGCATCCGTCAACGCTGAAGGGAGAGCAAAGTTGAGATTCGAAGTTCAAGGAAACGCCATGTAACAGACTTTTCCATCTTATAAAAGACAGAGCTGACTATATATCAGAGTAACGGGTGGAGCAGGATCTCTGGGATTTGCTGCTGCTCGTGCCCTCCTTGAGCATGGGCTGGCCGGCTTGATGATCTTTGATGTCAATCCAGCTCAAGCACAAACTAAGGTCGAGGAGCTAGAAAAAGAGTTTCCAGGAGCAAAGATAGATTTCAAACAAGTCGACATCACGGATGATGTGGCTGTCGCGAAAGGTGTCGAAGAGGCTGCCAGCCTTCTTGGGTCCATCGATGTGCTCCTTTGCTTTGCCGGTGTTGTTGGCTGCCACCACGCCATCGACATGACAGCTGCTCAGTGGCGAAAGATCCTTGATATCAATACTACCGGTTGCTTTTTGGTCTCTCAAGCTGTTGCTAGAAAGATGATTGCCCAGGGTACCGGTGGAAGCATTGTTTTCACTGCATCAATCTCTGGCCACCGAGTCAACTACCCTCAGCCACAAGTTGCGTATAACGTCAGCAAAGCTGCCCTTTTGACGTTGAAGAATGGCTTGGCAGCGGAGTGGTCGAGGTATGGAATTAGGGTAAATTCGATTAGCCCAGGATATGCGGATACGATTCTGAATGAAGGAGACGGGGTAGCTGAGTGTCGCAGGATTTGGGCGGAACGGAATCCCACAGGGAGGATGGGAGCTCCATCAGAGCTTACAGGCGCTGTCGTTCTTCTATCATCTAGTGCAGGAACGTATATGAATGGTATGGCCCTATCAATGCCCCTGTACCATTATCCAACCAGCTAACGTGGAACTAAAGGAGCGGACCTTGTTGTTGGTAAGTCATAATCTGCCTTTCTTAGCATGTCCCGAGGGCCCGGTTCTCGAGAATATCCAAGGGAATCTAATGCTGACAAAAACAGATGGCGGTCAAATTCTTTTTTAAAATGGGAGAATTGCTTTTAAGAAACGAGCTTTCGAGGTAGGAATCGAAAGAAGGCCTGGTTTGATAAACATGAAGATGTGTTGTCTCCTACCCCGGTTATGAAACCTTTTCATCGTGCAACTCGCAGCGCTTGACAGCCCACCTCTCCCATCGCTTCCATTGCAGTTTTCCTACCCTGATACCATCGTCATCAAGGTCATTCCAAGCATTGCCATTTCCATCGAAGCAAGCGCAGTCGGACTGCAGTCGTTGGTATTGGTGTTGACTATTGACCGGGCTTTCTGGGATTGTTGAATGATAAACCATCGTAGAATCACTAATAAAGTTGTCATGAAGAGCTTGCCCAACCTCACTGCCTTCTCCGTCATTCTCACCATCGCTCTCCGAGCCAATATCTTCAGTCTCGTCAGACTCTGTTCTATCAGACTCATCGGGGTCTGAATCCTCGGATCCATTGACATCTACTCCTTCAAGCTCCATTTGACTTGCAAGTGATACATCGTTAGAATGATCTGTCCCAAGCCCCTCCCCCTCGTCGTCTTCCTCATTGGATTCGCTTGTGTCGTTCAAATGCATATCTGAATCGGAATCGGAATCATCAAACACTGCCCCAGTAGGAAACGTATCGAGGTAGCCAATTCCTCTCAGACTAATCCACTTCAAACCTTTCAGTTCTTGTCGAATAATTCTGAGGATCCTGTCCCATCTGCTACCTTCCTTCAAATACACGTTCCGAAGACGTAAGGCCTTAAGACTGTTGCGGTGCCTGCGCAAGAAGTTTGTGACCTCTTCATCATGTAGAGACCACATATGTATGCCGGCATACTTGAGTTTCTCCAATCTCACATTGTTGAACACAGCTTCTAGTGGAAGTGATACTCGGTCCCTAAATCCTATATGCAGCCCCTCGAGATTTACAGCTTGCCTGAGAACTTCTTTGCAGAGTCCGGATAGTTGGGCTCTCACTTCGGCTAAATCCATGCGGTCCACGACATGCAGCTCTAGGCATTTCAGTCGTGCAATACCAGTCGACATTGTGACCTCTGAGTCGCGTGTGAGCGACAGTGGTGTTTGGAGGATCATCAGCCGGCAAGAGAACCGTTCGACCTTTGAGTTCGATTGCAACACTGCTTCCACCAACGTGTTCACCGCACGTTCGCACGCGGCTGCCCACTGCGAGCTCTCAAAATCAGCATTGCATGAGCAAGAAATGTATTTGTGATTCAAGAACGTCTCAGGGGCCCCTCAATGGGATAGCAAGATCCCAGAGCTTGTTCGAAAAGACATTAAAACGATATATTGTATTGAGAAATTGCTTACGCTGAAGTCTTCTGCATCTGGAGCATGATAGCGTTTCAAAAACCTGTACCAACGTCTATCGTTCTCGTTTTCAAGCGGCATTAATCGAATTTGCTGTAAATTTTTGAAAGACTGTAGTGCGGATTTTAGCACTTCGAAATCCATATCCTCTCCGACAATTCGTCTTTGGCTCTCTGCCTTCTGTCGCGGGGAGGGAGTCAGCGATGAGTGTCTGAATAATTAAACCCATCTACGAAAATAATCGAAGGCAAAAGCTTATGGGAATGACTTTTGTTGCAAAAGAGATAACAACACTTGACTTACTTCCATTTGCTTTTTAATTCGCGTTTCATGGAATCTACTTTGCTCGAGCCGGGCGCGAATTTGACTCGTTCCTTGCCTCGGGCGTCTCTCCTGAAGTTGCCTCTCAAGTGTCTCCGTCTCTCTTTGTTGATCGGCAAGTAGTCTTTCGAAGCCTGGTCTGCCTAGAAGCTTTTGTCAGCTGGAAAGAGGGATGTCCTATAGTTGGAATTACCCTGTAGATAAAAGCGAGGCACCATATATGAAAGTTTCAAAACGTTTGTCGCCAGAATGTTCTTCTCCGCTATACGTTGTAATCTATTAAACCCCTCAAGAGAGAAATCGACGGTAAGGCGTGCGAACTGCCGCTTGAGACCAAGTTCCCGACATTGTCTGTTGACCAGCGCCTGTGGGAGCAGCATTTAGGCAAGACCAAGAGAAGAATCTGGTGATTACCTACGAAGTTTGAAAGGTTATCTGATTCATACGGCGCACCAGGTTCCACAGATGCAAAGCTTTCTAGGCTGAGATAACTTCGCGTATCAATTGTGAGGATATTCGGCTTCGGAACGAGATAGTCTAGAATTTTCTCCTTGAGTTCTGACGGTAAGACATCCCATGAAGGGCTTCCATGGTGGAATCGATCTTTGTAAACATCATTAAATATTTTGTTGACCGAACGATAACGCAATACATCCCACTGCCTGTCCATTGGAATGCACGAAATGTATCGCTGGATAGGAGTCTCTTCTCCCAACTCATCGACAGGTTTTAGGTCGTCAATACCCGTCAAATGAACGAGGATCCTATCAATTACCTCGCGCAATATCTTCTCTTGAGACTTTTGCGTGACCGCCATATTGCAATCCATGTGGTTAGATCGTGGTGGGCCCATTGATCTAATTCAGAACATCAAAACTAGTCCTGTGCCGCCGGATGAATAACCTCACCTGTTAACTATTGCAAAGCCTAACCAATATCTGGGACAAGCATTTCTTGATGATTTGCATAAACCCAGGATGTGGGCCAAGATGAAGGTGACAGCTTACCATGGTAAGAGTAAGCACACTCCACAAAACCCGGCTTAATGTGAGAGATTCTCTGAGCTATTTATGCGTCTAGCAATCAAAAGAAGAGAGGAAGATTAGCCTTAGGGGCGGGGCAGATATGTTCACCATTCGCTGGAACACACCCTGGCTGCAGATGGGATCCAGACAACTGGGAGAATGATCAGTCATGTGATCGTCGGGGCTTTTGATTTGCTGATTTAGAGCCCTCGAAGTCATTCGATTCGACGGGAAACACTTAGCAAGCATCTCGGTAGTGATGGCTGCATATTTGCCAGCAAATAATTAAGGGCGGGCCACATCCGGTGGTTGCACCGGTGGGCTCGTGACGAATGGCGCTGTATGCACATGAAAAGGAAGGAAGACTGCATGAAATAGCGGTCGCAAAAGATCCACAGCAAACAAAACTCCATGGTGAACAGACACATTTTTGAAGAAGGCGCCGATGACAGGAGCCGCCGGCTACTGCGGTTTTTGATACTCGACATGGATGATGGTTCGCATGCTCATGGAAAAAGGAGGACTTGAATGGCTGAAAGTCAGGGCGCTTAAAACCTGCAGTAGACTGAGATGATCCTCGATAATCGCAAGGTCATCGGGAGCGGGCCGCGACGCCTGTCGACCGGTTCAATGCAATTATGCTCCCCCAACTCCCAATATTCTCCTTGAGCTCTGCGCTTCCCAAACCTTGACTATGTGCTGTAACGCAGGAATCCTCCCCCGTCCACCCTTGTCATCTTTACTAGAATGTGCATGTGCATGTGCATATTGTGACTGACGCAACAATTTTTGCTTATCACACATCCGAATCTTTCTCCCCAATCTGCAGCCAAATATCGGTTTCTGACATGAGGATTCAATGTGGTGCTTGATCCTCCTGCATTTCAAATATTTCATTTGCATTTACATCAGTCAGCGCGTGTCCATCCCTGAACTGAGCTCTTGAAGAAAAGGAAGGAAGGAATGTTCTTGAACAATAGATAAGTTCCTGAAATCACTTCATAGGGACTTTGTCATGGGAAAGGGGTTGCAATAAGGTTCGGGGCAAGTGTTTCCAGAACTAACTTTCATTCAAAGAACGGTACTGCGTGGTCTACCTTGCATAGACTTCACCTATGATTTCGATATGTTAAAGAAGACCCAACCATCGATTTAGGGAGAATTTGTATTCTTTCAAACACCCCTAAACTCTCAGGAGGCGTGTCGGTATTTTAAAGCGACGAATTGCGAGCTTTCTCGGCCTGGCGTCTTCGTATTTCAGTACTGCTGATTTTCGTTTCAAAACTTTCCGCTTTGCTATCTCCGTCTTCGGTTCCCTCTGCATCCAATACGTCAACTTCAAAAATATCGACAGGTTTCCAACCCTTTTCTCCCCTCTTAGCGTTGACCGCTTGGCCGCCCGATCGAGTTTCCCCTGAGACTACAAGTGCGGTGACACTCTCATCTGTTATAGTAGGCCCGAAAGGATCTTGAATTTCGACACACTCGATGGTGATGGAGCTCGCATTTAGTTTGGTGTGTATCGCTCGACCATTCGGAACCGGTTCGTCGAAGGATAAAGTTTGAATTGCTTCGTCTCGAGGGGAGCGTGTAAAAGACAGAATTGAAATCAAGAAGTCAACAACGTCATCCTGCCGTTGCATCCAGGTTTTCATGTATTCCGCATATTTTTTGTTCTTCAAGAGCTCGTCCCCGGTTATGCCAACAATCAATCTTCGGCTAGTGCACGACACTTCGTTGGCTGGTTGAAGTAGGAGGGCCGTGGCCGTAAGTAGGAGCTTATGACCAGCGTGAAGATGGTCAAACGTCCCACCAACAATCACGGCACTATGGACGTTGGACGAACTTGGAGGTGGTCGAATAGCTTCGAGATCTCTCCGAACCATACTCACGCCTCCGACGATCTCCACGTGACCTTTAAAATGAAATATGGTCCTCTTCGCAAGACTTGAGTAGCTGGCAAACAGTTTCTGGCCTTCCTCTCCATCGACCGAGAAAATCAGATTCCAAGAACGCCGGGTGGATGCAAAGGTGGGAAGATCAATGATGGGCCCAGCGATAAAAGGATCAAATGCATAATTGTCTGGGAACGTCTGGGATCCACTGTAGTCTAACAATAGAATTCGAGCATCAATGGAACCTGGGGACTCTGATTCAACATCAGCCCCAAGCTTCGCGCAAACACTGCTAAAGAGGCTGTAGAGCCCGGCGAGAAGATGCTGGGCATCATCGTACAGTGCTGCCCTTGGAGCTTGTAGTCGATCATGGATGCTAGGATATGGCAGCACCACGAGCAACTCGGTACTGATGGAGAGAGTTTTCAGAGCTGAAACCGTAGCAGTTATTGATGTTTTATAGGCAGCGGAGAGGGAGGTTGTGCTGATAGTTGTAGGAGGAGGTGGTAAGAGAAGTAGGGACGGCAATGCCTTTGAACTTGGCATCATGAACAGGTATGAATCTGGGGGCCGGTATCCCCTCTGAAGGAGTAGTACCGAGTACGTGGGTTTGGAAGGATTGTAAATGTCTTTACACTACAGAAACTATCATTGTAGTGCAGTTGACCCGCCGAGTTGTTGAAGTAAACAAAGTAGTATGGCAGTAGATTGATTGTAGCTCGTAGGTGTACTCAAGTAGCAGAGTTGTAGTTCCAGCCAGCCTCGTCCTCGTCGGCTGGCATGTGCTCGGTTAAAGGGTCACAGCAACAGCAACACATCACAGCACAGCATTTGGCCTGGCCTCCTGGGTAGTGCAGCGATTGTCTTTACACTGTACCTTCGGTACTACAGTACCTAATTCGGCAGTAACCGCCACCAGAGGGATTGGTAGGTACGGTATCTCACGACAATGACCTTCCACTTGCATTCGCACTCCAGCCATCCCGCCTCGTCGTCGTCGTCGTCGTCGCAACATAATGCCCAGCAAATGCCGGTTGGTGTTGCTTCTGGCATCCTACAAGCTGCAAATCTAGGTTCTCTTGGAGCCCCGGGGAGCGATCTCATTAACGCCCACGCCGTTTCGGGCAACACTACGACAGCTGGCACTGATAAACTCTACCCCGCGAGTGGGAACGTCAATAATACCGCTATGAATATGAACAGCTCCGAGGGCCAGTCTGCGCCCCCTTCCTCCTACGGTCTGCAGCACCCCATCTCTTCTGCCAACTCGCCCTCCGCCATGAACCACGCACAACAGTTCGAGACCCCTCGTCGCCGAAACCTCGATGAGCTTCACCTGGGCTCCAACGCTACCAATATGAGTACCCCAAGAGATCCTTTGTCGCCTAGGGATTATACACCTGCTGGTCCACGTATCGGGGTTGAACAAGCCACTCCTGGAAGTAGTCAGTATCAGGGCGGTGCGCAGCTTCCCGGGTCTCTGCAACCAGGCAGACCGGGTCCTATGTCAGCAAATTCAGGATCTACAATTCCTACGGCTTCTCAGACTTCGATTCAAGAACAGTATTCGACACCATCTCGATCTTCAGCTGTGGGCTTATCGCACAATTACACGCGATCTAGTCCTGCAGGCTTCGATGGCGCGGGCTATGGTTCATTTGGTGCCACAACACCAGGCGGCACCGATCAATACACGTCTCCAACAAACCAGAAATACACCCCGCAAAATGCGCAGCGTACGGTCTCCAATACTCCACTGGGTTTAGCTGATATCCGTCCTCGTGCGGACTCTGGTCTTGACGACAGCATTCCAGGAGCCAATCCCTATTCATATGACGGCGCAAATGCAGTCCCTACGAACAGTAACTACCTTGCACCTTGGGCTATATATGCTTTCGATTGGTGCAAGTGGCCAGCTCAGGGTCATGATGCTGGAAAAGTGGCTGTGGGAAGCTACTTGGAAGACGGTCACAATTTTGTGAGTTTCCATATGCAGTAAAATTGGGCCCATCTGGACTTGCAGATAACTAATATTTCATTCTCAAACAGATTCAGATTCTCGATTCTCAAATTACCCCTACCCCAGCCGAATCGTACACGCCGGGCTCTCCAAAGTACGGGTTAGACTTTGTAAAGATTGCTGAAGCAACACACTCTTACCCGGTAACACGTTTGCTGTGGGAACCTCCATCATCCCAGAAGCAATCGACAGATCTTTTAGCCACATCTGGAGACCATTTAAGGTTGTGGTCTTTGCCTTCCGAAACACCATCTGCTTCTCCCGGGAATTCCATTACCAGATCTTCCAACCAGGGGCGAGATCTACCAGCCAGCAAGCTTACTCCCTTAGCATTGCTATCCAATTCGAAAACGCCCGAGCATACAGCGCCTCTGACTTCTCTTGATTGGAATACAGTTTCACCCAGTCTTATCATTACATCGAGCATCGACACGACCTGTACGATCTGGGATATACCAACGTTGACTGCAAAGACCCAATTGATTGCACACGATAAAGAGGTCTTCGATGTGAGATTCTGTGCCAATAGTGTTGACGTTTTCGTCAGCTGTGGTGCAGATGGCAGCGTGCGCATGTTTGACTTACGGAGCTTGGAGCACAGCACCATCATATACGAACCAACAGCTAAGGATGACAAAGGTTTGTACTCAATCGTGTCAAATTATTCCCCATGCTGATTTCAATATAGATGCCAGTCCTGGTGGAGGAAGGATAAGTCCCACGCTCGCCCAGCAAACAATGTCATACGCACCCCCACTTTTGCGACTAGCTGCTTCACCACATGATACACATCTTCTGGCTACATTCTCTCAAGATTCAAATATTATCCGGATACTAGATGTACGGCAACCAGGGCAAGCGTTACTAGAACTTCGAGGCCATTCCGCATCTGTAAATTGCATTGAGTGGTCGCCTTCTCGAAGAGGGACTCTGGCTTCGGGGGGTGACGATTCGTCGGTGCTTCTCTGGGTAAGCTTATTCCCATACAATTTCAATTGAATCTTCGAGGGCGCTGGGAGCCTAAGAGCTGTTTTAGGAGTACATGTTAGCTTGTACTTAGTTTCCAGGCCCATTGGCTCTCTTCAGACAGTTTACTTTTTACCGTGCTAATTCGTTGCAATAGGACTTACTACAACAAAGTACTGCACATGCACCACCGGGTCCAGCTATCAATGGAGCCCAAGCTGCGGACAATTCTCGTGGTCCAACATCAAGCTGGCAGTGCGACTATGAAGTTGGAAACATAAGCTGGGCGCCACACAGTGGTCTGAATAATGATGGAAGCGAATGGCTTGGAGTTAGCGGGGGTAGAGGTATATGGGGTGTGAAGCTTTGATGTTCTTCGAGCAGATCATAGACCGACAGAGAGAGGAGCTTAATACTCGCATTGTGTAGCCAGGCGTTCGGGTTACGATTGGTGGCATGAAATATCCGGGCATTTGGGATTGATGGATGGATGAATGCTCATGTACTATAGGGGAAAAGCACTAGTCTTTGAAGATAGCATGAGATGAATGAACATGTGGCATCTGTTTTAGAACGAAAATAATTTGAGAATAAGTCAAGAATGCAGATGTATCAAATCGCTCTGAAATCTACCTTAGACAATACAGTAGGACGACACGCGAAAGTTTCGTCAGGTCTGGCAGTTTTCTTATTTCGGGGGCCGAAAGTCAATGGAATAATCAAGATATTTGAAATTCTCAGATTCTCATTCAGTCCGAATAGCTTTCCCGCCGATGGGGTAGATAACGGTACAAGAGAGTCTTCTCAAACGATTCCATTGTAGGCGGTCCACTTTTGAATGGTGCTGTAGCCGTATTAGGCTAGGCCCGACCGCTTATCCTAGCGCCAGACTAAGAGACTCTTAAGGTTCCGTTGCTATGGATGGGAGCTTCCAAGGGAGAACATCTTTCTTTGAATTTCAGTCAACTGTTCGACAATAAAACCATGGCGAGCCCTTCCGAAGATGTATCCCCTCCTGATTCTCCTGCGTCTGACGGATCCGGCACAATGCCCTCGCCTGGACGTGTAGACGGCTCACCAGCGATTGCTAGGAGACAGAGCGAAGATCGACTTGATGCTGGGAATGATGATGAAGATGAGGATCCCGAGGAGGAAGGCGAGGAAATCGCGCCTCGAGAAGATGATGACGACGAGGAAGATGAAGAAGACGATGATGAGGAAGAGATTACAGTACGCATTCGATTCCTTCCCATCGGAACCCATCAACAGGACTTGAGCTTGGGCTGCTGCTTTGGAACCTATTCCCGGCGCGCGAATGCCTCCAGGCATCAGTGCTAACTTTCACAGGGTCATCGAAGAAAGCGCCGGCGCGAGCGACGTAATCAGTTCCTCGACGTGGAAGCTGAGGTTGATGAAGATGAAGATGAAAATGAAGATGACGAAGACGAGCTTAATGAACTTAAGGACAACTTCATTGCCGATACACATCCCGACGATTTGGCAGACCTGCCAGTGGGCGGCGAGACAGATGATCGACGACACAGGGAGTTGGATAGGAGACGTGAGATGGAAGCAAGCCTAGATGCTGAGAAGCAAGCCGAAATCCTGCGACAACGATACGCCAAAATCCGAACCGGAAGAGCCCTGGGAGATTCTGCGGTGGTACCAAAACGACTCTTACTTCCCAGTGTGGATGATCCAAGCATTTGGGCTGTTAGGTGTAAGGAAGGCAAGGAGAGAGAGGCCGTTTTCGCGATCATGAAGCGCATCGAGGAGAGGATGGGTACTAAAGAAGAATTAGCAATCACATCTGCCTTCGAACGAGGCGGAACTCATTCAACAATGAAGGGGTTCATCTATGTAGAGGCGCAGCGCCAAGCGGATATCATGGTTGCCCTGACTGACCTGATGAACGTATACCCTCGAACGAAGATGATGCTTGTCGAGATCAAGGAGATGCCGGACCTTCTTCGTGTCACGAAAACCCCAGCATTGGAACCAGGAGCTTACGTGCGACTGAAGAGGCCTCCAAAGTACGCTGGGGATCTTGCCCAAGTTATTGATGTCACAGATACGGGCCTTGAATTACGGGTTAGATTTGTGCCTCGGCTTGATTACGGTCTACATGAGGACGTAAATGCACCTACGGATGCGTTTGGTGCGAAGCGAAAACGACCAGTAGCCGGCCCTCGACCGCCCCAGCGATTGTTCAGCGAAGTTGAAGCCAGAAAAAGACATAGCAAGTTGTTAGGCGGTGGGACTGCAGGTGCTAAGTCATGGAACTATGCAGGAGATGAATACGTCAACGGGTACTGCGAAAAGGAGGTAAAACTCCAAACCCTCATTGTCAAAGATGTCAATCCGACATTGGAAGAGGTAACGAGATTCGCGTCTGGTGCGGAAGATGGCACCGAAAATTTGGATCTCAATGCTCTGGCTGCCAGTCTGAAAGCTAGCACTGCAAATGCGTCATATTTGCCCGGCGATATTATTGAAGTTTATGAGGGCGAGCAGAAGGGTGTTATAGGGAAGGCAATCTCTGTTCAAGCTGATATCGTTACAATGGCAGTCTCAGAGGGCGATTTGAAGGGCCAGACAATTGAAGTTCCTGTAAAAGGACTCCGAAAGAGATTTAGGAATGGTGACCACGTCAAAGTCATTGGCGGCAGTCGATTCAGAGACGAAGTTGGAATGGTTGTCAAAATTTCCGAGGACAGGGTTACTCTCTTGAGTGATCATGGAAATACTGAGATTACAGTATTCAGCAAGGATCTTCGAGAAGCCAGTGATTCTGGCGGCAGTGGATCACTTGGGAAATTCGAGCTCTGGGATCTAGTCCAACTTGATCCATCCACAGTTGCTTGTATTGTCAAGGTGGACCGAGAATCGCTCGTAGTCCTAGACCAGAACAACCAAACCCGGACCGTGATGCCATCTCAGATCTCTAATAAGCTCGAAAAGCGGAGACATGCAGTTGCTACGGATCGCAATGGCAATGAAATTCGCCTCGACGAAACAGTAAAAGAGAACGGCGGCGAAGCCAGATCTGGGAAGATCATTCACATCCACCGAGCTTACCTCTTTTTACGAAACCCATCGCAGAATGAAAATGCTGGCGTATTCGTCACCCGCACGACTGCCGTCTCCAGTGTCGCCGCAAAGGGTGCTGTCACAGCTTCCACCGGTCCTGATCTTACCTCTATGAACCCGGCGATGAAGCGAAACCCAGCCACCGGTGGTGATATGGCTCCGCCGAAAAGCTTTGGTAGAGATCGGTCTATTGGTCAGACAGTCACTATCCGAAAAGGACCTTATAAAGGTCTGCTTGGAATTGTGAAAGAGGCCACTGATAGCAACGCTCGAGTTGAACTGCACACTAAGAACAAGACCGTAAATGTTGCAAAGGAGGATCTAGCATTCAAGGACAAACTTACAGGCCAAGAATTCAATCCCAACTCGAGAGGTGGCTTTGGTGGTGGTAGAGGGGGTGCCACACCAAGAGGACGGGGTGGATTCGGGTCAGCTACTCCAGGTAGCTGGGACGGCGGACGCACCCCAGGAGCAGCCGGTGGAGTCGAGCGAACCCCAGCATGGGGTGCAAGAAGTAAGTTCTCTATACCATTATTGCGTCTTCCAACTAATAGACAAAGCGCCCGCGGTTGCGAATGGAGGACGAACACCAGCGTGGAAATCATCTGGTGACAATGCAGGGGGTCGAACTCCTGGCTGGGCTGATGGTTCTCGCACCGTCAATCCTTACGATGGTAGCCGAACATCGTATGGAGGCGGCAACCGGACACCCGCTTGGTCATCAGGGGCGAAGACTCCAGCATACGGGGTGTCAGATGGTTTTGCGGCAGGCTCAAAAACACCTGGCTACGGCGGCGGTGGCAATGATACCTGGGGTTCCAAAACACCCGCTTATCAGCAACCAGCATCAAACGACAATTGGGGCTCTAACCAGCAGCAATCTAACAATGGCTGGGGCGCTAATTCATACGACGCGCCGACGCCTGGTGTCAACATGTCCGCGCCTACTCCTGCGGCAATGAACGCACCTACACCAGGCGCCTACTCTGCTCCTACACCGGCACCATACAACGCGCCTACTCCTGCTGCAGCACCCACTCCTGCTCCCGGCTGGGGAGGCGGTGGCGGAGGTGGATGGGGAGCACCAACGCCACAGGCTATGGATGCTCCTACTCCTGGCGCTCAGCAAGGTTACTATGCCGCGCCTACGCCAGGAGCGTACGGAGCAATGCCCGAGACACCAGCTGCGAACTGGCAAGATGATAATCAACCGAGGTATACGGATAACTGAGTGTAATATGATATTGCATGGAGGGTGGACTGGTTCTGGATGAGGATTGGAGGGGGGGCACTTTTCTTCGTTGTTTTAGTACGATAGCTGATTGGCATACATTTATTCCTGAGCTGAAATATTTGCAAAAGTGGCATTGCATGGAAGGGCGGCCTGATTTTCATGGGGTGTTATGGAGGGGAACTTTCCTTCTTCATTGTCTTAAAAGGAACAGCAAAATACCATCACAGGATACCATATTGAAATGGATAGATTCGTCCCTCACGTCTGATTTCATTTCATTTTCCCACCCCACCCCTCAAGATTAACAACCACAGGACTCCCTCCACTCCGAGTAATTATCCACTAGAACATGGGGGAGTTAGTTATTTCCTATTCAAGAAGGTTTCGTGAGTAGAAGGAGCTTATGTTTCCAGTTTAGGAAGTATATAAGGAGTAGCTGGAGTACATGAGAAGAAACATGATAGAAGGGGTAGGGTAAAATCAAAGAGCCAGTTTTGCTTACGACGACATCCTCGTCGCCCTCGTTCGCTTCTTGGTGCTCGGTCCAGGCTGGGATGAGGGCGAAGTCACCGGGGCTGAGCTCTTGGCGGGTCTTGCCGTCGTTGGATATTATGGTGCCGTGGCCGGATTTGGCGAAGATTATTGTGTCTTGTTCGCTGTGGGGGGTTAGTTGGATGGATGGGTGGGGGTGGCTGAATGGGTGGATGAGGTGGAAAGGGGGGAGAGGATGGAGAACATGAGGTGGGTAGGTAGGTATCATTTAATAGACTAAGACTAACCCGTGATGGTGGACTGCGGAGGATGTATGCGGTTTTGCTATCATTACTATGGTGTTTGTAAGTTTGTGGTACGAGGAGGGGATAGTGGAATAGTTAGAAGAGCAGAAATAGGAGATGGTATGGTATGGTGTTGTGTGAGATATAGAACTGGGAACTGATTGAATAGATATTGGGATGTAAAACTGAGTTGAAGCATTTACTTGTACATAGAAGAAAGATTCAAACTTGTTGGAACCCTTGACGCTGCAACAAACATTCATGTGCGTGCTTTAAAGGAGGTGGGCTGAGCAGCATTTGCCGAATACGGTACAGCAGTAGCAAGGCTTGCTTCGGGAAGTTACAACTGAGTCTTACAGAGCTTATATTGGATGACAATCAGACGGCACGGCAACTCACCTGACGCGCAAATCTTGTCAGACTTGCCTATGATGGCCCCTTGTCTGATCATGCCTTCTGTTTGACCCGTCGCCTCATCTAGAGCGGTGGTCTTTGTAACGTGGACGGAATGTGGCATGACAATGGGGATAAGGTCCTTAATGATTGGGAAGAGGGAAGACATACGCATGGATGCACGTTAGGATGGCAGTATGAGAAACTCTTGAGCAACGTTGGGACTTGGAAGTTTAGAAGGAGAGTATGACACGGCTGTTGTAAAATGACAGTATGAGAGTGAGAGTCACCTTACGAGTAGAGCGAAGTTCTGGTTTGCCTGACTTGACTGAGAACCCCGCACAGCACTGCAACTCCCGTCACAGCTGCGATGCTACGTCACTTGACTGAGGAGGTACTGTATAAGTAAAGGTGAGGATGGATCAATAGGGAATTTCCAGACCCATGGAACTGGGATCTCGTCTGCTGTAGAATCACCATGCCAGTACCTACCTGCCCTTTTGCTTTTTTGCCTGACTGCTACATGAAGAAGCTCGAGGATTCGCACCCATGCTATACTCGGTACGCTCCAGTCCCCCCATGCCAAAAGCCACGAGGCTGCCATGACCTGTCCCTTGCCCGTGCTTTCTGGGCTTTGGCCGGCGCCGGCATAGACGGAGGTGTGCTTCCAGCCGTCCTACTGTAGAGGATAGGTGTGCTGGGCGGCCTGTGCTTTTCTCTCTCCACCTCCACCTCCACCTTTGAGGACTTTACTCGTATTGTACTGTACGTGTCGTGCAGGGCCTTTTGCAGTCTGGACAATAAATATCTGCACTCTCTGTCTCAACTTATTCCTGGCACCTTCCTAGAACGAGCCTATCAGCCCTTAAGCCAGATGCTTTGGAATTATCGCATCGCCAATCGAGGTGCTGGGAACAACTACGAGTAGATCACTTGGACTGTCAGACACCACTAGCCACTAGCCAACAGTCTGTTCTTAACTAACTTGACGCCTCAAAATAGGTAGCCAGTGATTATTATTATTAGGAAGGAGCTTGGGTACTACCTACCTAGGTACTGGTCTCCGCATACAGTAAGTAGCATAGCATACTCATACCTACCTACTTGAAGGCCTCCAGACGAGGCGAGCGAGAGACGGACACACGGCCAAGCTTTTTTCTACCTGCACTAGGTACATAGGTAGGTAGGCGGTCTGTACTAAGGTAGAAGTACAATCCGCCGTCTCCTATACCCGTACTAAACTCAATACTAACCTCGCCCCTCCCCTCTCTTCGGCCAACCTCTTTATTATAACATTGGCGCCGTGTCACTCCATCGAGCTGGATTAGGGTTGGGTTGTTTTACCTTACTCACTCTCTCTCTCTCTCCTCTTCTCCAGACGCTACTGTTGTAGCCGACCAACTGCCGCGACGCATTGCATTAATCACCATTCGTCTCAATCAGGAAGCTCTCAAAACTTTCTCCATTTTTAATTAATATCATACATCAATTTTGCTTTCCCTTCCCTTCCCCGCCAAGTCTGCGGACATAACCAGTACGACTTGGTAACCGTGCTTTCCCGATTCTATTCTGCTCTGCATGTGGCGTTCCGCATTGCCCCAGCTTGGCCTTTAAAAAGATATCCGTGCGTCCGTCCCCCATGTATGTCGGAGAAAAAGGTCGATCAAGTCACCTCTGTTGAAAAACCTTAGCCGATCCTTCCTTACCTTCCAATCTGGGGGAAATAAGGACACTCAAAATCTTATAGAGCAGAAGAAGACGAGAAGGTGAGAATACAAAGAAAGGGCTTCTGCTCCTGTGCCCTAGTCACGAGCAACACTACAAGCAATATGGACCCCACCGAGACTTCGACGCCGTGTGAGGGAAACGTCCCCACCACCCTGGATATTCCCATGGACAACAATCATACCTACCTCCATGGACGGCTTGACCCCGGCCGCGATGAGAGTCTGTGGGGTTTGGAATCTGTGGAGGCAAGGGAGCCCGAGAGGGAGCTTCCTAGAGTAGACGACAACTCCCTCCTCTCGACCCAAAACGGAAAGTTAAGCCGTGAAATTATTCAGTCATGTCCTTTAACAGGTATGTCCGATTTGATAGCTTGCCCTGAAACCAAACCCGGCTTGGGATTTGCTTTATTGCCATAGTAATGAAGCTGTCAAGACGTCATCTTTCAATCTATCTCCCCCTTCAGGTTCACTGTAAATCTCATGGCTGATCAAATTACCTCTTATCTAGATGCACCTCTTCCCTCAAAGCCCCATCAGAGCTACCTGGTAGCTCTTCCTTCCGAGCTTATTGATCACATCCTAGGCTTCCTGGGTCCTACCGAGCTCGCCATCATATCCTCAGTTTGCCACATTCTATACGCCCACGCTAAATCCGACATCAATTGGTACCGTCACGTCCAGGAGAATGTTCCTGGAATCCAAATTACGTCGCCATCTCCGTGTAAGAGCTACCGAGATCTTTACGTGTCCCATGATCCATATTGGTTCTTATCAAAGTACAAGATATGGTTCTGTGATTACTTTCTCACGGGTAAGATCATTATCGCTCGCTATGATCCTCGCCGTGGATGCTTGGAAGGATATCGATTGCTTGCGGAACGACCTGCTCCAGCCTTTGAGCCATGGGAGGCAGATGATGAGGTCCTTATCCACTCTTTCACCCCAAAGTGCCGTCTACATTTAGACCATCCTGTGGTTCACCTCGATGCCATGTCCTCAGAATCTCAGAATTCTTCAAGGTCCCGATCAGTTCATTCCTCCAACGTCGAGACAACGATGCAGAGCAACGAAAGAAATGGTGTATGCTCAAATTTCTTGCTGACTCGAGCTGTACAAGTGCGTCCAAACATGCAACTCTGGCCTCCACCAAACATTCCAGCTCGTCAGCGTGTACGGACTGCAAGCCAAGAAGCCTTTGTTGGTTCTGGACACAAACCGCAGAAGCGTTCCCAAGTGTCGACCCAGGCATTCCGAATCAGACGATGGATGGAAATGACCAGCCAAAATGGTCCTGGCGTTCACCTTGGTGAAGAAGTCTATACATATGCCACCCTGGATCCAAAGGTCTATACTCCCACAGAAGATAAGCCATACAGAGGCATCTGGGTGGGCGATTTCAGTGGTCACGGGTGCGAATTCTTGCTCATCAACCAGCCCGATGACGAGCCTTTTGACGAAAAATCCGTCGTGCAAGCGGAAGATGAGACTGTGGAAGAATGGGAACTAAGAAAGGTAGAAGAGAAGATCTACCGAGGAAGCTTGGAAGCTATCAAATTAACCGGAGACCCGAATGTGCCGCGAGGAGAATACACATTCATCTCAGATGATATCGGGAAGGATGGATTCATTCGTACAGCAACAGAGGCGAGGTTCAACGGTGCTAGGATCGTGAAGAGTAGAGGGCATGTTGCGGCAAGGATGTTCCGAGATGGTGAGTTCTCTACATCATTCCTTGACTTCCACCATCGCTGACAGATATTTAGACAAATACATCGAGAGTCAGCTGATCATGATTTCACATAATCGACTAGCTCAGTATTGGGTCGAATTTGGACATATCAGCTTCTTCGAACGAGTCGACATAGACCAGTTCCTCTCGCCATCCAACGATCCTGTCAACGAGACATCCTAAGCATGTCGCTTAATCGGCATTGCCGTATTTGCCCTGCATGGGATGAGATTTGTTTTCTGTAAATATCTTTAGAAACAATGATATAATCTGCAAGAAGTATGTAGTCGTTGAATATAATATTAATTAGAAAAATAATTAGTAACATCCGAAGTTCTGTAAGTACTTGGGGCATGTTCTCGTGAACAACCAGCTTGCTTGCTTGATTGAGAAATGCAATAAAAGCAGCCGATTTTTAAAGGCAGTCAATTTATGGCAATAAATTAAGAGTAAGAGTGATTGCAAAAAGCACGTAAAATATATGTCTGTCTTTTGTGCAGTCGGTGTCCCTCGCAAACATGTTGCGAACTTCTTCTAGCCAGCACATGCTATAGTCACCTCAGCGCGCCCTCCTACGTGACTACGTCACCGCCAACATTGTCTGCGAAAGGACACCAGGGGCAAGCCCAAGCAAACAAAATTTGCGCAACGCTGTTATTACAGCGCAACGGCGTTTTAAACCATCCTCACTGCGTTGTAAATCCAGCATTATCAGCATCCTCCTAGCATAAGTTGATTGCCTATTTCTGGAGCATAAAGATAAAGGTAAGATACCTTACTGTGCAATATAGCAATCGGCACATCCACCTAACGCCTCTTGACTAACCCCCTCCCTCAACAGAATACACAACCAAAATACGAATAGACACATACTACGCATTGAGAGCATTGGAAAATATAAAACATGGCACACAATTATATCCTGCAGGTGACGGGAGGCTCTGAATACGACATCACCAAACACCAGATTGTGCCCGTCAACAATCCCAAGCCCATCACCATATCTTCAGAGCTTATGGATGTTGAGCTCAACGTGCGAGTCCAAGTATGCCTCCTCCATCGACCCTATAATACACCCACTGACATCTATTACCAGGATTACAAAGGCCTCCCCCGTTCTTCCCCTCAAACGAGCCCCTACTTCTCCCTTCCCGAGCACACGAATGACCAATACAGCATAACCTTCAAATTCACCCCCAAGTCCTCCATATCAGCAGATGACTTGGTATTCGGCAATGATTTCGACCACCCAATCCGTGACCGCCTGCCGCCTGGATTCGGTACAGCCCTACGGATCGTGAGGTGGGCCGTCGATCCTGGGCTGGATGGGGATGTGTATGCGGATCAGCCGTATTTGTATGGGCCTGCTGCTAGCAGTGTGAACACGCTGCATGTCGGTTCCATGGCGGAGAATCAGGATGCGGACGCGGGATTGGTGTTTGAGGAGGGTGGTGATGCGGAGGGTTTGGAGCATCGCCAGGAGAGCGGCATTCCTGATGATACGGCGGCACGCAAGAAGTACTTTCTGAACGAGGAGAATCGGAAGACGTGGGAGTGGGAGGCGGGTAGGACGTATGGATGTGATTTCTTCAATGCTTATTTGGATTTCAATGGTATTTTCCCTCCCCTCAGCATCATTTTCTCAGAACTAATGACCTTCATAGAGTTCGCCCTCAATCTCCCCGGCTTCAAACTTCGCATCATGAAATACTGGGATGGTCAAGGTCTAAGGTTAGTCCCCTCCCCTCTCCTTTTGTCCTCGTTTACCTAAGCTACTACCCCCCCTTCTTTCATCCCCTATCTCTGTAATGGAGCGAAAACCAACCGTTTGTTTTTACGTGCGTTGCAACAGGAAACAACAGAAGCGCTCACATACGCTCAGATATGTGCTCAAGAACCGCAAGACTGACACTGTGCTCTTTGTCGTACTCTTCACGCTATATTTAAAGGACGATGTGCTTGAGGATGGCACTTTGAAGGATGGTGTTGAGGGTGGCAAGCCGCTGCATCTTATGAGTGATGCTGATCGGGAACGGTATGAGAAGGCGAAGACTGGTGGAGATGAAGGGGATGATGGGGAAGATGAGGATGAAGAAGAGGAAGAGGATGAAGTTAAAGTTGGGAAGGATAATAGGCCGTCCAATGGAGTTGTAGAGACGAATGATGATGATGTTGATTGATGTGGTGGTGGTTTATGGGGATGTGTACGATGATGAGATGATATATGACTGGGCTGGTAATGGTAGGAATGCTCAAGCGGCGCGGAATTGTATAATATGGAAATACCCCACCGCTCGAGGTAGAGCGGTAGATGAACATACGTTAGATGAGCGGGTGTTGAATACCACTATCTACTTCCCGTATTCACAGACTCCCTAGTACATAGGAAAACTCATATCTGCTATTAGCAACCAGATATTCTGGCAACATAGCCGACGTTAGCTACCTTAGTCCTCTTTGTCCTCCTTCGTACAGTAGTAGCTATAGTAGCCTTTCCGAAACTAGCGTTCACGGTACGCTGGATAGTTAGTCAAAAGTGTTGAACTCTGCCCGACGAGCTCGAGGTGATGAAGGCTTCTGTTGGTGTAATTAAGAGATGTTGCCTGGATATATGTAAGTGTGGAAGATGCGTTCAAAACGCGCGATGCTGTGTATGAAGAACCAGTAGATGTATTCATTCATTCACTTCATCTAGAACAGACAGACAGATAACGAATGACCAATAACGTACATATAGTCTAATGCAATCATCAAATTAGAGATCCCTCCAAACCCCCTTACCCTTCCTGTAAAATCAAAATCTGTTACTCGGTAATCCATCTATGAAAAACTCTTCCAGGCACACCTTTCAAACCCAGACCACTCTTCAAGCTGGTATGTGGATGGTATTATACTGCATTAGCCCCAACGTCGGGTTTCATCGCAGCTTTAATCGATGTTGACTACGACGGGAGCTGAATGGATCAGTTTTTTTATTGAAGACGAACTGGAGATGGGCATACATAGACATAGACGTTTAAAGGCGCTTGCTTATATAGGGGCTAACGAATGAAAGGAATTTAACAACGGCAGCAAGATTACTTTGACAGCAAATGTTGTTAAAAATAAGGAACTGAACGCGTGTCGAAGGTCTTGTATACGCGGAGACAGAGAGTGGATTTCCTAATTCGCTGATATATCGGCAACCAAGTGCTAAGTGCGAGCCTTGGAGCCGGAAGTCTCTTGTTACAAACAGGGCAGATTTTCGGTTTGTGGTGGGAGACAGATATGAAGCAGATGTCGTTGTTTAAATACCTGGCGAGAAGACAAGAAATGTGATTCAAGGTAGCAAATTAAAGAAGACTTTGATCTTAATCTATAACTTTGGGATTGAACCTAAAGTGACACTTTCCAGACCTCCATCCCATTCCCTACAACCAGCACCTTATTGCCCTCGCCCCTCTCCCCACCTCTCAAAAACACCACATCTCCTACATCAGCTACGGACGTGAAGACATCGCCTTTTTTCTTAATCTCCACCGCACCATCGCAATCTCGAATATGAATCACCCACTCCTTAACCCTCTGATCATTGCCCGAACTCACAACACTCAGCATTTCATTTTTAGATTGGGGCACGAAAGTAAGGCCGGTGATGGCAGCCGCGTGTGCGCAGCGGAGTATAGAGGTTCGGGATGAGCTGCTGTTGCGAGAGAAGAGCGTGAATGCCAGCGCGTTGTCATCACCGCCTGTTGCGACCAGCATATCTCCATTCGAGCCTAGAGAGGAAATATCGAGTGCTTTGACGGCATTCTGGTGTACACTTTTATTCTCTAGCACCGTAAGCGCCGTCGCCGTCGTAGCAAAATCGAAATCGCTCTCCCAAAGTGTGAGATATCCATCCGTCGCTGCAGTGAGCAACCTGACCCGGCTGTCCTCCACTTCCAAGTGTCGAATCTGCGTGAGGCAGGAACTCGTATACCTGCTCCTAGCCCGCAGCTCGAACCCAGTCATCTTCGCATACGCGTAAATCTTGATTGTGGAATCCGAATACGCCAGGCTGATAAGCAGTGTTCCGGGAGAGGGCTCCGAGACGTCGAAACACATGATCCGCAGGTCTTTCTCAGCGCTCTGTTCAGGACAGCTGGCTTCGCAGATGATGCCGATTTCGATGCCGGGGGATGGGATGGGCGTTATGGCCCAGATGAAGAATTCTTCGTTGCCGCCGCTGGAGAAGAGGTAGGAAGTGCCGTGCCATTGCATGTGCTGGATGCCGGCGGTGTGTTTTTGTGTCACGGAGAGACAGTTGAAGCGGTTCTCTAGTTGCGAGGGGCTGTCCGAGAATTGCCAGATTCGGAGAGCTGTGTCTTCTGCTCCGGTGGCGAAGAAGTTTCCGTCTGGAGATACGGCACAGGCCTTTATTTCGCGCCCGTGGCCGCCACGCTTGATGATTTTGTGAGAAGTGGACGGTTGTGAGTGCAGGTAGAATTTGGAGGCTTTCGTGTAGATGAAGTGCCCGAGGGGGGAGTAGGCATAGCTTCTGTGCGCGCCACCACACTCGACGCTGCTGATTTCGTGCTGCAGGGTCTCGTTCCATACGATGAAGCTTTTGCTGCGGAATCCGGAAAGAATTAATTCTCCACCTGGACTGTTGAACCATGCACCTTCGATGTTGGGGCCTAAGGGTGGTGTTCCGTAATGGATGGGTTGGATTTGGTTGTCGTTAAGCGTGGTGAAGATGGAATAGCATCCGTCTCGGCCGGTGGTTAGGAAGTATGTCTTTTCCTCAGGTTGGGTTGCAGGAAGTGGGATAATGGCGGTAATGGCATCTCCTGCGGTACATTCCTCGTTACTCCAAACACTCAGTGGGCTATCCAGCTGTTCAGGATCGTAGATGGCAAGTGAACCATTCCTTGAACCCAGTACCAACAGTTCATTACTCATACCGGCACTGGTAACCACGAATCTCTCAGGTAGAGTACACAATCTTCGATCCCGAAACCCAGCAGAGCCGCCGGCGGTTGCTTCAATTGTAAACAGAGTAGCAGTGCCGGATGCAAGAGTAGTGACTAGCAGCGCATTACGCCGACCAACAATCTTGAACATATCAGCAACCTTGCTCTCCACGCTTCCCATCTCCTCAAGACTCGACCCTAGGCAATAGGCATATATTTTCCCATTTGCACCAGCTAGGAGAACCAGGCCAAGCTCTGGAAACCCTTCGACAACGGAGTAAGACCTCAGGTCTTTGTTGCCCGGTTCTCTGAATTCCAGCTCTTTCCATGTGAGGGAACTGTCAATCTGGCCGAGTAATACTCGTCCGAAGGTAGTGGTAGCGATGAAACAGTCGTCTGATACAAAAGCGTACCGGTTGAAAGCGTCTTTCGGTAACTTTTTAGGCTTCTTTATCTTGGCTGGTTTGCCATTTGTGGATGTTGCAGGTACGTATTCTTCCTGGGTTGATGCTACCAGTATATTGGTGTTGTTGAAATTGGTTGTGGGAGAGGTTGAGGGGAGAGAGTTGTAGACATCGTCGAGGTCCCACTCTTTTGATGAAAAGGTGCTATTTATCTGGTGGGGGCTCTCCGGGGTCGTGTTGTTGCCTGTTGGCTTCACGGTGTATAGTGATATTTTCCCATCGGCGCCTCCTGTCGCTAAAGTATAGTCTGGATCTGGATCTTCTGGCGGCAGTAGATCTGTTGACCATATGTGCTTCCCTCCGTGGAATGCGAATGTATTGACCTGGCGAAGGCGACCCTCATATCTTGACATAGTCCTTGAACAAACGGACTTTGTTTTCTGGTTGCCAGTATCTTTAGACTCGGAGAGGTGGTGTGGTGTACCAAACTCCAACCCCCACTGCTGTGCAGTTGAGTCTTCTCCGAAGGACAGGATATTGACGATTGAAGAATCCTCGTAAGAGCTTCGTCTTTGGACCAAGAACTTAACACGCCATATCCTTGAAGAATGGCCCATTATGCTGGCCACACATCTTTCTTGAGATATAACGCTAGGTTTTTGGTCCTCGTTCTTCCCAAATCCGGTTTCTCGAGGGAGATTTATGATGTTCAATTCGGTATTGATTGATAACGACTCCGAGAGATCCCAAATACGTATTGTCCTGTCGTCGCTGCAACTAGCAAGTAATCGCGTGCGAACATGACCAAGGCCAATGATGATAGGTGAAATGTTGACCCCAAAAATGGAACCTTCGTGTCCTGTGAAGGTAAAAAGAACCTTGCTCTCACCAAAAGTGCCGTCTTCCGACACGTCACAGTCCCAGACTATGATCTCTCCAAATACAGTCCCGGCTGCGACAAGAATCCGCCTGCTAGTATCCCAGATCAGATGTGCAGAGTATAGAATAGATTTCGAGGGTGATGGCAGTTCCTCAAGCAGAACTTGCTCGGCATTTTGATCAAGTCGTGCTTGAAGCACAGTGTTGTGAGCCGTCACAAGAATACAGCTGATTCTATCATGGCTACTTATAGCCACGTCGAGAATCCAATCCGATACTGATATTGTGGCTGCCACAAGACTGCTCAGATCTCCCCTCAAAAGCCGGTCGAGAGCTTTTTTGGTGAGCAAAGTGAGGCAATGCCCACCCCAAATGACTGCCTGTAACTCATCTTCGTTTCTGATGCCCTCATCGGCGACAATAATTCCATGGATAGCTTGACCGTCGAATATCTCACACTGGGAAAGTAATTTTGAAGTCTCGGCTTCAAAGACCTTCAAGAAAGATCCTTCTCCAGCCAAAAGAAGAGTGCTGGATGAGCCTCTATAGAATTCAAGGGCTGTCACGGGATTGAGCGTGTGATCATGCTAGCGGTTCGTCAGTTGAGAATTGCAAGTTAGACATTACAGCATTTGAGAGTAGATAATGGTAGATTCAAATGCATATATTGACAGAGGAGCATGGGTAGATTTTAGGAGGATGGTTTAATGCCCCCACAAAACTTGCTTCGAACATATTTTGCTGCAGATGCAAGGAAGGAATGACCGCCAAGTAAATTGTTAATGTAAAAGCAATAGTAATCGCATGGAATAGCTACTGACCTGGATCGACATTGACATTGAAAGGCTCTTCTCCTTGTCCCATCACATGTGCGCTTGGAATTTCAAAGATGGAGTTTTGTGAAATTTATACCAGGGGCTTGCACAAATGTTTAGCGAGTCACAAAGTGTCACGGGTGGGGGCGGGGCGGACTTTATGCCGCAACCACACAAATATCTTCGGTGGAATCATACCTATCAACCATGTTTAGGCTGAAAGGCAAGAAGGCATTAACGACTTTTGGCACAACAGGTATTGATAGAGCTCTTGCAGTTGCATTTTACCTGTCGCTACCTTATGCTAATATTGTTCTGTGCTGATCATATAACAGGGCTTCTGCAGGATCCTCGATCGTTGTTCTTCTCCGAGACCCCAAATCCCAGAACGTTTCCTTAATCCAGACCAACGTTCGTCTTCTAGGTCGCGAATGATATGTCTACGAATGCAATATTGAAGCCCGAGCTAAGCTTTAACTCCTAGTCCCCCAACTTGCTCACGATGGGCATGGAATCGATATCTTCAGCCACAGCGCTGGTCTTCAGCACTGCTGTCCAGTCGAGGCCTTTCAAGATAAGGCATAGGATGAAGTGATAGGCGTAAACCTTACGGCGGGTTCCAATCGAGCAGAGACCTGGCAAAAGATGATTCTCACATGAAGCATCGAGATACCGGCCTCCACTGCAAGCAAAGGGGCCATTGGACAATTTACAATAGCGTTGGATAACGAATGGACAGGGGAACGTATTAACCTCAACGCTGGGATATATTCAGACGGACTTGACGAAAGCTATCAAAAATGGGTCTGCAAAGAAAACAGCAATCTTGAAAAGAAGACCTGCAGGAAGATGGGGAGTGCTGGCTAGGTTTGGCCGGCTCAACCATCCACATAAGTTCTAACAGCAGAGATTACATTGGGGGTGCAGTGCATGTTGTTGTGGAGGGTACTTGGGTCGATCAATAGACTGCTTTACGTCAAGGTTTGGTACAAAAGTGTTTTTCGGTGCCTTTGAGAACATGGAGTACAAGCAGACTATTGGTATTATTCGAGACTTTCTGTCTTCATCTAGTAATGGGAGATGGTATGATGAGCTCTGGTCAAGTTCAGCAATCATATGCAAATGCTGTGCTTTCCTGTGGCAGGCAGCAGTCTCAACAAGCCAAGGTACCAGTACATACTAGCAAAATCAAGGTATAAGGAAAAAAGGTAGAAGTCGTGGATCACATTTTCGACTTTCTTCCGCATGTGATAGTAGCCCTCGCGAGTCTCTTTGACAAAACTAGGTAGGTACAATACAATACTTGTCGTCACAAACCTTATCAGCACCAGATTAGGTACCAAGTAGTACTGTAGAGGTACAGATCGCCCTACCGGCACCGGGATCTCGGGATGACGAGTTGATGCAGGGTCTTTTCCCGCCTAGGTCTACCAGTACTGTTTGTTGCAAATACGGAGTATAGTGAGACCGAGGTGAGGCCATGACATGACATGCTATGCTATGCCATGTGAAATCGCATCGTAAAAATACTGTAGTCAGCAACGAACGGCCCCAGATGCATTGTTTCAAGACAGCAAAGCGCATATGGAATACTTCGTACTCAGCCCAGCACTCAGCCCACGCATCCACCACCCCGCTCCTTATCTCAACCCTGTTGGCCATCCTTTGAAATGACGAGGCTCCTACCCTACAGTACCAAATTGTTGAGGATTAGAAAACCTCACTCCAAAGTAAAGACTCCCTACGTTGACATGCAAATATAAATATTCTTCCAATACCGCCAGACTGGCGCTTCTACACACACCACAACCCCATAATCGTACCCACACGACCACCATGATAGGAACATCGCGCCTAGAGCTCTACTTTATACGGCTCTGTGTAGTGGGTTTGCATTACCTTGCACCCCTCGCAGTTCTATACTGTGTCTTGAACATCATCCTCTTTGGCTTCAAGGCCGCAACCTACCGTGTCCCGCTCATCATCGAGAGCATTGCCATAGCAGAGACGCTGTTCTTCCTCTGCGTGTACATTCCTTACAGTATATACCTCCAGCGCGAAGCTGTCCACCCACCTGCCCCAACGCGCGAAGAACGAGCAGAGCTCTTTCGACTTTGCAACGATAACATTTCGGACCCAGAGGCATATTTGCGGAAATGGTTTTTGGGGGCACCTTTGTCTGAGATCAAGAGGGAGAATCTGAAGGGGTTTCTTCTCTGGGCGTTCTTCAATCGTGGTGGGCCACCTGGAGAAGATGACGAGGAACTCGAGGAGTATGTGTCTGCGACAGAGAAGCTGCTGGGCAAACCAATAAAGGAAGGAACCGGGGATGCGAAGTGCTTGCGTACGACGCTAGATCGAGTTGGCATGTTGCACCGCAGCTTGGTTTGGTATTTTGTACGGCCCTCCCATCCAAACTCTCGTCTCTTAGCTAGCTAACATTTGATAGTGTGTTGGCTTTGTCGACTTTTTGACCTACATGAAAATGCTCTTCCTCGGCTTCCAGTTTCACCGGACAAGCCTCACTCGATTTTTCACCCTCTTTCCCTTCCGATGGCAGACTGTTTTCGCTCGGCATCGATCGCCTGCGAAGCACACCACTTATTGGTACAGACCTCACACATCAACTACAAAACTCCCGGTGGTCTTCATCCACGGAATCGGCATCGGGCTTTATCCCTACACGAACTTCTTGCGGGAGCTCAACTCGATAGATGGTGTAGAATCTAAGGATCCAGAAGAGCAGGTTGGGATCATCGCTATCGAGATAATGCCAGTGTCTTTCAGAATTACAAACCACGCTTTGAGCCGACAAGACATGTGTGCTGAGATAGATCAAATTCTGCTCAAGCACTTTGGCCCAGACCAGAAATTCATCCTCTCGTCTCACAGCTACGGATCTGTTATTAGTACCCATCTTCTCAAAACACCATCCATTGCGAAGCGTATTGGGTCAGTTGTCTTGATCGATCCGGTATCAATATTACTTCATCTGCCAGATGTCGCCTACAATTTCACCCGAAGGAAACCAAAGCATGCGAACGAGCACCAGTTGTATTACTTCGCAAGCATGGATATGGGTGTCAGCCATACACTCAGCCGGCACTTCTTCTGGAACGAGAACGTGTTGTGGAAAAAAGATTTAGTAGGGAGGAAAACGACAGTCAGTTTGAGTGGAAGAGATCTCATTGTCGACACAGAAGCAGTGGGGAAATACTTGAGTAACCAACCGAAGTCTGAGCTAGCAAATGGCTACAGTGACCAAGACCCAGACCTTATAGATGTTAAGGGACCCGCGGATGAAGATGCGCCTGTGCGAATGAGAGGCGGTGAAATTATACGTGACGAGGATCTAGAAGAAGAAGAAGAAGAGTGGAAGTCTCGCCCCTGGCGCGGATCTGGTATCGATGTTCTCTGGTTCAAAGACCTGGACCATGCGCAAATTTTTGATAAGCGTTCAACGAGGAGAAGGGTTATTTCTGCTATTCGAGCATACTGTGAAGAATGAGACAAATATTGCTGCATGAAGAGAAATATAACTTGCAGTCTACCCTGAATTATGGGAGGCCGGGCACTAAGCCAGTGCAGGGTCCAGAGGATAGAACACACCAAGATGGTCCTTGAGCCATAAGGGTCTATTCCGAAGCTAGATATAGGAACCAGCCAAACTGGTAAGGGCCTTCTGGTTTCTGACATCACAATGGCAATACTAGAATTAAAACTAAGAATATTCAGTTTCTTCTCGCCTCGCACAATCTATATATTTTTCCGTCTCTCCTCTCTCCCTTCTCCCTTTCTTCCATTAGAGCAAGTATATGCAATCCTTATTTCACATACTATCACCCTCTATTAAACACCTCTAAAATTCACGACTTGTCAAAGACAGTTCATAATCAAAATGCCGCCTCAATACCCAACCCCAGGTCCTACAACAAACATCAGCTCCCTCTCCTTCTCCCCTATCGAAAAGTCTTTCACTCAGCCAGTAAGTCGTCCCCTCTTCTCCATCTTTTCTCCACACTAATTCGTCTCACATTAAGGTTGACATATTTTTCTATGCAATGTTCTCCGCCTTTAGCTGGCTCGGCAGCTGCATTTTGCTGGGGTGCTTCATCTGGGCTTGGTATGGGAAAACTGATGCGGGAAAGGGAGAGCAGGGGGGTGTATACGTAAAGGTGGAGGTGGATGGGGAGGATGTGCCGCTAATGTCAATGGCCGTGTGATGAGAGTGATATAAGGAGAGGAGTTAGAAAAGCTTCTCAAGCACTAAGATAGTGATTTGTGGGAGGAGAAGTAAGATGGGAGTAGGAAGAAGGGAAGAAGGGAAGATCGCCGTGGAGTAATTGGGTTGGCTGAAACTCTAGAATGGACGGCATGTTGCATGGAGTTCTATACCATTTTGAATAATAATTATTTGGTCGATATATTAGAACGTAACGCAGAAACTAACTTAGGTGAGAGAACAGGTTTCCCATAGATAGGCTTGGGGACGATTCCGAGAGGGCCATTTATCTAAAGCAATACTTTCGCTAGAGACGTATAGGAAAGGAAGCCTCTAATAAAAATTAGAGAAGACGTTTAAAGTCTAGCTGTTTATTTTACAAAGAAGGGAGTTGGTTTATCTAGAAGAGGTACTTGAAGGATAGATTTCAAAAACCAATTTGAGTGATTACATTTGAAAGAGATAATATGAACGTAGTGGTTTTAAATGTAGTGTCTGCGCTTATAACCTAAGCTTCGGTTAAAAATGGGCCCTGAACTTCGAGTTTTCTTCCCATATTTCTTGTTGGCAGTATGTGTTAAAATTGAAAGTTTAAACGAAGAAAGGCCGCCTGGTGTAGTGGTTATCACGTCTGCTTTACAAGGCTACTTCTATAAGTTCCTAATATCGCAGCAGGTCGCAGGTTCGATCCCTGCGGTGGTCATTTCTTTTTATCTCTTTTGGTTTTCTGTTTACTTCTTATTTTGGTTCTTTGCTTAGTTAGAACCTCTGTAAAATTATTAGTTTAGGAAATAAATAGAAGGGGAAACTAGTCCTGGTGGTCCTTTACTTTTCGCTTAACGGAATCTAATTATAGCTCTGATGCTACGGAATACACATATGTTGATACAAGCTAAGAAGCCCAAGAAAAACCGGAAATAATGACTAGGTGATCAGCGGGCAAATATATAAACTAGCGGTATGCACCAAGAAACGCACCATTTCGTATTTGCGAGGATATAAGGTAAAGGCGACGACGCCATTGGATTCGCAGCTTTCTTTGTGCCTTGAGATACTCCCGTTTCAAAATCAAGTCCTATGAATGGACATTGAATATGTAGACCGATCACGCTTTTTTGACGTTCACGCACGTTTTAGTACCTGATTCTGCGCTTCTTAGAACAGTAGGACATTGCCTTCCTATCGCGCGGACGTTTATGGAAGATAATCGACTTCGACAAGCTGCGAGTTCGCTTGGAGCGCGGAATACTATGCTAAGGAGTGTGATAAGTATATAAAGAAGAGGAAGCCTTTCAGGGACACGAGTTGTCTGCTAATAATGCTATACAACTCCCGCTCGTAGAGCTGGCTACTCGGGTTGAGATGTTAAAGCGAGGACGGCGAGGGAGCTGGATGGGATGACGTAAAAAGAGATCGAAAGGAACCTTAGGGAGGAGGCTTCGATGTGTAATGTGAATTTTTATTGCAAAGGAATGGAATATAACCAAACGCTGTTCCTTTAATAGAAGCGTTGGTTCTCCCTTGTCCCTATCCCAGCCTCGCTTAGCCCCCCCTAAAAAGAGAGAGACGCGAATATAAACAAACCCCTTTAAAATAAACAATACAAAAAAACTCAAGGAGCCCGAAGACTCCTACAGAGAACTATAGCCAACAAGATTTTCAAAAAGCTGCGAAGGTGCAGATTTTGGCTACACCCTCAATTGTTTTTTGAATGACAAAGATGGCTTTATAGCATCGATCGTTGTCACTCTCGCTGAGCTCGAAAGCCCCACCATTTGGCTCCAACATGTTGATAATGGTGAAGCCAACCGTCTCGATGCCAATGCACCAAATTGCATTTGATGGCAGATTTGAGAAGATTGGTGTTTATTTTTATACAAGATCTAGATGGTGCTGATATGGGGAATTCACACTTGTGTGCGCTTTTTGGGGGCTGAGGGATGTGGTCGGGGGCGGCAGAATTGTTGCGTTTTGGGAGAGAATTCACACATGTATGCGGTTTCAAGAATACACGTGTCTTTGGGGTGTGACTATAGGCTTGTACTAGCAAGGGCAGATCTCGGAAAATATCATAACAGGGAAGTCAGCTTCTCGGACATGGTTCCCCTCCTTTAGATGTCTTTAAGCATTGCCTTAGGACTCTCAAAACAATCTTCCAATTTCCAAGGGTGACATTACAGGACGACATGAATGCACTGAATCAGACTCCAACGTATCTAGCCGCGAAAGGTCACATATATTGGATGTTCTTAACCATACCATATGCTTAAGTGAATAGTTGATCTCGGCTGCTAGAAGAACATCCACCGTCGCGACATTTGGTTGCTCCAGCGCAGGAAGCTGCCAACAAAAACCCTCTTAAATAAAGAGACGTCATGAGAGTGAATGGTTGACAGGAATTTGGGGAATTGTCGAAATGAAGAGAGATTTTGCCATTCATTCATAATATTGCCACGCCATTTGGCGGACTCGCAACTCCGCCAGGAACCTAGATTGATCATAATCAGTTCTTGATAGTCAGAAAAGAATAAAACCTTACCTTCAAGGGCATACTACTGAAGAAAAAGCTCCACTTCTTTTGTTTCTTGCACTCGGCAGCCAAGTTCTCCAGGTCGAATAACTCCCCGATTGGAAGACCCCACCCAGCAAGTAACCACTATAGCAAATCAGTAACTCAACACTTTTCAGGACTCCTAACATAAGAAATCGAGTAGTATACATAAGAATAGGTTGCTTACCTCGTGTAGCCAATGGGTCGTGCTCTGAAAAGGCAATGCCTCAAAAGCAATCGCATCACCAGCCACAGCCGAGAACTCGTGGTCCCAAATCCACTTCAACGTCTCTTCACAGGACTCGACGCCAATAGCAGTCGGCGGATTCGCAGAATACGCCACAGCTTCGTCCTTTGACATTGCGTCGAGGGCTCGAACGTATCCAGTCCGGACGAAGAGGATATCACCCGGTTTGAAAGTAATGCCTTGGTACTCTGCGACTTTTTGGAGGTCGGAAATGAGGATGTTGCTAGTCTCAAGGGCTGGTAGCAGTTTGCCTTTTGATTCAGCCCAGGAGCAGTAGTCCAAGAGAACTCCGCGGCCTACGATACCTCCATTTTCTACCCACACTGGGAATGGGATGAGATTAGCAGGTGAGGGAGGGGAGAAGAAGAGGAGCAAGAGCGCACCGTGAATTCCATTTCGCGTAGAATTGTGCACGTCTTCTTGCTTGCATCCATTAAAGTAGACTTTGTGATCTTGGTATCCTATATGAACTATCATCAGCCCTACATGGTGATATGTTTCAAAAAGACATACCAAAATGTCTAAACCCATCCCATTGAGAACTCGACTGGGTGTTCAAAGTTAGAATATCATCATTAACAGTCCTGGGATCCTTGTGGTGGATGTGCTGGTGGAACTGCTGCCGACCGAAACAAGGCACGCTTGGCTTATCCAGTGACCAGTCGGTAGAAATTCGAATGCCGTGTACAATCTCTTTAGTAGCAGCGAGGGTAGTCTCAGGGGTCAATCGATTGAGCATTCCAAGTTCATCGTCCTTGCCAAACAGGCCCCATGCATTACCGCGGATTCCATTCTTCTGCAGGGGGAGGGACGAGAAGGAGGGGACATTGGTTGCCATCGCGACTGCTTCTAGATTGGGACAATATATGTGAAATAGAGTTGATGGTTTTGAGCTACTGTAAATAATAAATGGTTTATATGACGTTTAGAAGTTCCCCGCACTTTCAAAATGCCCCGCGACGCTCCGTCAAAGTGGGGTGAATGATGGCACTCAGCCAACTGCTTCGACAACTTAATAGAGGACGGGAGATTTCAAACATGGTCTGTAATTAATAGACTAGAACAAGCATGTGTATATATAATCAGTCGAGAGTACCTACGTATGTAGGCTTTTGAAAATTTGCGATATCTAGGTAATATTGTAACGCTGGCAGACCCTGACTCAATAAGAGTTGACCTCTCTTTTGGTGATCACTACCATATAATCTAGGTAGGTGGTTGATAACCTCTTTGTGGAGGTGGTGGGGGAGCTTGCTTGATAAAATCCTTCTCTCCATAATTATTCGTAGCGTCCAACTCCTTCATAATATCCGCTGGCACAATCATCCTCTCCACTCCAGCCGAATGATGCCAGAAACCGTCCCACGATGGTGAGATCTTGTACTCTCTAATCTCAACTTCTTCGCCCCCTTTTTTCTGCGCCGGCTTCTTCCACAACAGGTTGTAGAATGTGTCATCCGGTACTATGGGAACGAAGCCTTTCAAGGCTGCAGGCTCATACTTCTCAATTGGCGTTTGGCCCCATACCCGTCCGGGGATGCTTCCCAGCTTTTCCGGCTTGTGCTGCATCAAGCCCATTCGATACCTGACGCACGGATGAATGAACTCTTCCGTACGGCACACCGGCCGCGTTGGATCGTCTTTCTGTTTCTGGATTTCGGGGACTGTGAGTTTGTATTCGCCTGGTGTTCTGGTCTTCCAACCACCAGCGCCCGGTGCCAGAAATGCAACCGACGCACTGTCGGTAAGGTTGCCTTCGCCCCATTTGTGCGAATCTGCCTGCGAATCGACGAATCTCTTGATCTCGGCTTCGTCAAAGGTGAGAGTATCACCCGTTTGATCGATCATCCAAGCGAGAGTGAGGTCATCTATGGACGATTCATCCTTATCGCCATTCACAGTACCACCGCCAACATGTGCGTGATAGCCAGGAAACCAGCACTGGATCAAGTCCGAAGCGTAGCCATGATCAGCGCCTTTATGGTACCACATGGTGGGTGAGAAAGTACCGCGGTACTCGTCCAAGGCGAGCGCATGTGCAGCTTTCTGTATTCCTGAAAGAAGTTAACAAACGAAAGCAACATAGAACGGTATTAGCAACTCACTTCCACTCAATTCCGTATCGTGGAATTGATAGCCCTTGTTCCAATTCGTCGCTTGGGATAACATGCTATCAGGAAGTCCCAGACTGCCTACAGTATCCCAGACACCGATGAACTTCACGCTGACATGCTTGTAGCGAATGTTCAGCTTCTCCGCATTTTCCTTCCACCATTCCGTGTCCTGGAAACGCTGCCCATGTTATTTCTTCTTGTAGGCTTGGTACATGCCATAAAACGCCGTCATGGATCCAGATGGAATGAACCCAGCAGCAAGGATAAGACCAGCCAGAGCTCGGGCGGTATAGGCGCCCCGGGAGAATCCAAACAAGAATATTTCATCCCCATTTGCATAGTTATTGCAGAGAAAGCTGTAGGCAGAACAGACGCTCTCATCTAGGCCATGACCAAATGCACCTGTGGTTGTTCAGCCATTGTATTTCCATGAAAAGTCGGAATGCGACTCACCTTGAACTCGTTTATCGAGCCATGTAAGGTTGCCAGTACCAACACCACTCTGGTAATACACGATTTGGGGTACTCGAACCGTCTCTGCTTGCTTTCCAGTTTCATTTGTCCATGCTGTACCTTCTGCCGCTATGAGACGTCCGATCCTAGCAACATTTGATGGCAAGTTCTGGGTGCCTTTATCTGATGCAAACCAAGTCCCATCGCAGCATACAATGAGACGTTTCTGGATAGTCGTCGTTTTACTTTGCTGGTCGATAGTTTCGTAGTCTGGACGGAATCCAGTCTGTGTAATTGACATGGTGCTTTTACAGTGGTAGTAAATTCTTAAGGTATTTCAAAAAATATGATCAGGTAGATGAGGTTGATCTCTCGACCTTTGCATTTGAGGACTTGTGGGAGCATTTGTACTATCCTCTAAGAACTATCTTAATATACTTTCCCCACCCGAAACAATCACCTTTGGTCTTTCCCAGAAAGATCTTCTCAGCTTAGCCACCATGACTCCGACGATTCAGTTGCGAGCTGAAATGCTTAGCTGCGGAGTGGGCACTCACCACGCATCTGGTTTGAGGTTTGGCGTCCGAGAAGCACTGGCTCTGTAGAGAACGAAGCTTGCGGTCCGTCCCAGAAACAGAGCGGGTGGGCTGAACCATACGCATACCCCTGGATTCAATAGTTATTTGGCAAGCCAGTTCTCAGAAATGCGCAAGCATATTGTTCATACCGCCCGCTCTAGACCGACCTTTTTAGACCTTCTAGCCTCTGTAATCCATGCAACCCCCCGCTACTATACCCCGCACCGAGTGTCACTATTCCAGGCGTGAGCTTTACAGTGGCTGGGTAGTATATAGCAAGTTAGTATGTATTTTATTGAGCTTGGTATATGTCTGAGACAAGCCTCGGCCTTCAGCTCCCAATACAACAGGAATAAGACTACGGAGTTGCAGACGCGTCAGCTAGCCAGAACCCTTTTTATTAAAATTTCCCTCCCCGTCTAGGACAGTCTCCGTTCATAAAAGAACACTGTTGGATATCTAGTCCCTGCCACACCCATCCAGCAGAGTCATTTGGTAGTTCTATCAGAGCTCCAGTCCTGAAAAGTGTTCTATTGCATATCAGAATCATCGAAAACCCGCACTTGTTGGTTGCATGGTATCGTTGTGTTATTTTCTATGTAAGAAGAGGTACATTAGTCTGCCACGGGTGCTCCTGACACCATAGATTGGTTCTTATAATTTGTATTGAATGGATCACTAATCTGATAAGTCTGTTTGAATCTTTAAGCCTCCACCATCTCGCGATCTCGTCTCCTGAGGCTTTGGGCCGAGCTCCATGAGCCTCGACCAAAACATATCCGTGGGAAGCTTCTCGGCCCATAATGCAAGACCCAACATGGAGTACTCTAAACCGTGTCCGCAAGATGCCAACGAGACTCTTTCAATTTCAATCCCACCGACCATATCGCAATTCTTTTAGATGGCGGGATTTCTCGTTGCCCCATGTCGGAACTCCCCATCTTATGGGCCCCCCGGATAGCCCAAAATTCGAAGGAGCGACCTCCAAGACATGCCTGGAGAGGAACAGGGAAGTCGAAAGCCGTTGTGAGCGTCCATAGGGTATAGTACATGCTAATCTTCCAGGCATTCATACACAATTTATTCATAATCGACCTATCCTGGATTCGTCTTCCTCGGGTGGAGTATGAGTCCAGGCGCGAACACGCTGCCTCCACTCTCTGGCATAAACGGGGGTCGTTCTCCCTTGGCTTCGTGGGGACCTTTCATCCAGTGGTCAAAAATCATGTCGGGCAGCCCCGGTACCCAACCCCAAGTCATCAGACGGACAAAGAAGTAAAACGAGCTACCTCGGTACACTCCTGGACCATGCGCAATGCCGTCTTTGAATTGGTCGAGACCGCCCCCGTTCAAGACATAAGCAAATTCTCCGATGTCTCGCTCATGAAATTGGAATTTCGGCAAAGGTACACTGATTGTCTTTAGTCCATGCCAGGCCGCGAATGAGGGCAGTGTGGCTTCGGATGGGACTCGGAGCCCTAAATCATGCTGGGCACGGTGTGCGGCTCTGAGGAGATCCCAGGATGCTCTCGCTTGCGCAGGGACACACACAAAGCGCGGGGTATCTGCAGGGAGCCCGCCACCAATCCAATCCCTGAAAACCCAGTCCTCAGTCCTTTCGAAGCGGCTCACCTCGTTGAGTTGGTCGAGGATGACGAGATCAGCATCGCGTCCAACCCCCCACTCGAAATCATCATCTCTCCCATTCTCGACAGGTGGAACGGGGCCCTTTGGGTCCAACTCTTCGATCTTGATAGGCCCCCACACCGTAGCTTCGCCTTCCATAGTCTCATTGATAGCACGACTGAATTCACTGTACGTGCCATGTATTTTTGGGATGTAGGCCCAAGATGCGCGCTCTCGCGCTTGTTTGTAAGGTTGGGATTTGCTGAATGAGTGGAACCCTTGTAGCATAGAGCCAACGTGTGAAGTGAAGCGTGTATCCATCTCTATCTGCCAATAATGATCGAACTCGGGGTAGAAGTGGGCGAAAAGTTGGAGCGGTTGCATGACCTGCCAGAAAATGCTGCAAAGTCGTTAGTATACATGAATCTCCAGGTAGACTGTTTAGATACGTACTGAGACTCCCCGACCTTTTTGTACCAATTTAGAAGCAAGGTCTCATGAAACAGGACCGCGATTTCCTGGAATTCTGGTGGAACAGATTCTTCTAGCACCTTCTGATAGAAATCGTCGTCCTTGTGAATCATATGCCCATTCTCGTCCTTGACATCAACCAGCAAGATTACCGTGTACTCCCCTCCAGTCGCCAAGCTCGCTTCATTGATGATCGATCTCAGGTTCCACATATCTTCTGGTTGATAGTTATATGTGCTCCATGCCCTTATCACAATCGCTTGCCTGCCAGTCTTCGACCTTGGTGGATCGTGCGCTTCGCCCTCGCCCACGAGCCGAAATCGAGGCTTCGCTGTCAAGTGTAGTGTGCCATCTTTCTTGGCATGAAAGCGCCCTTCATTCGCAACCAGACAGTCGTCCTGGAGGCTCCCCCAGTTCACCTTATCCCATTCTGCTCGCGAGAAACGGTATTCAGGACTCCCTTCGCCAAATCCATAGGGCCCATATCGTCCTTCGAATGTCAACCACGACTGATTGAAGCCTAGCTCTTCGTACGACCCGGTGGTTGGTATTGGGTACGCTACGTCAAGATTGTAGACTGGTCGCGGCAGACTTTCAACATCCTTCTCATCCAGCAAGTTCCCTCGCGGGCCAATACATGCTAAGCCGGTGGTTGATTTCTGATCAGTCGGCCCAAGATCAACGCGCAATTTTGTCGGCGGCAGAGGTTTTCTCAACGAGGCGGCAGCGGGGAATCGATAGTAGAGCACGACGAGGACGATAATGGAGAAGAGAGAGAGGCAGGCAAGGGGAAACAGGCGGCTGCGGTTGACGCCAATCATAGAGGCAGATTTCAGGCGTTAGTCATCGACGCCTTGGGGGACTTATAAAGATGGTGAGAGTGGAATGGAGAAGGAGAAGGAGAAGGAGAAGCGGAGACAAGAAGAGCGGAATTGTGGGGGAAGCTATAGATGATAAGGCCCGGCGAAGCATCTCGCCCAAATTCAGACAAAAGATACACTGTACGTGATCTTGAAAACAAGAGCCTTGGCGATGGAGGCTTTTGGGACTGCTGACACACCTTCCTAAATTGCATATTATCCTTCGACCTTCGTCCTTCACGCCGTAGCAGAAGGGCCTGTCAGGTATCTTCAAAACTAAAAATGGCGCTAGGTTGCTGAGCCGCTTGAACCACTTTAAAAACAACTTTGTCCTATCACGTCTCTAGAATTTGATGAGAAGATAGGGGTGGGGGTGGGGGTGGGGGTGGGGGTGGCACGGATACCTAGGTACGTACCTACATAGGTAGGTAAATCCGACTCTGGAAATAGAATGAAAACCCGAGAAGCATAATAAAAGAAGTCAAGGAAGCCTCATACATGAAATCCTTCCGGCTACTCTAACTGAACATGTACAGTACAGTACGGTATAATAGTGACCGAACAACGGACTTGAAACAGCGCTCTACTAAGCATCAATAAGAGCAAAGGATCAAATCAATTGCTGAACGTCGTACTGTACGTAAGTACCTTATAGAGGTATGCCGCTACATCCGAGAGAAAGGGACAAAGCACATCGATCGCATCTCACCGTTCTAGGCACACTTGGTCCATGCTTTTGATGTAGAGGATAGGGGATAATGAGATATGATGCTGAGGAAGACGTTCTACAATCTGTTTGAAAGAAAGAAAGAAGTGAAATTCACCGGCGACGTTGTTTGGAATGTATTCGTACTTTAAGTAGTGTAGATGTGACTCGTCATCTTGTGGGGAACTTCAGCCTTGAAGTCTTCAGGCGAATCAGTGAATCCGACTTCCGGTTCGAATGTTTCACCAGCCCACTGGGATAATCCAAGATTCTGCGTTACAGTACAGTAGCTAGTGGAACATTGGTACGTTACGTCTACGTCCCTTGCTTTACGTCTACGTCCCTTGCGTACCATACTGATATATCCTACAGGATTGTGAGGCCTTCACATAGCGACCACAATGACCACAATACCGTGTCTCTTCATCAATTCAAGTGTAGATGTCTACACCTATTAACTAGCACTTTTCCCCATCTAGTCCCCAGTCCAATTTTCATGAATTCGTTACTACAACTATCGGGTGGATGCCCATCCTAGTAGATGCCTTTATTTAATAATCATACAATCACAACTTAACCCTCCCACCATTCAACTCATTCCAATCCCTGGGTCCAAACTTAACGTAAGAACCACCCTTCAACCAATAAAATTCATCACCACTAGTTTTTTCCGGATCAACACCCTGCGCCCTGATAACATGCTTCTGCTGCTTATTCGTCCCAGTCATTTGTATGTCCTTCGTAATTCTCAAAAACAACGGCACCGCGAACTTAGGCAACCGCTCATGCACATGCGATGCCAGATCACGCATCAGCTTCTCGCTGGGCTCATGCGCCAGCACGAGCGCTACACAGCCCGCGCGACCATCATGGTGCGGAAGCTCTACGCCATAGACGTTGGCTTCGTTCACAGAGGCATGGTGGCCGAGTGCTTCGGATACTTCGTTGGTGGAGACGTTCTCGGCTTTCCAACGGAATGTGTCGCCGATGCGGTCATTGAAATAAGTGCGGCCTTCAGAATCAGAGATCAGCATGTCGCCGGTTCGGAACCAGGCATCGCCTTTCTCGAATACATCACGCAAGATCTTGCTGTCTGAGGAGGAGGGGTTGTTGAAGTAGCCTTGGAAGCTTGCCGAGATATTGTCCGGGTCTAATTTGTATAGCTGTTCTCCTGGTTCGCCAGGCTCGACTAGTTTGCAGCATCCGGTCTTTGGATCCCGCCAGGGCTGTTCGGTTTCTAGGTCTAATTCTACGAGGACGGTGACCTTTCGGGAGAGAAATTCCAGGAGCGTACCAGCACGCCCAATTGCGCCTTTTGAGAAATCGTTGCGGCTGAAGTTCCAGGATCCGTTAGTGCCTTCTGTTGCAGCGTAGAATTCTGCGATTTCAGGAATGCCAAAGCGCTCTTTGAACTTATTCCAAATATCGGGTCGTAGACCATTGCCAAATGCCAGTCGGACGCTGTTCTTCTTGTCGAGGTTCTGACCCGTGGCCGAGTCAATTTCTGTGGGTGCGGAGAGGAGGTAACGACAAGTCTCGCCGACATATTGGATTACGGTAGCATTCGTTGACCGACAGTCTGCCCAGAAAGTCTTGGTGGAGAACTTCCTGCCAAGGGCAAGGCTTCCACCAAGAATGGCTACAGTGCAAAATCCAAGTAGAGCGGCAGACGAGTGATACAGAGGCATACACTGAGGTTGTCAGTAGCAGATTCTACTCGCGTGTGTGAGTACTTACAGTATAAAAGACATCATTTTGGTTGAGAGAAGTCCAATTAGGGACAAGTTTCGCAAGGCCTAACACTTTTTTCCAACTGACAATAGCACCCTTTGGAAGTCCAGTAGTACCGCTCGTGTAGATGAGTATCGCCATATTAGTGGGCTTGTCCTCCGATCGCGCTGCGTCAGGCTCCCGTACACCTTCTGTTGTCATCGGCTCTACTTCTAATTCCGGGGTGAAAAATTCAAATTGAACATTGGGTAGCTCATCTCGGACGTTTTGTGTAGCATTATGTTGCACCCGTGGATCTACAAATACGACCCGGGCCGTTGAGACTCGGATGCAGTGTACCAGCGCCTTGTCCGTGAGGTTGTAATTGATGAAAGCTGGCTTTGCCCCAATGGACCATAGTCCAACCCATAAGAATATGAAGTGCTCCGAGTTCATAAAGTCTATCGCCACAATCTCTTTGGGCTTGATGTGGTACTTCGTCTTGAGCCACGTTCCGTATTTTAGAGCGGTCTGGTACACTTCCTTGTATGTCCATTGTCGACCCTCGAAGGATAACAAGGTTTTGTTTGCCAATTTTCCTTGTGCATGTTGCTCAATGTCATAGAACGGGCTCAGCCTATCTTTCTTCTCCCGATGGCGTGTCGAGACTGCGCCTTTGATTGCAGCGCTGAGAATACTGTAATCATAGAAGAAACTCGTTTTCGCGTTGATATATGCCGCCAAGCTAGCAGCAGCCGCCGGGGCTACGAGTGCCAATGGAACTGTAGAAAGGGATCAGTATATATTCCGGAAGGTCGATAAGGATGATTTCACCTGGCATTGGGATGCCTTATCGACAGTGGAGCTCGAAATTGAGAGAGATGTCTCATATGTCGCTCGCCAGCAGCCTTCGTCAATATCAAGAAGGAAACAGAAAAGGAAGCAATGATGCTCTCATTGAAGGTAAGAAAGTGACGAAAAGCAGCCTCGGAGAAGGGGGAGAGGCAGGTCTATCTAGGAATGACGCTACCGTAGAGGAGTTGAGAAGCTCATAGCAGCGCCATGGAGTGTGAATCCAATTGGCGGCTTCCCAGGTACTACCATAAGGTATTCACATTGGTTTCAATCGTCTCTAATACGCGTCTAAAGCCACTTAGTGTTGAGAGCGACTCGCAACAATGCCCGCAACTGGAAATGCCGAGGCATTATTCTGACCTTGTGGGCTTGGTTGTATTCAGCCGCTCTCCGCCCTGTGAGACAGACTACTTATTCACTTGGCTCTTGTGGCTTACCTCACGACCCGTGATCCCATGAAAGGTTGTCAGCGGGTTACTTCGTACAGATGATCTATATGAACTTTGTATGCGAGTTTCTTTGTAGATATGAAAGAAGATAAGGGGAGATAAAATAAAACCATCCACGCCCACGCTTTCATTATGTAATCCCTACGGCGTAGCAAATGCATGACATCCATCATAGGATAGGATAGGTAACGCCCGTAATGCGGCCCGGGCGCAAAATAAATCGGCCTGGAAATCGCGATGCGACCCGGAGACGGGTTTCCGGGGTTGAGGTCGAGAGAGTTGTCTTTATCCACTCCTAGATGTGAGCAACAACATTGCAATGTCCTCAACTCCAACTACTCCGCCAATTTCCGAGGCTGAAGTCAAGGATGGCAAGATAGAAAAGGAGGAGGATGCGCCAGCACACGCTGTGTCCGTCACGCCCAAGAAAAAGGAGCCACCCCCTGAGACGCCAGAGAGCATCCGCCTTCGACTTTTCGTTATATTGTCTTTCTGGGCAATTGTCTTATTTCTAGGCTTGCCAATATGGTGGAGGACAACGGCAATATACAGGGCGAAACTGCCGCTGGACCAGATGATGGATTGGGCTGATGGGAGGGTAATGGTCCTTAGTCCTTTGGGGGGACCAATGCTGATGTTAGTAGGCATGCCGGCCTGTCTTTCCACTCCGCATATCTATAGAGGCAGACTCGCTACAAGATCATGAAGCTCAGCATCTTCTACGGACTACCCAGCATGCATTGGACGACTTGAACGATTTCTCGGCGCATCATCTGCGATTACAACTCTCACCACCAGCCAATGCATCAATAACAGTAGATGGGTTGCCTACGGGAGGGTCAGACGAGGAGGTAGCTCTTGTCATTAGGCTCCTACCAGGGACAGAGTCCAAGGCAGATCTGCAATCATACTCCCCCATACTGGACGTCCACTATACGCCCAACCAAATACCGTCGAGCTCCTCCTCCTCCTCCTTCCTAGCTACATACATTGCGAATACACTGCGAGAGATGTTTGCCGAGGAGCAGGCCATGATTTCATACCTTCTATCTACAAGTTCCGCACCACCAGAGCGCAGTCCGAAGGCATTGATACCGGAGGTAGCAGAATCTCTTGCGAAATGGACAACGAGATCAATAAAGTACTCGCGAACTTACCATCTTACATTCTCCCTCTTTACCCCATCCGCCACACCTTCGTCCTGGGACATTGAAGCAGCCCTCGAGGAACACATGAAGCCCTTGCTCCAGAGCTTCTCCTCAATCAGCAATTTTACAATCGACACCCAGGTCCAACTCTACGCAAACCCAGGAGTCAATGGAAATGTGCTGAAAAAGGAAGATCTGAGCGGTTTTATAAACGCTGCAGAGTGGCCTCTGAGCCCCAGCATTGGTGGAGCACCCACTGTGAACTTCATAATATACGTAGGAGATATGGAAGTTGAAGGGGGAGGAAAGAGTTGGCTGATTCCTCAGTGGGGCGGCGTGGTTATCCAATCTGATATTTCAGATCTTCGGCCTGCGATGCTTATTTTCTCGAATCAGTTGATGTCTTTACTTGGGGCCCCGGAGAGCGGATCTCTGCCTCTGAGATTGATGACTCTGGTGCGTGTTCGCAGTGCTGGGTTGTTGTTGAAGGCCAGCGGCACTATGGGTAGTTTGGCGCGATTAACACTTGCGCTGCCTTCAATCAGCATCCCAAAGAGCGTTGCTGATGGGGTTTATACAACAATTGAGCATTTACGAAAAGCGTGCGATGGGTTAGGAGGGACGGAGGGATTGGAAAACGCGATAATTGCCGAGGAAGCTGCGGAAAAGGCTTTCTTTGAGAAAAGTATGGTTGGACAGGTTTATTTTCCAGATGAGCACAAGATTGCCGTCTACTTGCCGCTGTTGGGTCCGGTAGCTGTACCTCTGGTGATGGGCGTCTTAAAAGAGGTCAAGGCGTGGAGGAAAAGAAGAAGGGTGAGTAGGTAGCATGAATTCTATGGATATACAATTGATCTAGGATTTTTTCAACATCTCCAGTAGAGACTAGTTCTACCACTGTATTCTCTATATCTCTGCTTGATTTCTCTGCTTGATTTATTTACAGCCTGAGGTCTGAAGGTAGTCCTGAGCCGTACTCAGCTAAGAACTTAGTGGAGTTTTCCACATCTCAAGAGTTGGTCACATTAGCCGTGATGAGTACCCGAAGTCAACGTACGATTTCATTTTATCATCACCTTACAGCTCAATATCTTTTTCACTTCAAGTCCTCCCATCCATCCTCCACCTACACCTCCTTCTCCTTTAGCTCGATATACTGCCCCACAACATTCTTAACCATCTCCTCCAAACCCTTCAACTTCCCAAACACCCCCTCCGTCTCCCTCACATCAAAATCATGACTTACACTATTCGTACCTCCCTCCCTCAGTATTCCCTTCTCAAACGCCCCTCCAAACTCCATCTTCGCAATCCCCACTACATCATTTAAATCCACCTTCCCCGCATCAACAACAAAACTCCTATACGCCCCTACCACCTTCCCCTCATCCAACGCCTCAACCTGCACCCGCGCAACATCCCGCACATCAACCACAGTAGCAAGCTGGGGCTCCTCGCGCACAATCCCCGTCACGAGCGACAACACCACATTATTGCTCCCATTCTGCAGGTCGCGCGCAGACGTCGCCAGCGCGTTGCGCCCGATCACGTAGCCGGGCATGATATTGACGATGCTAAAGCGCGGCTTCTTCTCAGCGACGAACCGATCCGTCGCATCGAGAGCGAGGGCTTTGGCTCCGCGGTACGCCACGACGCCGTTGGCCCAGGGTCCTGAGGGCAGGGGAGAGACGCGCGAGGATGACGTGTAGGGTGCTGTTGGGGTGCGGTCGGTTTGGGCGGCTGAGGAGAGGATGCCTGCTATGGAGGAGGTGATGATGATGCGTTTTATGGATGAGTGGAGGAGTGCGGAGTTCAGGATGGATGTCGTGCCGTGGATTGCGGGTTGCACTATATCCTGCTCTGAATTCTCCGTCTTCATTCCCTTCATCAGCACGACTGACTCCCTATATCTTGAGGAAAGGAAAGTACTCACTGGACCAGGCAATGCCGACGCCAGATGCTCTACATAAACCACATCCTTTAACGCTTCACCAAACGCGCCTGGGACCGTGATGTCGGGCACAATGGCGAAGGAGACTTTGCCTTGTGCTAAGAAAGGAGCGATTAGGGGGTGTGAAGAAAGGGTCTGGACTTGCGGCTCCTTGCGAATGGAGATGCGCACGCGGTATCCGGATTCGAGGGCCTGGTGGAGGACGGCGAAGCCGATGAAGCCTGTTGCTCCTGTGATCTGGAGATGCTGTATTAGTGCTTGTTGTGGGGAGAAGTACATAGGAAGGGAGGACATACGAAGACAAGTTCTCCTGCCATTTTTGTAGATGTTGAATGAGGTTTAATATTCGAAGCGGACTTTGACCTAGGTTGTTGAAGCTTTCTTGAACGTTTGGAAGTATGTATGTATGAAGAAATGCTTTTCTATCTTCCGAACTTATTTTCCAGAACACCAGCGCTCCTTATATATTCTCTCCCTTCCATCCTACCCTGCGTATCTGTAAGTTCGAAAGCACGTTTCCTTTTGTTATGGCCATTGTGCTGTAGTGCAGCCTTCTTCTCGTGATGCTCGCCAATCAAGACATTGAGAAATATAGCACCAGGAGTACATCGAGGGATCAGTAATCACTGCTGACTGATCGCGACTGTGTGTGGTCGAGTAATCCGATCTCTAGCCGACATTTCTTTGTAAACTCTTACGCAGTGATACAATGCAATGGTACAATTGTGGAATTAGGATGAGCTATGTGAAGGTTGCGGCGTATTCTAGGTTTTTTGATGTTCTGCACAAGATGGGGCTATAGTCAGGTCGATTGCAGTGCTGCATGCAAGAACCGAAGGGGGCTGAACCAGGACGAACCGAGAGTATTTTGTTCCTTGGTCGCAGCATTATCTCCTTTGGGATTTTGTGTAAAGTGCTGGCTGTTTATACCTTTGTGAAGGTTGTATGGGTAGATCTATTAGGGGGGTACTGAACCGGACTCAAGCTACCTGATCGGTTAATGCCAACGGGAAAATTCGTTCAGTCATATATGTATTCACTTCAAGCTTTGAGATTATATACTACTTTCTGCAGGATCTTTTTTCTAGTCCAACATGGGTTCACCTAGTGGTGGTATTTACCTGATCAAGCTCTTTATCTGTCCTTCTCGTTCGAATAGGCCCTCCTTTCCATTGGATGAACATCGTGGGCAGGATGGAGAAGACAACGACGATGCCAACCATAAGCCCCGCGCTGCCACTGAGACCGATGCTGGTGAACATGTCCGGGAACCAGAACGGACCTTTTTGAACAAATATGTTAGTCATTTTCCTTATACTCTCTCAAAACTTGGGTATGACTGAAACCAAACAGGATTGAGCGATGAGAGACTTACCAATAAACCCCCATGTACTCCTCACAAGGTTGATGAACACACCGATGCTGGCCGCATGTTCATGGTGGCAGTCAACGGCGTAAGTGACTAGCACCGTCGTGATGATCTGATTCCCAAACGCAGCAATCGCAATCCCCACAATTGGCGTAACATTGTAGGTTTTCAAATTATCGGTTTGCACACAAAACACAACCAATCCACAAATCACAGTCGCATATCCCGGATACGAAACCCAAATTCTGTGCTCGGGCGTCACAGTTTTCGATTGACCGATCTCAGCCGATCGCCTTCGCATGAAGATGTCAGAACCGCGCCCTCCAAGCTGCTCACCTAGAATAGAACCAATGATCATGCCGGCGAATTGCAGACCGATTTGTTGGGCGTTAAAGCCGAATTTTGGGGTGAAAATTTGCGGGATTTCAACGGTGAGAAGAACGGATGTGAAGCCGAAGACTATGCTATATGCAACTGTCGGTAACAGGATATTAGGATAAGCAAACAGTCTGATGGGCATCCAGAAATCTCTCCATGCTAGGGGATTCGGGCCCAGCTTTCCGAAGTTGAGATACTGGCGTCGGAACGAGGAATGGTAATTTTGGGGGACGTGGCTGTTGCGCACGTAGAGAGTTTCAGGGGAGAAGAAAAAGTAGAGGATGAATTGGACGCCATTTGTCACAGCGAAGGTCCAGTAAATCCACTGCCATCCGCCTGTATGGAAAGCTACGAATCCCATTATGAATGGACCCATGGGAGGACTGGAGATGTGAGTTTTTGGGTGGGAAAATAGAAATGGAAATGGGAGGCAAAACATACCCGAGGGTTACCATTAATGTCCAAATCCCCATCTTTTGTCCCCTCTCGCTCGCAAAGAATGTCTCTGTCACCACCGCACTACTGATGGCAATGGCAGGGGAGATGAAGAAGGCTACCAAAATCCTAGTTATCATTTGAGAAGCGTAAGTATGGGTTTCTGCGCAGCCAACGTTGCACACCAATGAGCCTATCGTGGAGATGAGCCAAATAGGTCTGCGGCCAAAACGATTCGAAATCGGCTTCCAGAACAGAGGGGAAAATCCCAAGATCAGGATCTGGACACTGGTGAGGTAAGAAGCTTTTGTTAGAGACACTCCTAGGTCGATGGAGAGCAGCTCGAAGGCCGGAATGATGCCCGCAGCGGTAAAGGTGGTCATCATCGCGTGGAACGCGACAAGGATGAGATTCAGGTGCTTCTGTTGTATCTCAGTCAAAAAGGTCTCTTCCGACGAGCTGTAGGGAGCGGCAATACCTTCCAAGCAGGCCAGTTCAGAGGGTCTGCTGGATCCATCGTTGGCAATGGATTCAGATCAATTGTTCCATGCCGGGCCATCAGGTATTCCCTATGCTGGGAACTCAGATCTCCTCCGATGCCATTCTCCAGATGGCTGCTGTCTATGGCAGCGGCATGGGCTTTCTCAGCCACCCCATTATCATGAGGGGCCTCGACTTGTTGGATTGTCTTCGACTCCATTGTAGCAATCTCGTGGGGTTTACAAATCTTGGGTGAAAATGAAGCCCAAAAGTGGCAAATCTTTTGTAGAAATCTGTGATGCGGGTACGGAGACTCCACAATCCACGTCCACTTGGAGCATGGATACGTATGGGGTAACATTGAGGGGAAGCTATATAGTGGGGCCGGATGTGTGCCTCGGACCATACAAAATACATACTTCATACTTTCCACTTACTTCATCAAATGTTCACCGTTGGCCTCGAAACTTGGATTGGGACGTACTCAAACATTATTTATACGTCGGCGCTGTACAGAGTAATTCAATAAAATTCATGCAAGAGGCGGAAAACTAATCGAGACCGTGTGGCAAGAAAAAAAAGTGCCGTTATTTGCAGAAGGTCGGTATCACGGAGGGTTGACCTGAATTCGATGCCCCAACTCCTGCTCAACTAGGAGAGAGGCCCGCGAAATCTTTTGACGGGGAAGCTGGTATCGCATCCGGAGTCCACTTCAGCATTGTTTGTGATGAATGCGTGGATCGGGGTACAGAGGGGTACAGAGTAATGGGGTACCTTCTACCTCGGGGAAGTGGAGATCCGACAACTTTAGCACCCGCTCCTCTCCGCTCCGCTCCGCTCCACCCCCTGCTCATGATCGGATACTCACCGAAAAGAAGCCCATCCTCTTCATCGACGACGAGGTTTTACTCTACGGGGCGGGGTATATTCCTTGGCCGGGGCTAATTAGGTAAACAACCCCAACCCACGAGGCAGCTCCAAGCCGCTGATATCCCAGATTCAGCTCTTATTCCCAATCGAGCGCTAAAACGCCATAGCCCGATGATGGTCAGTCGCAGTCGGGCCGGTGATTTCAACATGGTACGGTAATTTACGCTATCTGTACGAAATCTCCTATGTAGATCTCGACGGCGCTATTCCGCGCCCACCACGACGCTACCACAACTTTCGGGATGGGACCGTCGTCAAACTACGCTTGTGTAGTAACACTTGATTGTACATGACTATAGCTAGAACCAGCAGTTCTTTAACGTATGTATCAATTGTTTGCCAACTGCTCAAATAACCCGCTAAAGACTGCTTTAGGGGTTGTTGTCCCAATAGAACCCTGCCCTTATAAAGAACCACGTAATATATAGTCAACTGTCTTATAATAGACTACTAGTTCCAGTTCATTATCTATTTGTTTGCTAGAAACGCAGTTATAGCTAGTGATCTAGCCTTTAAACTTACCCATCAAAAGCGCTGAATCGCTACGAGAGGTTCGTGTACTCCGTACAAGGCTGAGAGTTGAGCTGCACTCTCTACTAAAGGGGAAGGCTATATTGGACGAACACCCTGCTAGTGTTGGAAAGTGGATTTCTGTCCTGGGAAACTCCCTTTTACATAGTAAGATCTACCCAGCAACCAACATTCAATGTGATTTGCGTGCATGCAGTTCGTGCGATTTGTCCCCCTCATTTACTTGGGGTGGAAAGATAATATCCGACCGGCATGTATATCGGCAAGTGGCACTCCATCTCAGAACTGCAAGAAATATAACAACCAAGCTAAGTCTTAGGCGAGACTTCTTAAACTCAGCTTGAAGTTAGGCCCTTTGAATAGTGTGGAATATATACTTGGGAAATCAATTATGTGGAGAATGTCAAGCTTAAGAGAGAGAAAGGAGTACTAGTTGAGTATATCATTCGAATGCAATAAGAGATATACCGATCATTAGCAGAATGACGTTAGATGATCGAAGATAGTTCAGAGATAGCCTGTATTTACAACTGCAGGCCGTTTTCAATCCTCTGGTGAATGACGAAAGTAATATTACAGACACTCAGGAATCATTTACTCTATCCAGAATATATGCGCCCTCCAACATTTTTCACATGCTACTTCGTCCCATTCCAAACAAACCTCACACAGGGGGGATTTCCCGGGTGAAAAGACAGGGTTGACTTTCGTGAAGCAGTAATGATATATAGCTTATTCAATATGTAACAGTAGAAGCTTCTGCTAGGTTTCCACTAGGTTTCCCCGCAGTCAATCTGCGTCCACGTCCCAGCGCTCTACAAACTGCCGAAACTTTGCAGAGTCTATTGTAATCATACAACGTTTGGGTCCCAAGCAATACAAGATGCATTCACTTTGGTTGGCAAAAGAGCCACTTGACTTGGTTGAGCACGGGCGGCTTTTTGGTGGACAGGTTTAACCGTTTTATAGAACCGCTTACAAGTTGAAGAACAATAAAGAAAAACAGGACTGGGACTGTGCTTTCAAATGCATTGGCTGGAAAACATCACACGCGGGCTATGCAAGTACGGAAGATGTTAAAGAGAAAGGAATTAGGGGTCGAGCCGTCTGCCTATTTTCGCGCATAGACCTCTACAGTAGACAGTGGATATTGCATATGTTCATTCGGGACACTAGGTAGTTTCAGAAGCCAATCAGCAAAACGCAAATACAGAGAGCTACCTCCGCTAGTGGTGTTGTAAGGACTTGCCGTGGCTGGCCTTCTGAGCTCTTATTCATAGAATCGCGATGACCCTGCTGATGACTGCATATTGTGGCCTATTTAAGGTAGGTCTATTGGCGATATTATGGGGAAAGATCCCGTCCCAGCAATCGCGGTCAGATATCCACCTTCACGGACCCCGTGTGTGGTCGGAATAACAATCCGGTCCAAGCATGTTTGGCCCTCCGTTGACTTGCAAGAATCTCAACTCAACACTACAGCGACGAGCAAGTTGGATAAGAAAGAGGAAAATAGAAATACCCGTAGAAATCAAAACACAAGTGTTTGTTCAAGAGTATAGAGCTGACTGAAGCAAGTGGAGGTCAGTCTATTATGTATGCGCCACATAGGGGTATTTAGTGGCTTATTCCCTTTGTCCGATGTCCAATTCATAACCAACTAGCTTATTAAATTACCGCTATTACCGCTATTACCACGGCTATAGAGTATAGAATTAGTGTAATGAGTAGTCTGGATTCTGGCTTGAGCCCCCTTTTTATAGGCATATTTCATATAATACACGAGTCGTATGCAATATACGTGTACTTAGCGTTTCGCTCAACGACTATCATTAACGATGGTTAGGAGATTGACCTGATTCGGCCTCGCTCCAAATGACTTGCATTTCCATTTTGATGGTTTGATTGTTCGATCGCTTTTACTACGGAGTATATCAATTCATGTTTGTTCCATGCTACTAATAAGCCTCCCGGACTATGATTATGCCTAGCGGAAACGTAATTTGAGTCCCACTCTTTCTGTAGTGATCGTGAGAATTTACGGGACCAAACGAGTGATCTACTACTGTACCGTAGATCACCAGGATCTACTGAGCTGCCACCTTGGATTACGGAGTAGCTGGAGTCCGGAGTAACTCCTGGTAGAGGGGCGTTGGCGTTGGTGGCTGGACGATCAATCATTAGGGGCTGGACCTCCGTAAACACTATCCCTAGCTACTTGGTTGGGCGAATAGGATATGCACTGTTCAAAGCGTATCATCTAGACTCAAAATGGAAATCAAGATCTTTTCAGCCGCTTGGACTATGTACTCCGGCACATCACAAACACATGAATTAGGGCTCATGTTTTCTAGGAATTATTGGGTTTGAAAGAATTTCCATGTCCGCATGGAGACTGCAGGAGATCTGCCGTATGCAGTTGGTGATTTTGGTGGAGTACTGGTATTTGCATCTGGTTAGATGCTAGAGATCCTAGAGCAGAGTTTCTCCACCGATGATATCCACCCCCAAGTTAGTGGACCTGATCTACTGTTCCTGTTCTACTTCGTAGATTTCATCTTTCACTTGTGGAGAAGCTAGGAGCAGAACGCAGCCTTGATTGACCGTTATCTGCGGCCAAAGCTCACTAGAGACCTTTTAGGGGCTCCCTGGGACCTGAAAGCTTGTTAACATGGCACGGCACGACTCGCTCGTTCAATTCCCCTCTTCACCTTCTTAGCCTTGAAAAACATTCCACACGCCGAGCTGCTTCATATGAAGCCTGGGATTCATCCCTACTCCCACGTTATCACTATGGACATGGTACCCTAGATGTCAAGGCACATGTAAGCATATCCAATCGGATAACAAGCTTATGTGCGGCGTGAAATGTTTCTTGATATTTCACTATCAGGTAGTCTCCCCAATTACGTCTCGTCTTCTAGAAAATGTCCACTATTGACTGGCAGGATCCTTGCCCTCTCCTAACTAGAGATGCCAGCGTTCAAGTACAAGTAAGACATGACTCCGAACTAATCTATCTGATATTGACTTCTAATTTTGCCTGTGTTACTTCATGCCAAACATTCACTTTATACCTCGCATAATACTTTCCGTCTCACAACGACCGATCTTAACTCGGCTTCCTTCGTGAACGAGCCTCCCGCGGCCGGTTTGACTTCAGTCTCCATGATGCCTCTCCTTCCAGACGTTGCTAGTTTCTTGACCACCAGGTCTAGTACTGATAGCCATTCACAGGCTGTGTATGCAAGCACTTCGTTCGATCCTCTCCCTGCGGGTCTTAAAAGTGGAATGGCGGCCATGGGTACAATAGGACTTATATCGGTCACGACCACACTCACTTTACTGGGTTTCATTACCTACCGTATGATTTACTGGCGAAGATTCTACGAGCATCCTATTGCAACGAACCAGATCTTCGTCTTGATTTACAACCTTCTTCTCGCAGATTTCCAGCAAGCACTCTCTTTCCTCTTAGCCTTTCACTGGATCTCTCAAGACAAGCTGGTGGGACCGAGCGCCGCTTGTTTTGCCCAGGGCTGGTTGATACAGATTGGAGATCTCAGTTCTGGACTCTGGGTTCTGGCAATTGCTATCCACACGTTCATCAATATCGTTGGCCAGAAGCAAATCCCAGCGGCAGCTTTTTTCACAGCTGTGGCGGGGATCTGGATGTTTGCCATAACCATGACGATTATCGGGCCAGCCTCGCATGGAATCGGCTTCTTTGTTCCTGCAGGAGCTTGGGTAAGTTCTACATTACCTTTCTGCTTTCATATTCTAACTGTATAATTTAGTGTTGGATCGGCGATGAGCATGAGAAAGATCGACTTACTCTCCACTATGTGGTATGCAAAATCCCCGAGCATTGTCTTTGCCCATTTAAGCATATTCCAGAGCCCCAGTGTCCTTCGGAAGATTCTAAATACTCCCAAGTGGATGTTGTCGAAGATGCTTTGGAACTCAAAAACCTCTCTTAATTAGGCAATTCTAACTTCGAGAATTTGCAGTGGATCTTTATTTCGCAGCTCGGCTCGCTCATGATTTATGCGGCTATCTTCTTCTTTCTTCGGATACGAATGGCAAACACCAAGGTTCCAAATGGCTCCAACCAAAACCCTTCGACTGATCGCAGTAATGAATTCACCAAAGGGCATAAAGCTTTGACCACAACAACTGTTGTCAGCCAAGCTGTTCGCGACCCCTTCGCTGTTTCACGCAATAGAATCATGCGGACAGCCGGCTACATGGTTGTCTACCCCTGTGCATATGTGGCATTGACACTCCCACTTGCTGTCGGCCGAGTATCAGCAATGGCCCACAAGAACCCATCCCTCACTTTCTACTGTGTAGCAGGGGCTCTCATGGCAGCATGTGGTGCTGTCGATGTCGCGCTCTATATTTACACTCGAAAGTCGTTGCTACAAACCAGTATCGGGATGAGGGGAAACACACAACAAGCCGGCAATCGCCTCACCAAAATTCACACTCCCGGTTTACGGAGCAGATTCCCTGGCGAAGGAAATGGTAGAATGGATGGTCACTCAAAACTGGACTCGGAGGATGATGATGGACCGGCAAAAGATGGGGTAATTGTGGTGTCGCAGTCTATTACTATGAGCGAGGAATCGTTCGGAACTTCTGATGGACTTTATGCTCGGGCTGGCAAGCCTAAGACCGAGTCGATGAAAAGCCTTGTTTTGAAAAAGGATGATAGGAACAGTGATAAATCATGAAGGTTCGAATTAGCATAATAATGTAATAATAATTTAAGCAAGGAGCCCTTCATCTACCCTGTGACTTGGGGGGAAGCTACATCGAAACAAGCCTTCGACCACAACTGCCGTCTCACTGACGATTCTCGCCATCTGCTAGCTCAAATAGTAGACAAACGACTACGAAGCATCACAGTTGAAGAGGAAATGCAACAACTGCCGACACTAGCCTAAGAGATTCAAGGGAAAGACGTTGAGGGCTGAATCCACTTCATCTCCTTTCCCAGGAAAAGTCATGTTAGGTGATTTGTTAAATGTATTGAGTTGGTTGTTTGATGCATGTACTTCGAACCATTAAGTAATAATGTCTTTCGGCACGTTGAAGACTGCTTGCTCATATTGATAGAAGAGTAAGACTTCAGAAATCATGATCAAGATCGTCTCAGCTGAGGATAGCCTGACGGCGGGATAAGAAAGAGTCGCCATAAAGAGATACACTAAAGCAAAAACTCTTGTGCTAGATCCTGTAATGCCTGGATAGAACCACTTGGTATAGAAGATTCGAGTGATAAATGAAGGTAGAGAGACACCGAATTTAGGAAAAAGTAGCTCTGTAAAAGCTCTGTCTAGAACTATAAGACAAGAGTGCAGATCGGGGTAGGACACAACAAAGCATATAATTCGGTAAGATAATCACTAGAAGCTGGGGAGAAACAGATATCGATGAAAGATAGGCAGCTTCCGAAAAATCGGCTCTTGCCAGCCCATTCTTGGAGCTCGGCCGAGCTTTCGGGTTGGAGCGCTGATGACCTCAGACTTGGCTGTACTAGATCTCATATATATATACATATAGACGCCATAAACTCGACATCGTCCTCTATTTTAGTGAACCCAACGCAAACAGAAGAAGATGGAAAAGACAAAGTATGTTGAGCGGGACATCCCAAAGGTTTGTGTCCGTTCATTAGTCATCCATCTGCTTGGCTTCATTTGACCTCAACAGATCTCCCTTGCAAACTTCGAGCAACGAATCGACGAAATCACAGCTCAACTCGTATCTGCCGCCGAAAATGTCGGCTTCTTCTCCATCACCGACCATGGCATATCTGCGGACGACATCGAGACCATGTTTGGAACCTCCGAATCATTCTTCTCGCTACCGGATGAGGTGAAAGCAACAGTGCCATGGAACCCACAGAACGTTGGATGGGAGAAGATGTCGCAGATAAGGCCATCCACGGGGGCCCCGGATACGAAAGAATCATATCAGTTGCAATTTGGGGAAAACATGAAGGGCTTGTGGATGTCGGACGCTCATGTCCCTGGCTTCAGGGAGAAATGCCTTGCTTTTATGCAGAGGGTGCAGAAGGTATCGGAGAGACTGATGGTCTGCTTTGCTCGCGGACTTGGCTTCCCTGATGACTTCTTCGTTAAAGTCCACGATACAACGCGTCCAAACTCCCAATCTGTGTTGCGATTGCTTCACTACTATGCCACACCAGAGACGAATGATGGAACTATCCACCACAGGGCTGGCGCACATGCTGATTGGGGCTTTCTCACGGTCCTGTTTCAGCGCGAGGGCCAGAGTGGATTGGAAATTTGTCCTGGCCGCGATGTCGTTACCAGATTCGCGCTAGGAGATAAATGGACAAAGGTGGACTTGAAGGCTGGGGATATTATATGCAACATAGGGGACCTGCTCATGTCCTGGTCAGATGATAGATTCAAGTCGACTTTTCATCGCGTGAAAGCACCATGCGAGCCAGGTGACTACTATGGAGAGAGATACAGCATTGCCTTCTTCAACCAACCGTGCAAGGATGCGATAATCCAGGGCCCGAAGAAGAAATACCCAGAAGTTACTGGGGAGCAGTTTACTGCTAATGCCATGAAGACGCACTTTGCTGCTTTGAAGGCGAAGAGAGAGTCAGAGACCGCGGTATCCAGTCTTACTAATTCTTTACCCGTCTCTGCAACTTCTATCACCGCTGGTGCTTGACGGATAATGTTTAGTAGAAATCTCCAGTTCTCTTCAATGGGATACATTCATTGGCTATGCAAGTACCCATGCCATCTTATTTCCATGTGACCAAGTAACGTTTCTGTAAAATCTTCTTGGACCGTCGATCAAAATTTAGGCCTGCGAAATTCAAGGACGCAGAGCGAGATACCTAGGTAAATGTTGTTTCCCTGCCTAGAAGTTAATAATAATATGTAGTATATCAAATAGGTTGGTATCATCGCGATAGGATGGCATGATAGTTTTTTACGTGTTGCTGGCTGTACTTGGTACCGGTATATGCGGGACACTGAATGTGGAAAGTCAACATCAAAATCGTTCAGCAATGTGTATAAATCCAAATCCATCCCATGCTACAGAAAATAACTTTTGCAATAGAGGAACTTGTTTTCACACTAGCAGAATTAGCTAAATGACTACTGTATTCAACAGACGTTTCCCAAACCACGCCACTTCTCTCCCGGAAAAAGCGAGTCCAACTTAAGAATATTTACAATGTTCTGAGCATCATTCTTCATTCCACGAGTCACCAAAAACAAAAACAGACAAAGCAGTCAGCAGAAAGTCTTCAAACGCAATCCCACCTGCTCATAGTAGACGTCTACGCCAAAAGAAGTTTCGACAAAAGAAAGTTTGGTTCAACGCCAAGAATCGCACGCGCAAACACTTCATCTACCTTACTTCTATCGAACATGGGTTCCCAGCTGCTCTCTAAGCTTGAGGAAACGGCAGATGACGCTCTCGGTTTCGGCAAAATATTTGCTCTTGGTTTCGGCCAGAATGTTCAGAAAGTTCAGATGGCACTTTGGACCTCCATAGTGCTCATGGTCTTCATTTTGATTGCCCTTGCTGGAATTGCGGTGCTCCTCTGGAGAATACTTTCGATTCTTGAGTTCGTGTTCTCAGCTTACAAAAGGGAGATGAAGAGGCCGAAGCAGAAGTAGTTGGAATGGGGTTAGGCTGGAGTGTTTATGGTGGGGTTATCAAAATATGTGGGAATGATGAGTTGGGACATGAGAGAGAACTGACGGACGGACGGAAAAGGGGAAGGATGGAGTTAGAGCAAGCGCAACCGATGTATTGGAGGCTAGGAGAACGCTTCTTTACCTGGTTGATGATCCAAAGCAGTACTTCTATTGCACCTGAAGAGTGACCTGCAGTTGGTTCCAATTCTCGACTGAATCTCAATATTCAAACCAGCACGAAAAAAGGTCTTTATCAGGTAAGATTTTCCTATTCCCTCAATACCAGCTCCAAGAATGTACCATTTGGCGACGTATGTGAAGTGCTCATCCAATTCATTGCTGACATTGAGGCCAAGGGAATATTTTCATCTCTGAATCCATTTCGATTTCTGCTTCTTTTACTTGAAACGGGGACTAAGACATTTGGTTCCGCACGTGGCCACCAATGAATGACCACTTGATTTGAAACAAGAAGCCAGTGCCAAAAGTACCTCCTCTTGCTGTCTCCAGCAGGTAGAGCAGCACTCAAATCGAGGCATTCAGATGGCACCCAGCTCTGCAGAGTTGAATACACATCCCCGCACGGTATAAAAGTGCCTAGCCGTACAATAAGGAGTATCTTTCTTCCCTTTCAAGCTCCCCCCTCCCCCTTCCCCGCGATCTATAACCCCATACTTCTGTTTTTAAGATGTTTTGTACATCACGAGTTCGATTCACGTGAGAAGAGCGAAATTTCTTGGGTACGAATTTGGCGGTGTAAAAGAACCAAGAATCACCAGAACTGGAAGTCAATGTTGATCGAGTCTATCGCTCCAGGAAGAACCTAGCTTTTGTTATCAGTCAATTGACGTGGCAGACTCCAAATTTTCAACCAACTGCAAAGCTCCACTTTGCCCAGAGCTTCATCCCAATGATGATACCCGTTTCAGCCTGCTGACACGCCCAGCAATAAGTGTTGAGCAATTCAGTTTGTTTTTCCCGAGCGGATATATACAGTGTTGTATGTGGATGAAGGCGTCCGTTTGTTGTGCTCAATGTGTTAATGGCTTTCATCCCCCTTTCTTCTCTCGCATTCAGTTATTTTCAGCAGCGCAGTCAGCTTTGATGCCCCTATGGTTCATTTTGATCGCTCTTACTGGACCGACCTTAAAGCAGAGGCCATAGTCGTGATGTCAGAAAGATCACGCCCAATTTCGGGCTCTGTTGGATTAAGAGGATGTCCCGTGGGAAACAACAACAAAAGTGGTCGAGTTCGTCTGCGAGTCTGTCTTTCTGCACCCTTTTCGTTGACGGGCCACTTCGAGAAGCTTTCAATGTAAGTTCTTCCCGGGGGTTATCCTCGCTACAGTGGCTAGAGCCACTAACATGGACCAGAGACCTCCAATGGAACCTTTTCCCATGCTTGGGACCAAGCGTTTGACCTCTCGGGCGACTTGCAATGACTATCTGGGCTCCTTCCAGTCGAGGCCCCAAAAACATACAGCATCTCAACTTGTTCCAACGAGCTTCTCCAGAACTGTAGATCTTACCGTCTCGGGATCCGAATACAATATTCGTGCCGTGCTCACCGGCAAATCGCCTGATCTCGGAAATGGAGTCAATAACAGCTTTTGCAACCCGCTTGTTTTGAGCCGAGACGAGTTTATTGCTGACCACGAAAAACTCCTCATTGGTGTCCCCGGGCCCTCGTATTCCAGCTCCCGATCGATGATGCAGTGCCCTGTACATTCTTTGCTTGCTGGAGCAATTGACATCGCGTCTTTCCCAAGCTTTTGGCAGTCCCGCGCTGGGATGTTAGAGGAAAATATCTTGTATTTTGGTGTAAAGTCCAGAAATAAGTTTCGTTATGAGGGTAAGCTTAGGGGATACGTTAATTCTCGCTCTTTGGAAGTCCATATTGCTTTCTCGCGGGACTCGAGGGTCTTGTTTACGATAGATGATGGCAAGATCTGACCAGGATAGAGATTACTCAGCGCAAGCAAAGAGAAATTGTACAAGGCCTTGTAATGTCAAAGAAGCAAGGCGGCTTGGGAGGATATCATGGCCTGTGGTTCCACTTCTGTCCTTGACACTGTCGTGTTTAGCATTCAAAAAGCTATTTACAATCAATTTCCATCGAGAATGGAGTCGCCGGATATAATTCTAGACAGCCTTTCGCAGAAAGACGCTTCATGCTGAATGTGTTCATGACGCAAAAGCCATCGCCTTGCAATGTTCCCACGAGTTCGCTTTCCAGTTGGAAATACGGGGTATCGTTTAGACCGCCATATCTTTATCATAGTATATGGGAATGTCTACGATGTTCCGACTTTTGTAGCATGTATCCTGCCAAAATCAACACAATAAACAAAATCCGACGCCAGAGTGGATTGTTCAATCCCTTCGAAATCCTGGCTCACACTAGCAATTCTGAAGCCTCTAGTCTCTTTAACAAGTACTTTGATGGACACTTGACACCAAAGCCCCATTGTCAGAATTGCTCGGAGCGGGGCTCAGCACACTCCATGATATTTAGAGCAAAGTATTGCGAACTGCGGTTGAGACAATCGTTGTGAAAGCCTTCGAAATACAGAATCCATGGGATCACCGAATCTTTGGTTCCAAGAATGGGATCAAACGTACTCGTACGTTTATGAGCACCAGTATGCGCGTGAGTGGGAGACATTTAGTTGATTGGGTCAAAGGACTTTTGTTGCGCTTCGCATTTTAAAGTTAAAGAGTCCCAAGAACTTAATTTTGAGGCATGGGATCGAGGCGGAAGTGGGGGGATACAGTAGAGAAACCTTACAGTATTGTGTTTCGCAATCTGGGTATGCAGTACCGCGCCCGTAAAAAATGATATAGAAGACTCGTAGCTGATGAATGTTCTTTGTGGTCCTTCCATGTTAGATAAATAATTACCTGGCATGAATCTTTTGCTGAATATCAATTGCTTATACTCGCTGAAATTCCGCAGTTTACGGAGTATTTGGTTGGATGAAAGCCAACATTGACGAATTGCAACGATATTTTCCCAGCCATTCACTACCCTCACAAGAAGAAAAATTCGGTTTGCCGGCGGACGGCGACATGCAACAAGAATATGCCAGGTCGAGAAAGTCCAATGGTTCTTTGCGGTTTTTGTATATACCCCTGACAATGTTCGGATGTGTTCCGATTCTTCGGCGAGTGTTCGGAAGTGCGACTTGCAACAGCCCACCCATTATTATTGTATAACCTTGGATCTAACTTCAACTTGAATGACCTGTGTTTTGGTTTGGGAAAGTATAATAGGGCTGTTGGTTGAGAGTATACGCAAAGCGGGTTTATTAATCTGTATTTGTTTTTTGTTGGAGAAAAGCGTGGAAATTTCAGCGTGTCGCTGTACTTACTACGTACAACCTTTTCAAATCTATATATCTCTTAACAACCACAACTACAATCCTAAAATCTTTCCAGAATTCAGTCTTATAGTTGTTAATTACACCACGCTTCCTTTATGTGGGAATTGGGTTATTAGTAGGCCTAGTTGAAGGTCTGATGTGCTAACATTCAAAAGCCTTTTTGCTTTTTAGAAACCCAAAGTCTCGAGTAAGTGGTGGGGCAATGTGGGATTTGAACCACTTAATGTTAATAGGAAAAGACTGGCTAGATATCTTGAAATGATAGTTAGCTTCCGTTATTGAGACCATCCTAGAATTTCCATTCAAAAAAAAACTTGATATCCCTCAAAGTCTCGGATCATTCAGACACCAAAACGGTTCCGCACATCAGCAATGTGGCTGATATCCGCGTCGGTCGGTCCCGAAAGTACGGAGATGACTTGGCGCATTCTCGGTTGAAGAGAGCACGAACGTACAGTATTTGAGACTTCTCAGATCCGATAAAAAGGATTGCAGATTTCCAGAACTCGAATACGAATGATCGAGGCTCTGTGCAATCACATGCCGGCCGTTTCCGACATCCTTGTCTTGTTTGAAGATCACCACCAGGATCTCAAAGCTACCTTGAAAGAGGAAGCTCGGAGGTCGCCCTTCTAGAAGGAAAAAAGCCCCACAGAGATATTTTCTCGGGTCCAACAAGTGCGGGAGACCTTCACGATCGACCATGGTACGGCAGTTGGAAAATTAGTAGCAAAAGCGAGTCTCAATATTTGGGAATTTTATGTTCCTGTTCCGTGATGTCAAAATCTTTGAGCACTAAGAGGTCCAAGAACAGGCGGTCCCAGGCGTTGAAATGGAATGTCTCACTTAAAGCGTATACCGTGTAGTGCGGCCGTATGAAAAGCTTCTTTTATTAACGGCGACCTAGTGTTATCGCTTCGCCTTTTATTACACTTTTAAAGCTGGTACGCTATGGTCGGTTGCTGGACTGTATACTCCGTACCGCTGAAACGCATAATCTGGGCTTGGACTCCGTGAGTCCGTGTTGGACCTGGTGGACTATTATCAAGTTTCGGTTGCGTGTTCCGTACCGATAGTTCCTTATCAGCACTGCAAGCTCGGTGAAGCCGACCAGTTTAGATACACATCTCTATATTATATTTACTTTTGATTGGCCAAGGAAAACGGGCTAAGAGTTTGTTCCGATATATCTCGTGACCAGGAAAATCTGGAGGAGGTGGACATGGACAGCTGGGGTTACCAAGCGATGCGAGATGGGACAAATTGAGGTTGGTTAAATTAGGAAAAGAGCTTTAGGAATGTGGCGTCTGTGAGGCCGGATTTGGATTTGGTGAAACTAGGAAGCATTTATCCCAACTTTAGGAGTTGGATGGCATCTGAAAAGGGGAGGTCGAGAAGAAGGTAGGGTTGTACATTGTAACCAATAACTCGTGATTGTAACCAGCTCTGCCCTTGCTCGCAGGATAACGCAGCTGCAGTATGAAATGGGAGCCAAGAGTCCAGACATCTTTTCCGGGCAAGTACTTGATTATTTACCAACCCCGGGGAGCAGGGGACTTTACCCCATTTGAATTATTGAACTTTCCGTCAGCCTTTAAAGCCGAGAGACAGCAGTGATAGGGTAGGAACAACTTTTTCCGCACTTTGCTCAGGGGCCGTTGTCTCCAAACTTTCGCATTCAGTTGTATTGCGTATAAGATTTGAGGCTTGAACTCCTGATCCTTCATTTGCCTCGGGGCGTGATCCGGTATTACACGCTGTCCTTGACATATGGATGGGTTTTAAATAAAACAACACGGGAAGAAGCACGACGTGTGCAGTGGATGGCAATGCCATAACGGGAGCAAATGGAATGAAGACGCGCGCGCAGGAAAATCAATATTTGATAGCTTGGGTCTGGGTAGAATGAATATATAGGGGTTTATGGAAACGGAAGCCCCTCCATGGGGCGCTCGCTATCAAAGCGTATCATTGCTATCATTGGAGGGGGGAAGTCTTAGTAATACTGTAAGTAAGGAGAAAAAGTCCAACTTCGCCTGCTCGCTGCACGGCTACGACTCAAGTCTTAGTCTTACTGTACAGTACAGTACTGTACCCTTACCTTATCTCTTGAACCATTACCCAGTAAACACTATTTGCGCTTGCAAAAGCCTATTGCTCCGTAGCTGCCGCTCCCAGGGGAGGCTATGAACCTGGATCCTAGACCTCTCCACTATTGGCTGCATACCTCACCTCCCACCCACGCAGGCTCGGCAGGCACGCGAGCATGGGACAACGACCTCGACCTCTCATCGACCTCGAGAGGAGGCTATTCGCCTAGTCTACCACCTACTACTACTGCTATAGAGAATTCTCTGCAAGTAGTAGTTGTGAACTAATAGTTCTAGTTCCTGCTCCTGCTCCTGCTCTCCCACAAGTAAAGCCACTCTTCTCTTCGAGGTGAGTATTCCAACGCCACTACTGTTGTGACTTGTCTGTTATCTCGACGTTTTTGCACGTTCTTTGTTCCACCAGGCTGGTCTGTCGCTTTTGCATGCATGTCGTCAGCCTTTCCCTTTCACAGCCGCGCCGCGAAGCGTTGAAGCTGCAGTGAACGTTACCTATCCCTAGCTAGCAAATACGGAGCTCCATGAAGACTTACCTAAGAAGACTACCTACCTTGGGATACTTTTTGTGGACATGGCCGATTGCTGCCTGTCCATGCCATGCTATGGTGGATCTCAACCCCCCCATGCCATGCCATGCCACTCCACTACTCCACCACTCCTGACTTCGGAACCCATACAAAATCACATCGTATCCCCGATCCAACTTCATCCTTGTCTTCACACGCATGGGTCTCCAAAAAGAGTTTCCCCAGAAAGCCTGCAATTGCGATTCCGTGCAGTAATTCCATGCTAAATTGTTAATGTCAGTCCTGCAATTAATATCAGATCTCTTTATCCACAGTCAGCCCATCGTTCAAAAGAAACAAAGCCCGTCGTTGTTGATGCTTTCCTGCTTTGTTTACTTGTACTTCACCCACTTCACCCACTTCACCTCTCTTCTCCACGACCATTGTTTCCCTTGGTTACATTTCTCCGACAGTTGGCATCAGCTGCCAGATTAATAGTCGCACAAGTATGTATGTGTTGCATCCTACTACAGCCTCACCTCGCGTTATTTTTGGATATTTGCTTACCCGGTGAATTAGGGGGGCAGACAAGTTAAAGGGTTGCGATAGCCTTGCCAACCTCCACCGCTGGTGAAGACCACCATTTCTCCAAAACGCATTCACTTCTCGGCAAGCACAATAACCCACACGTTTCTACAAAGTCAATTCAACGAATATTCTCAACTCTGGGAACACCCATCTCTTCGCTCAAAAACACCATTCAAGTTCGCAGTCTGCCACTCCTTCAACAAGGAAGGCTCTCAAGCCTCTGTCGATCTACGCAAAGCTCCTCTATTCAGCGAAGAGGGTCGGTCTCCCCGATTCCACTATTGCATACACCACGTAGCACAGTCCACCAGCTTACCAGAGCCCCCCTACAGCCAATATGTCAGGTAGAAGTGCGCATGTGCGCAAGGAGAAAACTAAGGTCAAGGATGGACATGTACAATCGCCACAACAACAGCACTTTGTCGGCAGTGACCATGGATCGGAAACAACACCCTCCCTTTACGGAGACTTTCCTGTGCCAGATGGGCACCAGGTGGCCTTCCAAAGTGAATTAAAACAATCCAACGTGCGGTCATCCTCGAGAACCATCAATTCGGAAGGATCGGACGACCTAGCCTACGCACGCGTGCGAAAACCTGCTACCCCTGTGATCGACGTATCCGGCATTGAGAAGTCATCGTTTAGGTCGTTGATGGACAAGAGGAGCGACGGAATTCGGGTAGGACTGGCAAAGACATTTGGCAAGAAGAAGAAAAAGACGGAAGAATTGAGAGCCGAATCTCCAGGATCATCATCCACAGTCCGGCCGCCCGATTCCCATGAACTTGAGGCTGGGGAGTATGTTTATCAACCACCAAGTCTGCGACCAAGAAACCAGCCGCTCCAGGAAGCGCAAGAATTTAGCCGACCAGGTCCACCCCTGGGCAAGCTTCCTCCAATTCCCCAAGCACCGCAATTGAAGCGCTGGGTAGGCTCTGGCAGCGCTCCTAAGCCATGGAACAAGCTTCGGAAAGACCCTGAGCTCTGGGACCCCAACGGTGACACTCTAATCTTCTTCGGTCATGAAGATCGTCAAAATGTGAGACCCCCGCCATCATTCCGCATTTCCTCCCACGTCCTGGAGGAGACGCAGTCTAGATTCCTGATAACCCTGCTACGAGAAGGCTTGATCGATGATTCGAACTCGTTCAGCATGCCTCCCTCTCCCGTCAGCTCACCTGGTGTGTATCCAAAACACCCGGTTGGGCGAGGCAGAAATCAGCCAACACCTCCGGGGTCAGAGAACGGTGTGGGTACATATGACGGACAAATCTCTTATGGGATCTACTTTCCGGCGCCCAATGGTTCCAAGACGGACATACTTCGCCACCAGGTCACCACACGAAACGTGTTCGCCCTTCTTTACCAAGCTTCGCTGGTTGGCGTGCATTTATTCCAAGCGCTGAATGATCTTCATGAACGCCTTGAAGTTTATATGCCGCCTGATACCGATGCAGCGGGTATGCTTATTGACTATCTTGTTACCAAGGGAATTGATGATGTTCGCGGGGATCCTTCATCTGCTGCAGCATTACTTGCATGGAGTGAAAGCCAAGGTGTGCGTTGGGAAGAAGGATGGAGAGAGGCTTATGTGCACAGCGCCGGAATGTATCATCGAGTGGAGAATTGTGGAGAATTCAAATTCGTCACACCTATTACAAAAGCCCTCCTCGAGCGAGCTAGCTTGGACATGCAAGTCCGAGTTCAGCACTGCGAGGAAAGATTCGCGGAGTTTGATCTTGAGGACATGTGGCCGTTGATGAGTTCTCATCCTCCTCCTGCGCGTTCGGCCTTCGAGAGACTACGCAAGTTCTTCCTTCAACACTATGAATCCTCATACGAGACATGGCCTCCAGCCATTCCCCATGGCTCCGAACAGTGGCTCACTAGAGATATAGCACAACGCTTACAAAAGGACTTTGGTGCTCTTTATGACTATCTCGTCAACCGAGAAGTTACATGGGATTGTTCTGAGGAGCGAAGTGGACGAAAGTGGAACATTGTCAATCCTGGCAATAAAGCCTTTGACGCCGATACCCCTGATATACCCTTCACGGATATTCTAGTTGCATTCGACAACAGACATAGATATCCACATATCCCTCACCCGTACCCCTTGACACCCGAGCCGATCCTCGCGAAACGGAACTCGAGAGAGAACCAGTTTAAGCCTGCCAAGAAGAACAAGTCTGTAGAGGATAAGATGGCAGAGCGAAAAGCAGCTCTAGCCTACACCGAATCCACCAACATCTACCTTCTCAGCTCTGATTTCGTCACCAATGACCTAGTCGAAGAATTTGTACGGTTTGAGAAGGGCGACCGAGCAGGTGACGTTGATCCTTGTGCAGCTCGAAGAGGTCGCTGGGTCCTAATCTACGGCATCCTGCAAACCCTTGCATCCGTCTCAGTCGATACGCCCAACCTTCGTTACACGGATGAGGTCTCGTACCACTTGAGCCCACGTCTCCGCGGCACGCCACCATGGAAAGGCGCGAACCAGTACGTCGAGGAAGCCAACCACGGAGGCAGCTACTGCTGGAGTGTTCGTGAGACCTGGCAAATCGACCAACCGGTTTCAATGCCCCGAGTCAAGCCGCTGTATATGAAATCCTCTACTCCTCCCGTCACTCCATCAATCATGAGTGAAAGCGATGGCGCTTCTTCGGTCCGCAGTCACACACTTAGTAGCACAACAACGAGAAGCGGAGGCAGACACAGACACCCAAGGATTCGAGACAGCGATACGAGCTACAGTGGATATGCGCCAGGTATTGAGAAGCTGGATGAATGGCCAACGACGGAGCAGAGTCTGGATAGAGGCAGGGGTAGGGATAGGGGCAGTCCGACTGCTTTCATGATTAAGGATTTTGATGATGAATATCATTCTTGATCTCCTTTGCGTGGAAGAGATGTATATTGGCAACTGATTTGCTGAGTTTCATTGCATATTGTGCTCGCGATAGTTACATATAAGGGGGTGTTTATACAGGGGGTTTGGGTGTATATGGCTTTGCTTTCTAATTCTCAATGGTGGTGGTACGATGATGATGCGATGCGATACGATAGATACCATAGAGAGCATGGCCTGCAGAGCTTATATATTAGGGAGGAGCAAATGGCTTTGCAGACAAGTAATAGATCAGAGAAACGATAATAAATACCATACAAACGCACCTTACTTACTTTTCAGTGACTTTTGACTGCCCCACCATGCTTTGAAATTGCCCCTCCTTTTACTGGCAGCGGCAAGGAATATCTTTCCTCCGCCTCCCTGAAAAAAGTTACCCCTCCATCCTTCCTTCACCCAACCCAACCCAATTTTTCTCCCAAACAGTCTAATTATTCCTACCATGAGTAGCCAGCCCCAGACCCAACAATCATGACAGCACAAACGCAAGCCCCCGTCCTCTCAACCCCGGAATCCAACCTCTTTGAAACGCCCGCCCCTTGCACAATCCCCGCAAAGGAAAACCGCTTATCGGATGCGGAACTCAGAGATGTGTATGAGACGTCGCGCACAGCACGGGAGATAAGAGAAGGGTGGTGGACGAAGGTCGCGTTGCAGTTTCCGGATGGTATGCTGGTTGATGCGCCGAGGGTGTTTGCTGTGCTGGAGGAATTACTTTCGAGACCTGAGCAGATACCGGAGGTAAACTCGGTGGGGGAAGGGGAAGGGGAAGTAGGGCTAGGGGTAAAGGGAAAGGAAAAGGGAATAGAGGGTGGAATAGGAAAGGGAGGGAGGGAGAATAGAACCAGGCTTTATATACTCGCTGATACGAGTTATGGCTCCTGTTGCGTGGATGAGGTGGCTGCTGAGCATGTTGATGCAGAGGCCGTGGTGCATTATGGACGGGCGTGTCTGAGTCCTACGAGTCGGCTGCCGGTGGTGTATGTGTTTACGAGGAGGGCTTTGGATATAGCGTTTGTGGTTGCGGGGTTCGAGGAAAGCTTTCCGGGGAAAGGGGCAGGGGATGGGGCAGGGAAAGAAGAGAAAGTTGTGGTGATGGCGGATTTGACGTTCCAGGAACATGTCCCTGTTCTGGTGGAACGATTGAGAGAGAGGGGGTGGAGGGGTGTGAGGGGTACAGATGTGGTGCATGATCCTACGGCTTCGATACCCAACCGGCGGATAGCATGGCGGGGAGATGGGAATGAAGAGGAAGATAAAGAGGAAGGGGACTTGAAGGAATGGAGTATCTGGCATATTGGCTCCCCGCCCGCAGCCCTCCTCTTGACATTAAGTTCTCGGATAAAGGAACTCTTAATCTATCCCAGCACGGCACCACAGAGTACAAGTACAAATGGAAATGCAAATGGAAAATCAAGTACAAGGCAAGAAATTATCCGCTCCAACACATCCCTTCAACTCCGCCGCCGCTACGCCCTCCTTACCCGCCTCACCACAACCCCCATAATAGGAATCCTCATCAACACCCTCTCGGTTGCCAATTACCTGTCCAGCATCGACGCCTTGAAAGCTCTGATTGCGCGCAAGGGGAAGAAGAGCTATACATTTGTCGTCGGCAAGGTCAATGCAGCGAAGATGGCGAATTTTGCAGAGGTGGGGGGATGGGTTGTGGTGGGGTGTTGGGAGAGTAGTTTGGTGGAGAGCAAGGAGTTTTACGCGCCGGTGTTGACGCCATTTGAGCTGGGGCTGGCGTTGGAAAGTGATGATGAGAGGGTTTGGAGTGGGGAGTGGAGGGGGGATTTCGGGGGTCTAGGTACAGGGGAAGGGGAGAAGACAAATGGGCGTGCTGTGATGGAGGAGGATGGGTTAAATGGAGAGGAGAAGGATGGGGAGCTGGGAGATGTGGACGTTGAAGGGGATGGGGATTCGGAAGAGGAATCCGCACCCCCCGAATTCGACCTCAGGACCGGCCGATACGTCTCCAACTCCCGTCCCATGCGAACCACCACCAAAGCCACCACCGCATCTTCCTCCCACCCCTCTCCATCAGCATCCACATCCACATCCACATCAGCAGCTTCACAGATCTTAACTAGAAGACCAAAACAAGAACTAGCCTCTATCAATGGAGCAGTGAGTCCTGGGGCCGAGTTTTTGAGAAGCCAGAGGACGTGGACGGGGCTGGGTAGTGATTTTGAGGAGAATAGTGAGTCAGGGGGTGGGATCATTGAGGAGGGTAGGAGCGGTGTTGCGAGAGGCTATACTGTTGGTGAGGATGGGGAGAGGACGTGAAGTGAAGTGATGTGTTGTGTTGTTATAGAAGGGAATGTTGGTTAAAAGTTGGTATGAAATATTAAGGATATAAGGAATGATACCCAAAGCATAAAAGGAATAGCAATCAACACAAAGTAACGGAAGAACTCCAATACCATTTCGAAATCTGTACAAAGGTCGGTGATTCATTTACAGAGACAGATGTGTCCTAGTGGTGTGTGTGGGTATGTATGTGATTTCGTAGAATTTCATTATAAACATTTGCTCCATGTATTAACATCTAATCATCTGATAAAGAAGACCATATCCTCCCCTTATCCTAATATGTATTCTTTCTTGCCGATCCAGGTATCATATCATATCCGTATCCCAAACAATCCAATTCAATTCGGCCGTAAACTCCATATTCCCCCTATCCTATCCTATCCCATCACCCCCTTTCCTTTCCTTTCCATTTCTTTCCTCTACACATACGCATGTCGTCTCCCACCCCCCGAATGCGAGCTTCTATGACTGCGATGGCTCCCACTGCGTCGATGCCCATGTCTGCTATAATGCGTCTCCCTGACATAAACGTCCTTCTCCTTCCTCCCGCTCCCCCTGCCGACCAACAGCGCGAGAAAACTGGTAATAAAAAAGAAAATACAGTTCATGATGCCAAACGCCCAGCACGCCTTCAGCATCGCACACGTCTTATCAACCTGCACATCCACCCCACTGACGCTGAACCCGTGGCCATCGCCCACACTGACGGCGAAGAAGGGCGAGCCGCTCTTGTCGACAGAGCTGCAGTTGTACTTGGCGATCAGGCGCAGCTCGTAGACGCCGGCGATGAGCGCGCCGACGAAACAGAGGTCGATGAAGGAGACGAAGAGAGCGTTGGATTTCGCGCGGTGGTATGTAAAGAGCGTTGCGATGGCCCAGACGGCGCCGAGGACGGAGACGATGAAGAGAACCAGGATATAGTTGGGGGTCAGGGCATTGTTGGAGGCGTAGATGTGCACGAAGTAGGCGAGCATGCCTAGGGTTGGGATCTGTTGTTGGTAGCGGGTTAGTTTTTGTGTTGGTGGGAGAGGGGGTTGGGGATGGGGATTGGGGATTTGGGGGAAAGAGGATTTACCAGAGTGAGGATTTCCATCATGCGCCAGAAGGCGAAGAAGATTCCGAAGAGCATTGCGAGCGAGGGTTGGGTTGGTGATGCGATGGGAAGCAGCGTGTTGTGTTGCTATGCGATAATATGTGCTGGGTAAATGCGAGGGGGTTGGTGATTGTATCAACCAATCGATCGCAACGCGAAAGGATCGCTGGCTGGCTGGCGGTACTCACACTTGTAATGGCAATGTACAGAAATCGTGCGAGGAAGAGAATTCAGCAGGCGGAAATCTCGAGCCTTATATTGCGCTGGCGATATGAGAAGTTGGGGCTTCCCTGCCTTGTTATATTGTTCGTGTTCTTATAGACAAGGATGTTTCCTGGTTTCGCTGCGGGGAACCGTCGCGGCTCAACCAAATGATTTGGGTCAAGTCGAGAGAATGATTGGATACCGGATGACGTCGATGAGGTGTATTCTTGGAGATGGAGATGGAGATGGAGATGCGGTGCGATACTCCGTAGGTGAAGTGAAGAAAGGGCAGGATAATAAATGATCGACAGGAAGTAGAGATGGGATGGGAGGTACGTAAGAGTGGAATCAAGATAAGATCTTCTCACCTGTCCTGTGCATGTAGTTGTCTCTGACTTGCATCTCTCAAGAGGAGATGCGATGGATACTTATCTGCGGGCGAGTCGTCTCTCGCCAACTATTGAAGCTGTAAAATAGAGGGGTTGGTGGGGTGAAATCGAGGTGGTTGGTCCACCCGAGACGCTACTACTATACAATAAATAGCCTACCCATGCCATGCCATGCACGCAAAATGACGAAACTCCATGACCGAGTCTAGTTACATAGACAATCGCCGAGTACAAGAAAGCAACGAAAGCAACGAAAGCAACGAAAGCTTTTGTCTTCAAGACACGCTTCCTTTTCTTTTGCGCATTGTTTTAATTGTATTGCTGTCGTGTAAACTGGATGGATGCGCCTGCCTGCGCCTAAGTCTGCGCAATAACAAAATATAATCAAAATGGATGCCGTATCTTGACCTCATCTTAATTAATTCCCAAGAACTGGTTCCTGTTCTCCGACTTACTGCAGTCAACCCTGTTTACTTGAGCCAGCCTTGTTTCGAGATATTGAAACCCTGATGTGGAAGGAAGGTTTGTACCGAATACTGTAGACATGGATTGCGTGGTCCAAAGCAAGCGGAAAATGAAGAGGCTGGGAGATTAATCCCGAGAGGATTTTTTTGAAGAGCTTCACGGCAATCCTTGCGCATAGCCAACGCAGCACCAAAACCCGTACCTACTCCGTAGTATTGGTCGGTCAATATAATTGAACGTGAAAACCTTTTCTTCTTTGAGTATTATGATCAGATTAAAAGCATTTTGTTTTTGGGTAGCTTTTTGTCAAGCACAAACCATCGCGATACTGTCTCTACATCTGGCACCTTCGCGCCTCTATCCAATTCAGCGCGGTCTATCTTCCTTTCCAATATCCAAACGTGAGATTTAGATTTCTTATATCCCCTCAACCAGAAACCTAAACCTCTCATTGAGCGTTACATTTCACATTAAACGTTCGTTCGTTCGTCTCGTTCGTTAGTACCACAGTCTAAGCCCTAGTGTTCGAGCTTGACAATCTGCACAAAACACCGGAAACCCAAGTCAGGGGAATCAACTTTTGTTGCACGTCGTTAGTTAGGCGGAGTTTTTTTATTTTTATTTTTTTGCGGGATATCAAGGGGATCTCTTAAAGCGATGACGAACGCTCAAGATAGAAAAGCCTTTCTTGGGACCAAATCTCTAGTCAGGGGAATCCGAACTTTTGTTGCACGTCGTTAGTTAATTGGAAAAACTTTTTTATGGGATTTATCAAGGAATTTCTCAAGGGAATAGTAACGAGGTTTAGGACCGATATCTCTAGTCAGGGGATTTACCACTTTTATAGTTTTGTTGCACGTCGTTAATTGCATGGAAAAATCTTTTCTATGGGAATTATCAAGGGAATTCTCAAGAGAATGATGGATGGTGAAGAGGGGTTTGGGACCGATGTTCTTTAGTCGGGGCTGGGTCTGGAATATACCGACCGGCGCGGGACATAGTGTTTGGGTCCTAAAGGTCTAGCTTCGTCCTTTGGGCTGAGGTCCCGAGGAGAAGGTGGATTTAGTGGACTGGAATTGGGGTTGATTGTGAGGGAGTAGGGGAATGAATGGGCCAAGGGAGAAATGTAAAGTCGAATCGACGACTATTGGGGTTTGGTGCTGGCAAGCAAGGACTTCGAGGTGGAATTGGTAAATTCGCAAGGTGAGTACCTTGGAATACGTACGGTAGGATGGGGATTATTTTCAGGTCGCAAGGGCAAGGTCAAATGTAAGTTAGGAGAGTATAAGCCGAGTAGATGAGTTTGAAGGTGTTTTTTTAGATTGACGAGCACTGCTCTCGGATAATGTCTAATTCACGCCTATGCAATGATATCTTAAAATGACGCGCCTCCCTCCCAAGCACCAAAACCCAAATGCACCGATTACCAGTAAAATGAAGCAGCATACCTCAATCTATGCCCGCTTGACAATCAACTCCCGCACTTCAGGCAAGCCTTCCCACCCTCTACCCGCGCCCCCAAACTGCACACTCTTCTCAATAACCTCCCTCCACCTCAATCCAGGAGCCAGCTTCCCTGTAATGGTATTCGGCCTCCTGACATCTGCATTCGTCGGAACAGGTAACGCCCTTCCCAACAAAGCCTCCATAGCCTGCATAGCAAATCCCACAGCCTTCTTCGCATTACTCGGGACACCAGTCTTGTCGAAACTGCCAAACCTCGCAGCGGGGAACTCGCCTTGAAGATCGGAAATGAGTTGCGGATTCCACATTCCGCGTCCATCGACAACGATATCCGCATTATTGATAGCTTCTCGACCTGGGCCGTAAAGTAGCATCTGTTGAGCGATACTGGCGGACGTGAATCGTGTCATTGTAGCTATCGTATCCGCCGGAGTACAACCGCGGAAGTTGCACATTGTAACGATCCGCATTGCCATCGCATCACCGTATATTTCCCTCGCCGTCGTTTTCGGTGGACGTGTCTTCAGAAACTCGTCATGGTTAAGAAGTTCATTGACGACTTCATGGCAAATATTCCCGCCTAGTAGATGTGAGCTTTGGTCTGTGGCGGGGTCAAGGCCAAATTGTCGAAAGGCAGAGTCGATCATTGAGGTTCCTGGCCCAGTATCCCAGTCGTACATGGCGTCTATGCCTCCTTTATTGTCTGCAGGGATGAAACTGACAGTGGTTATACCGCCGATTGTTATGCAGATCTGAAGTCTGGTGGGATGGTGTATCAACAGCCCGACGAGGTATGCGAATAGTGGCGCTCCTTGCCTTCCAACTGCTTGTTCTGCTGTCCGGTAATCCGAGACCGTTGTAATGCCGGTCTTAGCTGATATTACAGCTCCTTCTCCCAAGCACATATTCGACCGATGCTGACCCTTTGGCGGGGTTCCCGTCAAGGTCACAAGTTGCCCACCAGAGCCGATCAGGTCTATATCGTCAACAGCAATACCGTGCTTGTGTGTGAAGATATGGATGGCATTCGCAAAGGTATGCCCCATCTCTGCATCCATCTGCGATAACATGCTTGGTGGAGCAGCGTCTTCTCGGAGCATGGAGAGGATATCGGTTCGGATTTTGGAAGGCATAACCACCGAGTCGTACTATGAGAACCAATCAGACTTGCAACGGATGTTGGGGATTGAAAGCCATTACCTGGACAATTTCCAGACATAGAGGGGCTTCTGGAAACTCTTGTGTAAATCTGCAGAGTGCAAAGTCGATATCATCCATAGCCGTCCCAGAAGTGATCCCAAGAATCAACAGATTCAAGCCCGGGGACTTTGGTTCATCCGAAGGGGACGGTGAGCTCGAGGTATCCGAATCCGAATGGACTTTGGCCTGTAGTGCTTCGAGATACTTGTGTCCGACCTGCGTTCGAACTCGCCCCTTGGGCGCGGGGATGAGGCCCTTCATTACTATCCTCATGCGTACAATTTCGGCTTAAAGAAGCGCTGGGTCATTTCTGCTCGTCTTGATCGAGGTGATACAAGCCTCATATACGCCCTTGCACAATCGCAATCGCAATCGCAACCGCAACCGCAACTGCAAAGATGTCCCGCATCGTGCTAGATATCGTGCTAGATATAGGACTAGCTGTACTCTCCACTTTTGGCGAAGTGGTGGGTTGGATGTCGTGAGATCTGCGTCCTTCACAGCCGTTGTAAGGCTGTATGTAGATTAGCATGAGTGGGCGTAGGCTCAGGGAAACATACCCGGAAACGGCAAAGCCAACCCCCGCAGCGGAATCGCATACGTCACGTGCGCCACTATAATAGTCTTGGCCTCTGTCCGAAGTTGAAGCCACCTTCTGCTCAAAGCTTATAATACATAGCACTTTATATGGAAATCAAAGTACTGTAATCGTCTAGGATACTTTAAGGCAATCGTGTCCCAGTGCTACAATCAGAAGGTAAGTCCTACTGTTATTACTCATCGGCTCTTCTTCCTCCCCTTTATTGCTAAATTTAGAGCTTGGACTACAAGCAATATTTTTAGTAATGGATTAGGTGATTGTAGGTGAAAGCCCCCATAAATGCTTGGAAGTTCGGGATTTCAAGTGGGTATAGGCTATAAATACTGGCCTCATCTTTTTCCTCTATAAAATAAGAACGGTTATTTACTAAATCCATATTGTTTTAAATTTTAATTACTCGATCCATATTATTTAATGCTCTTATTACTCGATCCATACACTTTTCAGTTTCTACTAGTAGCTTGCTCTATTATACTTAGAAATAGCGCTAGCATAATGCTATACTATTATCTACTAGTATCTTGAAAGTTGTTATCACTAGTGATCGCATCTTACGAATATTTTACTACATGGCCAAATGCATGTGTGGTGCGAAATGAAGTACCAGGATTCCAATTCATCCTTTTCCTCTTTGATAAGCGTTGTCATTGACGTGAGATGCACAGACCTTCGTCGCGTCTCCCTTGTCGTGTCGCGTCTCCATTGTTTCAAGACCGGGTAAGGTAGGTTGTCTACTTTCTATCAAGAACCCCTTTTTTATAAAGGCCGCATCAAAAACAACTAGCCCTTGAAATCTATCTCGACTTTTAGCCTCCAAACTTGAATGAAGCCTAGGGACTGGCGAGATGGCGTCTATTCCTGGTCAGCAACCTACTACCCAAGAAGCCGACCACTCGGTGGACCTTGGTCCGGAAGAGCTCAAGGAAGGCCTCGAAGAATGTCTCAATAGTATTGAAGACGATGGCTCCTTTGCACTCTTTGAACCTCTCCAAAACCCACCAAATCCTGGAATTTACCTCAAAGAAGGTGGATTGGTTGGCCTTCCCTTGTCTGACCGTGATGCCGAAGCAATTATTGCCGCCAGTCACCAAGCACCGTTTGGAAAGGGTGAAGAAACCCTTGTCGACACTAGTGTGAGGAAAACATGGGAGGTATCTCCAGGCCATTTCGAATTGAAGAACCCAGCTTGGCAACCATTCGTCAAAACTGTCGTGGCGAAAGTGAGTGCTGGGCTAGGGGTGGATGCTACCGGCAATGGCGTATCCGCGGAGCTGTACAAGATGCTACTGTACGATGAGGGGGCTTTATTCAAACCCCATCAAGAGTAAGCTTTGGCAAAGAATGATCCCCACATAAGCTAATATACATGAAAGCTCAGAAAAAGTTCCCCGTATGTTCGCGACACTAGTCATCGCTCTGCCATCGAAGCATGAAGGAGGAGAAGTTCGAGTTACACACGCAGGGAAAACAAGGGTTTTTGAGACAGCAAAGTTCTCCGAATTCGGAGCGTCCTTCCTGGCGTGGTAAGACTAGTACTAAAGTTATCTCTGAATTATGGTTATTGACTGATGCGAGGTTTTCAGACGTTACACACGAAGTGAAGCCCGTCCTCTCAGGTCGGAGACTTGTCCTCACGTACAATCTAGTCCATCAAATTCTTGGGCCAAAAGACTTGGGGGCAAATACAAATGTGGCAATGTCCAAGTTGAGATTGCTCCTTCTAGCATGGATAAAGGGACTCGAAGAGGATGACACATTCCCATCTATCCAAGCCTTCTTATTTGAGCATCAGTACACCGACGCAAGCCTTTGCTATGATGGCCTCAAAGGTCATGATCGACACGTCGCATCTCATCTACGTGAAGCTTGCAACGAACTTGGGTTTATTCTTTACCTCGCTAACCTCGATCATACAGTCACCCGTGGCTGCGATGGCTCTGAAGTTGACGACGGTTGGGGTTATGGTGGAGGGGGAGGGGGAGGAGATGAAGGAATACATGAAATTACTGATGAAATTGAAAGAGAAACGTCCTTAAAAAGAGTGGTGGAATTGGATGGAACGGAAATCGCTAAGGAGCTACCATTCGACGAGGAAACCTTTATTCAAACAGACGCCCTCGCAGACGTAGACCCTGATGATGAGGACTACTCTGGATTCACGGGCAACGAAGGCGTATCGACGACTCACTTTTACCATCGAACCGTAAGAACAGGCTTTTTGTACTCTGGGACCTCGTAATCTAACTACGATTAATAGGTCGCAATTTTGATACCGAGAAGCCATAGGATTGAATTCTTCCTTGGCCCACATAGGAATACAGATGGACATCCCTATAGCCTTCACTGGGAGCAGGCTCGGAAGCCGAACGTGCTAGAGTGGATCGATCGACTCTCTGCGAAGAACATCCATGATACCAGCGATCAGTCGAACAGAGAGGATCTCGAACAAATCTGCAGAATGGTGATCCGTCATACAAAGGCATGGAAATCAAAGCCGGCACCAACAGCAGCCTGGCGCGCCGATTTAGCTCCATTTCCTGATAACGTTCTGATGCGAGTCGTGACTTTGTCTCTTGAACTTGACGAGAAGTCTCTCTTTGTTGGAGCTTACGGAGCTTGGACCCAGAAGTCTTCTTCGACCCCTTCTTCGACCAGACCTGGTTATACATCCCCCGAAGCCTTTCAATCGGTTGGAGCTGCATTTCTGCGCTATAGTCTAGAAAGTTTCTTACCAACGTAAGTAGTTTTTCGACATTTAGAGATGAATGAGAGGAGAGCCGGTTGCTGACCAACTCCGTAGACTTTCCGCACAGTGTTCTGAGAATGCCAAACTGACTGATCGCTTCCAGTTGATAAATGCAGTGGAGCTTGGGTTGAAGACAGAGGCTCAAAACTCTGGCAAAGTATATACTGTCTACAAGGATTGGATCAATTCGGAAATTGACGAAGCCCTGGCGTCTCCGAATGTTTTGATTGAAACTGCGGAAGATGGGGCTTTACTTACAACTCTCGCCGAGAAGGTGCCATCGCAAGATATATTCAATAAGTAAGCTCACTGGTCATGTTCCCATCAAAAACTAATGCATTGAAGAATCCTGCCTGTTGTGAAAAGAAATGTACATCACACACTCATGGCTACGGCGTTTTTGACCCGAATCTTTGACGCTGGCATTACTGGCAAAATCGAGAAAAACACCACTCAAACCATTTTCAAAGATGTCATTTCAGACCTCACCGATCATTTCAGTCTGCGTTCGCTCGGTGACCTTTCAATTTCCAAAAAGAGGGTAACAAATTATGGCTGGGCTGCGCCTCTGGTCACTCAAACTATAGTGCCAGACCACTATAACAGCGTCAACATTAGCACGTTAATTTACAATTGTGGGACTTTAGAATTGACTACTGAAGTAGGTCAAATTCTAGCTAAAATGGCTCAAGAAGCAGAGACAGCCCCCATCGAGCTCTACGAGACAATCTATATGCCCATCCTTAAACTCTTGAGCGCATGGTCACCAAAGGAGAACTTCACTGGCCATGGCTCGTCGTTCAAGCAATTCTACCAGTCAATGCTTTCGACCTACATAATCCGCTATGTCCAAATGGAACCCGCCAAACCGGCTAGTTGGGCACGACAGCGAACTAGCTGTGGCTGCAATGACTGCCTTTCGCTCAATAGGATCCTCATCGATGGAAACCAACAGATCGGCAGATTCCCAGTCGGTAAGGCGCGCCGTGCTCACTTGCATTCCCAACTCAACGGGCGATCTGGCTTCACGCACGAGACGGAACGAAGGGGTAATCCACAGACTTTGGTGGTAACTAAAAATATGGGTGCCTACGAAGCTTCCCACAAGGCTTGGACTGAGCGATGCAACGTTGCTAGAAAGCATTTGAAGGATTTTTAGGAGATGTCTCTGAGGAATTTACTTGCAGAGAAATATGTGCCTATTATGGCATTATCGCCTAGTAAGCTTGCATCCGCGCCGATACAGCAACAGCCGCTGTCTTCGATTGTTAATTCGTCGGAATCCTCTTCAAGGGGTGCACTTCCGCCAATTACGAAGAGAAAAGTTCCAACCAAGGTTATTGTTATCGAAGATTCGGATTAGGAAATGGATGGCTTCGTGTACGACTAGAATTTGACGTTTCTGGAGTTCAGGTTATTGGATAGTAGAGTTATGGAAATGTACCAAGGGGGTTGATGTAGCAACAACAGTTCTGAAAGAAACACAGCATCTGTGGTACTTCCGCGGCGTAACCTATATTTTACTTAAAGCTGATCAAATATTTTTTTGATATCAAAGCGGCTCTACATGTATATAAATTATAGCCTTCACAGCAGTTCTAACGCCAACTCATCTATCCTGAACAGCCCCAGCATGCAAAATATATCCCAACGCCTCACAAGGAATCAAACACTTCAACACACAATATATACGGCACACCAAACACACTTACTTGCCTCATCTACTCCTTAAAAGTATTATACAAACTCCTCTCCCTCAACACTTTCCCCTTCCACCAAAACACCCACGGCACAGGCGTCATCGCCAATCCCACAAACGCAAATACGCTCCCTGCCCAATGAATCCCCATATGCTCGTACATCTGCAGCGTAAACAGTGGAAACGCTGCACCCAACCCATACCGCAATATCCCGTTCGCAGCGACCGCACTCGCACCATTCGCAGCTTGGTACACGTCGACGAGGTAGGTAGTAGCGGAAATGAAGATCGAGAGACAGCCCCAGCCAAAAGGGATTCCCGCGAGAACAGGGACGATCCAGTGCACGGAGTGCGAGGGCGCCCACGCGAACCAGAAGAGGCCGATGGGCAGCAGGATCGAGCCGAGGAGCGCGGCGTAGAGGCGGTGTTCCGGAGCTGGACGGCCGTTGGCTCGCTTGGCTGCTTTGCGGTATAGAGTCGCGTCGAAGATGCCGAATGAAGCGACGGCGAAGATGAAGCCGATTAGCAGACCCAGAAAGGTGAGGCCAATCTGGCGGTTGTTGAAGCCATAGACGCTGGAGAATACGTAGGAGTAGGAGCCGAAGAAGGAGAACATCATGGCGAAGGCGAAGCCGGTGTAGATGGAGAGGAAGGCTACTAATGGCTATTTCATTTTGTTAGCGTGGGAGGAAGCGGAAAGAGAGAGGCGAGAGACGTACTTCGAAGAGCATCATGTTGATTGGTCGGAGGAATGCAGTACGCAGTTTTCGTAACAGGAGACGGGTATCGCCTGTCTTATGAGGAACCTTTTCCCCACGAGCTTTGTGGCGGAGATAGAGAATGCGCGGTTTGTAGGTTTCTTGCATGAAAAGGGATGCAACCAGGATCGGGGCTGCGATGAACATTATAACCCACAAAGAGAACCTCCAGTTTTCGTTATACTCGGCGATGATGTAGGCTCCGATCAGAGGGCCTAGAGATGGGCCTAGAAACGGTGACAGGATAAAAAATAAGGCAGCTCTGCCTCTTTGATGATGATTCCACATGTCTGCGATGGTTCCTGGAAGTGTGTTAGAAGAGTAGTCTATGTGTTTGGGGTTTGGATGGAATTTACCTGCTCCTATTGCTAGCGCCCCCGACCCTCCAATACCTGCGAGCAGACGGAAGATTATCAATTGTGGGATATTATTGGCAGAAGCTGCAATGGCGGTGAATATCAGGAGTAATGGCATGGTGGTCCAGTAAACAATCCTTCGCCCATACATCTCTGAGAGGGGTGCTGCGAACGAGGGGCCGAGGCAGAAGCCCAGAGTGTATAATGATAGGGGAAGAACGGCCACTTCTCTGGAGACATCGAACTTCTTCATCACTAGCGCAAGAGCTGGTACATATGATGATGTTCCCACGGTTCTATTGTTGGTAAGTACAGTTGTAGATGGGATCGTATAGTGGACTTACAAAACAAAGCCAATCAGGGCCGGTATTGCTGTATGGAAGACCTTTTTCCAAGTTGACCATAGCTGAGGGTTCCCGGGATCTTCTGGCGAGTCCCAGTCCAATTGATCTATTGGTGTCCCAGAGCTTTCACTCTCGACAGTTGGAGTGTCTGATTCTGCTCCTTCATCCTTCAACTTAAAATCTTCAACTGATTGCGAGCTTCTTTGGGCTTCCTCGTCAACAATTCCTCTGCGTTGGATTTGGCTTGGTACCTTCTCAGCGGTAGTATCAAGAGCCATGGGGGTGGCAACTATCCTCACGATAGTTATACACTGTAGTAAGGGGTATGGACTCGAGGCAGTACAGGGTGATAGAGGCGGGGAAACTCCAGACGGAGATCCAGATACATAAGTAGTTCCACAGACATTTACTAACATGTAAGCATGGGGGCGTTTGTGCCAATCACGTCGGCCTGGGTTTCATAACTTGTCTCCGCGTGTCCGTTCGAGGAGACATGATCAGTAAACAACGTTGCTAAAGCCGCTTAGAGCGGCCCACAAGAAGATTTTGCTTTGTAAATATAAATACTCTGATAATTTGGCCTCGACACTTCCAAGGAATCATATTGTCGCGCGCGCAATCAAAGATTCGAAATAATGGGATGAGTAAACATGGCGTAATAAAGAGATTCGGCATCCATCATAGAGATGTTTAGGGATTAGACATACGGCCTTATACCTTGACCTATGGCCTATGGGAACCATACGAGCCATATTGGGGGTCTTATAAGCGAGCTATAAAGCTAGTTTCGATATAATGTATTGAGAAGCGCATAAGTCAAGAGTACGTTCAACATAAAACGTCAAATTGAGTTGGACGACTCGGACGATTCAAGGACTGCGCTGACAGTCCGACGGCCATAAGCTCTAGCTTGCCATGTAGACTCGGTGAATTCAAAGGTAAAGCCAGATACGTTTTTGGTTACGGACGAAAGAGTAGATCGAATAGCCAATTGCATAGAGTTCTTGGTACGGGTGGGAGCTGTGAAAGATCTAGTCAAACCTCGGCCCCGCGATCACTAATCCACGGTCACGTGTGGAAATAAGACGATGAGCTTCTAGGACTCTGGACTAGACAAACTCGAGTTAATATTGACATTAATACTCGTACACGTAACGTCCTGTTATTGGAAGTCTTAACTACTTTTTAGGAGTACTTGTGTATGCAAAATGTTGACTTTAAATCCGTGTCCGCTGATTGGCCAATCGGTAACTCCCGCAGAAGTGGTCTGAGAGTGAGAGCTTCACAACCTCAACCTTCAATAATGCGTCCATGGCCTCCAAATAGCAACAACAAGCAATGATTATACGGTATTCAGCAGCGAGTGCCTTTCGATCCAATGGCCTCAGTACCGTATGTCTGTCATGCCTTCTGCAGACAGCAAAAACAAAGACACCCTCGAGACCGGTGAGGAGAAATTTCTCGATAGCTCCAACTCGCGCAGCTGGAGTAACCGGAACAACACCACGATTACGGGCTGAATACTTCTCTGGAAATACCTTACTCGAGAAAGCACGCGCAGCATCAAGGAGAGGAGCTTTAACATCTTCAGCTCCAAACAATGGTTCAATTGCAGGACAAAATGCAGCTGCTCCCAAACCCGAAGCTATACACACCACCTCCACCTCAACCCCTCCACCAAAAGAAGACCTCCCCCACCGCAAACGACAAGCCGCCCGCCGCGCAGCATCCCAAGCAGACCTCATCCTGCCTGCAAATTCCTCCTCAAATCTCACCTCCAAAGCCTCAGCAGCACCAGCCAACTCTCTCCGCCGCCTAGTTCCCATCCTCCTCTCGCTCTCCAAGCCACGTCTCTCCATTCTCGTCGTGCTAACAGCAATGGCATCCTACACCCTCTACCCAGTCCCCGAACTCCTCTCGCAAACTGAAACTCCCTCCCTCTCAACCCTCACCCTGCTCTTCCTCACAACAGGCACAACACTCTGCGCCGCGAGCGCCAATGCGCTGAACATGTTATACGAGCCGAAATGGGACGCAATGATGAGCAGGACTCGGAATCGGCCTCTCGTACGGGGTCTCATTTCTACACGCGGCGCAGTACTGTATGCTGTCCTAAGTGGCGTGATAGGAACAACATTATTATACTTCGGTGTCAACCCGACCGTTTCCTTCCTCGGCGCCCTCAATATCGCCCTCTACGCGGGCGCATATACACCGCTAAAACGCATCTCAGTGCTTAACACATGGGTTGGAGCAATCGTCGGCGGCATTCCGCCGTTAATGGGCTGGGCTGCTGCGGCGGGGCAGAGCGCGACCAAGGACGGAACGTGGAGGGAGTTGTTGCTTGGGGAGGGGAACATTGGGGGCTGGTTATTGGCTGGCCTGCTTGTTGCATGGCAGTTTCCGCATTTTATGGCGTTGAGTTGGTCGATTAAGGATGAATATAAGAATGCGGGGTACAGAATGTTGTGCTGGGTCAATCCTGCGCGGAACGGACGCGTAGCTCTCAGATATAGCCTGGCTTTCTTTCCTATTTGTATAGGGCTGTGTTATGTTGGTGTGACGGAGTGGAGCTTTGCGATAGCAAGTACGCCGATCAATGTGTGGCTGGTGAAAGAGGCAGTCAAATTTTGGAGGTTGGAGGGTATCAAGGGGTCGGCGAAAGGCCTGTTTTGGGCTAGTGTGTGGCATTTGCCTGTGGTTATGATTTTGGCGATGGTGGAGAAGAAGGGATTGTGGCAGCGGGTGTGGAGGGCTGTTGTGGGGTGGCCAGACCCGGATGATGAAGGGGAATGGATGGACGAGGATGAGGAGGAGGCTGTGTTGGAGGCCAGCAAGGTTTCGCCGGAGGCCAGAAAGGCGGCCATTGCAATGCCGAGCAGATGAGTTAATTGATTGCAAAGGTCTTTTTAGCTCGACTAGATGGATATGTTGGTGGAGATCTAATGTATCATACGGAGGGCGTTCAGGTGTATGAGCTAAAATTGTATTGTAAAGGTATGGACTTTCTGTATCTCTGGCTGAAGAGCTAAATGCCGCCATTGCTTGTGGCTGGCTATGCTGTACTCATACAAACTATTCTACACATCCTCATAAGTGTCATAACAGGCCAGAATCTTCTCTGGTCCGGTCATAAATGAATGTCGTGGTATCTAAATATCCTCAAATTAACCTCCCCCAAACCTATGGGAGTCTGAAACGCCAACACAACGCCATTACCAAAACAAAATCATCCTCCCCCGCTACAAAAGCGTATAATTCTACCCTTATCTCAACTCCCCCCAACTCTATTCCACTTTCTAACGTGCATGTGCATGACCACCATGTCCATGACTGGGACCATTGATAATCGCATCAATGCCCATATCCATACTCGGTAGCCTCTGCCCATGCGGCATATACCTGCCGTCGCCCACACTGCCATTGCTATGACTATGATAATGACCATTCTGCCCGCCATACACAGACGTACTACGATCGCTATTGGCGTCATATTCAGCTTCCAGGTCCTCGATGCCAATCCCGCTGTCGTCAGCGTGCGCGTCCCGCCCGTAGCCGCTGCTCAGCATGCCGGCATTGGTGTCGAGCATGCGTTCGCGGCGCGCGTGAGCGCGGGAGGCGGTTTGGAGATTTTTTAGTCCTTGGGACATGCACTGTTTGGAATGGTGTTAGGATATGTGTTTGAAAGAGGGAATGGAGTGAATCGAATTGAGTGCAGTGAGCGGAAAGGGGTAGTGGAAAATCGGAGAACTAACCTTTTGTTCAACGACGTTCCATTTTTCACCAGTCTGCTCTGCCAAACCCTGCCAGATTTCCTTCCGCATCCCCATATAGCACTTGGCCATATTCTCCAGCTTGATACCGTCCCAACCATCCGCATTACGGCGCTCCATCAAACGCTCGTGGCGTTTGCGGCAGGCGTTGGGAGTTTTGTTGGGGAAATATGCTTGTTGGATTGGCGCCCAGTTCATGCCTTGTGAGCGCGCTTGCATGAGCGTGTGGTCGTCTGTGGAGTTCCAGGCGCCGCTTGAGGGACGGATGGATGGTGGTGGTGCTACGGGCAGTTGCACATATTGGGAGGAGGCCATTGGGTGTTGTACTGGCCCGCCTTGGGTGTAGCTTGATGTTGAATGTGGTTGGTATTGTTGCTGGGTCATGCTATTGCTGGTCAGGGGCCCTGAGGAGTAGTATGTATCTTGAACTGGCATGCGGGACGAGCCGATCGGCATTGGTGCGGCGTATTGGTTTGTTGGTGTAGAAACAGGGGAGAGATTGTAGTAACCGGAGGAGGTTCTAACTGAGCGGTGACGATCCCCTTTAGGCATTGTAGGAAATAGAGAAGAAGAGTATAGAGAGATAGGATTAGGATTAGATGCCTCGCCGGGAGTACTCCGTATCAAACGAATGAGGTGATGACGGGATAGGAGAATTTGGAAGAGAAATAGGTGAAGAAAAACGACTATCGATAAGGAAATCGCAATGAGGGGTATCGTAAAACAATTGGAACTGATCTGAGAAACAACAGGCCGTGTTAAGGGGCTGGCGGGCCCAATCTTATATGATTCCGCAGCTATGTAGAACGGAGCGGGTTGGCAGACAGGTGGGGGCCAAATAAATATGTTTATAGCCTCATGGGACGCCGGGTGTCCTAAATCGAGACCAGCCTGGAGGTTGAAACAAGCAGGGGGGGACTTCTTTGACTGCTTCGGTGCTGTGTAACTGAGTATGCCCACCCAGCATGTTGGTTCAAGACAACAGAGGGGGCCATGAAACCCCCAACCTCAACACAGTAGCCGCGGATGCAGGTTCGCAGATACAAACAGTCTCCAACTTTGAAGATATGGAGCGGTAGAAGCACGCATATTGGTTGCAGAGACCCAGCCGGCGGTTGTCTCATTTGCGACCGCGAGTTTGAAGGTCGGCGGTTAGGATGGGTCGTGAAAGGGGTTGTTGGGCGGTTATCACAGCAGCCGAAGAAACAGAGAAGGGATGAAAAGAGACGCCAACGCCTATGCCTATATAAAAATAGCTAGAACTATCTTGGGCAAAGCAAGACACAAACATATACCTAGATAGGTATAGTCACTTACTAGACTCAGCCTTACCAAAAATTACCGTGTTTCAGAAGACGCTCCCCTGGCCCGGTCATGGCTGTGACTGGCCAAATAAAAGACAAGAGCGCGCGTCTAGACGAACATGGCATCATGGTACTACTGTATGGCTATATTTGGGGCCATTTGATCACCATCTTGGTGCAGGATGGATGGATGCACTGCACGGCACGGCACTTTCAGATGAAGCTTGGACCCCACCGATAAGCGCCACTAGCGATGAATGTCACGTGTATCCCCAAAGGGGGGTGATTTGAAACTCTGGTTGACACGTAACGCCTGCCAGGAAGACTCTTCAGGAGCGGAACTGGCGCTTAACTGTGTAGCTACTGCATCCAGCTGATCGTGGAGTGAGTTTGTTCTTCAGCGACCAAGATTCACTCCCCATTGCGGTTCTATTGCGGTTAGTCACGTTTCGTGGGGATGCTAGCCACCGCTCCTGCATCTCTAGAAGTAAGCCACATTTCACAACCCACCGCAACTCTATACCTGACTCCGCACCACTATAAGCCTATCTTGCAGTATCAGCACGCAACGGCATTCATAGTCAAACCACAACGGATCCAGGGGTGTGAAATAGAATATGCGACGTACACAAAGTTTAGGCTGAGTGCTTGATGAATGTTCCACAACCGCTGGAACCATCACAAAGTTTTCACTATCGAGGTCAAACACCAACAAATGCGGAGGAATCCCACGACTGCAGATTGGGGGTCGTTTATCGTAGATCCCCAGATGCTGGCGCCATCTGAAGTATGCAGTTCGGCTGGTCAATTGATGCGAAGCTCTCGTATTTATCCATTCCTACACTCATTGGTGCGGGGTTTTGACTACCGATGTCACGAGTATAATATCCACTAACCAAGTATCGTAAGGTCTTTCTTTGGATGTTCAATAGGCGGACTGATACGTGACTTATGCCACACTTCTATGTCTACACGCTATGTCTACACGCTAAGTTCCCTACCTATGTACCTAGGTATACATCATACATTCATCCACCACTTTAGCCGGAGCTGTCCACTACATAGCTCCAAGCCATGTGGGAATGCTTTTCTGGCTCTCTATCTACCAGCACTCTTCAATAACATCAGTCTCCACACAATGAAGCTTCCTCCCTGGTCCCTTTGCAGCTACTGCACTCAAGTTCTTTCTGTAGTATTCGATTGCTGAACTATAAGAATTGTCTTTTCTCTCTCTCATATCCGATTTTGAATTAGTTGGGGTCCTTCCGCGTGGATTAACTTGGCCATTGAGTAATTGACCGTATGGTATTGCGCTGGACGTGTCGAGTAGTGGATAAATAGTTGTATCGTTGGTCGGGTTTTTAATCTCCCACTTTCCCTTCTTTTCAATTTGCTGGGTGTGCAGCACTTTCTGATGTAAGAAAAGCCTATGCAAAGCCAGAAACGGTCTTCGGCATCTACTACAACACCGGCACTTACCATCTTCGGCATCCCAAAGTCTATCTCCGCAGGTTTCATCTACCTCATAGTTCCTGAAATCGAATGATTAATGCTGGAAGAAATGGATGAATGTCATGTGAAGGTACGGCGCAAGCTGACTTGGAAAGGATGGGTGAGATTGATAAGGATATCGGATTGGAACGTTATATGAAGAGTGCGGCGCATTAGGGCTGTTAACATATGCATGAGAAGAGTGAAAAGGAAATGTTGCTAAGTTGGAGTAAATAAATTGCGAAAAAGGGAGATACGATCACGTGAGGAGAGGTCAAACAAGTATCCAACCTCAGACCAACTCCCCCTTTAATTCCCGCTTACTATACTAACGTCAAAAAGCCTTCACTGGAAAACAATGCACGGAATATCCGCTTCCCGTTCTGACTGAGCCTCGATTAGCCTGGTTCAACCCCGGAATGTCTATAATTGGAAAACCCGGGGTTATTATTCTTAGTAGAAGTAGAAATATCAGTAAACAGTTCTATTATTAGGTCTCGATCTAATGATTGATTGAATCCGATTTAATATTCCGAAGGTCATCTAGTACATTTGTCTACTGTACTATATGCTTACGATCCTGGCTATTGCAACCCATAGAATGATAAAAAAGCTCTAGAAATGCCATATCTAATTGATGGATGTTATGCTCTAAGACTGCCGATGTACTATGCTTCCACCGTTTTCCGGTGGAAAAGAGGATGGAATGTCTAGGATGGAGAGTCTAGGATGATACCCAGATAACTGGAAAGGCCCGAGCGCCCGGATAGAATTGCGCTAGGGTGGCGCTAAGGCCCCTTAGCTCAGTGCGCATAGGTGAGAGGTGATAGCTCTAGCTTGGACTAAATAGTTTAGGAAGGGGAATGGTTTGTAGTTAGTGTGGGCATGTAAGATTCTTTGCCTCTATTCGAGTCAAAAATCTAAGATACCTCAAAGTTGATTTCTCGAACAGATATGAAATTCTAGAGATGATATCGTAAAATCATCGATTGAAAATCTATGTTGAGGCTCTCTAACATCAAAAACAACGGCTTCTAAGTGAAGTCAAGATCAACGCTTTATAACCTTTCCCAATACCAGCGCGAGCAAGCCGTCTAATGTAGATGAAGCCATCCAAAAGCTAAAGCAATTGTTCCTCTCCAATATCACCGCGCCAAAATTACACCTCAAGCATTCCCGTTGGCGGTCCTAGCAACCATCGCGCCCCACTTCCCCTTCCCATCCTTCCTACCCGCCACACTCTCACTATGCACAACCCTCCCCCCAATCGCCCTCGTCTGCACCGGATTGTCACCAAAGTCACTCCCTGGTCCAAAGTCCGGTGTTCCACCCAGAGTACCAAAGATATCCCCGATATAGTTCTTAGCTTTTACGCCATTCTCAAACGTGCAACCCCATCCCTTCATAATCCCATCAACAACTTGCGAGCCAGCGAGAAACAAATTGTATAGCGAAGACTGGAACGCACCTTGCGAGGTGGAGAATAGGTTATCGAGACAGTCACTTCCAGGCGGCGGACGATCGAAGTTCGTGCCTGCGCGCATGACGATCACGCGCGCAAAGTCCATCAACTTGGCTTTCGCGCCACGCACCATGGCGCCGAGGATCGCGTTGTCTTCTTGGGCCGTCATGCAATATGTGCCTGAGCCATTCGTGAATAGCCTTGTTGTTTTCTCGAAACCCTCCGCAAGCAACTGGCCGGAGAAGTATACATCTGACGTAACGACATCGCATTTGATGACTGACGGGGACCGGAGGCCTTTGGTGTAAGGACTCGCGGCTGTCTGGTTTCCAGCGTACTGCTTGCGGTATGCTGCTGTGACATTCGTGTCGATCATTTTGGCTCTGCTGGCGAGCTTCACAGCCATGTCGCGGAGGGCCTCGTTGAGTTCGAAGACCTCGGTGCCGTAGATGCTGCTAGGATACTCGTCGGGGAAATGCGAGCCTTGGGGTATGTAGCCAGATGCGTAGCCACTAGGCAATTCCCGGGCGTCAATTTCGTATTGCAGGGCTACTTGCACGGCGTATTTGGAGAAGGCAACGTCATTGAGGGTGGCCTGTTTGGGGTTCACGCCTGCGATGCCTGAGATTAGGAAGTAGGTTTTGCGGAGGTCGAAAAGCGGGGAGAGCAGGAGGGCTGAGATGGTTGCTGCGGCGTTGATTTCGGATTCACCGGTTGTGAGGAGGCAGACTGAGCCATCGTTTTTGCAATGTGCATCGGGGTAAAGTGGTGAGAAACCTGGGACGGTGATGTTTTTCTCCAGGAGGTGACTTCCAAAGCCGCTGGCTGTATTGGAACTGTTGAGCCAGGTATCACGCTCGGGAGGGAACTGGGGAGTTTAGCGAGACTAGAATATAAGAGGGTGGGGGAGGGGGAATATACCAGAGCGATGATGAAAACTTTAGGCTTTGTGGTGTCTCTGTCGTGAACTCCGCCATTGTCTTCCCTCATCGAGATCAGCGACGATGCCATGCAGACGCCAGCTGCCCAAAAGACAGTTATGAAGCCGGTGAACTTCATTGTCAAAAATGGATTAACGAAATAAAGCAAAGAAGTAAGACAATGCAACAATTAATGATGGCTATTTGAAGATATGAAGGGGTAGGGAAAAGAGAAAGGGAAAAAAGCTGGCGGTGAATAAGTTGTGCAATGGAGTGACAAGGTCGCAGAGAGAGAAGGACAGAGCCTTTTGTAGGACTTAAAATTAACTCCTCTGTGACTCACATGGTCGTTCGTTCATTCGTTTTTCTTTCCACAGAGTGACTGAACGTATTCACTAAGACTTCTTTACTTGAAGAAGCCCCAAATCCAATATCCTTCCGCTCTATCCTTCCGCTCTGCGCCATGCATGTCCTTATCTTACTCACACAGACGGCAAAGATTCTTCAGAAGCTCCAAAGAGGAGTATCATTCACCACGTATGATAGAATGATGTTGACAGTATATTTTTGCTTGGGTTGTTGAACGGCCGGCTGCATTTACCGGTGACTTGGGTGTCATGCTTGTTGCGCAAGAATGTGGACGGCGAAAATTCTCATCCTTGTAAACCAGGATTTGGCATTTTCTGTTGCTCGTTCTACGTTACCATGTAACATATCACATTTTTGTCTTGTTCTACTTTATGAAAAAGACGGGTCAGCTACCCCTGAAAGAAGCTGCAGCGCGGGCTCTCTGCCCCGGACGCCACATAACGCCAACATCTTGCCGGGTCCAATACTCTCGGCCGCGGACAGCGTTGTAGTTTAAGGGTTGAGCGCCCCCAAGAGCCCCGACAGCTTACAAATTACAATGAGGTGAATGATTATTCTCCGCATTAGCCATGGGTGATGAAAGAGCCAGAAAAACAAATTGCTTCTTCCAGTTTGCAGAAGCATGGCTTAATAACCCTAAATATGACATATCATGAGGGCGGGCAGCGGCCCGGCAGCCTTTGCAGAGGGAAAGAAAAGCAACGGTAGGCTGGTCTGACTGAAAAAGATAAAAGCTTTGTGACATGGTCTTGATCTGCGAGATCATGCACCCACCCACGTACCCCACCCACGTACGCCACGAAGAGAGGCCGTGGGCCTGTGTCGTAGAGACACTTCTCACCAGCTCTGGAGAATCCCAGCTCCGTGTTCCCGGAACTATTCTACCGGTAACGTGCAGCGTCTAGCATCGTTACTCCAAACGATAGTCTCGGTAGCATAAAATTCCAGTCCATTCGATTCAAATTTAGGATCAGGGCTATGTTTAATCAGTTTTCATTGGTCTCGAGGAGGTGCGCGGTTTTCGTAATACATTCCTCATGACTTGCTTTTCCCCGCCTACCTCCCACACATAATGCGCCCCAGCCCAGAAATGCACGAAAATCTCTCCGCCCAACCTATGCAGTGCTAATGCAAATGCAAACTTCCAAAATCTGTGCCTCCACAAAGCAAAGAAATTCAGTTATCGCCAAGCTCCCATCTCTCGAATCCCCTCTCCGAGCACAAACCTCTTCCAAGCCTCACGGCGATAAACAGAGTGATAACATGAACCATGGCCAGTAAACCCATCACTCTCCAGCGCATTTTGTTTCCCAGTGCTAGATCTAATGCCGCTATGCCAAGCAGTGGCCACCAAATCGATTCCCTCGGCATCACAGGCAGACAGGGTTTGGTGAGCGAGAACACCTTGGTTCCGAAAATGCCGATTTTGAGTAGCATATATAAAGTTTGCTGGTTAAGAGACGTCCACGAGACAACATAATGCTGATAAAGGGAAAGTTGGTGATTTAACGTCGACATGCGTGAGTAATGTGGGGGCATTAGAAGTGGAGTTGCTATCTTTGGCTCGAGTGAGGACCCGTTGCTCTGAATTTCTAAAGAAGCTTGAGCATGATCAGATTCAGATACCAGTTGAGTGCCCGGTGATGACTCTGGAGAGGCCTCCTCTGACGATGGTGCGTCTTCTAAGTATGCACCTGAACGATCACGTTTACTGGGGTCTGCTGAGGGTTAGCATGAGGTAAAAATTGGCTGGGGGTTTCTCACCATGAACAGGTGTACTTGGCGGCATTGGAGAATCAATATTTCGGATCCGGCCGCCAAGACCCGAAGCACTACTAGGTCTCTTACGTGGATTTTCCAGTCCCTTTTCCGTTCGAATAGCATGTAAAATGTCGCTAGCACTCGGCCTTTCCGCAGGGTTGATAGCCAGTAACCGTTTCAAAAAGTTGTAAAGTTGGTTTGGCAACTCTGGTCTCTCGCGTCGCTCGTCTTGAAATCCTTTCCATGAACTAATCTCGGCCCTTAGAGTATCGATATCTTCGAATTCTTCCAGGATGCTATCTGCACTTTTATAAGGAAGCCTTCCAAAGCACATGAAGTACAAAATCATCCCAAGACTGAAAATATCAGATTTGGTTGTAAAGTTTCCATAACGATCAAGATGATCCCTTTTCAAGACTTCCGGGGCACAATACGAGATTGTTCCAGTGGACCCAGTAGACTTTCGAACGACATTCTCTGGTTGTACTTCTCCAAAATCACTAATCAAACAACGTATCTCGTTTCCATCTTGGTGCAGTAGACAATTGCTTGGTTTGAGGTCACGATGGATGTAATTCGAAGAATGGAGATGTGCAAGGCCGGATGTTATGTCTTTGAAAAAAGAATATATCTCCTCAAATGAGAGCTTTCGCTGTTGAGGTCTCGCATCTCCCATAGTTTCCGCTTTCCCACGTGATACTCTCCGCTGCGCCTTGAATTGCTCCTTTGTGCTTACCACAGACGGTGCAGATCCGGCAATGTAGTGCAAGAGATCTCCCGAATTGCAGTACTGTTGTAAAATGAAAGCGCACGGAACCGAAGGTCCAAATCGATTGAGCTTGACATCTTCCAGCCAGACATGTCGATATGAGACCAAATTTGGATGGGACAATCCTTGGAGAAGCTGTACTTCAATAAGTACTTTCTCCAACCACGCATGATCATCCCCAACGGGTACCCTTTTGCAAGCAAATTGTCCCAATGACACTCCATCCAACTCGTGTTTCACTAACAGCACCACACCTTTCCCACCCCTACCTAGCTCCTTCTCCTCCGTGAAGAACGTCTTGAAATAGTTCGGACTGAAAGCTTCCTTTTTTATACTATGCCCAGTATTCGGATCAGGAGTACTGGTAACAAATTCGGCATTCGAGACCGACCCTCCTACACTACTGGATGGCGAAGCAGCCCCCGGTTCCACGAGTCTTCGAATTGGACTTGAAGGAGGGTTGTACTCGTCGGTTCTGCCATTCGCAGCCTGGAGCATACGAAAGTATTCGGGGCTAATGAATGGCTCTGGGGTGCGATGGGGGGAGGATTGGCGCTCTGGAGAGGAGCTTCGAAAGGGTCGGTGGCATGTTGGACAGTCGGAGAAGGAAGGGGATGGGGTGGCGCCCCGAAGAATCAGCTGTTGCGTCTGGGGATCACGAATGACGATGGCATCATTATGGCGGCTGGTAGAAAAAGAGTCAGTATTCATGCCGCCATGAAAAATATTGCTGGGACTGGAGTGCAACAGGACTGCGACTCTAAACAGAGTATGGGAATAGCTCTCGAAGGGATACTCACAGCACGACTTCGCGGCTGTCCCGCGATGAATATGGAACGAGGGACATCAAGAAGATGGGTATTTAAACAACTGGAAGTAGCATGTTGATAGGGATCTTCCTCTTATCCTCTTATCGAGCCTGGAGCCTGCAGCATAGAGCAAGAAGATACCGCAAGTTGTCTTTTTGTTTGTTTGTTTGTTTCCGACGTCAAGCTTGCATCAGCTCGGAACACCTTCCTTGTTGCACCCCGCCTTACTCGTGACACGCCTGTGACCTCCACTTTACATGACCATTTGGATATAAAAATGGTGAAATGATTATCTCCTTCAATGCCTCAAATTATCAGCATTGCAAAGTCAATCCAGTGCCTCTCCGAACTTTCTTGGGTTAAGTACAGCGACGCAACTAACTAGTGTCAAAACGTGATTTTTGGACGTGACCCCCCCTTCGCGAAAACACCACTTTTTGGAACCCATTTTCATATTAATAAAACATTAATACCTCCACAACCACGCAGTTAACTAAAATTCCAAGCTTATAGTAAGGTTGCCTATACTTAATAGTTACTCTATGCTCTTTTTTATATAGTCTTAAGCTCTAGTTCTTATACATTTTTAAAAAGGGCGGATTTCTGCAGATTTTAGGGCAAAATAAGTAAGAAAAACAATTAAATCGCGATTTGCCCTATAACTATACATTTAAATAAAAATCTAAGCTTATAGCAAGATTGCGCATACTTAATAGTTATTCTATACTCTTTTTTATATAGTCTTAAGCTCTAGTTCTTATGCATTTTAATAAAGGGCGGGTTTTTATAGATTCTAAGGTAAAATAAGAAAGTGTTGGGATAATAGTCTAGCATCCCGACCTTTCTAGTCATGTGATCTCGCGTAGCTTAGTCAGCGAAGAGGCATCACCTCTTCGCATACACAACACCACTATGAATGCTAAGCAACATCAACCAGATACCAGAATCAAGTCTACTACGTAGTATAGAAGAAGTGATCACGTATCAACACCTGTGATACCAACAGAAAGAAAATTATAATTTACTTGCGAATTTATAAAAATCTAATCTTATAAATCAGACCCTCGTTTAGGCTTTACGGTGGTATTCGACCCACTTTTACTATTTAGCGCAATTCTACAGCCCCACCACCTAAACAGCCAATCATAGCCCTCTATTTTCTCCACACACCACCTAGCCAACGAGGGTCTAAGAGGATTCGGGAGATTTTAACACAATTTTACTGCTTTTTTGGTGTAGACAGGCCTACTACATAAATTGCTATATATCAACCTTTAATAATATAATTAAAAAAAAAGTAAAGAGGCCATTTTAAAGCTCTGATTTTTCTCTTTAATTTAAGTTAGCTACTATTATCCCTAGTTTAAAATTGGACTAGTTATTAATTTATTAATTTATTAATTAAATCCACGGATTTCCTAGTACTAGATAATACGCAGGCGTGCTGATATATACGCGTATGCAGGTTAGCAGCATAAAAACCACCACGTTTTTTGCTAGTATCCTATGAATACTTATCTAATTATAATAAAAACACTTATATAAGGTTAGTATAAGGCATATAACTCTTATAAGCCTCCCTTACTAGGCTTAGCTAGCGTGGTTATTAAATAAAAGAGGTATTTATTTATAAAAATTAATAAAAACATTTTATTTCTAGCTAGCATTCTATCTATACTTATCTAATTATTATAAAAACACTTATATAAGGTTTATATAAGGCCTATATCCCTTAGGTACTATTTATATACCGCTAGGCTAGCGTGGTTTTAAGATAAGAAGCATATATAGCATAAAAATCGATAAACTAATAAAACTATTACGTTTTAGCTAGCATTTTATTAATACTTATCCGATTATTATAAAACCAGTTAGCTGGCATTCTACTAGTAAATATGACCCTTAGAGGCTAGCGCGCATTGCTCTAGGCTAGCGTGGTTGCAGCCTTAGAAAAGCTATTTAAGTATATGTTTTAAAAATTATAAAATGCATAACGCTAAAAATACACCCTCTATGCGGGAGGCTATACATCACATACTAATAGAAGAGGGAATATTATAAAAATAAGAGAAAGCATAAAGAAGAAGCATATCTAACTTTTTTATCAGCCAAGAAGTTATTGCGATTAGTGGTTATGCTAAAATAATTAAGTGATTAAAAAACTAAATTTTGATTTTGGGACACTTCACCAAAAAATCTCCCGAATCCTCTCAGAGGCTTCGCAGAGACCACGACGCCTGGACCCACTCTTAAAATGCGCCTTGCCTACTTTAGTTTAGTCTGCATGTGACCTTTCCTAATCTAGCCTAGCTTCATGCGCTAATTATCGTGGTCTCAAGAAGCCGGCGACCACGTGAGAGAATAAAAATCCGCCCTTTTTTTTAATGCATAAGAACTAGAGCTTAAGACTATATAAAAAAGAGTATAGAATAACTATTAAGTATACGCAATCTTGCTATAAGCTTGGATTTTTAATTAAATGCGTAGTTGCAGAGCAAATCGCGATTTAATAATTACAATTCAAGGGGTTTTCCACTTAAGGGGGGTCATCGGCAAAAATCACGTTTTGACACTAGTTAGTTGCGTCGCTGTACCATATATAAGGTAGTCCCATTTTAGTGGAGGGGCAAAGCTCATTAAATGAGGGTTAGCGAGAGTGAGTACAGTACTGTGTGGGGGGGGGAACTTCAAATCTCCATGTTTGAGATCGATATTTCACAGATAGACATGTATACTTCACAAGAGAATATCTAAATAACGCTAATAGTATTCGCACCTAGAAAATCTTTTGAACCCCAACTTCGCAGACAACTCACTTATTAATTCAATCTAAGCCCCTTAAATTCAAGCTAATTCCGAAGAATCAAAGGAAATAAAAGAGTGTTGCTAAGGCATGTTTTCAAAGAAAGAACCCCCCAGATATCTCATTTCTCTCCCTTATCACCCCTTCTTACCCGGGCTTCGTCGTGTCTCCCTCTTGCTAGGACTCGCAAGACGCACCTCACGCTCCTCCTCCTGCTGCTCAGCATCCAAGTCATCCTCAGCTTCCTTGATAGCAGCATTGCGGCGCAGTCTGCCAGGGGCTCTCTTGAGCGTCTTGGTCGCTGGTCCATCTTCAGCTCCCGGCGTAGCAGACGCAACACGCTTCCGCTTGGGGGCTGTGGCAGGTGGAGCTGGCGTCGCGCTGGCACTGCGTGTGTTCCTGACTTTGGGCGGCTGCTTCATGGGGGATTCACTCTTCACAGCTGTGCTATCGGAATCCTCTTCATCTTCTCCACCTGTCGTTTCATGCTCTTTGTCCTTCTGAAGGCTATCGACAGTATCTTTTATCGACTTCCGGATAGTCTCAGTCCGCTTGTTTGGAGGAACGTTCTTGAGAATGGCGTTCGTTCCTGTGATAACCCGCTCTAGGGCCTGATCGTATGAATCCCTGCTACCACTGCTACCACTGCTACTACTGCCCCGAGGTAGATTCGTACGCCCGTCAAGCTCTTTTTGCAGGGCTTTTTTGATCTCTGTTAGGGTTTTCGCATCATCTAGCGGATCGTGATCATTCGAGGGATCGCCAGCACCACTTATCTGCTGCTTCACATGGGTGTTAAAGTGACGCCACAATCCTGCCTTGGTCTTGTCGTGTAGAACTTCCTCGCATCCCTGAAAGGGGCAAGCCATGGAAGTTGCAAGCGGTGGGTCAAGTCTGACTCGGACATTCAGCTCGTTCTGCAGTTGTTCATAATCTTGTTGAAGACTTGCAATTTCTTTTTCTCTGTTATCAAGTTGCCGTTTGAGGTGATGTTGTGCATGGTTGTTGGTATTGCCGCTCCCTGATCCCCTTTCTCTCATTTGCAAGGCTGTTTCTCTTACTTCGTAGTCTTTTTCTTTTCTTGCCAACTCTCTCTGTCTCTTGTCTAAGAAATCCTTATTGGCATAGTTTCTTGCCTTTGCTTCGGCCAATTCTACAGTCATTCTTTGGAAAGCCAGTTCTACCGCAATTCATCAGTCAGTCATTTGTCAATGTGGGTGGTTACAAGAAGTAACTTCTTTCAGAGCTATATAGACTATACTCTAGAACTCTCGACACCGCATGGAAAATATAAATGGCGTACCTCTTTGGATTTGCTGGTTGGTATTGGGTCCTGCATCATGGTTGAAACATGTTTGCTTATGGTATGCGATGCTGAAGTCGTCCATAACCCCAAGATTAGCTCCACATCTGGCGCAAAACTTCCTGTCGAATCCACCAGGTGTCGTACAATGGGAATTGTGCTTAGCCACACCATGTTCGCTCAACTCGGTGATTTCCAGCCCGCAAACATCGCACCAGAGCCCTCGACCAAGACGACAGTGTCTCCGGTGAGCTATTTCCTCTTCATGAGAGCGCACTGATCTATTCTTGCCACAGGTGTCGCAGAATATTGGGGTTCTATCGGTGAGGGCCCTGTCTGGTTTCAGGATGCACTCTTGGTGATGGTAATCGATCTCCACTTGGTCGCAGCTCTTGAGATGAAGACCACATCGGTCGCAGAACTCTAGAACTCCTGGCGTGTGCTCAGCCATGTGATACAATATAGCTTTGGTGTCTCCCAGGTCGTCCAACTGTATATCACAGACTGGGCAGAGAAGACTGTCCCAAAATGTCCTCGCTACCTCGCTATGTGCAACGCCAGCGTGAGTGCTCAAATGCAGCTTTCTTTCATCAGGAATCCACAATGACCATTGTTCTGTCTCGCATATGGGACAACTACCAGCGGATTGTATTTGCTGGATGTGTTTGTTGAAATGATCACGAGTTTCGTCCGTTCTGTATTTTGCGATGTTCGTATCGCAGATGGGGCAGGCCGTCTCTCGTTCGAGTACTTGATTTTGCAGGTGTTTCTTCTCATCGAGGACCCGGGAGATATCTGTTGGCGTAATTCGTTCAAAAAATATTGACGGCAAAGCATCACTGGTTCGATGGTCGATCTCTCTACTCTGGCCATAGATGGGTGCTTGGGGTTGATGGCCAGGCTCGACCACGGGCTGATCAACAAGGAAAGAGCGTATTTGGCGACCATTCTCAAAATTCTGTTTCTCTGACCAATCCTTGTATTTTTCTGTCTTAATTGGAGCCGCTCTCGGCGCGATTATTCTCAATTTGTTGAATTTGGGGCCTCGTGAAGCAGAAGGCCTAGTAGTCTGGGCAGCTTTGTAAATAGGAGGATTGGGAGCCTTTGCTGCTATACCCCATGCTGTATCATCAAGGTCTGATTGTATGCATTAGAAAATAATAATATAAAAATGGAGGACAGAAACTTACTATAGGCGATCGGGTCTACTTGGTCGAGAAGCTTTACTTCAAGCCTAGAACCATGAAACCAGTCATAAACATGCATTCGCCATTCAGTATCCGAACTGGTCACTTTATTACCATTCCAAATATCTCCACCAGCCACATGAATATGAAACTTCAGTTTATCGTGCGTGTCCACGATAGCAAATGAGTTTTCGCCGTCGTAGCCAAGTTGGCCCAATACATCATCTTGGAAATCGGACAGCTTACTACCGTGAGCGGGGTGCCAACCAGCATTGGCTTTGCCATCTTCGGCTTCGGAGACCTCGAATGTCTCCCATTCGGGACGAAACCATACACAATTCGTGCCCTGCGGGTTCTTGGTAAATAAACCCTTGAGAGCATTTATTGCCTTAGCCTTAGGTTTGAGAGCAATGACCACAGGCTTTTCACTCTCGATCGCCACTTCTTCCTCGACTTCACGAGAACGAGCTTGCTTCCATACTCGAACATTAATAGGCATCGAGGCAAGCTGCGTTCCTGCCAGACCCGCGATCTCATTGTAAATTTGGGTAAAATCGCCCTCGTCTGCCTTTCCTGAGTGCTCACTCCCAATGAGCCGTATGCCTGTGCGGATGGTCGCTCCATCATCATCATCGCCATCAGCTGGTTCGAGTTTGACATCATAGAACGTCTTCCCAGAAGCTTGTACGTCAGCCCATAGCTCTTTAGTCGCTTCCATTCCGCCCCAGCCAATGGAGAAATCCCCAACACGAATGTTCTGTGCTGGAGGATCGAACTTGTGGCCTTTTGCTGCTTTGGCTTTGCTAGTGGGGAACAACACTTGCATGGCATCTGTAAAACCTTGTTGGCATTGATTTATTCCGTACTCTGGAGATGCGTATGCTGGAATCTTCCAATAAGTTGTGCTTAGGGACTCTCTCTCAAGTTTGATGACATTCTTGCATGCCTCTTCAGGTTCCAGACTCAATGGCACCGGCTGGTCATTGAATCGAAGGAAGAGTGCACCCTCCGTTGTTGATGATGGCTTAAGTAATTTTGATATTTTCTGGTCGAAAAATTGTTTATTATATATTGATGCGTCAACCCTTATCGATCCTGAGTGGCCGAGGGCAACATCAACAGTGAAAGCCCAGTCAGGACCTTGTTTCAAGCCGAGCAGCTGACGCGCCGCCTGAAGGAAAGATGTCGTGTTGATGCTGGTCGAGACTTTACCCCTATATCCGCACACAACCGCTCTTTCGTCTACCAGTATTGCTTGCTCTACTCTCGTACGTTCTTTGCGGACGGCGACTTTCCATTTCTCAGCGCCATCACAGAGATAGGGTCGTACATTGTCAAAGATTTTGGTGAGCGTTGCCTTTGTGACAATATGAGTGTCATAGGCTTTGCTTGGGTCGGTCTTCTCATTTGAGTGATAGAGGTCAACATGGAAAGTCCAATGGGCTTCATCCTCATCCAAGTCTAGTAGCTGCAGAGATCCACGCAGAAAAGCCTCAACGTGATTCTCTACAAAAGTCACATCCCACGTGCCATCTGGGTACTGTGCAAACAATGTCCAATTGTAGTACTCCCCTGGAACTGGTGGATCTGGCTCTTTCTCTGGTACTGGTGTTTTCTTTAGTGGCGGTGGTGCAGCAGAAGTCGTTTTCACTGGAGATGTAGTTTTTGCTAGTTTACCTTTCTTTGGTGGCGCCTTTTTCGGCGACGAAGCTTTTGTGACAGTGGAGTTGGGATCTTGAAAATGGTGCGTGGGTATTGCTGGTGAGATCTTCGTGGCCTCCGAAGGGGGATTCCCTGTCGCTGGCTTCGTTGGTTGCGGGACTTTGACGCTATCAACCGTTGGTAATCTGAAAGTCGCAGGTGCCAATACGCCTGGTGGTCGTACATGGTTGACCACCAGGGGCCAGTCCGAATAAACATCGCAGAGTCTAGACTTGAGCCAGGTGTCCCACACATGTTGACCGTTGCCTTTGGTCACGGTGAAGGTCCTCGTAAAAACTTTCGATTCATTGCCCTTGTTCAATTCCTGGTTGTTGTATTGATCAACCACGAACTCCCAATCCTTATTTTCGTCTAAGCCTAACAGCTTCAGTGCCTGCTTTTGAAATGTGGAATAATGATCTTTGATCTTGCTTGGACATGTTAATCTCGACCCATTAGGCCCATATAAGTAGATCGTAGGTCTGCCAGGCCCTGCACCACCGCGCATATGGACACCACCACCGTGTTGGTTATTTACGGGCCTGCGCAGCATGGGAAAACCATGGCCCCTCTCGCTATATAGATCCAAAAACTCCAATGGTTTTTCTGAAAACGTGATTCTCTGAACGCTGGGAATATCCTCTGGTGTATCTGCGTCATCATCTTCATCCTTAATGCCTGCGTTGAAAACGTTGTTGAGCGTCATGGCCTCAATCGGAAGGCCAAAATGCAGCATTGCCAATTTTGTCGTTAAATTGTTTTTCTCTCCATGAAAAACACCGCCAGGTGCCAAAGCATCAGTGTACCTTCGCCCATTTTCCTTCTGAATTTCGAGAACTATGCTGTTTTGATAGGGAGGCTTGAGTAAAACCTGCTGCGGTTCTTCAAAGTATTCGGTTACAACAGCCAGCACCGAGCTATCCTCAAGCTTTTTGTGGATTTCAGCCCGGATCGATTTATACTCCTCATCCGTGGGTTTGATATTGATGTTCCATTTGAGTTTTCGATTGGGGTCTTTCAGGGCCGCTTCTGCCTCTTTCTCGTGTTTATTGTCGAAATATTCGTCCACGAGCTTGGCTGTCCTCTGTTGAATCTCGATTGCGCTGGGTGGCGACGGGGAAGCAAAAAATGGGCTTTCACCTGGGCTTAGATCTGGACTAGGAGTTGGGCTTGAACTTGAACTTTGATCTGGGGGCAATTTGTCCCTGGGAAGATCTTTACTGGGTGGAGATAAGAAGTTGCGAAACATTCCAACAAGACTAGAGGATTGCTTCTTAGGCTCTGGCGTAGAGATATCATCCTCAGCAGGCCGTTTAAACCCGGCTGCACCAGTTCTTTTCGCCATGATCGCTGGGGAGAATAGGTTTGGGAGAAAACTTTGTTTCCGGTGGGGATATGAAAAGGCCAGAAAGAGAAAAGTGAAAGTTTGGGGCGCTGCATTCTTAAAAGTCAAGGGCTGACGTGGAAATTGGAATACATTCCTGAAATCCCACTCGAAGCCTTCGGCCGGACAATAGTCTCCAACTATAGAAACATCGCTCTTTTTCGATGACTGAAGTACTCGTGACCTTGTAAATGAGATATATATACATGATGGAATCTTGAGATTGTAGAGCAGCTTTCGGAAATCCTTTCGAGCTCGTGAAGCTTTTTGAGGCACCTAGAAGTTGGTTAGCTTCATTCCAATGCCGGCGGCTTTCGGGATTCTGAGACAGATCCAATGTGACTTCCTCGCAACAAACACCAATATTTGTCGGGGTTTTAGTGAGCTCAAAGAGATACAGGACTACAGGAGTTCCTGTGAGATATTGTTAGCTTATGATGAATCAAGTGGAAGGTCCAGGTCTAGCTAACCTCCGGGACTGGCGTCGCTCGTAGCTCCAATGGTCAGGAAAGGACCAAGTTTGACTTTATTGGCACTGTTAACTGTAATGACAGTCTTTGTACAGTCTCCTCCGTTTCCAGCGCTTTCTGGACTTGCCGTTGGGACAGCTAGAGCAGCAGGGATAATGCATATGGCGAGTATGGCGAGGCTGGTTGGAGAATACCATGGTGATGGTGATGATAACGAAAGTACGTGAAGTGGGAGTGATGAGGATTGAGCCGTAAAACTAGAAGGAGTTGGAATAAGTAGAATGAATTGGCATAGAATAAATTAAGAAGCAAAGAGGAACGTTATATAAATTTTCCTCAGCTTCCCTTATCCAACGTGCTCTAAAGCCTTGGAGTTCGTCTCATCCATAATTCCGTCTGGATTTCCATTGGCCCTCCCGTCCTAGAAGGAACCGTTGCCCCTCTTTTTCACCGCCCATATTGTGAACTTCTCAAGGATCTTGTGCGGTTGTTGAGACTGGTTCTAAGATTTGCCTGAGTTATTCACAGCAAGTCGATGTTTTTGGAAGGATTTAAGCAGCTGAGAATAAGCTGTAGCAGTCGTATATTCCGCGGAAAGCTTAGGCCTTATTTGATTATAGGATTGTTAACCTTAAATAAACATTTCCTCCTAGTTCAACCAGGGCTACTCATTGGTGTCCTTACTTCTAGTGGGACCTTGGAACATAAGATAGATATTCAGGTCATGAACTAGGCTTGAAGCTCTTGGATGTAGCTCGGCCTGAAATTTGACTCTGCGCATAATACTCGTAGCACGCGTACACCTTATGCCCCCAAAATGCTCACTGGACTGGCTCACTACCTATACATAGGTCCCAAAATGAACTGACACTTTTTGTCACAGCACCGTAGAAGCGGGGCATTGAATAGAAGGATTTTCCGAGAGTATATGTAGCGACTTGAACTTTGGAAGCTTTGTCTTTCCTATTCGGTGTGGAAATCTTCTTTCTCCACTTAGTCTGAATGTGGCATCTTGGTACATTTTCAGCCGCAAACTTCCCGCATTGGTAACGGTTTGAAGAGATCCGGAGGATGCAAGGACGCCTTCTAGAAGAAGGTCGAAGATTGTGAGACGTAAATAGTTGAAACAAATTGTCGACTAATGATTCATGGTCCACATTATCATACACGACTCCGTTGATCCTCCCGAGACATCGACGGTAATGCGCTCTCTTGGGAGAGTAAGATCTTCCCTCAATACCAATTGTGACCTTTTTCTCCCAATTTCGTATTCTCTGGATTCAGAGAAAGCATCCTCTGACCTGGAATAGCAACCCCAGATTGAGCCTCAAAAATTCCCGAAATGCCTCTCCTCCCGATGGTAGCGAAGGAGTCGTAATCCGTCTCCCGATCGCAAGCAAACCATTCCCCTGATAGCGGTGTAGTCCCATCCCCCAGATCGCTCCACCTAGTGACAACAATCGATTGCTTGAACTTATTGACCGGATCGTTCTTATCCTCTTCGAACCTAATTTCGATGAGATATTCCGTCGGACAATCAGGGCATCTCCGCATGGGTCGGCATTTCCCGCACAAACTGACGATAGCATTTACATGGCGGATAGCATTGTTGATCTGCGGTCCAGTGCGCAGCTGCTGTGCTATTGTTTCTTTCGGCTTCGGTATGTGACCCAATGCACATTTGCAGTTGTTCATGAGCTCACCATCTCTCCAGTGAGCACAAGCAGAAAAGTACGGGAAGTAATCTTCTCGCGAGTACAGAAGGTGCCGCAAGCCACTTGGTGGAAGACATGGTTCAGCAAAACTCTTGCTGACGATTCGAAGTAATAAGTGGCCCTTATCGATGTAGTATCTTGACTGATGGGACCATTCACTCTCGCGGGTTCTCCAGCGTCGACTGAGGGACTCTGGAGGGATTCCATATTCAGGTCCATAGCGATGAGCTCGCATAACGAGTTGAACGAATGTAAATGGAAGGGTATGGCCTGGAGTTAGGCGCATCCGCAGTGGGATTTGGGTTGGTTCTGAAGCCCAAGGACAGATGAACAGAGGATTCATGGTCGCGGTGGCTCTCAGTCGCTCCTGCCCCTTCTGAACTCTGCGGTGGTATGTTATGCATCGGAAACATAACAGATGGTCCGGAAGTTGGCTGTCCAAGGAAACCAAAAATTCGGTCTTGAATTGTTCATTTTCGGGATGATTGAGAGCGATCCAAGCTTCGGGTCCAAGCCGATATAGAAGTGTTTTGCTTGCGAAGGCAAGACTAGCAACACCAGAGGGTGACAAGTGCCTACAAATTCGATGCCATAGTACTTCAGATAGACTAGCTACCCTGCGATCCCCTGCTCTCTTGTCGGGGTCTAGCCTCTGCGGATCTAGCCTAGAGACAGATTTGAGCGAGTCGAACGAGCCTTGGTGGCCTAAGCCATGAATCAAGGCGGTATAATCTTGACGTTCTCCGGTTTGAATGTCAACATTTGGAGAAAACTCATTTTGAGCCTGATTATTTGTCCGAGTGGAAGAAGTGGATAGGGAATCTTTCTTCAATGGTAAATCCTTTGAAACGGCAGCTTCTCTGAGGTTGACGGTAGACTTTTTCATCAACCGTCTCCCGGACTGCTTTGGTCTCAGCGCAGTCGCCAGACGTGACCCAAGACTTGGTTTTCTCGGAGGAGTATCGTCCATCTTTAAAATTACAAATTCTTAGGGATTTAAAAGAAAGGAGTCGTGTTCTGATGAGAGGGACTGAAGGATTGAGGGACTGGGACAGGACCCGCATGAAAAGTTTTCAACCGGGATTCTAAAGAGGTGCCTGTTACCAAAATAACTATGCAAACATATATTGTCAAGAAAACGAAATGCCTTTCAAGCTGGGGAGATTCTCAATCACCAGATTATGTTATGTTGATGGATGACGAGGTTTATAGTTCAACGGGAAGTCTCGACTTCAACCGGCCGTTCCGTGGGCATCGTGCCTGCATCCCCAAAGGGGTGTCTCGATCACATCAACCTCACCTCTAGAACTTCTATAGCCTTTAAACCAACCACACCACATCACACCCACTCTGTTGCATTTACCGCATTGTTTTCGTTCTCAGAATCGACGCATGAGACAACGTTCAATCGTTGGTCCAAGTTGGCAGGCCAAAGAAGTGGACAAATGGCTCACCGATAGCTCTTTACGCGTCCAATATCACTGCTGGCCAGAGCCGTGAGGTACCTAGGCTCTGCACCTCGCAAGGACTTCGACTTCCTATCACGAACCGCCAAGCTACGAAACGAACTATCCCAACTTTGAAGGGATATGAAAGGAACGCGCGTTCGAAGTGACTGAGGGTTGTTGTGGAAGCAAGAAGCAGATGATTTCAAGTGAAATTTAGACACTTTCCTGCTTTCTATGTACCATTCCCCATGCAAACCAGCCCATGCTTTCTCCTACCATATCCATTACTATGACTGTCACCGTTACTTCTTTTCAGGTTCTTCCCCACACATTGCCAAGATATGCTCTGCTAACACCCACATGGCACGATGTCCCACACCGAAACCCTCGATCCTGTCTGCTACGTCGGTCTTCTCTTGCACAGTGACTTTAAATGGGCATGAGCTATAACCTGAAGACGGCCAAGTTCCAATCCTCCGTTATCGCTCGATACTCAACAGTATGGTGCTACAACCTGCTCTACACACAAATCTTGGACGGATGCGCGCAGGTATTAAGTACAGGATACTAGCTCGATGAATGAGGAAAGGGAGAAGTCCACAACACGATGTTTCATTTTGCTAGATAAAATCCAGAACACCGGACTAAGGAGACGAATCGATACCGGTCGTAGTGTTGGCGGACATGGGGCTCAGGCTGGAAGAGCAAATTGCGACCCTGGAGGTAGCCTCAAGAAGGTAATAATCCTAAAAGGCTAGGTTGATATTGGGCTTGGGCTTGAAAAATCAAGTTGATAATATTCAGATGAAAAAGTCGGGGACAGCTAGCAGGAGGGCTTCGTAAGTACAGAGTACTTCTGATGATATATTTTGGCTTTTGATAAGTCTACAGAATGATTGACCTGCTGCATGTCTATCTGTTATATCCTTACATCTTCCTGATTCTCGACTACCTCCCTTGATATAAACATTTATTCAGGTATGACCCGCTCATTTGGACCTAGTGGCACATTGTTATATTTGGGCGTTCTTCCTCCGCCGCCAGAAGACCGCAAAGTTTGACAAAGAATCACCCACCAACTTTGCGACCTCATCCCAGTATTTTTTTTTATACCATATTTTAAACTTGGCTCCTCCTGTGTAGCTTGTGTAGCCCCCGCTGATTCGCTATCGATGTTGCTATTGCCGTCGCTATCTACACGACCCCGCCGAATTGACGGCCCTCTTTTCATAAGCTTGAGTTTCTTCATCACGTTGGCTCTCGCATTCCACTAGTATACCGTTTTGCGTTCGCTAGCATGCATGCTGTACAAGCATCTAGGCACTGCGACTCTCCAGCTTTCAGGGCGTAATTGATGTTCTCCATCTGTTTTGGCGTGCAGAATTAGTGCAACAGCTTGTAAACTCAGCGGCCGATTTTACAAACAGTTCTCCACGTCAGCCTCTTGGTACCGCTGCTGGATGTCGTGTCGAGTATTTGTAGTCGACCAGTGACCTGCCAGCCTGTCACCTGGGACAGGATGCATGTCATCCTATCAAAGCTCTCTATAAGTTGCTGCACTGTTTTTGGTGTATCAATCATTTGAGGCTAGCGTCAAGTCTGGATATTAAAAGCCTGGGATGCCCGGTTGCTGCTGGGGTCGCGGTAAGGAACAACATGTGGTGTGCCTTCAATATCTCCTAAAGATGGGCTTGAGTCTTGGAGCGAATTGTTGTCCAGACGTTGTCCTATTTGGCCCAGTCTTTGCCGCTGAGCTGCAGGTAATTTTCCTCTAAACGGTTGACTAGACTTCCATAATGCCCCTTACATGCCATTAACTCTCTCCTGAAAAGCGAGCTAATGTTTGCCAACGCCTGGCCGTTCTCTCGCCAGTCTAGTATTTCACTTTCTATGACCCACATTGGCCCACTGTCAAGCTGGATGACGTACAGCCTTGCGATATTGATCTACAAAGGGTGTAATGAGATGCAAGTATTGTCCGGCGAAGTGCTCTACCAGATGCGTGTGTACAACTCTACCGTATCCTGTGGTATAATCTCGAGGATATCATGCAGATCGGACATGCTTTGTCCGTTCAACAGGTAATCGCTAAGGATCGAATAACGACAGCCAACCAGTTAAAAACACCCGGAGCCTTTTCGGAAATATAGTCGATGAGCTTCGCCATAACTACCTGGGAGATAGCTCTTCGCTCGTCGCTCAAAGTTGCTGTGAAATAAACGCACCATGTCTCCTTGTTTGGGATTTTTCATAGCGAGTGAAGGACTCTAGGCTAGAGCCCCTGTGAATCCTATCCATGATTGACTTGGCTATGCAAATTTTGACGTTGTATTGCGATTCCAGCAGCTGTAAGGAGGCGATAATATCCGCAAGGTTCCTGTCGAATTGGTCCAAGCCGTTCGGCCAGCCCGTTAACTAGCAGTGTCAGGTTGTAAGTCCTACCGCATTCTACCGCTACGGGAGATGAAATCTCATGCAACGCTTCCACGTCCATGAATGCAGTGCAAATGAGATATCCAAAGAACACTGTACAACTTCGAACGGCGCCGGGAATCCGCAGGAATAGGAGACCGCTGTGCATGTAGAAGTTCATGCGAAAGAGCCATCATGACCCCCGTCCTCGTATTTTGCTTTGGATTGATTGAGCTGCGCCTCAGAAGTAGCAACCTACCCATAACGGCTTGAGTTGCCTAGGTGGTCGCACCAAAGGGCATCGGGATATGTATTTCCACGTGGGCTTCCCCGAGCCAGGCTTTCCGAGAATGCTGTAGATGGAGGGCGTATCAACTCTCAGCCACGCCTGAAATACAAACAATTTGTCTTCTGGCTCCTGTAGGAACAGCCTGCGGGATGTGTCGATGGAAGATGTTGGGACTATTGTAGCGTGGTTATTCATGCTTGTGATCATTAGGCTTTCGAGAATATTCTTTGCGCTGAGGATCGAGTTGACAATTCTCTGGGCAATTGAGTTGAGTTTTGACTGAAACTCCGCTTCTGATCAACCATTCATCCTAATATGTCGCGTACTCAAGTTGGCTCAACTCGTCTGCCATATGCCATAAACGAGTGAAGAGAGGGGGGAAGTGATTCCCCCAAAAATGGAGAGGGGATATGTTACAATTGTTTGGCTATGCCATTGAAGATTGTTTTGTACAGATAGCTTCAAGATTCAGAGTTCGGCACATTGTTTACAAGTGACAGTACTCCATCGCTACCAATAAATAACCATCCTAAAGCAGATTTTCCCAGTCATATTCAAATAATTTCCTCCTTTTCCATATGCAAACCCTCACCATTTCAAATGGGCAACCGTTTCAAACCCATCACACTCTCTCACAAGCGTCAACGTAGCCTTCTTATCACATACATTACAATCAAGCGCTTGTATGACCACTTTCCGCTTGTCCTTCACCCACCCCTCCTCATCAACCCCGCTATCCGACTCCTCCACATCCCTTAAGAACTTCCCGATAACCGTCGCGGCCTCAGCATCATAGACGCCTTCCTTGCGCCCCCGACAGGCTTCTATCACCCGCAGTGCACGCGCCCTCGTTGGAGAGTGTCTACACATGGCCGAGATCTGGCTCAGTGGACATATGATACCCAGGTCGAAGCGGTAGATGGTAAGGGATTTGTTGAAGCCGATATGTGGAGCTACGAGCTCGCAGAGCTCGACTTGTGCTTGGAATTCCGGGAGGTGTGCGTCGTAGGATGTGCGGGTGGTAAACAGGTTCTTGATACGAGGACGCGGTTGAAGCTCGCGTGGAGCTTCAGCAGCGAAGATTGCAGATAGCCTTGTGAGGGTGCTTCTCCCCGCTTTGGCAGCTGGCAGGAAGGATCTGCGAATATGGGTTCGGCGGCTGCTTCCCAGCGCCATATGTCGTCAATGTAGCGCTCCTGTTCGGCGAAGATGTGGTCTGGGATGTCGAATGCGGAGCTAGAAGCTGTAGGTGCTAGAGACATGAAAGATGGGAAGGTGTTGGCTTCGCCGGTTGAGGAGGAAATATTCTTCCACGCTGGACCTAGGATATTCGCGAGGTTTGAGTTGGGGCTCGTCTCTCCTGCCGGTGCTTCAGCGACGAAATGGAGATTTCGGCGCATAATGAACTCCCACCAAGCCCTGCAATCAAGCAAGGACTCGAATTTCCCCGGCATCAGCGGGACAGCGTTGTTGATGGCGTCTTTGAGGCCCGTGTGTATCTCAACGGGTCTTTGGTCAACAAACATCAGCGCTTGTATATCCAAGCCTGAAAACGCAGTCAGTATGTCCTCCTCCATGCTCTTCTTATTGACCGTAAGTGGCGATACTGCACATGCCTTGGGTGGAATTATATTTGTACTCCATTGCTGGTACAATACCGATACCAAACTCGCAGCGTGCATACTTGCAGCTGCCTGGTGCCCTTGCATACTCTCGAAGGAGGAAACCAGTAAGCACGCTACGACCGAGTTCGGTATATCGTCTAAGCGCAACTCTTCACGCATTCCTTTCAGCGCTTTCCCGTAGGCTTTGAAAGCGTAGATCTGGTGCGGGTTGCTCAGTGCTGGCGCCTCGCCCTCGCCCTCGCTATACGATTTACTCAATGCCCCGAGCGCAATAATAGCATGCTTGTTATAGGACTGCATCTCGCCGGAGTGTGGAATTAGACGGTCCCACACGGCCGTTTTGAAAGTGAAAGGATCTTGCATCTGAGAAGCTATTTCATCCAAGTAAAAGCGGAAGTAGCGGTTCTCGGTCTCGTCTGAGAAGCGGGGAGCAAGGAATTCCGGCTCGATTGTTATTGCCTCTTGTGAAGAAGCTGCGGGAAGCTTGGGAACGATGGGCCTGATGTTTGGGGGGAGGAAAACGTTCTTGGACGTATAGCCTGCGCAGGGGATGTCAAGTTTGCGGCAACGATAGCACCCTGGCTTGCCCTCGTCGCATTTCACTCTTCGTTTTCTGGATTCAGTTCAGCTTAATGCTCAACTGAGTCTCGGGTGATTTGGGACAAATACCTGCAAGTGAGACAACCACTTTTCGACTTCGGGGCCAATTTTTTCCGCCTCTTCTTTTCTTTCTCTTCATTCCATCCTGTTGCATATCTTGCGGATTGTGCTGGTGGAGGGTCATCGAGGAGAGTGAGAGCACATGGCTCTGTAGCTGTATCTGTAGCTGTGATGGCGGGAACGTCGGTACTCATTGTTACTTTTTACTAAACGGAGGGGCTAGCCAAGAAAAAAGTACTAGTGGTTCAAACTCATTATTAAACGTTAGAGTACATATCTATATGTAGTACTTGGTAAATGCATATGTTACTTAGGTACTTGAAGATCAAGCCTTGGATAGCTCCGGATGTGACTTGATTGTTTTGGTCTAGCTTCTGGGCTATGTGTGGATCCAGGCCAGGATCGAGAGACCGGTACGAGTAGCGAAGGGCTAGAGGGGGGTTAGCCCAAAGCGGCACATTTTCGTAGTGGCGGGAATTAAGAACAAGTATGAATAATGAGGAGAATAAGAAATGGACGAAACGAAATGCGGAAATTTCGTAAAAGCTACTGTTTATATCTTCAATATCATAGGAAAATTATCTATCATCATCGTTGTATTAATTTTATATTATTAAATAGCCTGGGAAAGTATCTCAACTCCATCATTCTTTTCTGACTAATCAATAGTGGATCGACAATTGAGTGCTGCCTTGAATCCTATCTCCAAGGTATAGCCACCGAAAAATCTGAGTAGTTTCTTTTAATTTTAGCCACCTAGAATAGAATTACTCGAATCTTACTGCCTAATATGTATAATCCTACGAAGGCCTCAAACTCCTCGAGGATTCTGCTAGAAAATGGCATAGAAAGACCGCGTGTTCAAGTTATAAGAAATCCCTGTTAAAGGCATTAGCCGAAAGTGCCGTGTTCGGCTTTTCTTTGTAGGCTTACGGAGTAAGCATGCTATACTCTATGCTGGGGCATCTTGGGTCCGATGGGCCCGATTATATGCTTACATTAAGGTTACTATATCTAATAATAAGAGAAGAAACTCCATGCCAGCCCTTTTATAAAGTATATGCTAGTAAAGTTAAGTAAGGTACTATCCGTATATAGAAAACACATATAGTACAGTATCCGTTGTTGATATAGTAACAGCACAGCCCTTCGTCGTTCGCTCGTCCAATCCGATCTCTAGTTTTTAAGGTTATATGCCGGTGCTCGTGTGCTCGTTGTGGACAGAAAAAGCGGCACCAGTTTATTAGGAAGTAGGACACCGCGAAGGCCAATGATAACAAGTGCCGCTTTGTGTATCCATGCTTATTTATATGCTTAAGTCCTGGCCTATCACATCCTCTCCTTTCCGAAGTCTATATCTATCCCTAGAAAAGTAGCTAGCACAAGTTCGTATCTGCTCACTCATACAGTAATCACCAACGAACACCATACTTTGTAGGGTATACGGGAAGTATACCTTTACATACAGGTAGACGCTGGCTAACGCTGATACGGCTGAAACCCCGTTTATATTCTTCCCAATCCAGTATGTACAAAGCAAGCAAGACAGGACAGGTACGAGGTGTACCGTACGTATCTACCTGGTACCTTACCTTACCTACAGCGGGCGGCGCGGCGAATATGACAAGCTCGGCCCGGAATATGACGTGGATATGATCGGCCGAAAATTGGTATCGTACGCGGGCCGCGGCACACACCGGCGTTCTCTCGTCCGACCAATCAACCATGTTTACTTCCTTCCTTCCCTTCCTTCTTCTACAACACCACGTTCATTATCATTATGGCGCAAAGCAAATCTACTAGGTAATACAATCCTCATGCACGCTATTTGATGCAGCCTCCCCAAGTCCCTTCACAGGCAGATCCGGCAACGCCGGTCCGGTCTAGACGTTCGCCCTAGACGTTCGCCCTAGACGTTCGCCCTCGCGTCTATATAGTCCAAGATCCTACCTCTGTAGTCAAGTCATATCATGTATATCCATATCGATATCCATATCCCTCCCTACTCCGCCGTAAAGCATCTACCTATTCGCATGTTATTTACATAGAGGTGTATTGTACATAGCTAGCTAAGCGAAATGCCGTCGGACGTGAATTACTGTTTTGATTGCTTCCAAGGAGCGCTGCGAAGCCCCAGACCGAAGCCATCTAAATATCCATTCCAACCCAATTTCAATCATGCGGTGCCCTGAGTTTAGCTCTAGACAGAGAGAATTTAGTTTGATTCAAGTACGCTCTAGGCTTGCTCCAGAGGTATAGTGTTATAAGTGATGAGAGGTTCTTTATTCGCACGAATGCAGCCGCCATTTCTGATTATATTTGCGGCCTTAAGTCCCCTATGGCAGGAGATACCCCATACAAAAGTTTAACTCGGATTTAAATAGTCTCACATCATTCATATCTTTATATGAACATTTATTTACTAGATCTTTACAGATTCAAGTTCCTACTACAAGCTTGCTTGTTCATACTTAAGAATCGCGCGAGCATGGCGCTACATCACCCTCTAGACATATATAATCACAATACTAAATAGGGGAATTGTTGGTAACATAGGAGTGATCACTTCTACTGCATACCTTGAGATGCAATAGACTTGACTGTATTTGAATTCATGATGTGATGCAGATCACGATCGTGATCTGCAGTCAAGAGCATATGCCTCTTCGCTCAGTCAGCTGGCACTAAGTCACATGACCACAAAGACTTAGCCGAGTCATATCATATTACCCATACAGCGGGAGAAATTAGAGCTGGCTGTGTGACATCAAAAGTGATAGGAAGACTGCATATTTGGGTCGTAAAAGGGGATGCATTATATATAGCGTGACACTAAGAAAGTGATGCGATGCCCTGAGAATACACGTGACAAAAAGGGGCGATTAAACAAGCGAGTTTTAGTGAATTACCTCCGTATTCGGTTCACGTTTTCTCATCTCCGGAAAGGGCGTCGATCGATGTAGTGTAAGAACGTTATAATTTCATTTCTAATCCAATCTTGTTGCAAGACTAAACGAAAGTCGGGTATCTACTATTTATCTATCCAAGGACCTGCATATAAACCACTGACTCCACAATCCTATCCTGACGCCCGCCAAGGATATCAATAATTCATTAAGCAACGGTATTTGTAGCTTCCGCCTCATGCTTCTCACGCTTATGTAAATGCATATTCGTCCCGATATCCACCGCGTCCACATTTCCGAAATCCTTCTCGCCGCCATGACCATGATGCACAACACCCGTGCTCTCCACATCACTCGATACCCCGCCATCCATGACATCATGCCCGTATGTGGTTTCCGTGACAAAGGCCTCGGGACTGGGGAAGATGTAGCTGAGAGATACGTAGACGACGATACTAGTCACGAAGCCAAAGAGCCAATCAAACGTATACAGATGCTGTGCGCCCTTGCTGATATGCACTGGATTCGGTTTTGTGGGATCAGATGGCGCGCCGATGGAATAGCCGAGGCCTGGGAGGTTGGGCGAGACGGCGATGAGGAGTGCGAGGAGCGCGCGCCAGTTGATACCGTTCCAGAACCGGTAGCGGCCGTCTGGGTTGTAGAGGGCGGGGACGTCAATGTTCTGTTTCTTGACGAGCCAGTAATCGCTTGCCATGATTCCGGCGATCGGCGCGAGGAACACAGCATAGCCTCCCATGAATGCGAGAAAGGTGGAGGCGGAGTTGATGATTTTCCAGGGCACGATGACCCATCCTCCAACGATTGCGGCGATAATACAGCCGCGCTCGATATTAACGTAGCGAGGGAAGAGGACAGTGAGATCGTTGGCGGCAGAGATGGAGTTCGCGGTGATGTTGGTGCCTACCTGTGCGATGTACCAGGCCGAAGCAGCGAAGAATGCCGCAGCTCTTCCTCCATGGCCCATATCCAGCCACTTTGCGATGATTTCGAGGGGGTTCCAGATCAGCTCTCCGTATATGACTCCAGTAGCAGAGGTAGTCACAATACCGATAACGGCACAGATGGTGAAAATGATTGGGAGAAAAGGCAATTGGATGAATTGGCCCTTGCTGGAGCGAGCATATCTTGAGAAATCGGGGATATTGCAAGCGAGCGTAGCCCATGATCCTGTCACGGATGACATCGAGGATAAGAAGAGATAGGCCTTCTGACTCCCACTGACGGTAGCTTTGAGAGCAAATATGTTTCCAGAACCGCCTGCCTTGTGGACACACCAGCCCATTGTCGCAAGGGCTGCAACGGGCGCCGCCACAAGCTTAACGAGAAACAAGTATCGGAGCTTGGTTGGTGGGATGAGAAGGAGGGGAAGTTGAATAATCCAGAATAAGAAATAACTACCTGAATCAGCTCAAGCTCAGCATAAGATAAGAGATACTTTAACGTACCTGATCATTCCCTGCGTGGTAATTCCTTGACCTGCTGAGATATGGTTCGGAACATTGGCATACGAGGGCCAAATCGCCGTAAGCATGACAGTTATGCAAATGGCACTAGATCGGGAGTTAGTTGTTTCCTCTTCAAGAGTGTTTTGAGAGGGGGCCTTTGCAGTTATGTGACTTAGTACAGCTGACGTAAGCGAAGAAGGCATAACTTCTTCGTCCTGCAATACATAATAGCTTCTAGACATCATAAATGAAACAACCAGAAACAATATCAAGTCTTACTAGCTAGAGAGAAGTGACCACCCCCTATGATACCAAGAAGAAGAGCAAGTTCCCTTTATAGGAAGTATGCAAGGAGTAGTTAGAGGTCATAAGACGAAACATAATAGAAGGGAGTAGGGGAAAATCAAAGAGCCAGTTATCCTTACCCGTTGGCACCTTGGATACCCAACCAGAACATAGCAAGAACCGAGCGAGATACGATACAGAAATAAGCCAGATAGTATCCGAAGGAAGATCGAATGGCGACGGAGAAAGGGATGTGTAGTTTAGCACCAATTGCTCCATTTAGGACCATGGGAATGGCGACACAACTTGTACCGACGACAATCTTGAGTACTGTTAGAGTTGATATATTTTGAAGTCGCTCTGGAAACTTACAGCAGGAATTGCCTCTCTCCAACTCAGACCAACAGCAAGAATAGCAGAGGCTGTCTCCCATGTTCCTAAGTTACTGCAGACTTTGTTAGCGTCTGGAGCTCTACGATTCCCATTTTCAAAGCTCACATGGTATCAGTAGCCCAGTAGGCCATCCAGGTCCACATTGTCCATGTCTGATTCTCCGGCTTCACTGGATCCATATCTTCATTCGTCCAAATGTGATCCGGCGCGAGGGCCGACTTCTGCTTAGGCAATTGCCACGCCTTGAGGGAAGTGCAGCGCTCCTTGAGCTGCTGCTTGGTAGGGACATAAGACATGCTCGTGATGGACTTCATGTTGAAAACGGGCTCTTTGTACGGAGTACGCTCGAGTTACATGCAGCAAAGAAGAGGAGGGGGAAGGATCGAATTATACCCAGGTAGCTATCTAGGTACAGTAGATAGCTAGGTACTGTAAGGTAAGGGTATGAACTGATTATTACTACTGCAGTGACAAAGGAATGGATGGATAACAGATAAGAGAGAATGCTGCGTGTACCAGGGCCAGCTGCCCAATCGAGATAACGGCAGGGCGCTAGCATGCCTTCCCTGTGCAACGCTCCCTCTAGAACACGCACCGAATACAAGTACGGAGGTACATGTTGATACCGTACCACACGATTAATGTGCTGTAAACGAATCAAATAGGCACTACTTATCAAGGGCCGTGGCGACAGCGGGAGGGGAGGGGGAGGCTTGTTGGAGAAAGTTGGAGCCATTGCGCGGTCGTAGGTAGTAATAATTTACTCTACTGTGATTGATTGTGGGCCGTCTACCTGAGTAGTTAATCATTTACTTCGTAAGTACTGTAAGGTAGGGACGGGACAGGACCAGACTAGCCACGGAGTTGTGTAAAAGCCTTACGGTAAGACTGGGGTTTTATCTGCGGCCAAGCACAAGCGTCCGTGAGAAGGATTTGATTGGTCGTCGAAACTCGCATTCAGAAGTACCATGTCTGTGTTTTCGGCATCCCCGCGGTTTGGGAAACTTCGACGTCAGATTGATATCGATATTGATGTCCATCCTATCCCATCCCATCCCATCCTGCACGTAAGATTTTAACATACGTAACCTTTAGTCAGCCGCAGTTATGGTTGCATCAACAGCTACCCTGGTCCTAGGTACAGCGTAAGCGGAGGTATATAGGACGGTACTCCGCACACCATGCTGAGATGAGGTGAGACCTGACCTTAGAATTCAAGACCTGCAAAACCATTCGCGAATAGCCTCACCCGCATTTATCGTTTACGTTGCGCCCAAGAGAGCCATCCTTTCCCTCCCGCAAACGCCTCATTTCCAATCCGCCATCGGACACGTGAGTTCGACGCCGCCTCCAGAGCTCGATACTTCGTATGTCAAGCCACATAGATAACAAGATAACAAACATGTTACTTTTGATGGAACTATAGGCGGCCTCCGTGTGGCAAGTCATTTTCATTTTGTATAGAATGAGTCGATCATAAAGATGTCGGCCGACCGGAGTTACTTTGTTACCGAGTAGAAGGATAAAGATATATCGATTTCGGCATGCATTTTTTGAAAAGTCTGATTGTCCCACTACTATTACTCCTTAAATATATACTCCGCACCACTCAAAGCACCCAGATATAATAACTATAGAGCCTTCAAAAGCCCCAACTTAGAAGTCTGACTTTAGAATTAGATTTATCTTATAGATTTTAGGATCTGTACTCGGGTAAGAGCTAGTTAAACCTGTAGGATCCTATCTATCTATTCTAAGTAGTGCAGTCAGACTTGAGAAGAAAACCCCAAGCATGGTATATTACGGCGTATTCCACCTTCAAAATCGCGAAACCAACACGTGACAACGCGATGAAAGCGTAGGTAGTGAAAGAATACCAATTCTATAAGAGTGTAAATAAAAGAAAGAATGAGAAAATCCCTCTGGATAATTCTATTAACTATATATAAACCTTTTTAACTTCAGCTTTAAATCAACAAGCCTCCGCAGATTATCCGCATAACATATACCAGGTGTTATGATAGAGAAGGCCGCAATAAGGCTCCTAGGAGTTCTGCCGTGCGTGAAGCAACAGCTCATCTGGTCGGTTCCTTCCTTCGCCGTCCATCTGAGATTCGCGACTTCCGAGCCGATTGATGCCTATGCGCTGCATAGTTTTTTTTCCGACGGAATGTTTATAAGGCTAGGGATGAAGCTATTCCCATCTACACACAGACCTTCGAAGCGCATAAATAAAAATTTCACCTAGTTAGTAGTTATTAGAAGAACACCGCGTTCTGATCTTTGTAAATCATCAACTTTTCCCTCTCCTCTTCCCTCTCTCTCATCATCCACTCCACTTCCTCCACATCTAAATAATTTTCACATTCCCGTCCACAGTCCACCTCCCTTCCTCCCACCACCATCTCGCTTCCCCACCACCACCCACCCACCATCCAATCCATCCACCCCTCCCCAAAAACCCAACATCCTATTAATAACCCCTTCCCAACATCCCTTCCAATACCTCCATTCTCTCACCCCCTCTATTCTTTTGTTGCACTTCGCAGTCCACTTTCCCGGGAAACCTAGCACGAGTTTTCCTTTACCCTTTTCTCGACATGTGTGTTTCCTTCAAGAGTGGGCTTGGTTTTCCCGCGTCTGGCCAATGAGGAGAGGCTGGGTGGAACCCAGGTCATTCGTACAACTATGAATTATTACAAGAATATCGGCATTTAGAGAAACGCCTGGGAATGTGCTGAATGTTATTATTATTCTCTAGATTAGGACATTAGCACCCTTGAATTCCGTACTGAATTTAATGATTGATATTGACGAATCAAATTCTTGGGTTTAATGATTCTTACTGTATTTGTTAATTAGTTGGTTATATGACGGATGATTGAACTATCATTAAATAGGTAAGAATTATGGTAAAAATAAAAATTATAGTTAGTATTACATCTAAAATATTAATACATGGATTTATTAGGGTAAATGCATTAATCCCTAATCTATTCTGGAATTTGATGATATTTTCGTAAATATCAATGCTCTACGCTAAATTGGTCATCGATCGCACTGGGAAAAAGCCGCTTGAGTAGAGTACTACAGACGATTGAGATTTTTTAGTTTGACTTGCGTTCATTGTTATACATTGCGTGCCCTTCGCATCGAGAAGATGCGAATATGCTATGGGAATCGAGTTTACAATTACAGTTCTAAATGCTTAAGCATCTTCATTATCAGAGAAGTATTCAAACTCCCTCGGCACCTCTGCCTCCTCACCGCCCTCCTCATCCTCATCCACAGCTGTCAAGACCCCTGCTGCAGCCGCAGCCCCAGAAGCCTCACGACGGAGGTTAAAGGACTCGTTGCGCATATCCTCGAGTGTGGTGGGTGCAGCTGCTTTCTCAATGGAAGCTTTCTTCAACTTCTCTTCGATGAGGACCTTTTCTTCGGAAGGCTGGGTGTCGATCATGAGGATTACGCCACCGGTTGGCTTCTTGACTGGCTTGTACCGACCAGACGGGAAGCTAATGAATTTTAGCTGCGCGGGAAGCACACGCGACATGTTCTCCATCTCATAACCGACTTTCTCCTTCTCGAGCTTCTTCTTGGCGATTTCGGCGGGGCTGCCTTCCTTGTCAGATTCGGCTTTCTTGTCGTCCGACTTCTCTTCCTTGTCCTTGCTTTCTTCGTCGACGTCCATCTTATCGCCACCGACTGGAGCATTGGTCTTAGGGGTTGTTGGAGTCTGATCGATGTCCATGCTCTCTCGTCGCTGGGCGCGCTCTTTCTTTTGAGCACGTCGCTTGGCCTGTGCGGTTGTGGAGAGAACGGCCGTGGCGATGAGAGTAGGAGCCTCATCAGTCTTGACCTCTTGCTCTGGCGGGTAGTCGAAGAGGCTTGGCCGAGTAGCACTGTGGAAGTTGAAGCTTGGAATATCCAAGTCATGATCAAGACCGATCATAGATGTCGGGATGAAACTCAATGAAAGGAAGTGAGTAAATGGGAACCAGTACCAGTATTGGATGAAGACAGCCATTCCAACAATACCAGCCATGTTGAGGTTGCCGGTTTGAGTCTGCAAGCCAATCGTACAGTTACGCCCACCGGCATCGATAATACCCAAGGCCAGTGCACAACCGAATTTGGTCATAGCATCTTCGTGGCGATCACCGACAATCTTCTTCAGAGTCTTGCGGATAGATGCAACCTTTGGGTTCATGGCCTCGTTTTGCTGCACCATGATCATAGCAAGCGAGATCAATGCACCTTGGCGAACAAAGTCTGTAGGGTCCTTGATCATAGGCTCAAGCAGATCAATTGCCTCATCCAAACCAGTGCCTGCACACGATATACCAAGCGCCATGGCAGCTCCGTACCGAACATGTGGGTTGTAAGATTCAGACAACAGCTCGACCATACGAGGAACACTGCCAGGCTTACGGAACAAGATAAATCCTAAGCTCATGACTGCGATTCTTCGGACATCATCGCTGACATCGCTAACAGCAACGTGAAGCAACTGTCGTACGGCCTTGTTGCTCCCTGTGCCACAGTATGCAAGGGCAACGGTCATGATACCACCGTAACGCAAAGTTGGGTCAGGGTCGTGTAAGAGACCCTCGATGAGTTGATCGGCGCCCTCCTGTCGACCATACATAATGAGAGCGATTCCTACCGCAAGACCTCGCACAATCTTCTCGTGCTGGGTCTCATGCGCATAGGTGATCATGTCAGCGACAGCCTTTTCGTTGCCAGTACCAAGCATGATAAGACCCATGGCAAGTCCAACAGCCTCACCATTCAAGGCCGAGTCGGTGTACAATACGCCCTTGAGGTTCTCGTAAATTGATTCCGAGCCTGTAGCCATTCCTGCAATACCCAGTCCCAAAGCACCACCATGTTGGATGACTTCCTCCTGAGCTTCATTGAACTGACCCTTCAGATATTCGAGCGCATCAGCACCGTGATTGGCGTAGATCAAACCATAAGCATAGAGCGCACCACCTTGGCTGAAAATCGAGCCTCCGAGAGATCCACCTTGCTTAGGCAGATAAGGTTCAAGCAGCTTTTGACACTGTGTTAGATTTCCACGATGGATGACACCGAGAGCTGCAGTTGCAGAGAACTTCGACCAGTTTACAGCCTTTCCAAGCCACTCAAGATTGTCCCGGAAGAACTTGTCATTCGTGGTTCCTTGATTCATGAAGGCGTTGCAGAAGGTGACCGCGGTATGGAATATCGAGTTTCTCCCCTCCAAACTATCTTTCACCTTGTTCAAAATGCTCAGATCTGTGTGATTGTTTCGGTAGAGGAATTCGAGATTTAATTTGATCGTCTCGCTGCCATCGAGGATGCTGCGTATCCTGTCAAATGTTTCTAGGTGCTTTTCGGGTACAGTTTCAGGGCTTGGGACTGGAGCGCCTGCGCGGTCACTGAGTTCACCCAGAAGCTGGTCTGATTCAGTTGCTATGAAAGGCATCAGTAACGGTCTTATATCTTTAGCATGACTGGCTTACGGTTCTCTTTCTCGGCAGGCACCTCCTCGACCTTTGCAGGAAGGGACTTGATAACTTTAGAGAGGAACTCCTGGGTACCATTATCGTAAAGATCAAATGCGATTTGATATGCGATGGCTGTTGAGTTTTGATCCTCATTCGCCACGAGTTTCTTAAGCATTGTTGAAGCCTCTTCATCCTGGTTAAGATACACCACGCATTTCGCAATAGAGAAGTAGTCGGGAGTCGGAATTTCGGATAGAAGATCCAGGATTAGCCGTAGAATCTCTGTTCGAAGCCCTCTTTCTTGGACGATACCCATGCAAATATCAAGGACGTATTCCATTAATTCCTCAGTCGGTGCTGTAGTACCTTCAGCCTGCTTTCCGCTTGATTTCTTCTCATCATCGCTTGCACGCTTAATAACTCTGCGAAGGACATCCAAGTTCCGTGCATCCACTGCAATGCCCACAACTTGCCTGTATTTGCCTTCCTTCAAACAGCCCTCGAAGAGTCTCTCGATTACTCTTTCTAAAGCCGCTTGTGTATTTCGATCTGGTACCACGATTCCTTCTGGAACATCAGTTTCTACAACGGTCGTCGAGGCGCGGGAGAGAAGTGATTTGGAGGGTAGAGCGGACTGGGAGAATGGGGTCGTTGGCGAAGTGAGAGCTGCTGCAGCATTGGCATCGTTGATTGCGTTTGCAAAGGAAGTAGCAAGGCTAGGAAGGGAAGCATCTTGGGCATTAGATTGGGGAGCGGCGTGACGGGCTCTCGATACAGCCATGTAGGTGTCCACACATTTCGAGATGATGGTTTCTTCAAATTCGCCGTGGTTGTCAAACTTGAAGAGATCGCCAGCGCCGAGAGCAAAGGTCATGCTGTCATTGTATTCCTGCAGGTGATAGTAGACCTTGGCCAGTACGAGTGACGCCAGCTGTCGTTCAGGAAAGCTTTCATTTTCATAGAGCTCCTCGCTGAAGGCCGAGTCAGCGCAAGCTCGGGGACATAGTATACTTTGGCGTAAAGTATAGGAAGCCCGAAAGATCAGGAACACTTACATTTTGCCCACAGACCCTGCCACTTCAGTCCACAAGGTGTCGATGTCGTCGTTCAAAGTTTGCAGAGCAAAGACCTTGAGTTCGGGCTCCTCGTCGTCCAGGAAGCCCAACACTCCAGATGCGGAGGTCAAGCCAGGCATGGTCTTTATAATGCTTTGTAGAGCTTGAGATGCTTCAGATTTGCTCTGTCTGTTGATGGGAGAAAGGCAATAGGTCGGAGAGGTTGATGTGATGAATATGGGGGATGGGTTGGGGAGAGTCAATACAGGTGGGAGAGTTGATTTGGAGATTGCTAGGCAGACTGGAACACGAAGCTTGGCCTTGGAGTGTCGCGTAGCTTTCGATACTTCTACAGAGACACCGTTTCATCTAGACCCACCCCGCAATGTTTTTTTTTGGTACAGTCAGGAATTGAAGATGGCGTGTGCAAGAAGAACAAAACCCGCCCCGTGTAACATGAAGATGTATATTTTATTTATGTTCAAATAAGTAGTATCCACATCTATATACGTGCTCCTCACGTGGCGCTTCCCCGCAGAAGCTCCCCATCGCTGCAGGTGCTTTTCAAGGAGGGAGAGGAGGGAGAGCAAAGCGTTGCTCCTCCTTAGCGAAGTCTGTATCTGTCTGTATCTGTATCTGTATGGAACTCCAACTTTGCCCGTCCTCCAACTACGAATGCCCACATCGTCGCCGCGCGCATCCATGTGTAGCTGGTATCATTGCCCTTAGTCTCAGTGATCCCACCGACGCCCTGCGAAGCCCCGGAATCCCCATACCGCCCTCCCTGTTTGAGTGTCGCGTGGTTCTTTGTTGAAAAGAGAGGATACCAACATTTGCGCCGCCAGCTTAAATATCCACCATCTGTCGAGTACTGTAGTGTTGGGTCGAGAATAATCGCGGGAAGCTTCAGATGATTGCCACTTAGAGTCTTATATCGATTTCCTCGCAGCCAGGGGGTCAGGGCGCGCTTGGTCGAGTGCTGGGCGACCCAATCCAGTCCAGTTGACCGCAAACATGGATCTTCGTTCCATTATCAATACAAACGAAGGCGGCGACAGCTCTGTCCCCAAGCAAGCGGCGCCGGTCACCCCAATACAGGCTCCTCCAGGGCAGGGCTTTCGAGAGTTTCACCATCTTCCCCAAGCCTCACCAGGCAAACACCCTTCACAGGACTACACCTCACAGACCGGCCCCTATGCTTCGCCAACTGCATATCAGGGTGCCTATCAAGGCCGACCTCCTCCACCTCCACCAATTCAAGCACCTCCTCAAAACGATTTACGCTCCCCAGCACGATCTTACAGTGTTCAGTCGCCCTACCAACATACGCCTTCCTCGTCCAGTACCAACCAATACCCCTTTCCACAAAGCCAAACCCCCCAAAGCCCTGCACAACAGCTCCAGCAATACCCACCGTCTTTTCCACAACGCGAAAGTTATCCTCAAACTAATCCTCCTCATCTCCAACACCATAACTCACAAGGTCGTGGATCTCCCGCTCCACAAACTCCTCCAATTGGCATACCCGGCGCTCCTCATCCATACCTCCAACATCAGAGATCTCAGTCTTCAATCTCTGCCGGCACACCTACTTCAGCGCAGAGCCAACAGCCATACTACAATCCATATAGGCAAGAGAGCCCCGTCTCTACTAGCCATTTTCCGCCTACTCAGATCCCACAACAGCAGCGACAGCAGTCGCAGCCAGGTACACCACTTGGTCCACCTCTGACTCAAAGGCATTCATCAGGTGGCTTTGTTCAGCCTACAAGCCCATATCAGCAGCGAGGCGCCTCTTCTGGACCTTTTAACTTTCAGCAAACTTCTCCCGCCCCTCCACCGCCTGCCTCTATACCCCGACAGCCGAGTACGCCTAGTGCGTATGATTCACAGAGGACGTCAACAAGCGAACAAAGGAAATCTCAAAGTGAAAGAGAACGAAGCATCAGCGTCAGCCCCAAGACTCGCCTTCCGAGTCAACCGTCAACAAACATGGCAACGGTAACTCCGCAATCGGAAAACGGTTACACTAATTCAACCAAGAGGAAATTGGACGATCGCGAGATGCCAGTTGAACAACCTCGACCGTCACAATATCCTGATGTAAAGCCTCCAGTGAATGGTGAATCTCGCACCTCTCAATCCCATACCGTATCGCCGAAGCCACCTGCAAAAAAGCGAATGCGCTACACAGAACCTCCAATTTGGGCCCAAAGCATCAAAACCAAGACGGCTTTCGCTTCTAAAAAGCGAGGTCTTGCAAAGTTGAACGGCAAGCAGCCAGAACCATATCCTACAGCTACGCCAGTAGTGAAGTCCGAAATCAATGGCAACCACCAAGTCTCACCTGCGGCGCCTCGACAAGGTACATATGATGCGCCACCCGATCAAACAATTCTCCTTGGTCCATGGGAAAAAAGCATAACTGGTAATCCACCTATGGATCAGACGACGAAGAAGATAGCAGACTTCCTGTTCACCACAGTTGTCTCCCGCAATGATTTGGGTGAACTTTTGAGCAGGGGGGTTGAGATCGAGATTGAGGCTAAGCTTGGTCACCTCATCGACAAGCAAACAAATGTGAGGTTTGAACCAAATGTTCGAATTGAAACGGAATGTGTTTTAGCGGAGAATTCTAATCTCATAGCCTTCAGAAGCTCAATGACGGATGTAAGCATCAACTTAAAAAATCATATTCAGAAAACTAATATTTGCAGGCTCAACACTCCACGTTGAATAACTTTCTAAATGCACAAGTGGCAGCTGCTCATCCAAACAATCCGGACTCTAAGAAGAGGGTCTCCATCGACTATCTTCATCGAAAAGAGACCGACACATTCTATCATCTACCGCACTCCGAGTTACCTCATTTACCAGCAGTCATTAGAGAATATCTCAAACCTCACCAACCTGTCAAAGTTCGAGTTACTCGCGACCAAAAGACCGGCAACGTCTTGGCCAAGATAATCAAAGCTCGAATTGCAGATATGAGTATCTATAATCCTCAAGCGCCGCTTGATTGTCGAATCAGCGTCAATTTTGAAATGCGGTTTGATGGTGACATTGGCCTGCTCGTGCCATCTCCGGATGCGCCAGAGCGTCACAAAGATCGCATGAGCTACACTCAAGGCCCCTATCAGATTGATCTCACTCTGGTTACGCAAATCATGTCAGCAAATGTAAGAATTGACCCCACATTCTGACACTGGCGCTTATTCATTATCAACAGGGTGGCAACCGAACAAGCAAGGAGCATGAGCTGGAGATTGAACTCTCTACGGCAGCTGTTAGCGAACAAGGCAGAAGAGCTGCGACAAATGAACCTCACGAGTATCCTTCTTTGGTTGAGGGTTTCCTGAATAATGTGTTGGTGCTTGCGAGAGAAGCGCCCCCGGTTCCACAATAATGACTAGGAGGGCTCTTCTGTATTGAGTAGTGTGCTTTTAGGTCAATGTCAATGGATACCCTGGCGTTCATGGTGGGGTGCATACGAAATCCTAATTCGGACGGGAAGTCTGCACTAGGAAAAGCAGATACAATATAATATTCAAGTCGCAAGTCGCAAAGGAACTCGCGTTTCTACTCGGCATCCCCTCGAGCATCCTAATGTGTCGATACTTAGCAGAAGCGGGTGGATTTTGGCACTTGTTGATATGTTCTGACGAGTCTGCAAGTGTAGGAAAGAGTGGTGAATGAAACCATTGCGCTATTTCTGCATCTTACCCCAGTTATGGAGTCCCAAAGTACTGCCAATGCACCAAGTGCCTAATAGCAATTTCTAGGTATGAAGTATGGTCACTGATGATACAAAGTGTTATAGTTTCCGTGAGAATGGGATCCCATCAAGAAGGATATTTCGGGACCTCACTTCCTACAAACAATCACTTAAACTCATAACATTCCAAACCTTCAGTACCTCTTGATGATTCTATCCTTCCTGGGACTCACATACTACCCCTGCTCCCCTCTTATGCTAGTCGCACGCACCCACCTACCTACAGACAGACCGCTTAGGCAGCCAGCATGGCAAGCGCGATCAGCCGCGCTCCAAGCAGGCTATGAAAGCCAAGATTCTGTTACATTTGACAACCTTCACTCTTAAGTTCACTGTACCGCAGATTCATGGATTAATCTTGCAGCTGTCAATGCCTTCCTTCACTCGTAGACTACGAGAGAAAATCGGAAAGAGTTCTCGAAATGACGAACGATCCAACAACGGCGCCTCAGCCTCGTCGTCCAGAGCCTCATCTTCTGTCTTATCTCCAGCTCGAGAAGCTGGCTCTTCTGTACTACCACTACGACCGTTGCATTCGAAGACTGGCATTGATGTACCCATTGCTGGATCGATGTCCACAGGAAGTGCTGGTGTGCCTCGTCCAGATTCCCACTCTTACTCTCAATCGAATCTAACCTCGGTGGCTCCGATTCATGAACCAACATCAGTAACTCAGCCTCAATCTCAATCACAGGTTTTGGCTTCAACTATAGCTCCCAGAGCCTCGCCGCCGACCAATAATAACCCTCCTAGGTAGGAATATACACTTCATGAACGTCACAGATACTGACTTTGATACAGTACCGGCCAGATTGAAAACTTTAATCGTGCTCTCAAAACTGTCGCTGAAGACCTAGATCCCGCAGAAAGAGCTGCTTTCTTGCGAGCTCACAAGGATATCTCCTTTGATCAGATGGCAAGCGAGGTCAAAAGACTGGAATTATCTGACACAAAAACGCGAGCACGACTCAGTACCAAGTCGCTTGAACCTGCCCTGCGTGTACTGGAACAGTTGATGGCAAGTGTGTCGATTAGCATTCAACAAAGTCCTGAGATATCGTCATTGGTTGTTGGAGGGGTGAGGTTGATCATTGACGTAAGTGAAAAGCCCCAAAAGAGAGCTCGTAGTGTTGGATGAGACTCTCGCCGCCTTTAACAACAAAGCTTGCCTTTCGGTCAAGTTCCCTAGGACCCTGTGTCCTGGTTTTGAGTAGGGTGGAGTTTTTCCTCCCCCCATTTCAACCGAGTGGACTTGCAAAGATGTGCAGTTCCATTCTCTTGGGCTGGGTTTCAACAGTGACTGTCTATTGAGTCTCTGACCTTGTTTTTTTGAGCTTGTGGCCAGATTTGTGCAATTTTATGCGAAGCTCAGTCTTATGATCTCTCAGATGGTAGATTATTTAGAGCCACTGAAGAATTACAGCATAAATTTGGGCGAAGGAGATGTTGTTCACACTGTATGTAGCCCTTCTGCTCTATCAATTATGAACCGGCGTTGAATCTTGCATAGGCTTTAATCGGAGTGTACGTCGATCTTTTGCATTTCTTCCGAGAAGCAAGACTTGTTTTCGCGAACTCAGATGGATCTGTGAAAAGTATGTGGTCATGTGCTCTGAAACGACCGGTGGCGGTCAGGCTGATGTATGCCAGAACTTGGTCATTTTCGTATGTTCTTCCGGGTCCAGTGGCAGCCATTTGAGGACAAGTTTGGAGAAACACGTGCCAGCTTTACTCACCACATTGATGTTCTTCTACACTCTTCGCAATCGCAGCAGCAAAGGTCGTTGGACCATCTAACGCAAACCGTTGACCTCGGTTTCACTGCTCTGGGGAAAGAGCAGGAGCGTATCCAAACGAAGGAACAAGTAGAAGAGAGGCGACAGTTCCTGCACTGGATCTCAACAATCGATTATGAAGAGAGTTTTAACAGTATAATTAAGCAGAGACATCCTCAAACAGGCCAATGGATCGTACAACATAACAATTTCGACTTATGGATTGAAGGGGACAATTCGTCTCTGCTATGGTGCTTTGGAAAGCGTGAGTCTCATTTTACGAAATCTTTTTGGTGTGTATGTTTTGTTGACAGAAATATAGCTGGCGCTGGAAAATCAGTTCTTGCGTAAGGTTTCGCCCTTTGGCCGCTCATGAGCTCAGAACTATCAGACTGATCGATATGCAGGTCCGTAGTCCTCGACCACGTAACGAAGTACGAACTAGACGATTCAAAAACCTGCGTGATATTTGCGTATTACGATTATAGGACCCCAGAGCGTCATACTATTACTAGTCTTCTAGGATCCTTTCTTCGTCAGCTCTGCTCGAAAAGAAATGAGCTCCCTTTGCACATACAAAGCCTTTTCCAGAAGCATTACCTGAACGCCACAAATCCCAACTCGGAAGAAATGGAATCAATGTTTTTTGAGCTCGTACGACTTTTCTCTTCAAAGCTCATCATCGTCATAGATGCCCTGGATGAATGCGAAGCTCAAAGTCGCTAAGACATACTCGACTTCGTTGTAAGACTATCTTGCTACCAATCTGCTACGATCAAGGTCTTTATTACGAGTCATCGAGAAGACGATATCAAGCACGCCTTTGATAGAAGTCCTATAATTGAAATCGATACCGCTCTTGTGAATGCGGATATCAGGGTGTTCCTGCATGACGAGATACAACGGCGCATCAAAAACCAGTCGTTGAAACTCAAAAACGAGGCTCTCAAACATATTATATTGGATACCCTCGCTTCTGAAGCAAGTGGATTGTAAGTCTCGCCTTAAGATCCTTCGGAGAACTTAGGCGCCTAACTCGCAAAGGTTCCTGTGGGCGAAACTCCAAATTGATTGGATCTGTAAGCAGAAAAGTGATCGTGATATTTTAGATGAACTGAGAAGACTTCCTCCAACCCTTTACCAAACTTATGATCGCATTTTTGAAGGAATCAGCCAAGAGCCTCCAAAACTCCAGGAACTGGCTCGCAGGATATTTTTATGGACGTTCTTCGCTCAGCGACGACTGAATATCCAAGAATTAAGGGAAGCAGTAGCGATTGATTCAACCACCACAAAACACGGGGATCTAAAGGATTGTCTCTACGATGAAGAGACTATAATCACAATCCCTAGAAACCTTCTTTTTGCATTTGCTAGGACTGAGGACTACTCAAGAACCAGTCTCTTTCCAATACATTACTCGGTCCAGGAATACTTTACAAATCCCCACATCGAAACAAAAAGCCACATTTTGAAGTACTTTACGGATGCGTCCGAAGCCCACGCTCAATTGGCAAGTTGTTGTATCACATACTTAAAGCTTGATGCTTTTACGCAAGGACCATGTCTAGAAGAGGATGAAATATATTCGAGATACCGCGCCATGGCGTTAGTCGATTACTCAATTCTCTATTTTGATACGCACATACAGCGCCTGGAAACATTCCCGGAATTGCTCGTTACTCAAGCAGAGTCCTTATTGGATGCCGATCCCAAAGCTATTGCCGCCCTTCTACAATGTCGAGAATGGCTAATGCCACCCCACCTCTTTCCTACTTTTTCATATCCTATAAATGCCGCCACATTGATTTACTCGACTAGACTGTTCGACTTTCCACAATTTAACAAGATGGATAGTAAATGGTTGAAGTTGCCTCTCGCTCCATTTACTCTTCATCTGGCACTAAAATACGGATCCGAACGAGCTGTGCATCATCTGTTGGATTCAAACTCCGCCTTCAAAATGGATATGAATGTGGAAGATGATATGAGCTTTCTTCCTTTGCATTATGCAGTCGTGAGAGACTCTGTTGGCCTTGTCGAAAAAGTACTAGACTTGGGAGCGAATGTAAATGCCGTCCACCCGAATTTTGGCCCAGCTTTGCGTATAGCCTGCCAAAAAGGTTTAACCATGATGGAGGTTTTACTAAAGCATGGAGCCGATGTAATTTCGCAAGGTACTCTGTCGGATGAAAGCACGCTATATTTTGCAGTATCCACAGGCAATGCATCCATCATTGATCTTATTCTGACATGCGGAGCTGATATCTACTCTCGGGAAGGTTCTGCTAACCTTGACAAAGCTTTAATCGTGGCCTGTAGATCTGGCTCTCTAGAAGCAGTTCATTTACTTCTCGAGAAAGGAGCGACGGTCACATCCGACGCCATTAGAAGCGCCAATAGGAGGGGTCGTGAAAGTGACTTCATTTTGGATCTACTCCTGAAAAAAGGAGGAGAGAACAGCCCCGGCGCACTAATCAGAAGTGTACAAACGGGCGATTACGAGTCTTGCATTTATTTGTTGAATCATGGTGCAATCGTTACTCCCGATGCGATTTCGGAAGCATGGTACTTTGAAAGAGACGAATTTGTCAAGCTGTTCATGGATAGAGGCGCTAGTAACGGACTTACATCAGAGTTGTTTGAGGAACCTGAGATACAGTGGGCGATAAAGGTAGAAAATTTGACAGGGGAGGGGGATATTATGAAGCGTTACACTTCATCATGGGCTAAGGATTTAAGATCAAGAAGAAGATAGTACAGTTCGGCTTGGGTCATGCAAGGAAACAATGGAGCGTTTGGAGGGGAAGCAGAAACTGCTATGACTTGAATTAAGTAGTAACCTCTGGTCTGGAAGCTAGACTGGAAATGAACTCCAAGGGGGCTATTAGCTGCGAGTCCTTGTGAGTCGAGGTCTACAAGTGGGGAATAGAGTATACAGACTGGAAGGAGTCGAAGACACATTCAGCTACCTTCTCTTCGAATGTAATGAAAAGAGGAATCAGTACGAATAGGACGCACTGGCAAGATGAATAGGAAATATAAATATACTCTACGTGAACAGACCTTGTGCTCTCATCTGATCCCAATAATCACACTTAACATCCTGCCTCACCTCCGCCTCTTCAGCAACAACCCTCACCCTATCTCCCTCCTTGACCTTCTTCTCCTTCATAACCTTCTCCACCAATGCCTCCAACTTCCCCAACACTGGGCGCTGCCTCTCCAGCCACCGCACCTCCTTCAACCCCTTATGCTGCAGCACAAGCCTCACAATCTTCGCCAGCTCCGCCTTGGTCTCTTCCTCATTCACCACCCCATCCCCCGTCGTATACTCGCTCCGATGCAGCCACCTCTCCCACTTAATCTCCAACCTCACGCTCTCCAGCCCTACAAAATGCTTAGCCAGCAGCCTAGCAACGGCCTTCATCTCCGAAATCCCACTCTCCAAACAGCTCAAACCCTCGCCGAAACGCAGCTCGAAGATGACTGTTCGGATCATTCTCAGCGCATCGCGATTTCGGTTCTTGGATACGAAGGCTTTGAGCGCGTGGATGTTGGCGAAGTGCGGGGATGCGAATTCGCCGTTGGAGAGCAGGAAGGTGTTTCCCTGCCAGAAGATGGGGGAGATCTCGGCGCGTATGGCCTGGGAGACGCGGGATAGGGACGCGTAGGAAGCAGCGGGACGTTGGATCACGCTGCAGGGGTGGCCTTTGCGCGGGGAGGTTATGGCGATGGGGGTTGGGGAGAGGAGGACGAGGCTATAGATCTGGGCGCGGATTTCGGGGGGGAGGGCGCTGATGGGGTCGGACATGTTGGTGTGGAGACTATGGGTAGGTACGTACCTAGGGAAAGAAAGAAAGAAAGAAAGGAGGAGAGAGTGAAATGGAGGGAGTGGAGTGAGTGAATTGAGGTTCGTGTTGCGGCGTAGTAGTTGTGTTGTTACCGTAACCTGGAGATAAGAGGTAGAGACCGGCTTTAATGCCCCTGAATATTAGCGAAGTTCCTATGGTTTGGGGTTAGGGGCACTAATCTTAGTTCCCGGTGTCGATTCGACCCTTGGACCCTTTAGCTTAGGGTATTTTGAAGTTCCTAGAAGTACCGTATCAAAGGTCACAAATTTGTATGCGCCTTTAAACAGAGTAGTCACATCAATATAAAAAACAGTGGCAGTTCTGGGGTGGGGGGAGCGGAGGGGGGGGGGAGGAAATAATGTGTGAAGAGCGCCGTACTCTGGCTCTAATTGATGAAAATAGCTATAAGTGGCACCTTAGTTTTTTTGACTATCGAACGATAATATGATGAGGAGAGACAGAAAGACAGCCTTCATAGATGGTCAATTAGTCCTTAACCTCTTCCCTATATACCACAAATTGAAACAAATCTTGGAAGTAAAGTACGAGTAGGATACTTTATACGACGGGTGGGGAGGCATCAAGCCTATGGAAATTGTTTACCCATCATTCTTGACTTCCATTCTTGTATTCAAGAGTGTAGGAGCGTAAAACATTTGCAATTAGTCTATCAGGATAGTCTACATGGCGACTACATGTTTCAGAAATAAAGCTGCTCTTACTGTACTATATGAAAGGTTACAGAATTGTAGTGGTGGTGATGAAAGCCCATTGACGTTGTGAGGAAATAATTCCGCTCGGCTAAAAACTTCCAAGCTCAACCTTGTCGAGTCTCTCCAAACAGTAACCCATACTATACACCACCATGTTTGAAAACCTTTGCACCCTCCCGCTCTCCTCGGAGCTCTTCACCCAAGCCCTGCATCCCAATGAACCAATTCTTGCCGTCGGACTATCTGGCGGACACGTACAGTCGTTCCGGCTTCCAGCTGTAGCTTCTGGTAGCGACGACGAAGATGGCAACGCCAGCGTCCTGTCAACCGGCACAAGCACTATAGATACCGAATGGCGGACTAGAAGACACAAGGGCAGCTGTAGAACACTGGCATATAGTCATGATGGCGAAAGTACGTCCTCGAATGTTCTTCAATGGACCTCTGCTAATATTTTCGCACCGTAGTCCTCTACTCAGCTGGTACCGATGGTCTTCTGAAAGCTGCCTCTTCTTCTACCGGCCAAGTCGTCGCAAAAGTCGCCATTCCCCTCGATCTTTCCACGAACTCTGCAGATGCTCCAACATTGCTACATGCACTCTCACCTCAGACATTGCTTCTCGCGACCGATTCCGCAGCTCTACACCTCTATGATTTACGCACACCTTCAAGCTTTACCAAAGGAAGACCGAGTCAGACACATCGTCCGCATGAGGATTACATTTCTTCTTTAACACCACTGGCGCCTACGGAAGCTAGTACAAGTGGATTCAGCAAGCAATGGGTTACGACTGGTGGTACAACGCTTGCGGTTACAGATTTGAGAAGAGGGGTTTTGGTAAAAAGTGAGGATCAGGAAGAGGAGCTGCTGTGTAGTGTTTTCGTCGGGGGTCTACCGTCCAAGCCGGGTCGGAGCAAGGGCGAGAAGGTGCTGGTTGGGAGCTCGAATGGGGTTCTGACGCTCTGGGAGAGGGGCGTTTGGGATGATCAGGACGAGAGAATTATTGTTGATGGTGGAAGAGGTGGGGGTGACAGCTTAGATGCTCTGGCTGTCATGCCAGAAGGTGTTGGTGATGGAATGAAAAATGTTGTTGTGGGGCTTGGGGATGGTACGGTTAGGATCGTGCAATTGGGTAAGAACAAAGTCATGGGTGATCCATTGCGACACGACGAGGTTGAGGCTGTGGTTGGAGTTGGATTCGATGTTCACGGCCGACTTATTAGTGGAGGTGGATCGATTGTGAAGGTGTGGGAACAGAAGATGAATCTGAATGATGAGGAGGAAGAAGAGTCCGACGAAGAGGAGTCTGGTGCGCAGAAGAGGCCTATTGAGAGCAGTGACAGCGACGACAGCGATGATGGGGGTGGTGCAGATAGCAGTGACGACGAGCAAAGTGGCCGAAAACAACGAAAGAAGCGACGGAAGGCAAAGAAGGGAAAGAACGTGGGCAATGGGATCCTGAAGTTTAAGGGATTAGAGTAGTTCCAGCTTCCAAGCTCATGAGTATATCCCTTCAGCGACTGTCTTGCCCATATGATACCAAAAGTCTTCTGTCTTCTCATAAAGTGTTGTTTACCACAAAATTCCAAAACACTACACACGCATTGTCTTCAATTAGAGCCTCAAGGTTTATTGCTGATATAAGTGCCGAGATCATGCTTACTCTTACTACCGAGTACCAGATGAAGAAGGAAGAAGAATGTCAACAGCACTAGGTCTGAGAATAATCTCTCTTCTCCCTGAAACATTGCGAAACATTTTTACCTTTGCAAAGTCTTTCCTCCACAACATCTCTAAACTAAGCCTCTGAAGATCCATATATGATTTGCAGAGGCGCCAAGTATTCCGCAAATCAGTCCAGGCTTGGTTCACCTGCCATACCTGCCATCCCTGTCATTAGAACAAGGATGGATAGATGATATGCGAGGGTTGATCGTGTCCCCCTAGCAGCCCTATTGGAGTGGTAGTCCAGGTACTCCCGCACTCGCTCCGTCACGGAAAGCCCCACATGGCCGCCAATCTACAACGACAACGACACTCTAACAACCCGGCTGCGAGGAAGGAACCATCTTCGCAATAATAATAGCAATTGCACTATATAACGCTACGTACCTAGGTACCTACATATATATACTGGCAGCAAAATCGTGGAGCTGTGTGACTAATGATAAGTGTCTTTGCATTAACTACTTGGGCCGCTTATATTGCCACTAATTAGGTCTTCGCTATATAGCTTTAAAATGTGTTCTGCTCCTAGCACTTAAGCTTGTTCCTAAAATCGCATAGTAAGGTGTTAATAGTATTGCTATAAGGTACTGATATGACTACACCTGCTCTCTAACCTTCTGGATAGCAGTTAATTGTTATCTTGCGATGTTATAAATAATCGGGAAGGCATAGTGTTATCAGTAAGAGTTGAGGCCTTGATAGCATGTAATTAAGGTCCTTTTAGGCTGACGCGTCTGTGATGTTATGTAATTTGGCAAGAGAGGTGTGGTAGTTCCTTCCTCCTAGGCGTTATCTGTTGTGCGGATAATCCCCAGGTTCCCGGGAGTAGGACTAGTAGATATCCAACTTGCTTGAGATCTACGGACAATGGCGACAAAAATTGGTCTGGTTATAATGCTAGAATGAAAGTACCCTTGTGCCGCACGCATACTAGCTCGAAATATAAAAAGAATTCCCTTGGGACACCAAGTAGTATTTTCCCCCTATTCTTCATATTTGAAACGGCGATTTAGATGACTTGTCATCTAAATTAATTCACATACTATATTGTATAGTCTTGTGTAGATCCTCTGTGGTCTATTAAACGTCTTCTCTCAATTCTTTTTGGTAAGGTCCCTCACCCATCCGCTGCAACACACTCACTCAAACACAGGTTCAGCCCATAACGTAATTCCTAACATCTATATCAACAAATACAAACTCCTCGCCAATAAACAAGTTGCACCACAGTCGGTAATGCCATCACAGTCAAGCTTCGAGTTGAGAGACAAGAGAACCAAAGAGCACCGCTGACCGATCTTGGGTTAACGAACAACTTGCTAGGCAACGCAATCTCAGACAAGCAACAACGACATTACATCCAGATCTTGAGTTTAATCTCTGATGGAAGTCGTGGGAAATGCGAGAAGGTCAGAGTCGATGGAGCCGTGGTGTAGCAGAACTGTCAGTCAAAGCATGAAAGGCTGCAGCTAAATTCCGGAGGAAAAAAACTCACGGGAATAGGAATTCCTCCATCTACAAAGTTTCGTGCAACGTGGAGATGGTATTGTGAGAATTCTGATAAAGCAATGATGGTCGGTGGTGCCTCTGGAGAGTTGTCCATCTTGCGCTGGATGTTGCGGCTGTCGCTCAATGGTAGGCGTAGCCGTGAAGTTGCTGAGCAGATCTGGGATATGTAGAAAGAAGGATTTTCGCCGGTATGTCGCGTGCTGGTATGAATTATATACCTGTAGGCGGCATATTGAATGTTGGCGAGGCCCACCGTCTCTAATTCTCGTTACTAACGTGACTTTGCGGATTGAATGTCACCTTTAAACCTGAGCTGTCTATAGCTGCTTGTGATACTTCTACTTCTAAATAGCGCGGAAGTCGTTGTAGGGACATGGCTCGAAAACAGGGAGCTTCAAGTCAGCTAAGAGCCATTGCTGAGAAGCTTTCCAGAGGAACGAATTACCTAAATCGATTGAATTGAGAAGATCTACCTGAATTGGGGGGAGGGGTGGAAATGGTACCCTGGGTGCATTTATCGCACTCGGATGCTTGCCTACTATTCAGAAGATATTCTGAGGAAAAAACCACCGGCCAAAGCATGAACATCGGCATTGGTCAAGGCAAATTGTTTCTCGCGCTCAAAATGTCATTCTCATCTTCAGCTTGTCCCCCTTCACAATCTCATCTTCCCTACCCAAAAATTCTTGCATATCCCAGTTCACACTAATGTATCGACCAGCCAGCCAATCCCTTCTCATAGCCGTCAAGAACGGAATCGTATCCCCAGAAAGCTCAGCCTTATCAATAATAACTATAAAAATATCAATAAAGTCTCAGAAACCCCCGACACACAGAACTCACCAATTTTATACAACTGTGCCGGCATCTTGATCGACATGTCACTAGGTACACCCCCAGGATGGACACAATAAGCCAACATCCCTTTATCCCCATACTCAACCATAAGATACTCCGTGAATCTCAAGAGCGCAAATTTCGTAGTCTGGTACCCGCTGCCGCCATAAGCAACACCGTGGGCCCCGGCACTCGTCAAATTAACGACAGTCATCTCCCCGCCCTTCAGCAACAGCGGCACGAACGCCTTACACATCAAATAAACACCCTTAACATTAACCTCATAATTACTCCACCATTCCTCCCGGTCATTATCAACGATCGGCGCGAAAGCACTTAGAAACCCCGCGTTGTTGATTAGGATATCTAGGCGCCCGAATTCCCTTTCCGTTTCTTTGGCCGCCTTCTCCACGTCGTCCCAATTTGTCACATCGAGCTTGAGCTTCAGGACTCTAGGGATTGCCTTCCCGGCTCCTTGGGCTGCGGAGATGATGTCCTGCTCGACGCGGGCGAGGTCGGATCGTGCGCCGATTGCGATGCCGGCTGCGCCTGCTTTTGCGTAGGAGAGTGCAAGGACACGGCCGACGCCTTTGGATGCACCTGTGATGAAGATGTAATGCTTGCTGTGGTCTTGGGTGACGGAGTCAATTGCGGGGTATGTGTCGTGGTGGATGGTTTTGGTGAAGTTGACGCCCGTGGTTTGTTAGATTGTGGTTATTGGGAGAAGGGGTTGAATAATGTACCGTTGTTTATTGGGACGGGTGGATAAGGCATGATGACTGCTATTCTCTAGGTGAGACCGATGGGGTCGTGAAGTACTAGATGTTTTTGGGACGGGAATAACTATTTAGGAGTGTTTAGAGTGAGGTGACGTTCGGGGTGTCTAATATATAAGCTGTTCGACTAAGTACGCTCCTAGTGGAAGCCGACTGCAAAGCGTGCCTCTTCTAGCATTTGATTATTAAGGTAGGGTAGGTAAGGTAAGTGGGATGCGGGGGGATGCGGGGCATGCGGGGCAACGTGCGCTAAGCAACCTAGGTATCTTGAGCCTAAAGATGCCTTCTATGCTAACGCCCGTTTCAAAGACAGAAGGGTGACCTGTTACTGAAAGTCAAGCATCAGTCATGTAAAACACAACAAAAATACCTTGAGAAAGGCCGGCTTGTACAATAACGAACGTCGTCCCTTTGTGAGAGCCCCGTTGTAATGAAAGAGGCTCCAAGCTTGAAGCCTAGATACTAAAATAGACCTTTCCGGTCACAAAGCCGTTCCAATTTCGTCCTTTCTTTCAGATAGACTAACTTGTAGTCCCTAATAGAAACAAGGACTAATAAACACAGACACGCTCACTCCAGGTCCTAAACCAAGTGAGTTACTTGACATCCTTCTCAAAAGTTTGGATGCCAGTCAACATGCCAGGATCCCACGGCCTCCGCTGCTCATGCGGCTACGAATGGACACCCCACCCACACGGCTACCGGTGCGCAGGCGGACACCACTACCTCAACAATCTCGGCCAGGAACCATCCGAAGAACATCTAAGTCTCGACGAAGAAGAGGAAAGAGTCTTAAGAGAGCTACATGAAGCGTGTAGAGAAGGCAACGAGGCTCATTGCCTGGTCCTCAAAGGGAGGATGAAGAAGCTGAGAAAACGCAGAAATGAGTTTGAGAAGCGGATCAAGTGCCAAGAAGAGGGGAAGAGAATGGATCGGGAGCAGAGGAGGGCGCGCGAGCAAGAGCGGAGTGAAAAGCGGAGAGCATGCCAGAAGGAAGATTTCGATAAACAGAGAAGAGAGTCTTTAGAGCTGATTCGGGCTATACACGATGCCCAGCTTCATACCTTTATGACTGAGCAGGCGTGTAAGGATGCACAATCGGCGCCGCTTGTTACTGATACTCTAGTGGGATCGAATGATTTTCCCTGGATGGGAAAGCAAGGCGAGCACCAGTGCGAGCTGGAGACTACTGGCTCAAGATGATAGATACGACGAAAGAAGAGGGAGATAGTTGCGCAGCTCTGTGACAATCAACTGGAAGGAATAAGAAATATTACTTTCGTCTTCAAGGGGTATCAAATGTTGAGATTTTTCTGTACATACCCAACCACAGTCCATTATCATAATATAACATAACGTACACATCATGCCATCATGACTTTTGTTCCTGTACACCCAACACATCATATACAGCCGCCTAGATCCCCATAACATGCTATTCCGAGCGAAGTGGTTTATTTCACATCCTGTTCTGGTTCCGCAGGCGTCGAGGTCTTAACCAGCAGCTTTCGCTCTTCTCCCAATACCACTAAAATGACAACGCATTAGTTCACGTCCATTTCTTCCCTACTACTCCATACGCGGGTGACTTACATCGCTCATACAGCACATAACTCGTAACAATTAAGATCGGCGCTGCCACAATCCCCATAGTAATCTTCCTCGCGACACTTTTGTAGTTTGGTGGTAGGGCTCTGCTACCAGCTGTGTTTGGTCTTGCGCCTGCCCGTGTGCTTATATTCGACACGATCGCGGAGTTCAGTTCGGCGAGCGGGACATGGGGTTTCGTAGCAGGCGGGGCCGTGGCCTTCGCTACTGGTGGAGGTTTGGGAGGGGAGATGTTTGGTTTCGGGGCTGTTGTAATTGGGATTGGGGGAGGTGTGTTGGTTTGCGGTGTTGGGACGGGTTCTGAGTCGATATTTGTCGGGGATGGCTTTGGCGAGGAGAGTTTAACGGCCTCTTCTGGGATGGAGATGGTTTTTTGGGAAAGCTCTCGGACTTTGCTTAGGATCTTGGAGGTCTCTGGAGTGACTGGTGACTTTGGGGATTGTTTTGCAGCAGCTGGAGGTGGAGGCGGGGTCTGAGATTCTGGCTTCTTCGCAGGCGGAGATGGAGCTTTTGAGGCGGTTTTCCGCGGTGGAGAGCTGGCAGCTGGTTTGGATGCAGAGGCTTTCGCAGGCGTAGCAGTCTTTGCCTTAGTTGTACTTGACTTCGAAGTTGCAGCTTTGGTAGACTTTGTTCGAGTTGTAGATTTCTTGGTGGTCTCTAGTATTCCTGATTCGATTGGATCGGAAATGACCTTCTTGGGCCTTCCCCTCTTCTTGGCGATTTCTGAAGACATTTCGTCTGGTAATTGTGTGAGAGGAATGTCGTGGACTGAAAGGGGTAATCTTGAAGCTGTCTACCTCCGCAAAAAAGTTTCTCGGCGCGTCGGTAGTTGAGCACGCGTTTTTCCGCGATTCTCTTGGTGCTGTTCGAACTTCTCTTCTCACTTGCTCTTGCAATAGAAACCGCAGATTGAAACTTGAAGTTGTGAAGCTCAGCGGAATCTTCTGTATGTAGAGACGATAGTTCGTTTTCAAGAGTGGTTTTTATAGGTTTGCTAGAGACTTTGTTGTGGAAGTGGAGAGATCGCGGTTTCGCATGAATCCACAAGATTGATCGCGAATCCCTGAAGCGATCAACTCTTCTATTTTTTTATGATTCTTCCACGAACTTCTGATTTCGCAAGATTTCCCTCAAACCCCCTTTGGAGTATACAAACAAAAGGACGAGATTTTCTCTTACCCTTTCAGACAATTCACCGTGTGCAGACAATCATTGGCCTTGGGATTAGATTATTAAGGCACAAGGTTTGAAATCTGATAATTTGTTTTGTTTGGTATCTTTTAACTGCTAGTGGTCCAGGCTCGTCCAGGTATGGAGAGAAAGGACGGACTTTTCTTTATTCAAGTTTTACAGTCGGTGGGAATGTGCATTTTTCAATTTCAGTCTTGTGACTTTTCAAGCAGTATAACCCCACATTCCAAAGTAGGCGCTCCGCCTCATTGCCTAAGGAGTATTACCTCCGTAAGGACTGGATGGGATGAGCCCCCATTTATGAGTGCCCATTTCTCTTTCGATTTCATGTCACCAGGTGGCCCAGTCCTGCTTCAATTGAGAGGAGAAACCGCTTTCACCATGTAAAATTAGTTAAAACCTCCTCCTAGACACATCCGGCCTCATCCTTCAACAAGGTTGATGGCATTCACATATACGAGGAGCCATTCAGATTGGAGTCCGCATAAGCTTTGCTACATTTTAAGGCTCGCTCCGCACCACTCCAGATGATTCTTCGTTTCAGATTGCAGTGCCCCTCATCGGGTTCTCGTATCTAGTAGCACCCCGCAGATCTATATTTAGCGTGAGGAATGTATACGAGGTTGACCACGTCAGCTATACAATTATACAAAACCTATCTTATCAGCTTGGATTCTTCAGGTCTTCTAAGTTGCTGATCTATACTACGTTGCAGACACAATCATGGATGAAGAAAACGAAATTTTCATCACGAGTCGAAGTAGAGCGCCGAGCATCATTAATGTCAAATCTGAAAATGTTCGAGTCTTTGCTCAACTCCCAGATCTTATCCAAGAAGCTGCGGTTTCTACAGAATGTCAGTTCTTCTAGCTGCTAAAATCTTTACTTCTCTGACTTTGAGGCAGTTTCTAGTCCAAACATAAGGATAAAGCGAGTCCATAATAACCGAGTAATTGGGCCGTATTTTATGAAGCAGCCAATGTTCTACGTCGCTTCTCGCACAGACTCTGGAATTGACTTGCCAGATTTGGACGTGAAAGATGAGAAGATATTAGCAAAGTACGGCTTAGATTTGACAGCTAATTTTGCTGATATCAAAGCCTACGGAGCAGAAGCTTTCTTCCAAAAGAAGAACGCTTCAAATGGCTCCAACTATTCCCTTTGTGCTTGTGCCACAGGATATATATGGATTTCAGTCCGAACTTTGTACGAATCCGCAGACCCAGAAGAGTTCTCTGACGTGGAAGTACAAATCGGAACGTTTGCGTTGAAGGCTAAAGCCATCACCACCATGGAAATCCCATTGCAATACATGTATTCTGGGCGCGATGATCCGCTAGATGGACAACTAGCTCTACTCTGTTCAACCGTCCTCGGAAAATACCTACGATTTCGAATGATGGGAAAACAATACGAATCCGCAGCGGAAACTGCAATAACAGAAAGCCGCAGACAGCTATCTCCGCTCAGGATCGTCGACCCAGGCCGATTCGGCCATTTCGAATCATTGCTGAAACAAGTTTGTGAGTGCGCACCGCTGCCGCCAACATCAGACGTGTCTCTTATATCGAGATCAATGATTACGGGACGATGGCAAATCTGGAGAGAGCGATCAATTTTACGAAGACGATACTTCCTACCTCATCGAGTCGTCCAATGTTTTCGACGGTCCCAGCATGATTCGATTGATCTACTCAGCGGCTGTTTCCAAGCTCTTACCCCTGAGAAGTCGAAATCTCCAACGCCTATTATTACTCTACTTACCTGACCCGGCTTGAGAATGTCTCACAAATTTAAGACAATCAATATGAATTTTTTCAAGTCCGATCCCATTTAACAGAGCTCCCTCCTTGGAAGCATCCATGGCGTCCCAGAGAGTATTTCACATTCAAATCCCATCATACATTGCAATATCCTCCACAAATAGCATCATCACCTTACCTCAAGACACAGGGACCATCAGCCTGTCGATATTCGGGCCTACATATAGTCAGCACACTTCCTTCCAACATCCTCCCGCGGAACAACTCACCCCAACCCCCATTATACGCCTCAAACGCAATCGTATTCGCACTTCCACTATTCAACGGAACCGTCAGCGTCGCCGTCCCAGGCGTGTTATCATCAGGCGTCGGAATGAAAGCCACAACATGGCTGACACCATTTACCACCACACTCGCGTACCGCTGCGAAGAATCCGCATTCGTGTAATGGATCCGTATCGTCGACGTCGTCGCGACGCTACTAGAAATATTCGAAAATATGAGTTTCCCGCCTGAACCACCTCCGATATAGCCGATAGATTGGGCACCTGAACAGCCACTACATGCAATGACCTTTGCACCACCGGAGAGCGTGTTGGTGCTAGCTTCTGCTTCGGGTGTGGTTTCGCTGGGGCCGTTGGACCAGGAGTTGGAGTTTAGGATCCAATTTACTTCGTTGGTCTGGTATTTGTTAGGCATCTGGGGGGAGGGATATAGGGGAGGGGAGGTACGAGAGTTGCTGTTGTGCCTGAGAGGGTGAGAGGAAGCCAGACGTAAGTGGAGCGCATAAGGTTAGTCGAGACCCAGCGGTCGCCCATGTACCTGTTTTCTGTCAACACAACACGCTTTATTTGTTTACTTGCTTGTCTGATTCAAGTAAAGGAAGACGGGGTAAAATACATGACCGTTCCATTGACCTCTATAACACCCGCAGTCTGCGAGGAATAAGTATCTGTCCCACTCGGTGCAAAAAGAGCCCAGCTGGACCAAGGGCCTGAAAGGCTAGTTGCCGTGCAGTAAACATTATCGTTTGGTGCTACATTATGAATGAGGTTTCATATTAGCCAAGTAACAACACAACACAGTCTCAGCGAAAAAAATGAAGAGCAAACCGACTTACCCCATCCGCTCTCGTGCGACGCAAAGGCGAAATAAGTATTCCCAGACTTATATATAGCGGAAGCTTCGAAAGAAGTTGGGTTTGCCCAGAGATATGTCGCAGACTCTACTGTCAAGTAATCCGATGACAGTTTATCGATCCTGAGTCCGTTTACGCGCTACCAGACAGTCTCATCAGCCCCTTTTCTTCCTCTATTTTCTTTAATACCTCTTAACTTACATCTTCAGTCAACAAATAGCCAGTGCCATCGGTATCTATTTCCGGTTAGTCTCTCGCATTCTTTCTTTTCAGGGTCCAGTTAGCAAACTTGCCTTTGAAAACATTCAGATCCCGGCTTTGAAATCCAAGCGGTTGACTCGATCCACTGCAGTAATAACATATCAGCACCAGCATTAGCAACTTCCCTCGCCCTTCCTCTCAATCAGTTATCCACTTTTAAACTCACATATAATCGTATGACCCACAGATGTTACTGTTTTTACTCGAGGCCACGCCGGCTTTCGCCTCCCCGTAACTCGAGTTATCAATATGCATCCACTAAGCACACGCCCATCAGATCAGCCCAGTCCAGTCCAATCCAGCTCTCCACATCCCAAATCCATATCCCCACCCCCAACCTCCTCCAAAAAGACGAAGAAGAAAAAAAAACACAACATACCATAACCCACTTCCCCGCCCCCTCATTCCAAAGCACATGCGGTCTTTCCACCACCCTCCCGCTCCCCAAATCCCCCCCACTGTCCCCTACGCTCAGCAACTCACCCACAAACGCCCAATCCACCAGATCAGCCGACGAATAGCAGTTTATGCTCTGGAACGCCGAGCCATCTAGTTTGTTCTCGCCGATTAGGTAGTAGAGTCCCCCTGTGTAGACGATGGAGCCGCCGTGCGCTTGTAGGTGTTGGTTCGTGCCGGTGGCGGTTATGGATGCACCGGGGACCTATGGGAGAGAAAGAGGGAGCTGTTAGTGTTTTTTTTTAGGCAAGGGGAAGGGAGGAAGGGGATGGGGTATAATAGGGGGAAGGGGGAAGGGGGAGGTACGATTTGGAGGGATGATGTAGTAAGAGTTGCAAGCGCAAGGAGGATGGTTGGGAGGAGGAACATCGTGGATGGGTATTCAAATCAGAGTTATGTCTCTCTTTCTGTCGACAAGAGTCATGCAGTATATGAAAAATAAACAGGAGAAAAAGCAAATAAGCAAGTAAGCAAGCAAAACTCGATAAAGATCAGGCAGGATATACCGCCATATTATAACATGCTCCTCCCTTTATGAATTGTACTAAACGTATTATTATACTCCCTTCGTATACGAAAAAGTTATTCCATATTAGAAGGTTCCCCGCGTAGACCACTTTACCTCAACTGCCGTGAGGTGGAAACAAACATGCCAAGTGCCGAATACACCGGATTTCTCTATGTAATTTGTTCGTATAGTAGCATTGTGTCATGTCATGCGCCAGTGCTCGATCTCGTATAAACCTTAATTTCCCGGAGATCTGCTACGCTGTGGAGTCAGTCGGTGGAATGCTACGGCGAGAATAGGGGTAATTCACTTTTGTGTGGAACTTCGGAAAGATGGTGAGAAGTACTGTACTTGACTATTCAGGTACCTATCGTAGACAGACGCTCCAATCAAGCAAGCCCAGCACAGCACAGAACATCAAAACACCAGACTTACAATTTCCAAATTCCACACCTCATTTTCTTTCATATCCACATAGACATCGACATGCACACTCATTGTAAATATAAAAGCAACGCCTCTGATGCAGCAACCGTAAACGTAGCCCCCCCAGTGACCACAGTCGTGCTCTCAAAAACCTCTGTGCCCCCAATCGCACACGTGACATTCGCAAACGTCTGGCCCCCAAACGTAGGATTACTCCCCTGATCCACCCTACTCCCGGCCCCCGCAGCAGTCAACCTCTTCGCCTTCACACTCGCCGCCGTCAAGCCCTGCAGCACAAAGCTCTGACTCCCCCGCGTCCCAGTCCCTGCGGCATAGTAGTCCGAGTTATACAACAGTGCGCGCAGCGGCTTGCGTGCCGAGTCGTAGATGATGTAGACGGCGTAGTTCGTGCTCCCGTCATCGAGGGCTGATATGTAGGAGCCGCCTGCCAGCGCGGCTACCGCTGCGTATGCGCCGTAGTAGGGCGCACCCATATCAAAACGTCCCCACCAACAATAGTAGCAGGCCCCGATGGTGCCGTGGTGGAAATACGCGCGTTTGATGTTGGCGAGAGAGGTGCGGAGAACATAGTCCATTGTCCAGAGAGCGGCTCCGAAAGCAGGGGATACGTCCGCTGCTCCACCGCCAGAGACTGTGTTTCTTACTTAGTGGGGTTTTGAGGGTGTAGGATGGGGTTGGGGAGAAGGTACCTGAGTTCGTTTCCCCCTACATCACGGGGGAGTTAGTTATTTCCTCTTCAAGAGTGTTTTGAGAGCAGAAGAAGAGCGAATTCCCTTTTTTCGGAAGTATGTAAGGAGTAGTTGGAGTACATGAGACGAAACATGATAGAAGGGGGTAGGGTAAAATCAAAGAGCCAGTTTTGCTTACAAGAACATACTCCTTTCCTGTTCCTATTGCGGCTGCAACGTCTGCAGTGAAGATTCCTACATTGCTCGAAATGCTACTGTGGCTCATCAGTGAAGTCAAGGTCCCTCCGGGGTAATTATGGTGCGCATAGTCATAGACGTATGACTTTGCCGTTTCATTTTCAGTGGCAATCAGCTCGGCTGCTCCCCATGTCGGAGGCCCTGAATTCGAGTTTCCGGCTTGAATGATAGATTGGGTACTCAGTGCTTGCCCGACTAGTATATCCCAATTATCCTGAGATGCGGCATCGGTGGCAGGAGTCCATGTCCCGGAGGCGATGGGCTGAACTCCTGACCAGTCTTGCGCGAAAATTAGCTGTTGATCCAGTTGCTTAGATGGGAGAAAGCTTACATTCTGGCTCATTTCCGAGCTCAATTGCAAGCAAGTTTGTCATGCTACTCTTTGCGATTTTGGCCGCAGCAATTGTGTTTGTGATATTGTCATGACCACGATTGAGCCCTTTCAAATGGTCAATTGAAGCTCCAAATTCCTCAAAGTTGACCTACCAAGAACGACAGTACCAGCATAGGTCGCCGCAAGAGTCATGAAGGAGGGACCGAAGCTCAACGCAGCAGGTGCATCAGTCGAAGCAGTGACCGTGTAGACGACATCTGCCGAAATTTTGGGATCATAAGTAGCCCGGTCTCTACCTGGGAATTAGAAACCAATTTCCTACCGCAACACTAGGAGGGGTGTACTGGGTTGTTCCACCAATTCGTATCGGAGGCCATTTTCCTGTCAATGTCTCAAAATTTTGAAGACATTGGTTCGTCGCCGTCACGTTTTTAAAGTATGATGGGAAGGCGAAGAATTCGAATCTGCCATGGTACCATTAGGGATGAGCACGAGAAATTAGGAGAAGACGTACGAGAGTCCCACAGGAGCTGGATCAAGAGTTGTTGCTCCTGTTGCAGCAGAAGCTGGCACTGTGTAAGTGACAGCGTTTGCCAGAGCTGGCAGAACGCACAACAGTTTTTTCATGGACAGGAAAAACATAATGCTAGACCTTTATATTCGACGAGCGCGTAATAGATTAAGACGAATGGAACATATGGAAACATATTCTACTTATATTCTGTCAAGTGCGCCAAGTTTGACTTTCAAAGCCACGAAGCTTTTACCAGCCGCAGCTTGTCCGTCACATGTGCCGAGCTCACCATCATACGGGTCATCTACCGGCGCGAATTGACAGATATTGGGTAGAATATTAATTCTTTATCCTTTGACGGCCGGGAAAAGGTACCTAGGTAGGTACAGTACCTTTTGGTGTCATTGTACCGCCAAGTAGACACGCGGGAATTGTGCCGGGCGAAGTGTAGTATCTTGCGGGGAAAGGCAGCTTCCCCAGATTGCGCAGTATCCGGCAGTGGGGAGAGAGAATATTTTATCCTCGAATGGAAGCACCTGAACAGTCGCAACTTGGTAGCTGTTAGTTAGAGCTGGTAGCCCCTCTTAGGAAAGGCGCAATGATGGAGATTCTTCAATTCACGTGTCGAGGTGATTGTCTTGTCACGTATTGCGACTAGTATAACTTTGACATGCTCTTGATATGTAATCACACCGAACTTGAGCTCAGCCTCAACTGACTATCACATGACCCATTATTTATCGCGAAAATCGATCTCAGGGCTATGATTGTTCGAGTTGATATCAAGGGCGAAGTTGATCTATCTGTATATTCCAAACGCGAAATGAAGGAAGATCTCATAAACGACGGCAAGACAGTCCAACCTCATCGCTAAGACACGTGATGAGACTTCCAACAGGCCAGGTCAAATGAAGACGGGCATCTTCATCAATAACTCGAAACCTGAATCATTTTCTCCAGCCTAGTTATACATTGTCTGCGGGTGATTAATCTAGCTTAAACAATTGCAGTAGGGGCAGAAGCACAGTGATGGAAGGCTTGACTCCAGACGATGTTTCGGTGACTTCTTGAAGGTCAATCGATGACTGCAGTCAATTTTTGAGGATTATCTCAGCCTTGCAGTATCTATCTCACAGTCGGCGCACCCGCTGACCACCTTCAAAAATCAAGACAAGGGCATCTGGCATGTGATGTCGCGGATAAGTTTCAGCTTCAACACCACCTTATCACGGCATGATAGACTGATAATTGATCGTAGCTTCACATTTGGAGAAGTAACACAGGAACAACAGGAGTGGCATTGAGAGTTTTGAGGGACAAAATCCTGCGTTTGCGAGTTGCGAATACTACTATACTTTCGGATTGTTAATCTCTCGCAGGAATCAAAGAACTATACTTAACTCTAGTACGTTCGGGCAATGCTTCGAGTAGGAGAGAGGGAGGTTGGGATGTCCATCTACCAAGTAAAAACCGAAAACTCGGCTGGTGGCACTCGGCCTCAAATACGCTAATCTACCTACGCACTGTAACCCTGTAGGGATCTGTTCTAGAAGAGGGTCTGACGTTTTTTTTAAATCCAACAACGCCACCAAACAACAGTCTCACACCGACCCACGTACTGCAAGACAACTCAGTGAGTGTACGATGTATCCTCTTTTACGATTTCAATAGTCAAATTTTCGGATCGCTAAACCGCCCAACCTCCCTAGATACATCGCTTAGCTTATCACACCAATTGCAAGTGGCGGAGAGAAAAGTGTTACGATAGCGTTGACGTGCAGCAAGCTTCAATACGAGAATCGCGCCCCCGATTTAAAGTTTCGGAAAGGCCTTGAAATATATATAGTGACGATAAAGCCTGTCGTCCTGACAGCGTGGTTTTTGGAAAACACATAATGTTGGCATTGTGAAATCATTTGTGTTTGCCTGCACGAAGAACACCAAACTCATCGCAAACGGCAACGCAAAAGCATTGAATACCTAGCATTCGTTGGCCGTGGCATTGATTGCTTTGGCTTTTCTAACACGACCTACCTGGTGGACCAAAACGAATATCAAGATGGCGTTTCTACTATACATGCTGGGCATGGCGCACCAACAAAACTCAGATGTCCCAACCACCTCGATGCAACAAAATAAAGAGCGCAGGAGGCTACAAAAACCACCTCGAGCCTTCCGTCCCTGTAAAGACATTTTCGATGTTGTAAAGGCCCAATCCTGCCTCACACTCACAGACAACGGTGCCGATGACGTTCTGACCGACCAGGGGCACAGTCAGCTCCAGAAAACCGGAAATACGAGCGAGGTCTCTTTTCAACATCTAGCTATACCCAACAATGTCCTCGAAATTCATCTTTCAAATCATTCAAACGAAGCGCTCAGCCATTATTCCGGGGACGAAATGGACGCTGGCGACTGCAAACGTCGAAGATGCAAAACCCCAGTCTTATATGTTGGGCAGCTGGAATCCGAGCCCTTAGAAATCGATGTCGACCCCGCCAAATGCTACGCCGACCAGTATCGCGCCGAATTACCACCCCGCGTCTACACGCCCTCAATTGAACCTCAGCTCGCGAAACCACGAAGAAGGCTGCGAAAAGTCAAAAGTCAGCTGAGTCTACGAGATACCATCAAAGCGCACGCAAGATCCAATTCCTCCATTTCGAGTTGCGAAACTCTCGTGGGCTTAGATTCGCCTCAATCACCAGCCTCAACAATGTCAAACTCGCCAACAAAAAGCTATTTTGAGATCGAGAAGCTCCATCTAGTGGATAAACCATACATGCGCATCCTCCCGCCTGATTCGCAGGCCTGGAACGCAGATGCAGACGCAGTCCCTGATTCGGACAATGACATCGCGCTTCAAATGTGCACGACCCTTTTATCCAATGAACTCGCGACAGTGCTTTCCAAACAACATCCCAGGGAACAGCAAGACCGGACATCCGGATTACAAATCCTGCTCATGATTGAAGCCTACGAAGCCATGCAGCAGCAAGTTCGACAAGACCTCTACGAATCGCAATTTACGGGTCAGACGTGTCAATTGAAAGGGCTTGACAGCATCCTGGATCACTGGGTTGATACGCTGTATGCAATGTATGAGCAGACGCAGAAGACCGAATGCGAGAAAATCGACGAGGTTGTTGAGATTGAACAGGAGGTGGAGGACTGGCCATTGCGGCAGTCTGTAATGTCGCCGGCTCCCTATGTTAACCAAAGAGGCTGGTTCTGAAGCAATACGAGGGGGTTATTGAATATTTTCACAGCTTGGCATGGTGGGAATACGAAGAAAGGAGGACCCCTCACTAAGCAGGTAGCCAATGAAGAGGAGAGGTGGTTGGGTTGGGACGAACACCCCACTTACTGAAAGAGGAGCGTCACATGATGTTTACATGCATTACGAAATATTGCTTCTGGTCAGAAGCGGCCGATGATTCCGGGTTAGGCATCAGACTCAGCTCTCGGCGTCGTTGGTATTATTTTTCTAACAGACAGGTTCAGGATACCATCTTGTAATGACGAACAAAATACTTAATGATATTAATGATAATAACGACACATTACCTACTCAGCCTCTTGGCGTGTATACTTGAGTATGTGATTTCGTGAAGAGTTTTAAAGTCGTCAGACCAGGAAGCGGATAAGAACGGACTGACTGTGCACGCCGAGAAGTAGGGAAGTCTGAGTGCTGTCCATACCCCTATCACGTGCCTAACAAATATCATAGAGAGAGCGACTGACCTGTCAAACCACGCATCAGCTCTCCGAAACCGTTCAAGCGACAGTCATAGATTCCTAGGACATCGAAGTCATAGTAGCGTTCTCGATGTCTCTCATGTGGCGTGACTTTCATCAAAGCACTTCACTGCAGCATTCGCAGCACTTCTTGAGCTATCAGCAGATAATTATTAGTTCAGAGCTCAAACTTGTTTCTCCAGCGGAAGAGTTCCACTCACATGGTTACTACCTAGGTATTTAACGATGTTAAGTAAACTGGAGAGACGTTACCTTGGGTCAACGCAAGCACATCACGTGACGCGCCTCAAACCCTTCTGGAGTATGCAAGGCGCCCAGTAGCGGGTGCCTTTGCGGTCGTGAGGACTTATATGGCCATTGCGATGACTTGAATATGTAGATGCGTAAATATGCTTCTTGGTAGAAGGACCGAGGAGGTGAGGGAGGTCGCAGTTATCGAACTCGGCAATGCTGGTACAAGTAAATGTCTGATATACATCCAAGAAGTGATGAATGTCACTGAAGCAGCATTAGCAGGAGTGTTCTTTAGGGCAGCAGTCTTTGCGGACCTGGCATGGCGGCCATGGACTTGAACTTACTGAATGCAGGATTTTGTGTTATTCGCCTTCGCACTGCCATGACTTTTGTCGTCGTCTTTCTTTTCGATGAATGAACATGATAATGTCGCTGAAGGTTCCAAGCTGACTTTTGAACTTTGCAGGAAGAATATTTTTCGTAGTTGATAGTCGGTCTTCCTTCTTTGCTCTCTTCGGTCTGTTTCGTCCCGGGCAAAATGAACTTCCCACAGGGGTGATCTTCTATGGCAGCTCTTACTCGAGTACTTCGTTTTAGAGGAACCTCTAGCATTACGCTCGGGCCTCTGAGCCCCTGAGGTGGTCCCTGCGGAGCTTTTGTTTTGCCCGGCCAATTCCTTTACTTCCGTAGTGGATTGACACTTCACATGGTTTTTCGCGGGGTAATCCCATGTCTCTGTGGGGTACAGTATAGTATTGTTAAAGATGCCGGCCTTACTCCGTAAAAGGTTTCATAAGTTTGAATTGAAGCTCTCCGTAAAGTGAAGCTCGGCATTGTTGCCCTTACTCTGATATTCAACCCATGCATACCTTCAGCTGCTCGCCGCACGCAGATTTCAAAATTGCCGTTCCTGGAAGACGGTCAAGCTTATGCGGGGACTCTTATGCGGGGATCGGTCTCGCCCCACCATTCGCCTGCAGTCCCCGCATCGTAGCCCTAAGAACGAGGCTTTGACCTTCCACTTGAGCTGCAGAAATCAGACAAATGGGCAATTCATTATGCAGATTCGAACATCACGTGCAGTAGTCCCCTCACCGCTGGTACCCGTATAGCTGTTGTGTACTTAACGCGTCTCCCCAGCTTTCCAGTGGTGCAATTTCTCTCATCACTTCACTCTCTGTCTCTCAATCAGCCATCCCTTCATTTCAAGAAGCAGAATCTCATCTCATTTCATTCCGAAATACACATAATCCCTTCATCTCCAAAATGGCTGTTCGGAAGCTCAAGATTGCCTGCGCAGGTCTCGGCCGCATGGGCAAGCGCCATGCCCTCCATTTCCTGAACCGCACTCCTCGCGCAGAATTGGTGGCAGCAAGCACCCCAGATGATGTGGAGATGCAATGGGCAAAAACACATCTAGAACCTTTCGGGGTCACTCTTTACAGCAGCTACGAGGAGATGATCAAGCAGGAAGGCCTTGAAGCTGTGGTCATTGCATCCGCGACCATTGTTCACGCCGAGCAAGCCATCAAGGGCATAGAAGCAAACCTGCACGTGCTATGCGAGAAGCCACTCTCCGTGACCGTCGAAGGTGTAAGTTCTATCCCAATCCCCCTTCTTTCTTCACCTCCATGATAGCTATGATAACTAACTTGCTCGCAATAGTCTCAAACCGTATTGGACGCCGCGAAGAAGAAGCCCCATCTCAAAGTCATGTGCGGCTTCTCCCGCCGCTTCGACGACTCCTACCGCGACGCCTACAACAAGATGGACTCTGGCCTAATCGGACGACCCTCCGTCTTCCGCTCGCAAACCTGCGACAAGCTCGACCCGTCGGGCTTCTTTGTCGCCTACGCCGAGTTCTCAGGTGGCATCTTCGTCGACTGCTCCATCCACGACATCGATCTCGCGCTCTGGTTCTTCGGCCAAGACAGCAAGGTGAAATCCGTCGTGGCGTCCGGCATCACGGCCGTGCAGCCCGAGCTGGCCAAGCACAAGGATGTGGATAACGGGGTTGGCATTGTCGAGTTCTACGGCGGCCAGATTGCGTATCTGTTCTGTAGTCGCATGATGGCGGCGGGCCAGGACGATGCTACGGAGATCATTGGTACGGAGGGGAAGCTCACGGTCAATGCCCAGCCCTCGAGCAACCTGGTGAACATCTATGAGTCGACGGGCATCAGGAGGGAGATCCCAGCCCATTATTACGGCAGGTTCGAGCAGGCGTTTGTGAATGAGGCGAATGAATTTACGAGCTGTATCTTGGATGATCTTAAGCTGCCGATGAAGTTGAGTGGTGCGGTGCAGGCGGTTAAGATAGGGTGTGCGCTTCAAGAGAGCTTGAATTCGGGGAAGAAGATTTATTTCGATGAGGTGGGAAGGAGATCTGAAAAGGCACAGCTTTGATTTACTTTAGATCGTTGGTAGCGTTAGACTTTTGGGTTGATGATATAAGTATGCAGCAATTATATGAGCGTTTCATCTGACAGACTGTTTGTGATTTTATCTGAATGGAATATTAATATTGGAACAATATCTTGTGTACACTTTACTTCCACGCCTCGGAGAAACTATTAGATATAAAAGGATATGCAACAATATATAGGCTTTGTATAGGTAGGTAGGTCATTCTAGCCTTGGTAGGATTCTGATCAGATGCTTTTATATACCGCATGCATACCTTGTAAAACCTCACACCTTTAGGCCTCGAGTAGTGAAAGGAATAATTGTAACAATTGAGTACGAAGAGGAATTGATTCAGCAGCAGTAGTTTTATATTACAGAAGAGGCATCATGGTCTGTCTTGAAAAGCCGAAATATTGTAGTGTTTTTAGGGGTATAACCACATTCGACGAAGCGTGTTCCAAGAGTGAAGTAACGAAAGCCAAAATTTATTCTTCTATGTATTTGGAGAATCCTATCCAAGTGAATTCCTATCCAAGTGAATACCATGGTTAATGTGCCGCATCTCAATTCTCTCATACACTGTACGCCAAAAAAAACACACACTACCAGTCGAGGACCTTCTTTGGGAAAAATTCATCGATGAGCTCCATGTAATATGGCTGTAGGGCAGTAAGTGTTAGTTTTGAAAGTGAGGTACGGGAATAGGAATAGGATGTTTGCGTACCTTGAGCGTCTCGACATCTGGAACACCATCATCCTTGCTATAAAGATCATAAGGATTGAAAGCCTGAACCGCCTCCAACATCTTCTCGTCATGCGGCGTCATGAAGTACTTGTACGCACCCTCCTTGTGCCACGGGTAAAAGGAGTGGTACCGGATCATAGCCAGGGCTTCAGCAGGTAACGTCGACTGGTCTTTGACAACATGATACAAATACTCATCGTGTCCCCACGACAGCATGATGTTGTCGATGCCGCAGCCAGGCGAGTAGATGCCGTACTTGGTGCTGTAGATGGGGTCTTTGGTATCGGGGTTCTTCTCAAAGGTATCGTACGGCTTCTCGCTGTAGATGATCCCAGGACTCCACGCACACCCTACGGGGAACGTATCACCAACCACATCCCACTGTGCCTGGCTGTCGCGGAATGCGCAGATCAGCTTGCCGAGATCGTGGATCAGACCCGTGACTTGCATCCATCGCGGCTTGCCGTCCCGACGCATGGCTTCGGCGGATTGTAACAGATGCTGGATTTGAGAGAGCGAGGTGTCCGGGTCGGAATCGTCTACAAATTTGTTGAGTCTCTCCATGGCCTCCCAGATGCTCATCTTGGCGCGTACTTTCGACTTGAAGTCATTGCGGGCCCATAGGTTGTAGGCGACAGTCTGGTTCTCGTGTTGGGTTCGGTATAGACCGACAACTGTCTCGTCAGCTTGGTCGTACTGGCGGAATTTGGTCTTGTCTTTATCGGCGTCGAATTCGGACTTCTTCCTTAACTCGTCCTTGAGAACGTTGATGGCGTCAATCTTGTCGGACATTTCCTCGAGGGCTTTGCCAGCGCCATTATGGGAGGAGATGGTGGAAATGGGGTCAATGGCTGAAGGTGCCATGATGAAGGGAGGAAGGGAGTTTAGAAGTTGTGATATTAAGAAGGTGGATTTGGTATGTGGAGGAAATAAGGAGGTATAGAAGAATGAAGAAGAGTCTAGGAAGGCGTTGGCTTAATATACAGGTGTGTAAGCGTGTGTCTGTGTGAATATGTAGCAGGTCACTTGAGCTGTAACTAAAGCGAATCTAAAGGATGAATAATGCCAACGATTTGATACGAAAATATTGGAAATATCAAATAGCGCGTAAGAACTCTGGTCAAATGGCATACGATCTCCTTGAATATGGTGCGATTATTTGTGACATAGCCTTCTATGCCTGTCATATTCCCCACGGTAAGTGTTGCACAATTGCCTATCATTTGACGCTTGTGGAGGGGTATAACCCGAAATGTTAATAGTCGCCTCTGAAAAGCATGTTTTTCCAAGATACAGAGAAAAATGGACGACGATACGCGTTGCATACAAGATAGGCATGGTTGCCGAAGTCCCACCTTTTTAGTCTTCCCGTCCCGTCTCCGGGTTCTTGCCGAGGGCAATTCTCTAGCGTCGCTCCATTTAGCGAGCCAGAAAAGGAAATTTCCATTTTTAAGAGTTGAAAGGCTTATCGGCTAAGCCATGATTGGATAAAATCTTATCAGCCGTCAAAATTCCCTTTCTTGTCAACAGGGAAATGCTACCCCCCGCGTTTGCTCCGCGTTTGCCCCGCGTTTTGCCGTCCCAAAGTCACAAGGCTTTGATCCCGAGCTGGGTCGAAGAACCCGTCAGCCTTGTGCAGCTAGGGGAGCAACTATGAATGAAATCTGCAAAGTCATAGATTTATAATGCGGGAATGCATTGAGTGTCCGTGAGTTTTCGAAACATTCCCAGAATTAGAACAATAACATCAACATCAACACACACTTCCAAAATCACTCATCCACACCATGGGCTCCATCAGCGTTTCTGCGACAGAATTCCCTCTCAATACTGGAGCTTCAATCCCAGCCCTTGGTCTAGGTACGGCTGGTAAATGTTTTGCATTTGCATATCTGTGAATACCACACGGCTAACAAAACTTCCCAGGAACCTGGCAATCTGCTCCCGGGGAAGTCAAAAAAGCAGTCTCGTATGCCCTCAAAACCGGCTACAAGCACATCGACTGCGCGCACTGCTATGGCAATGAAGACGAGGTTGGTGAAGGTCTCCGAGAGGCTTTCGCTGCAGGTGTGAAGAGAGAGGACGTGTTCGTCACTACCAAGCTGTGGTGCACATATCATTCGCGCGTCGAGGAGAATCTGGATATCAGTCTTAAAGACTTGGGTCTCGATTATGTGGACTTGTATCTGATGCACTGGCCTTGTCCAATGAACCCCAATGGTATGGCAATTCCAATTTGACCTCATTTTGCGGAAATTGCGCTGACAGTACGCTTGCTTCATAGGAAACGATCCCAAGTTCCCCAAACATCCCGACGGGTCTCGCGATCTGGATACGTCCTGGACCCACATCCAAACATGGCTCGAGATGGAGAAACTGGTCAAGACCGGCAAAGTAAAGGCCATCGGGGTAGCGAACTACAGCGTCAAATATTTCGAGGAATTACTGCCTCATGCCACGATTATTCCTGCCGTCAACCAGATCGAAAATCACCCATCATTGCCACAGCAGGATATTGTTGACTTCTGCAAAGCTAAGGGCATTCATATCACGGCATATAGCCCGTTAGGAAGCACAGGAGGTCCATTAATGGAAGCTGCAGCTGTCAAGGAAGTTGCGAATAAACGTAAAGCTTCACCTGCTGGCGTTCTGTTGAGTTACCACCGTAAGTACTTATCATCCAAAACCAAAACCAGCGTCATGAATGAAGGCTAACGGTCCTCAAGTTGCGAGAGGCAGCTCTGTGCTTGCTAAATCAGTCAACCCGGAAAGAATCAAGGTAAATGCCGAATCTTTGATTCATCTTGATGAAAGTGATATGGATACTTTGGATCAGTATTCGGCACAGCTGCAGAAGGAGGGTAAGCTGATGAGATATGTGTATCCGTCATTTGGCGTTGACTTTGGGTTCCCGGACAAGTCATAAGGTTTCTTGTGTAAACACTTAGAAATGAAAACATTTAAAAAGTCTAATGATACAGACTGTGGACTGTGGAACATATAAATAGTGAAATTGAGACAGCATAGACAAAAATATGTAAATGACTTAAGTCCATCCAAGTGAAAGAAGAAATAAACCTTAAATATAAGTCCTAGCGTGTGAAACGAGTTGAGTTTGTTCTCAGTGTCACATCAGAGGGTGGTTGGAGTAACGTGACTTGTATTGCAGGGCACAGCTTCCCCTGGGTCTTCTGGTATGCCTAGGGCTTATGGCCCTAGCATGGCGCTAAAGAGCTGATGGTATGCCCGAGGACCCAAAGGATGACTGTCGAGCTCCTCTTCAGGGGGAGGCATGTGATTGGTCGTCTATATACAAAAAGAGGGATGGCTGGAGAGGAAATGACTGTTGTTGTATGTACGAAGTTGCAGACGGATGTAGAATCTGTCTGTGGAGAATTCGGTCTTTTATCTAGTTGGCGTTTTGCTAACAAAATTGACCGCGGTCTGTGCTGTCGTTCCACTTTAAGAATACTGAGTTGAGTTAGGACATCAACTCGACTTGAGTAAAGTTGCGTTTTGTAGATATGCTGAAGTCAATCCTTTTCACAAGCTAGATCAGAAGATCAAGAAAGTGAGATGATCAAAGAATTCTAAATTCTAATAACGTGCTAATATTGCAAATAGCTGTTCACAATTCGTGAACTATGGAATATATAAACAATGAAAAAAATGCATACCAAGGCCATAATCGAGGCTCAACCCCAAACATCTTCCTGCCACCTATGCGTTTTCCTCATAATCTCAGACCACTCTCTCAACTCAGCTTCGCTCCACCCTTTTCTCACACGCATACAATTGCCAAGTCTAGCCGCCACATCCCTCGCCATAGCAGCACTGCCACAAATGTATAGATACGCATTATGCTCCATCAACAGCTCAATAATCCTCTCGTCGTTCTCTTCAAGCTTGTCCTGAACATACGCCCTGCCTCCATTCCTATTCTGCTCGGTCCTCGAAAACGCAGTGACGACCTTGATTTCCTCGTTGGACTGCTGCAGCGCTTCCAGCTCCGAACGGTACAGATAGTCGTCTGGGGATCGGCACCCGAAGAATAAATGGCTCTGTCCTACTTCTCGACCGATGTGGCCGAGTCGAGCTCGTTCGGTGAGGAACCCGCGGAAGGGGGCTACGCCGCTGCCAGATGCGATCATGATGACGGGAGTCTTGGGCAAGATGGGTAATTTGAATTTCGACTTCCGGATGTGTGCAAAGAGCTTACTGCCTTGTTCCAGAGAATTGCCTGGACCGGAAATGTCATAGCTAGGCCCGCTGGACGTGGTGGCATTTTTGCTGTTGCGCTCAATTGCGAGTAAATAGTCTGTGGTGAGACCTGGAATGGGAGCGCCGTGAGTCGGAGAAGGTTCCGAAGATGTTGCTACTGTGATGGAAATATTTTTGGGGGAAACGACTGATGAAGATGAGATGGAGTAGTATCGCGGTGAGAGTGTTGGGAGACTTTCGAGGACGAACGACAGAGGAATTGTGGACCATGATCCTTGGGATGGTGAGACGATTTCAAGGAGTTTGCCTAGAGTGAGATGAGTTTTTGAGCAGTAATCATGGTAGACATCTTTGTCTGCTCCGAGTCGCTTCAAGGTAGCTTTTGCAGCTTCAGAAGGGGCAAATTGTGCTAGCGATAGCACGACTTCTCGTGGGACTGGTGCGCAAATTTCCAGATAGTATTGAAGGAGAGCCTCCCAAGTAGTTGGCGACGGGACTTTAACTTGTATAGATGGATCTAGGCTTTGAATCAAGAGAGGGGTTTCAGTGACTTCTTGAAGGCCGAGTACTCTCACTAGACGCTGAATTTCTGATGTCGGATTCGAAGGCCAGACAGCGAGATGATCACCAGTTTTGTATTTCAGCTCTGGGAATTCATTTGTATCGAGTTCCAAATGAAGACAGTTCCGATCGGTTGTTAAAAGAAGCTTTTCCGCCGTTCGGATTGGTAGAGCTTGGATGGTTGACATTCCTGCAGCCAATTTCTTTGATTGCCCCGACCTAACTGGCTCGCCGATATGGAGATCGATTTTGTCCAAAGATGTGTCCTGTACAACTCGCAACGTTGGATCATATTGCTCAGGTCGTTCCTCAAATCCGAGCTGTGTATGGAACAAGGAGAACAACGATTGCTTCCACTCTGTGAAGTCTTCGTCTGTGGCACCATTGGAATCATCCGCTTTTCCAACTGGCATCAAAGCAGCAGCCCCCAGATGGTCAAGCGATTCAACAACAACATCAATAACTTTGTTGTAACATTTGTACTTCTTATTTCCCAACCCAAAAGCGGCATACCGAAGTTTCTCGAATCGCACGCTCTTGTTGGCCTTGAGCCAGGACATGAAATTTGATGTATTATCGCTAGGATCGCCTTCTCCGTAGGTCGAGATAATGAAGATTGCAAACTTCTTTTCTGAGATGTTGTTGATTGTTTCTGGATCATAGTCGGAAAGGTCTGCTGCGAGCACATCAAGCCCAAAGCGACTTCGAAAGTCTCTCACGAGTCGAGCTGCAAGTCCTTCGGCAGTACCAGACTGAGAACCCCAGAATACAACAAGATCTTTCTTCTATCATAGAATTAGCGGAGTAGGTAGATGATTTGATGGCTCTACTTACGCTCTCTTCAAGTTTCTTCCCAATGTCTCTTGTTTCGGCGCCTTTTCCGCTCGCATCAGCCGCTTGAGGCTTCTCAAACCAGACATGGTGATATGGATCTGGTTTGTCTTGGATGAAGCGAGTATAGATGATGCCCGAGAAGAGTGCCAGGGCCAGGAATGCAACATCGTCTTTGCGAGTATGGTGCAGAATGCTCTGCAGTGCACCGAATTGCGAAATGTCTGCGAATTGTGACATGGTTGCTGAAGAGGATTGAAGGATGGAAAAGTTTTTGGATTCTACATTTGACGTGGAATAGTATCTTATAATTGATGCTGACAGACTGCTGGCTTGAATTTCTCCTTTGATCAGTAGCCTCGCGCACCCCACTCACCCCGCCCCCGGCCCTCTCCCCAGAAGAGCCACGAATAGGCCTCGTGCGAATCACGAGTCACAATAAGGTTTAAATCCGGGGTAAACCTCAAAATTACCCTCCAAGGATCGGGTTTAATCCGCCACTATTCAAAAGTGGCGTCTAGTTCCAAAGCGGGGCTTCGTGGGGAAAACTTGGGGGAAAATTACCTCGGTACTCTTACATGGATGTACACTATGTCAGCCCTCCTGCCGTCCAACGTTCCTAGGGAGAAAGTTTCCTCATCGACTCTCGATACGGCAATTTCTCCAGGTTTTTCTCCATGCAAGTACATAACGGCTACGTTGCTTGGGGATTGCCATGTGGCTAGAGTTCGCATGAAGCACGGCCCTTCTATTTCCACATGGTGGAAGGTTCCCATGACCATTAATTCTACAAATTAAGTAGTTGCTAGTCATCGTGGAGAATGTTCGTGCGTGCATGTTCCCCATACCCCACACAAGGAGGGATTAGTGGTGGCATCCCCATTGTTCTTGGGCATGTGATACGAGCTCTCGCTCTTTCCCGACCCCCCTTTTCCGGTTGCCCTTTTGAGTCTTGAATATTGCGTTGTACAAGTTTTGCGGGTCTTCAAGCACATCTTTCCTGGGAGATTGACATACGCTGTTCATACATAAAACCAACACGAACAGAAGTCTGCTCTCATTTTCATCCCATCTTCATACCTTTCACCATGTACGGGATTATTCTCTTCGCCGTAACGGCCTTCTCATTATTTGCATACTTTATCCTTTGGCCAGTAGTTGATTATTTCCGAGACCCGAAAGGGCTGAGAAAATACCCCAACCTCAACTTTCTGTCCGGTGTGACAGATCTCAGTTTTATGTATGAAGCCCGCAAGGGATTTCGATCAAACGCTCTACTTGAGGCGCATCAAAAGTCACCAGTAGTCCGCATTGGTCCCAACTCATTATCATACTCAGATATCTCAGCTATTAAGGTAGGTCCATGTCGACGTCCTGGGTTGTAAAAACAGATGCTGACCCATTCAGGATATCTATGGCCACAACACGAAGTGCGTGAAGGATGTATTCTACGACACTCTCGCAGGCTCTCACCACCATCTGGCCGATGTCAGAGACAAGTTAGACCACCAGCGCAAACGCCGCATATTGTCAAGTGCCTATGCACTTAAGAACCTCGAGGGCTGGGAGCACAAAGTTGCCGACAAGACAGAGCGATTCATCAAGGCTGCGGAGGCTCGATGCACAGAACCCCTGAAGAAGGGAGAGCATCCGACCCCTGAAAGTCTGACTTTCGACTACCGTGCCTACTCCAACTTCTTCACTCTCGATGCCATCGCCGATATTGGACTTTCCGAACGTCTCGGGTTCCTCGACCAAGGCCACGACCTCGTCACTGCCGAGACTATGGACGGAAAACTGTATCAAGCAAACTATCGGGCATGTCTCCATGCTACAGCCAGAGCACAGGCAGGCACTGTTTGGGCATACGACTGGTACCCCTTCTTCTGGAAAGTGGCAAAGTTCTTCTGGAGGGACCTGGGGAAGCTCAACGCGGGCTGGAACGACATTGTCTGGCACCGATCCACCCAACGACTCGCGCGTTACAGAGCCGGAGAGCAACTGGACGATTTCTTCTCAGCGCTTATGGACGACAAGAACGGCAACCCCAACGGCATGGAATGGGGCGAGATCGTTGCCGAGATCTCCATCATGATGAACGCCGGCTCCGACACTACCGCCATCGCCATGAACAACGCCATGTACCTGCTCCTCAAGAACCCAGAGTGCCTCGAAAAACTGCGCGCCGAATTAGATGCCGTCGCCGAGCCATCTGAGACTGTCATCGCATACGACACCATCCGCCACCTACCCTACCTCCGCGCCTGTCTCGACGAAGCACTCCGGATGTTCCCACCCTCTACATTCGGACTCCCGCGCCGGACACCACCCGAAGGCGCGCCCATCCTAGGCGACTTCATCCCTGGCGAGACCTCCGTCTCCATGTCAGCGTACGTCGCGCACCGGGACGAGAAAGTATTCCCGGAGCCCGAGAAATTCAAGCCGGAGCGCTGGTTGGGCGACGATGCGAAGGAGCTGCAAGCCGCGTTCATTACCTTTAGTGCGGGGGCGCGCGGATGCATTGGCCGGAATATCTCCTACCTCGAGCAGACTGTGCTTCTGGCGAGTGTGGTGCACATGTTTGAATGGGCGTTACCTAGTCCGGACTGGGAGCCTGACTTGTTCGAAGCGTTTAATCTTTCTCCTGGGCCTATGCCGCTGAAGGTTTGGAAGAGATTTGAGGATAAGGAGTGAGGTGATATTATTAGGTTGATCATAAATATTGTCAACTAACGGAGTTATGGGTTATGGTCATGAGATAGGATTATGAATTAGGGATGCGCTATGAGATAGAGAGTACAACGATGATTACCGGTATCTCCGAGCTTTTTATCAAGTGTGGATGATATGCCTCTAGAATATTTAAATGAGAATATGTTCTTCTAAAGAGAAAAGTGCTCTGAATCCAAATAAATCAAAGTTTACCTACTTGCTTGATAAGAAGTGTAACAGAATCTTTTAAAAGGCTTCACCGAGAACTTTGGGTCGAGCAAGTCACTTTACAGTAGCATCATATGTATAAATAAGTATTATTTAATATTTTCATTAAAATACAATCTTCTCAACAGCGTCGTTATGGAATACAAGAACACTTTCTGGAAAAAGACCAGCAAAAAGCACAACTTGATCCTCTCCTTATATTTTGCCCTATATACTGCCTGTATCCAAGCTCCAAAATGTACAAATCCCCCAAAATGGATCATACTAATACGTAAATCATCAAGAGCTTTTCAACCTTCAAACCATCCAACCCCAAGCTTCCTTCAGCCTATTCTGGATCTCTTTGGTAGGCCATGCATGCTTCGTATCTGTATATACCAAAACATCCAAAATGCTCTGCTGCTCTCTAGGATCGGTGAACTGGTCACCACACATTGCAATAGCCATGCACGCCGTGTTCATCGCGGGCGGAGCGCGCCTATTGGATATAGCTACCCCACAAAGCCGTTTCACGATCTCGTTTACTTCGGCCTGAGAGAAATGAAGGAGTGTTAGGAATATTGCTAGGCAAGAAAGGAGATCATTGCACAGGGTCTAAGCTTACTTCTATGCGCTTGATGGCGGCACGGTGCGAGGGACCCAGTCGTGGTATTCGTGGATCATACACCGTAAGCAGGATCTTAGATAGGTCAAAGTGCTGAACCGCAGTGACTAGAAGGGCAATTAGATAACATAGATAACGATGCCGGCGCTAATATGACATAACATACCATGACAATCACTCAAGTACCATAGTTCCGGCCACACCTCGCCCTGAGATGGGTCAGCAGGCCTGCTGTAGATCGGCTCGAAAGACTTGGGGCGTAATTTGTCCCAGCTAGCGTGGTATTCTACCGAAGCATCATAATCGCTGTTATTCGATCGATGTTCTCCGTAGCAGTACATTAGGACATCTGCACAGTGAACGACTACTCGATGGGCCCATGTGTGATCGTCTGTCGGTTCGAGGGAACGATAGTCATTCCAGTCGTGCTGCGGTAAGGAAAATGGACTATTTGAATCGTGGAGTCAGTATTGCTTCGCTAGGATATGAATTGAACTGGAGACTTTGTTTCATGCGTACAAGGACAATATGTTGCTACCCAAACACCTCAATGTCTTGGGGAGTATGCATTTTGACCCATATATCCATTAAAGCCTTTGGAATAGGATAGTCTTTTTTCGTTATGCTTACCGTTGTTTTGTAAACGCCATATACACTTCTTGGCGGCATGCTACACGAAAGGCAGCGCGCCGGAGACTGCTCTCATGGCCCGAAGAAGCTTGTGCTTCGATGAAGACCTGGGTCCCCCGAAGACCTGGAAATGTGAAGTCAGATATTGCTTCATATGGATTGCTATGTCATGTAAGTGCATGTGTTACTTGGCAAAGCATACTGTGCTCCAGACACCCTACTGTGTCTTTGAACTAGTTGTGTTCTCAAGTTTACTCATGCACAGGGCTAAACACAGGTCTGAAATAGAATCATCTGGATGTCCAGTTGCCACTTACCAGTTTCCCAGTCTCCACCATTCAATGGTGCTAATAAATATGTCAATCACCGAGGTTGGGCCGAGGGAAAGGAGACTAACCATCCACTTCTTCGTAGAAACGCAAAATTATCGCAGCAACGAGGAGATTTTCGTCGAATACTGCCTCAGAATCATGGGAAACGGCAACTAGATGCTCAATGGATCGACTGTGATACTCCACAGCTGTTTCAATGTGCAGATCTGGTAGTCGGTTTTCGAGATACTCTACGGAACCATCTTTCTTGTACTGATCAAGACGGCACAGGTGCCGAGCTGACGCCGTATAGATGGCGTTTAGAAGAGCTGGGCAGTGTTGAGATCTTTGTGGGACAATAAGGGCAAAATGCCGTTCTGGATCGCAGAGATCAAACTTTCCATGTAAGCTAAGATGTTATTAAGAATCGCAAAGGGGACGTTACCCAGCAAGCTAGTTCATCGATGAAGTATCGCATAAGACAGGCCTCCTGGATGCGAACTTCGGGCCATGCCCGAGAAACGGAATGGTCGATTTCATCGTAGGGAGATATTTGAGTTTGTTGGGGTGAGCTAAGTGATTCGGGTTGATGCGGTCTATGGTGGTCGGAGTAGTCTGCCGCTCGTAGAAGAGAGTCGATAGCATCCCCATGTCCTATTGGGGATCCCGCAAAGCTACTGTTACTCTGTGGATAAGTGGAAAGTATGCCAGAAGTCTGACTAAGTGAGTGGAAGGAAGATCTGTCGGTTTTATTGGAGCACCGCCTTTTGGCCGGTGACGCAAGTTGGGTTTCTGAAAGTGCTGATCGGGGTATCCACGATGCGGATTGAGCGCCACTAAAATCTTCAGATATGGCGGAGAGATTTGAAGGGGCAGTAAGTGAGGCGGCTGGTGACTCGGTCTCGGTATGCCGACTCTGTTGTGGTGTAGCAACAGAAGCAGCCTGTTCGCTTTTGGGAGTGGTGGAATAGATTTCATGCAATTCTGGAAGTTCATCCACAAATTGAGAACATACTACCAAACTCAGAAGTCAGGGCCACACCAAGAAGGAACTTTGGCAACGCTGGCAATAGAACAATGGAATTGCCTGCCACACCACGCCACGCCACGCCACGCCATGCCATGCACCGGACAGTGCGGACTTACCTTGACCGGAAATGGACACCCAGACTTGGTCTTTGGCAAAGTCAGAATCGTATCTGGCGCTTGAGCCGTGTCTGAATCTCAAATTTCCAAAGTTCGCTTTTGGAGCGCCAGTAGTGGAAGAATTTCCCTGTGCTGTTATTCAGGCTGTTAGTAATGAGTGAGGCTTTTGGTGATCGGGAGGGTCCGTTAGGAAGCACCGGAAGGGGGCCCGTGCAGGGGTGAGTGGGCGAGTGAGAGGTTGACCCGTACCGGCCCCCAACCCGTATCCAACCCAACCCCCATCCAACCAGAGGAGGCATATGTGTGGCAAGATTTACCATTATTGCTCTGCTTGTTTGCAGAAGGCCTGGGACTAAATGCAATGACGTCAGAATTATTGAGCTGTGTGTGACAGTCGGAGTGGTTGGGTTGAATGGGTTGATAATTGAGGATTGATAATTGATGATTGATGGATGCCTTATCATACCTTGGACTAGATTGAGGCATCTACTTCTAGAGCACTCCCGGAGTTATCATCGCATGTTTGAGGACAAGGGTAAGATAAGATGCAAAAAAGTAGGAATAGTAGGAATAGTAGGAATAACAGGAATCGCAAAAGGATGAAGTTGGAAATGGAAACTACCCAATGCGGGGCGGTTGGGGTAGTTATCTAGACTCGTGAACGCCAACCTGGGGAACCCCGCACCAGCTGACTCGCATCCCACGGGAATCCTCCCCACCCCGACCTATAGGGCGTCCACTTCTCCACGTTCATCTCCGCATTCAGCGCTTCGTCGGGTTTTGACTTTCTAATGCTAGTAATCCCTTCCCAATCACTGAATGGCAATTTGATGGGTTTGCCGACATTTATTCATTTTACGAGTCGAATTGAATGGAATCCTTGTCAAACCCCTCATGCTCGCTACTTACTTACTTACTTACTCCAGTATTGTACTTACCTTTACCTAGTCTACGGTCTGTACCTACTACCTACGTATCTTGAATTCTGGGGTTCCCCGCAGAAATGAAACGCCACAAATTCCCGCAGAAAGACCCGTGCATAGACCTCCCTGGAGCTCAGCTGACGACGCCGCAAAGAGTCTCGATGGCGGCAATTTGCTGTAGCTCAGCGCCTCCTTCTGATCTACATGGCCTGTCTTCGTTACCTAGCGGTCTTAGTAACCTGAACGAGGCGCTCGGCGACGGGCAAGGCTACTCTGAAATTTCAATATAAGACCTCATTGTTTCCTCCTTGTGTCATTTGAAAAGCATGCTCCAGCAGCCATCTCCCATCTCATAACATCTGATCATTATCCCGCTTCGACAATTGTCTCCTCTCCTCCCCTCCACATCACACTCCTGTCAATTATTCAACATGGGTTCCTTCAAAGAGCAAGAAGACTCCAAAGACAACGCCGCTCATATTGAGAAGGTATCGGCATCTTCTCTCGAAGATTCCGAGAATCTCGACGACCTAGATAGCATCGAGCAAACGCAAGCCGGGAAATATGCCTGGCTGGTCGCTATCACCGCAGGTGTCGGTGGCTTTTTGTTTGGTAGGTACCATGTAGTAGGAGTTTATAGATTTTTTCTTGCTAACCTCGTATTCAGGTTATGACACTGGAATTATCTCGGCAGTCCTTGTTTACCTCAACGACGACCTCGGAAAAATCCTCAATTCTAGCGAGAAAGAACTCATAACTTCAATCACCTCAGGAGGTGCATTTATTGGTGCCGTCGCCGCTGGACTCACCGCTGATAGATTTGGTCGCAAGGGCGCAATTTACATGGGATGCTTCTTGTTCATAGTTGGTGCCATCCTTCAAGCTGCTGCTTATTCCCTTGCTCAGATGACTGTGGGACGACTTGTTGTTGGTCTCGGAGTTGGTTCAGCGGCCATGATTGTCCCCCTGTATATCGCTGAAGTCGCACCCGCAAAATACCGTGGACGCATGATTGGTCTGGACAATATGTCTATCACTGGAGGTCAACTAATTTCCTATGGAATCGGCGCCGCTCTTGCAAATGTTAGCCATGGCTGGAGAGCAATGGTAGCCCTCGGAGCTGTCCCTGCTATTATCCTCTGTTGTCTTCTTCCATTCTGCCCGGAATCACCTCGTCAGCTCGTCTACCACGACAAAGCCGATGAGGCCGCCATCGTCATCCAAAAGATTTTCCCGCATGGCACTGCAGACCAAGTCCGACAAAAAGTCACTCACATCACCCGGCATGTTGCAGAAGCGAAGGCGTTCAGCGAAGGCAAGGGCAACTTGTGGCTTCTCAAACAGCTCTACGTGGTTCCTGGAAATCTCCGAGCCCTTATCGCTGCATGTGGACTCATGGCTATCAGTCAACTTGGAGGCTTCAACAGTCTGATGTACTACTCCTCAACACTTTTCGCTCTTGTGGGTTTCTCTGATCCAGTGGCCGTCGGAACAATTATCGCGGCAACAAACTTCTTCTTCACTTGGGTCAATCTGATGGTCGTTGATCGTTTTGGACGACGCCGCATTCTGTTGAGCACAATGTGGGGAATGGCCTTATTTTTGGTTCTCGCCGCTATTGCTTTCCACTGGATCCCAATCAACCACGATCTGTCGCTCAAGTCAAACAAAGTTGGATGGCCCGCATATGTCGTACTTGCCAGCATGATTATTTATGTTGCGTTTTATTCATCCGGTATGGGTAACACAGCATGGCTCTCATCCGAGTTCTTCCCTATGGAAGTCCGAGCCTACGGTACAATGATGCTTACCTGTTCATGCTGGGGTTCTAACATCATTGTCGCGTCAACATTCTTGACCCAAATGGAAAATAGTAAGAATCTCCGAATCCAGACCTACTAGACGTAATATTGACGAGAAGCAGCTACTCCCTCAGGAGCTTTTGGGTTCTATGCCGCGATCTGTTTCATTGGATGGATTGCAGTATACTTCTGCTACCCAGAGGTGAAAGGCATGACTCTCGAGGACATCAGAGAGATCTTCCAGCATGGATTCGGAGTCAAGTACGCAAGAAAGTTGCAGAAGGAGGCGAAGCTCAGACGCAAAGCGGGCAACTCTGGTAGCGCTTAGACGTGCTAGGATAGTTCCATGGACACGAAATTTCTGTAATGATCAACGAGCTCTGAACATGAATGGAGAATATACTTACTTGATTTAACCCTAGAAGTCGAAAGTGAGAGATGCCTTTGATGACAGTGAGACCAATTCCGCAGAACGAATGAGCTCTCCAGTTGAGCGATCATTGAGGCCAGAGATATGTACAGCAAATATGAGGTATGCAAAATCTTTCGATTTTCGGGCCAAAAGTTCGCCCATGTCTAGAGATAATCCCAGTGGGAATTGGCAGCGGCCTAGAAGCTTCCAAATGAATCAAAGCTCTAGAAGATACTGCCAATGAAGGTAATACCAAGCTAGCCACTGAGCCTGCATTGCGAATATCCAGAACATCAAGGTGAAAGCCTTGCGTTCTTGCCATGATCAGGCCTGTCGGAATAATCGAGGCCTCGTTGCACGCCCACAAGCGTTCCAGGGTTGCTCGCAAGATGATGAGGTGGAAGAGGCCGGGCCGGGGCTGAAGTTGCTGCTACCAAAGCAGAAGCCAGAAATTCTCAGATGGTGGTCGATCGATAAATCCCACAGGGAAGTAGACAGAGCCTCGGAGTCTGAACAAGATATGCATAGCGTGCGGGTGGGCTTCCTTTGTGCATCTGCGTCTTCGTCTTTTACTCCGTGGATCTGATAACACTTTTCGCGCCCGAGGAGAGGCATCGATCTTAGCCCTTAATTGCATTAACATAAGCAGTGTCACATCCACCTGCATCCTTTGCCGTGGGAAATCTTTCTCGCGAGAACTCAAGTACCTAGCTATATTATGTTATGCTAGCAGTAATGGCGTGTTTCTGCCTCTGTTATTCGTATTACCTATCCTGCCCACTTACTCCCATAGACAGTACAGCGTCTCGTCTTAATTCTGGCGCGATCTACTACTTCAATTCAATCAACGTGGAGAATGCCGCAACGAGCATTCGACAATCGATCGATGGAAGAGGGAGCAGATGCGCTGAGAGTTCATAGGAACGTGTAGTCTTTCGCAATCGGGTTGGATGGATGAACTTGGTACTGTTATTGCTCTGTATTTCATGCGGGTTTCTGCCTTGACCTGCAAAACCGTTAGCCGGGCGCTCGATACGGGAGCATTGAAATATACTTGTCAGTAGTACCTCTGTATGGTAGAAGTTTGTTCGTGTTCAATTTGCAATATTATTGATCTTGAAAGATAGGGAAACGTGGTACAGTAAAGGTTTTAACGACGCGCTTCAAAGCCGCCTGCCTAGCTTTGCGTTTTCTTCGCTCCGAGCGCATCTATCCTGTATGATTCTCAGGCTCTCAAACGAGTGCCAGAAATAAATAGATGGTGAAACTTCCGGCCTCTGTTCTTATTGGTGGACTTATTGATTTATGCAAGGCATCCCCAGCATCCCGCCTTGCATTATCCAGTCCCAAGGCTTTATGTAAAGTTTACTTATCAGCTTCCGAATGCGGGACAAACTTCCGGCAAGGTTGCATTTCGTGAGGTACTGGTACCACGTACGAGGAGGAAGGTGCTTGTCTTGTCTTGTGTGAAAATAGCCTCATTCACGAAGTTCATGATGGGTTCAATTCATCAAGTTTATGCACCGGTACTCGCACCTGTTTTCTAAGATATGGAGAATCGAGTCAGATATATGGAGTGGTGGCCTGCTTTTTAGTGTACCCCGGATCTGCATTTAGTTGCCACTGGTGTCGCGGATCTATCCGTCCCGTAAGTTTGTTGTTCCTCCATACCAATCTGTTGTGCTTTTCTCTACTCTTGGCTATTTGCGATATGCGACAGCGAGCCAAGTTAGACGCCATGGAGATCAATCAGCTAATTTGTAAACAGCAGGATGACTTCTTCGATGGAAGTCTCGAGTGCTGTGACGCATTATGCCCAGAGCTCTGCAAAACACAAACATTCCATATCCGACATCGAGAAGGAAATGCTTGCTACTTACGAGGGACACGATGCCGATATCCCCTCAAACGAAGGCTATGTACTAGACGCAGTCGGAGAATTGAAACGCGAGCAAGCGATTGCTACACAATACACTACATATCACAGCACAAGGAAATCCGGGGAAACGCCACCGAAAGATGGTGCAAGCGAAGAGATTGAGAAACAAAATGCGGATGCTTCGGCGGAAGAATCAGATAATTCAAATGTCGTCTGGTGGGATGGACCTGATGATCCCCAGAACCCCATAAATTTCAGTTCGTCGTTGAAGGCTTTGAACATCGGCTTAGTGGCCTCGATCACTTTTGTTGCACCTCTGGCATCCTCAATGTTTGCCCCGGGAGTTCCGGCAGTCATGAAAGAATTCAAGAACGACAATGTTGAGCTGGCGAGTTTCGTGGTTTCTGTTTATGTACTTGGCTTTGCTGTTGGCCCCATGTTTTTGGCTCCGCTGAGCGAAATTTACGGTCGGCTGCCTGTTTATCACACGTGTAATGCTGGATTTGTTGCCTTTACTGTTGCGTGTGCACTTTCTACTAATTTGAAAATGCTCATTGGGTTTCGATTTGTGGCTGGCTGTTTTGGGAGTGCCCCTTTGACAAATGGTATGTACCTGAGTTGTTGGCTGCATTAATGAGGAGCTAATCAAAACTAGGTGGGGGAAGTATTGCAGATCTTGTCAGGCAAGAAAATCGAGGAAGAGCAATGTCGTTTTTCGTATTGGGACCCATTGTCGGACCTGTCAGTACGTTGAAAGGGGCACCTCGAGTTTCGATCAAGGCTAACTTATGTAGTTGGTCCTGTTGCGGGTGGCTACCTCAGTGAAGCAAAAGGATGGCGATGGGTTTTCTGGGTTCTGGCCATGCTATCCGGAACCTGCACAATACTCTGTTTCTTCTTCATGCGAGAAACATATGCTCCAATAATACTATCCAGGAAAACAGCACGCTTGCGAAAAGAGACTGGGAATCTCGAGCTTCGATCGAAGCTTGATATAGGACTGTCCACGAAAGACTTTTTTCTCAGGTCCATCATTCGCCCAGCCAAGATGCTCGCATTGTCACCCATTGTGTTATCGACAAGTCTCTACGTTGGAGTTGTCTACGGGTATCTGTATCTACTATTCACCACATTCACGCTCGTTTTCCAGCATTCTTATGGCTTCTCCTCAGGCTCCGTCGGCCTGACCTTTATGGGAATCGGCGTGGGATCAATCGGCGGACTCATATTCTTCGCTTTCGCGTCTGACAAAATCCTCAGACGCCAGACAGAGAAAGCAGACGTTGTTGCTGCCGCAGCAGGTGAGCAATCCGCTGGCATGAAGCCTGAATATCGCTTGCCCATGATGCTTCCAGGCTCAATACTCATCCCGATTGGTTTCTTGCTATATGGTTGGACAGCAAACTACCACGTACATTGGATTGTTCCCATCATCTCGACGAGTCTGATAGGGATCGGGAATCTCGCTATTTTTATGACTGTTACGATGTATTTGGTTGATGCTTTTACGATTTATGCAGCAAGTGCTCTAGCTGCTAACTCGGTTGTTCGAAGTGTGATAGGCGCTGTATTGCCACTTGCTGGGCAGAAGATGTACCTGGCCTTGGGGCTAGGCTGGGGAAATAGTCTGTTGGCATTTGTGGCTATGGCTCTCTTGCCTGTTCCTATTGTTTTGATGAAATGGGGGGAGCGGCTTCGGAAGAAGTTTGAGTTGAAGAATTTGTAGATTTTGGTATTCAGAGCCAAATAGCAATATAGGGGGAATAAGATAAACCTACAGATGTGTACAGAAATATACTCAGGAGCAACAAGCACTACACTACTCATTGACGATGACGATACAGGTACCCACCCGCTAAGCTTCATCAAGACTAGCACCAAGCAACCAAATGCGGGGAGAGCTCAAGTAAACATCAGCTGCACATAAACAAAGGAAGACAAGACATCTCCAACAACAACTTTGATCACCACCCCGTACAAGTATACAGACATACAAACACAAACTCAGACACACAGGCTTCAAACCTAAACACAGATATGGCATCCGAAGACCAAAACCGCAGCGCCGTCATCGACGAAACCCCGATCTCCCCCATCGTAGGAGCATCCCACGTCCGCCAAAACTCCCTCGAGAAGCATCTGCAGCAACGTCCCGACCCGCAGGAGTTGAAAGACAGACACATCCTACTTGACACAAATGCTGCACCGTAAGTTCTCTCCCCAAATCCCAATTTACATCCCATCCCAATACCATTTACATCACATCACATCACATCACATTTCCAACATCAATCCTCTAAAAGAAGTAACAAAAGAAAGAACTAACACTCCCCCCTTCACAGGTCCCTCCAATCAGCAGCCCTCGACCTCTCCCGCCAACGCGCAACCGACAGCCTCAAGAAATCCCTCTCCGCGCGCCCACCCCGCGAAGACCTCATCGAGCGCAACATTCTCACCCCTTCCACAGCCGCGCCTGCTATCCAGGGCCACGCGCGCGAGCTTGAGAAGAGCATGAAGGCCGATGCGCTGAACGAGAAGATTGCGCATAGGCCGGCGCCTGAGGAGTTGGTCAAGGAGGGTATTTTGAGGGAGGATCCCACGAGTCCAGAGGGGGAGGGGGATGCGGGTAAGAAGTATGAGGAGGCTATGGAGGAGGAGTATGCTAAGAGGGAGGGCGGTGCCTAAATAAATGATTGGTAGCTGGAGGGTGGTTTGGGTCCGAAATCGGGGTCTGGGATGGTGGAAAAATCGTGGATTGGGAGGCAGTTTGATGAATGCGATGATATGATACATACGAAACTATAACTGGAAATACGATCATTGGGATGGGATGCGCGGGTTATTCTAGGACTTGCGGCATTTGTATTGAAGTTTGACTCTCTCGGGAAATACATTTGTTCATTAATGGTATCCTCTAAACGCCTGTGGAAATGCTTGATATCCCCAACTCCAAATATGATCTCATCCAAAACACAGCCGTCGTTGCTTTGGATCAGCCTTCCCAATCCTATCCCTTCCTTTCTCACTCCCTAATTTGAATTTTTTAGCAGTAGGTGTAGGTTCCTGCTCCGAAGTCTCTTGAACCACGTCTCTGATCGTTTGCCGCGAAAGACAAAGATCAATATGCTCATTAAACTCTTTCTCACTCGCTGTCTGCGGTCTCATACATATAGGACAGTCCCACCACGGCTCTTCTGTCTTTTTCCTCGGCGTCGGGTTAGGCACAATCTCCTTGCCATGATGTCTCCGCTTGTCAATCTCCTGGCTCAGGCTTTCTAATTCATTGAATTCATCTTCTCGTTCTTGACGCTCAGCATCTTCGAAAAGCAATTCATCTGGCCATTCCTCCCATTGCTCTTGATCCGACGATAGAGCGTCGATTTTTCGTTTCGATGTATCTGAGGGGCTAGACTCCCTTTCTGTGGAGGAATCAGGACGCTTTTTAAAGCCGAAGAAAGCCATGGTATCGGGCTTCTTCATGCTAACGAGATGCGTGCATCTCAATCCCATGAGTCGTAGTCTCATGCCGGGAAAGTCCTGTTCTAGCTTTGAGAGCATTGGTACCGAGTATTTGTAAAGATCGTCTGCTAAATGAATCGCTTTCGGCGGTATAACCTGTCGTGTGAAGACTTCGAATGTGTGCAGCTTGACTTTCAAGCATAACGTCCGGCCTTTGAATTGCGTCCGTAACATGTCCTTCTCTAACTCTTCGGCTGTAGCTCGAAGCTTATTTCGAAGCTCCCCAGGATCCCCCATTTCCCCAAACGTGCTTTCAGTCCCGACGCTTTTTCGCTCATATTCTTCAGCTGGTTGGATTTTCGTCCGTCCTAAGCCAAGATAGCATTGCATCAGGAATACAAATGCTTTCTCACCAAACAACTTCGACAAATACTGTCGGTAAGCGTAGATATCCCCACACGTCTTGACACCCACAGCATCAAGTTCCCTCTCAAATACTCGTCCAATACCATTAACCTTCCTCGTAGGAAGATCCCTCATAAATGCCATGACCGAGTTCCTATCACTCGGCAACTTGAATTGCCCATTCGGCTTATTCTTATTCGAGCAAATCTTCGCCAACTTTGCATTTGCTGCAATGCCAGCAGAAATCGTAATATTGGTCTTCTCCTCGACTTCTCGTCTCAACTGTTGCACAGCTTCTTCGGGACCAATACCATTCGTCTCGCAATATTCCGTAATATTGAGATACGCCTCATCAATACTCGCACTCTCAAACCGCGGATCATACTCCACAATGATCTCCCGCACCTCCTGCGCTTTCGCTGTGTATTTGTCAAAGTTCAACGGTAACTGAATGAGCTGCGGACACAGCTTCTTCGCCACGAACCCCGCCATCCCACTTCGACACCCAAATTTCCTGGCATGGTAATTGCACGTTGTAAGAACTCCAACCCCAACCGAGAATGGGACTTCCTTCAGCTCCGGGCGATCCAGCTCTTCCACTGCCGCGTAGAACGCATCGCAGTCAATGTGCACCACAACTTGCGACAAGTCTCTAGTAAGCTCGAGCTCGGCTATGCAATCGTCTGCTTTTCGGCGGTCACTGGCTAGGTCTAACCTCTCGAGTTGTGCCTTCTTGGTGAGGATTCGCTCGATCTTTTGGGTCAGGTTCTTGTCTCGGGCTTCTTCGTTGTTGAAGTATTTGGAGCCTTTGGAGGCGTTATATATGATCTCTGAGACCTAGAAAGTATAAGTAAGAGCGCAGTATGTTGGTTGTAGTAGCTACCTACCTTTGACTGGTCCACATTATCCTGCCCGGACTTTGTCAAGGAGGGTCCGAGGAGAGAGTATTTGAGCGTGTTATGCTCGTTGATAATCTTTGCTTCTTGTCCATCTTTTGGTTCCGCTGGAGGCTCGTCGGTCATCTCGAAGTCGCACAAATGAGATCTCTGTATATCCGTAGCTTCGTGTCCATTGGATGAGCCGTACGGGATTTCTTACGGATTTCTTAGCAGTGTTGATGCCGAGTACAAAGTTGGGCAGACGCGTGCAAAAGCATACACGTCATCACGTGCAAAACGGAGAAAATTATAGCCGTGATCCAGAAAAATGTTCGGGTCGAGATGATCTGTTTTCCAAACCCCATCAATTGTACCAACAACCATGAGGATGCATAGAGCTGTTCGAGCTGCGGCTTCGGCAGAAGCATCAATTGGTTCTTTGAGAAGTTCCGCATCAAGACCCAGGTTTCTCTGCTTAAATGCATCGAGTAGGGGGCTTGCGCCTGGAGGAGCTATAGGGGCTAGAGGAAAAGGAGCCCAGAGATACTTTTCGGAAACGAGATGTATAAGAGCTGGTGTTGCAGAAGCTGTGTAAGTATATAGTCGGCCTCCAAATGTATTCACTGGCAGCAGTTTCGGAAGCTTTGTGAAAATGACAGTTGCTTTTGGCGCATGGCGTGTTAGTGAACAAGAAGCTGATTTGATGCTACAGTTTGAAACAAGCAGCAGCCGATCCCTCCGCTCTCACCCAAGAGAAGATTATACAGAATTTGGATAGTACAGAAAAAGAACGGTTAAACCGAATTAGAAACATTGGTATTGCTGTACGTTCACACCAGTTCCTGGAAGGAAACACTAGCTAATCGTTCTACTTGCAGGCACACATCGACAGTGGTAAAACAACAGCAACCGAACGAGTCCTTTTTTACACCGGTCGAATCAATGCCATACACGAAGTCCGAGGTAAAGATGCCGTCGGAGCCAAGATGGATTCTATGGAGCTGGAGAGAGAGAAGGGAATCACAATTCAATCTGCAGCGACATTCTGTGACTGGCTGAAAGTTGAAGACGGCAAGGAGGAGAAATACCACATCAATTTGATTGATACACCTGGACATATCGACTTTACAATCGAGGTAGAAAGAGCTCTCCGAGTTTTGGACGGCGCGGTCATGATTCTCTGTGCCGTCAGTGGTGTTCAAAGTCAGACGATTACTGTGGATAGGCAGATGCGAAGATACAATATTCCTCGAATCAGTTTCGTCAACAAGATGGACCGAATGGGTGCGAACCCTTTTAAGGCAGTCGAACAAATCAACCAAAAACTTCGGATCCCAGCCGCAGCTCTACAGGTGCCCATTGGATCCGAGGACACCTTCAAGGGCGTGGTGGATTTAATCAACATGAAAGCTATCTACAACGAAGGGCCAAGAGGTGAAACGATGAGAGTTACCGATGAGATTCCTGCGGACCTCAAGGACGTAGTGGAGGAAAGGAGAGCAATGATGATCGAAACACTTGCTGATGTCGATGACGAGATTGCAGAAATCTTCTTGGATGAGAAGACTCCTACCCCATTACAAATCAAAGCCGCGGTTCGACGAGCAACAATCGCTCTGAAGTTCACACCAGTCTTGATGGGAAGTGCGCTAGCAGATAAGTCTGTTCAACCTATGTTGGATGCCGTCTGTGACTATCTCCCAAATCCTGCTGAGGTTGAAAATTTGGCTTTAGACAAAATACAGGATGAAAAACCAGTTAAACTTGTTTCCTACGGTTCTCTGCCATTCGTCGGCTTGGCATTCAAGCTTGAAGAAAGCAATTATGGTCAATTGACCTACATTCGAGTCTACCAAGGGACTTTGAAGAAAGGAATGAACGTCTTCAATGCCAGAACAGACAAAAAGGTCAAGATCCCCCGAATTGTGCGAATGCACTCGAACGAGATGGAAGAAGTTCCGGAAATCGGTGCTGGAGAAATTTGCGCAGTGTTCGGTGTTGACTGTGCATCCGGAGATACCTTCACTGATGGTGGCCTCCCATATTCGATGTCATCCATGTTCGTACCAGATCCCGTCATCTCTTTATCGATCAAGCCAAAGCAGTCCAAAGACTCTTCAAACTTCTCTAAGGCTATGGCTCGTTTCCAGCGCGAAGACCCTACGTTTCGCGTGCATGTCGATTCCGAGAGTCAAGAAACAATTATCTCGGGAATGGGTGAGCTTCATCTCGATATTTACGTCGAGCGAATGCGTCGTGAATACAAGGTCGAAGTTGAGACCGGTAAGCCTCAAGTCGCCTACAGAGAAACAATTACCGAAAGTGTCAAGTTCGACCACACTCTCAAGAAGCAAACCGGAGGAGCAGGAGATTTTGCCCGTGTCGTAGGATACATGGAGCCCATCGAACCCGGTCCAAACGGCTACACCAGCTCCAAATTCAGACAAGAAGTCACGGGAGGTTCTATTTCCGAGAAATACTTATTCGCATGCGAGAAAGGTTTCCTCGCATCTTGCGAAAAGGGCCCGCTTATCGGCCACCCTGTTCTTGGTACCACTATGGTCGTCAACGATGGTGCTACTCACATGACTGATTCGTCCGAAATGGCATTCAAGATTTCAACTCAGCAGGCATTCCGAAAGGCGTTCAAAGAAGCCAAACCCCAGGTCTTGGAGCCGTTGATGAAGACTACCATCACGGCACCCAATGAATTCCAGGGGAATATTGTGGGGCTGCTGAATAAGCGGAATGCAATTATCAACGATACGGAGATTGGACCGGAAGACTTTACGCTCCTAGCTGATTGTAGTTTGAATGCTATGTTTGGCTTTAGCTCGCAGTTGAGAGCTGCGACGCAAGGAAAGGGCGAGTTTGGAATGGAGTTCAGTCATTACAGCCCAGCGCCAGGTCAATTGCAGTAAGTTTTTCTCACGCTATACCTATTCACATACTGACACCTTCTTAGAAAGGAACTCATTGGGATATACGAGAAGGCGCAAGCGGATAGACATAAGAAGTGAGAGTGCTTTTACAGCTTCGATCTTGGTGTGTTAATAGACTTCTTTTGTTGCATTGTACGGCTTAGAATGCAGTGTAGAATGTACCTGTCATCTGGAGCGTGGGACCGGGGACTAAAATAATGGCGCAAGATGTAATATATTGTATCATGACAATAAAACAGTTCTCAACTCCTCTTCTGAATTGTCTTTCTATGGATACCATCGTGAAGTTGCTTCTTTGCTACGACCAAATGGCCCGAGAGTCCAGCCTCCAGCCTCCACCACAATCCTTTCCATCCCCTTGCTCCCCGCCCACCATCCCACCTCATATCTCTACTGATACTCGTACTTCGCCTCATCATTCTGGCTAATAACCCACCACGCATCTAACATTCCATTCATTAGCCATCCATCCCCCTTTACCCATAGATATAAGCTCGAACTTACGAAGAACCCCAGGCAGCCACCCCAGCATACACAGCAGTAGATTAATCAGCAAGTCGCAGCCGCATCCCGTCTTTATCAAGACAGACAGGAAGGGCAGGAAGATGGCTAGGATGTAGAGACATACGTCTGCCTGTATGTAGGGTGGTATGTCAATTTGTGTACGTTACTGTATGTAACTTTGAAAATTCGGAGGAGATGGTGTATAAATAGAGACATACGTTGGATGATGTAGCCATTGATTGATTCCTTTGTTGCTCTCGTTCTTTGGGAGGAGAGGTTGGGAAATGGTCGAGACGCGGCGGCTGTATAATTTGTCTTGGATTTGTTTGTGTCAAGACCTCGGGATTGTATATATGGTGTCCATGATACCATGCCGTATTTATATCTTGGTAAAGGAGGGAAGCTATGAGCAGTCTACTTGTAATAACCAGCTCATCTGTGACGTACTGATACCTTACGTATTGTCTGGTGTTCTAGAAAGGCCCCACTTAGCCGGACACTGTAGCAAGCGAGCCCCTTTCTTCATCCCCCCACATCATCTCAAAACCAATCATATCAAGCAAATATGCTTTTAGAAGCCATTGATCTATTGTCTATTGCAACATGCTGACCATGCTAAAGTTTCACAGAAATTACTCCTTCGTTCCGTTCATTAAACAAAATGTTGCATGTCTTGATTCAAGTTGTGTGCCCCCATAGCAACCAATCAATGTCCAACGCTTTTTTCTAAAATACATACACGCAATAGTAAACCCTCGCACTCAACATCAGAACTAAAGCTATATTTCCTTCGGCTGGGAACCAAATTCTCCCTCGGTGATCGTATCGATATGCTCAACATCGCTCTGCACGCAGCGTCTCGGGGAAGGCGACGCAACGGGCGGTGCATTGCAATTGCTTGACACTCGTCTAGTCAATGGCGGCGAAGAAGACCGTCCTGGACTGTAGCTGTACCGGTCGCTGACGGAGTCTGCTAGCGAAGAATATGCACTTCTTTCAGGGCTGCGGGCCCGAAATGGACGAAGGAAAGCTCCGGGTGGGGGGGCCAAGGCTGGTGTGCTGCTCCGAGGACTGCGAACGTTAACGTCGCTTGAAGATCCGCCAGAGTTGGCCTGTGAGCCGGGAGGTGGAGTGTCGTATGAAACGTGAGAGAAACTGGCTTCAGGGAAATTGAGTGGGGTTCGCCCGCATATGATGCAGCTGCACTCGTGGTAATCGAGATCTGAAGTGTGACGGCGGAGGTAGTGAGACCTTCCTCGACTGCCATCTTGTGGAGGGAAAGAACGGTTTACGATAGAAGCATCTCGGCCAGTTGCGTAAGGGAAGCGCCAGGATAAGTTGGGGTTTGGGTCATGGTCAAGACTTGATGGCTGCAACTGAGGTGATCCGGTGCGAAAAGATGAGAAAATCAGAGAGCTTGAATCTGGTACTGCTTCTCCGAGACTTCTCGATGAATCAGTCGGAAGTTCTTGACCTAGGTCACGTCTACTGCGTTCATGGGTCCAGCTTGAAGTAACCCCTTGAGCAGCAAGCTGTCCTGGACATCCTGCACAATTTTTCAGGTGCTCCATGGCAAGTCCGAACACGCAGTCTGTGGAAGCAATCTCGCCATCGCCATCGGTGGCGCTTGCCATGTCATAGTAAGCCTGCTCCATATAACCCGTGATGAACTCCTCGTGCTGCTCCAAAGCACTGATCTCGTCACTCAAAGCCGCTTCTACTTCATCCTGTGAGAGCTCTTCGCTTGGAATTTCCGGGGTGCTTGAATATTCTGCGGATGCTCTCTGTCGGTACTTCTCGAGTTCTTTCTTGGCAATAGAGATTTGATCGAAAGTAAACCAGCAGTCTGTACAGGTGCGAAGATGGCCAAGTGCAAATGTCATCTCGGCTCCCAATTTCCAAATTTTCTCATCCGTTTCCAGATTATCTTCCTCATTATCTTCGGAAAAAGCAGATTGCGACAAAAGAGTCGTCCTACCGGATTGTTGGCTTCTGAAACTTGCCGGTCGCCCAGACATCTCGATTTGGGTCGTCTCTTGGGAGTGCGGCGCCTCTTTCGTTCTGTCCTCAGGTGTGGCTCCCGTGGGAGTATCTTTTTGATGTGTCTCGGCAGCCCGTGAACAACCGCGACAAGTCTGAATATGTTCATCTGCTCGCACAAACCAAGGATCTATCTCCACCCCCACAGACTTTCCGGATTCGTCAGGCGTCAGCAAAGGAGCGTTCTCTTGCAACGCTGTCCTCACAGCAGCTGCTGCAATATCCTCTGCACGAATGGCGCCGTGAAGTTTGCCGGCAACGCCCCAGGCTTTGAACGCATTCTCGATCACTTCTTTCTCCTCTTCCGACGTGAGTACACCATTGTGAAGCTTTCTGTTATGTTCGTGGTAATGCGTTGATTCTGACTGGTCGTCGTCTGCTCGATACGGATGTGGACGGTCGAACATAATACTTTCGATAGACGTTCTAGAGCCTGGTCGAGAAGTTCCATCGCCAGTCATTATACAGCTAGAGTCTGTGCCGAGTTTGCGAAGGATTTGGGCTAGATCTTCCGAGTCTATTGAAACGGTGGATCCCAAACACTCAGATAACGGAACACTACTTGACCCATCTGTAACTGACTCCGCAGCTTGGGATGTTGCGGTAGTCATTGCACAATCCATGGCTGAAGAGGACGAAGCAACGGTTTGGGCTGGATCGTGCGAGGCGAATTCAGATCGTCGATGAGAACAATTCGGGCATTGATTCAACGGCGTGCTGAGTGGTGAGGGCGGTGGAGGTCGTGGAGTAACCATTTGGAAGAGGGGGGTAGTTGATGGCTGTGAAATTGTACGGCAGAAGTCACCTAGGTATACTGAAGCTAGTTCTTTGTTTTAGCGGATGCTTGGAATCTTGGAATGTGGGGGAAAGAAGAGATTCAAGAGACTGGCCAGTCTGGATGTCTTTATCAGTGAGTTTTAGAGATGTTTCTGAATCAAAGGCCTGTGAATCATTGTGGCGCAGCTTTGCGGTGGCAACCCATTCACAGGATTTTCAACCATGGCAGTAGCAAACGACGTACTGGGTATTTTCGGCTTCTAACGAAAGTGTAATTATGATCAAGCAACTTTGAGTGACATCTACCTCGTGATGCAGCCCATCAATTCAAACCAGAAGCAACTTTTTAATCTTGCGTAGGAATATCTTGAATCTCCTTTGTGGATCATGAGTCAACATGACGAATGAGACTTGCGTGTTTTGTTTTGCTGTACACGAATGAGTTGTTGAGGTGGCATGGGGGTACAATGATGGTAAGGTAAACAGCTTTGAGGGAAAATGTTTGTCTCCCCCTTCCAACACATTCATCGAAACTCGATTGTCTAAGAATTCTGAACCTCAACAGATTATTAGACTGTTGGATCTCGAAGTACTATAGCAGTTAGTATAATGGTATGAGACACAAATAAAACAGAACACAATCAAGACAACGATGTAGACGATCCGGGCAGCCTGAATATTTTCACATCCCCGTTGTTCCCGGTTGCTGCCAACTACCTTGAAGCACGCCTGAATAGGTCCGATTTTCAGGAGGGATGGAAGAATCCAGTAAGATAGATCCATACCGAAAGAAATTTCTTACAATTCGATCCTCAAAATTACTCTCGACGTCGGACTGGACCCTTGTCACGTATCATGCCGCGGAATCTGCATGGGGCATCTGATGGCGCGCTTCTAGTGAAGTATCATAAGCGTTCCCTGAAAGCCTTAGCTCGAGAAACTAGCTTTGAAGTTGAAATCGTGGAGGCCATAGAGCTCCGGCGCGGTAGATAAAAATCCTTACCTTCATTTCCCTCAACTTCGATTGCACAACACTCATTGCTCAACACCACCACTAAAGCTATTATCCCCAAGCTCCTGACTCAGCGCACAAATAGCACTCTCGGGTACAGGTTAAGAACGTGGAAACAATCGGTGGAGAGATTCTCTCAGCTCAAAGAAAGCAGATTCTAAGTTGGGGCGAGATCATGCCTTGACGGGCGACATCGGGTTCATAGCAGGCCAAGGCAGGCCAGTGTTATTATATCTCATTGAAGACCCAAGAGTGACACAGATGCACTGTCTAGGACCTGACGAGTCTTGACAACCACGCCGCGTCTCATTAAAAATCAATAAGATCATCGAGTACCTCGGCGACCTTTCGAATCTCGACCTCGACCCCTCATACTTGAAATTCGCGCCCTTGATCGAAGACCTGGACGTCATCGTCAACCACTGCAAGTCTCTTTACGAGATTACTGCAAAAGCGAGGTTGGAAAGCTCTTGCGAGGAATTAATGAAATAAAAAGCAAAGTCCTCAGGGATCAACAAACTGCCGACGTATTCCCTCCTTGATCTCGAAAAACGATGTATCAACGTCGTGTATTGAGTCGATCCAATATAGACATCCTTTTCCTCCTCCAGCGGTTTTCCAATATCCGCTATCCTCTCTCCCATAATTCTCTTAGCCAATTCAGGCTCTTCGGCTCCTAAAGTCCTCCCAGAAAGTGACTCTGTTGTGATATGCATAATCACAAAAATTGTTTTGATCGAGTGCGCTAGCATAACATCCCGAATGGCATCTCGAGCTGGCTTGCGCATCGCATTGCATGTGATGACCGCCGTGCAATTATTCTCCAGCCTCTTGGGAATTTCGACCTCTGATTCTACGTCGGATTCGTTTCCATTAGACGAGAAGCCAGCTCTTCGCATCTTGGAAACCCAAATTCGCCCAAAGACCTCGCTATAATTGTATCCTTTCTTTGCCTGAGAGTGAGCTCCAAATTCTGCAAATGCGTGAATCATTTGGGCCTTCTGCCATGGACAGCTCAATGCTTGTGACAGAGAGACTGCGAGAGTCTCTTTGCCAGTAACATGAGTTCCGGATAAAAGCACAACGTAGGAGGAGGGTTTAGACTCTTTGAGTGATTCCGATATTCTCAAGTCAAGGCTGGTCAGCCAGGTGCTAAACCTGGGCTAGACTAGTTAGATGAGTAACCGGAGACCTTTGAGATAAGTTCGCGATTTCGTATATAGAGGGTCAGAATTGATGATGGATGCTCTTAAGCATCTGACATTATAGATTCATAGAGGGTCTCTGACAGTACGTGGTACGTTACATAATTGATGCTAATTTGCTTACAAATCTGTCTTCAAGACATCGACATATCCTTAATTCAATCACATCAAAAGTGCTATTTTACACTACAGATTCGATTTTAGACAAAGGTATTAAATGTATTCATTCTTACGACATTTTATTACAACGACTAAGACCATTTCCTTGCATGCAGACTAAACGGGACCTCTTTTCACGTGCCGTCAGTCACTCCTTCCCATGGAAAGAGAATGTACGCGTAGGCAAAGTTTTTCAATATGCAACCGAACCGTGTGCCTTCTCGGGTTCTTTTCTGTTTTATCTTGGTACTTTCGTCGTTTTGGTGCTAGAATGCTAATTCCATGTACAAGAATAATATATCATCGTTGGATTGATTTTAAATCTGTCCCATGGGTACTTTTTTTTCTCAAATTTACCAGCCGTTCTTAATAATATATTCTTTCATGTTCCTTCAAATCACAATTCGTCATTTGCTATACCAGAACCCTAAACAAACTAAAGTATTGAATATCTACGCTGCTCTCTTTGCTCTTCCTTACAAATGTCTCGACTCTTATCGTCCTTCATATCTCTTACTCTACCTATCATGTGCTCAAAGACCACCCTGAGCTCTCTCCAATTCTCTATCGCTCGTTTCGTTATTCCCAGGCCACCCCACACCTCCCTCGTATTCACACCACGTCATCCAAATCTAAATACTCTGGCTCAAGGCCAACGCCATTTGCCGATCTCTCTTCCTTTCTATTGTGTAGTAGGCCTTCAACTCGTTCATAATCTCCTGCCCGTGCGTCCGCGTAATATAAGTCTTATCGCCTTGATCACGCTTACGCTGATGGATCTCCGAAAGCTTTCTGTAGTACTCAAGAGCTCGATCATGGCGCTCGCGCATAGCTTTCTCTTCTCGACTTTCCCCTTTCCTTCCCAGACCAGATTCGGCGCTGAACTCTAGGGTTGCTTCGTTGGGTATAGTGGCATTCTTTCGGATGCTAGTCATTAGTGAGCGCTGAGGAGTGGAATTAGCTTCAGCTTGGTGCGAACTGCAGACTGCTGTCTGTCCAGCGTCATGGCACGGTGTTCGGTAAAGGTCCATGCCGTTTCCACTTGTGTTATCGTGTTCTGTTGTCCGTCCCAGGCTAGCCAGTCCTTCTTTCGAGCGAGGGTAGTCTTTTGACAAAGGGTGCTGTTCTGGATATGGGTTCAATATTCGAGGCCACTTCCAAGGTGCCATGGTTCACCCTCTGTTTTTGAAGGACTTGTTGTATTCAAGTCACATCTGTGGTTTTGTTGAGATACCTGGTGTCTTTTATAGAATGTTGGAGGTTAGAATTAGTGGGCGCGCCTAAAGATGATAGTCTTTGGTGTCTTACAAAAGGATAAGGAATAAATAATGTGAATGTCAGGTTGTAGTTATTCAGACAGAGACGAGTGGCAAGTGAATAATAATTACTACTACTAGTCATATAACTCTAGGTCTGAAGACTCTCGCATGAGCCAATAGCCGCCAAAATCCAAGAACTTAGATAATTTCTGGGAACGGGTTCCCGGAGTTTTGAGTTGGCGCATAAGGGTAGGGGCGAAGCTAAACGGTGCCTAGATAATATTACACTTCGTAGCATACAGCTGCCACTTATCTGAATGAAATATAGATGGCCACAGGTTTGTATATTCAAGTTCCTGATGAACTTCCACTGCTCTCTTGAATTTCTATCTCTCCCCCAAAACCCACACATCCGTCTCCCTCAGAACCCTCCAACCACTCAGGGACCACTGTCACCCTCCTCTTTGCCCACTCATCTTTTTCCCTCGACATCCTCTTTTCCTCAGGTGTTCTCGAAGCCGGTGGAACGGGCCTCTTGAACGTTTCGCCTAACTCAGGGGGTTCTAGCGTCGCGACATTCGTCTTGGTTATTGCTAGACTGGTGGGATTGCAGTTCATCTTGAAGTTGGATACATCTCTGGTTGGGTCTAGGGACTGTTGGATCTTGTGTAGTGGGTTGGATGGAGACAAGCTGATGATGATGTTTCGTGGAAGTCTGTTGGCGTTGAGCGCAAGAAAGGGTTTGGATATATATTTGTGGTACTATACATTCACAGTTAATATGGGTAAGGTCGAGATAAGTGTTGATGTGGTGAATGTTCCACGCAGCATGGAGGATTATGCCAACACCAGCACCGCGTTGAAAAGGTGGTGAATATCTCACCGCAATACAGGACCGAATCAGGGGTCGAAGAGGATACCACCTGCTGGATGTTTCATAGCAGGTGGGACATTTAAAAGTATCCCGAAAAGGTTTGCACCGATGGTGTATGAGAAAGTGTCACATTCGCTGGAACATTTTCCAGCCCGTCAAATAATCATCGAATTCAAAATAAAATTTCCACCCCTGGCCCCAAACTAGCCCATTCATAATGTCCCATCCTGAGTAAGTGATTATAATACAGCATCACCACCATCAACCCGTCCGCAGTATCACCTAACTATCTCAAAGCTTTAGAACAACCACACCAGACTGCGAGCCTTCCTTCATATCCTTTGGGGTAAAGCAACTGGGGCAATCGCAGTGGAAACCGTAGTTTCGATATAGTGTTTTAGGCCTATTAGTGTAAGAAATCGTTATCTCCTCCCCCTTCTTCAATTCCATAAGGGTCGTGAAAGTCAGCGTATCTGCTGCTTCGTCCCAGCGGTAGGTACAGGTCGAGTACGGGTGGCAGGTATGGTTGAACCTGGAAGATTCTAGGAAAATACCGCCTAGGCCTTTGCCTGTTTCGAACCTAGACATTGGAGGGTCAGTTAATGTTCCACGACTTTTGAGGCATTCTTTTTAACGAACCTGTTGGTTGTGAAGATGGCCGGAATTTTATGCTCTTCGATCCCGAACCAACATGACAACCCCTTGTACGCCCGCTTTTGCTCATCCGACAAAGCGTCATAGGTCCAGAATATTTGATTTTCTTCAATTCGAAATAGGGGCTTCTCCGCCATTATGACGGTGTCCTTTGGGATATCCACCGATGCAAACGCTCCCAGCCCCTTTTTGGGTGAGGATCGGACCTCGAAAAAGTCATTGCTGAACGTAGGCTTTGGAGGGGATGCCGGAGTGGGGTGGCGAGCAAGCTCTTCAGCGGTAGTAACCATGGTGGAAAGTCACCAGGCTCTACCTGCTGCAGAGATTGAGCTTGGTGAGGGTGGAGGAGAGGGAATGGGAGTCGGGAGTTGGGTGCTTGGAGCTTCGTGACCCTCTGGGGGCTCAGGAGAATGTGGTGGCGATATGGGTTGGAGGTCTGGCGCCATGATTGCTTTTGAATTTGGTCTGTGCTTCTGTGTTTGGCTTCAGAGAGCTTCTCTTCAAGCAATGGTAATGAAGACAGATTGAAGGATGATGGAGGCAAGAGGGAAAAGTTAACTCACATCTTCACGAGTATAGCAAAGTGTCAGCTCGCAATTGGAGTATTGTATTGTACCTATTGTGGGAATCAGAGGTTGTGCTGAGATATAGGTTCTAGCTATTGTTGCTTTGATGTGAGGAACGTAGTGAATTGGATTTCACTGACCTCCCCTTCATTCTCTGTTTTCCTATTACTTTCTGTTACGGCGTAGTTTACTTCAGCAAGGTCGCAGGAAGCCTATCGAGGGATATCAACAAATGGCGGACACATCTCTGAAAGCTCAGACTACTCTCTGTCGAAGATTCCATTGCTGGCAAACCAATATCGACAACAGTCGTTGATGCCTGTATTTGTTGGGTACCGTAAAGGTGTTCCTCTTCCAAACGACCGAACATCGTTTGCTGTCAAGCCACTCTTTACTGCCAAGCACGTCGCATCGTCGACAAAAATGGGACAACATCAAATTGAAGGCGAATCCTTTCACAGCTAGCACGGCCGATCACCAGGTCCATTTCATGGAATAAAACAAATAGGAATGGCTTATACGAAGATTGGACTGTCTTCTTCGATACTTGGTAGACTTTGCGAGATATCGTCCTAGAACACGCTTTTTATGTTTCTGAGAAAGATGACGATGACGCGGAGAATTAAGGAAAATATAAACTTACTAAGTACTGTGGAATTTCCATAATAGGAAGCGCTAATAAAGCAAGACACAAACTCAAAATTCCACAATAGGTAATCTTACAATAGATACAGGGACCAATGCGGTAATATATGAAATAGCGGAAACAAATTCACTACTTCTTGACTTAGAACCTGAATCCAAACGACCAGATTAATTAAGTTTGTTGTCATTCGCTCTTTTTCTGTCAAAAGTATAAAGCTCGTAGGGATAAATGCGCAAGCAAACAACAGTGCTCTACTGAAAGGGGCTGCAGCATACAGGTGCGAATTGAAGATGTTGTAGGAAACAGTAGGCTTCATGCTTTCGAGGATTGCGATTGGCTGCGCCAGGTTTGAAGTCGTGGATGACTTCGAATGCGCTGAGACCGAGAGGCATTATATAGCGGCACAAAGTTACACTTCGTAACCTCCCTATTTCTTGAGTAGATGAGGTTAAGCATTTGAAAAAGCTACTTGATAGGAAGAGCAAGGTTAATTTCCAACATTGATTGTAAAGAAGGGGACGAGGACCAGCTACATCGAATTCCTCAACCTAGTCACTCTAACCTCAATCTCCATCAAACCTGCCAAGTCTTCGCATCAATGCCCCTCTGAACAGCAGGTCGCTTTCCAATCCGCTCAAGCCATCCCTTCAAATGTGGAAACTTATCCATATCCTCTTGAGTAATATGACCAGACCCGCCCCAGGCATTAATCCAAGCTTCACATTGTCAGCTGCCAGCTCGAAAGTAAGCTCAATAGAATATTCACTTACGCCAAGCTCCGATATCAGCAACTGAGTAGCTGCCCTGTTCTTTACCAGCAAGATATTCACGAGTCTGGCCCGTGTATTTTCCGGAGAGTTGGATTTCAAGGACTTCGTAAATTCTCAGGGTTTCATTCTTGAAACGATTAAGCGCCACTATGTCTCTTAGCATCATCTCCTGCATGCATTCGATGCGATGTGAATACTCACGATGATCGTCCTTAGCATTCTTGGAAAACCAGTTCAACTGACCCTGGATTGGTTGTCCACTGCCATGCCAGAAGAACAGCCACTGAAGACATTTATTTCGTTCAAACTCGTCTTTGAAACCGAATGCATCATTCTGATCGAATTCTTTCAGGAGATAGAGAAGTTCGGCAGAAGTCTCCATGACCGCGAAAGGCGGGTTCTTTGTGTTGTCGACAATGACTGGAATCCTTCCTGAATTGACTACATGAGGTCAAAGTCCTTCAATTCTTGGAAAAACATACCATTTGGGTTCAGCTTGAGGAACCAGTCCTTCTTCTGCTCATTTGTGCTGATATTGATGAGTGTTTTCGTGTCTGAGAATATTTAGCTCCAGGTAGGGAACTCTCCCTGGATTAAATGCCTAGGCGTGCAGCTTACATTCTGTTCCATACTTCTCCTTCAATTCCTCAAGAAAGATCTGAACTTTTTTGCCGTTGGGTGTTGACATTGTAATCAAGTGAAGCCCCTTGTTTACCCCGCATTAGTTCGTACTTCTACATTCTGCTCTGGGGTCTGACTTTGGCATTCTTGATTTCTGCTGGGGTATCATCGTGATAGAATTTGGAGGCCATTTTGAAGGGTCTACTGGTATTGGAGAGTCGGAATTATTGTTCTGTAGATGGATGTAGAGAATCTTGTTCTCAATTGTTGAAGGATGTTCAGTGACGTTGTACAAGCATGTCACGTCATACATTTTTTGTTGTCGGGATCATTCCACGTGACCTTGTGGCACTGACTTTCGATTTCTTGAGCTTAGAAGGTTTTAGAGTGGTCAATGGTTATATAAAAGGGAAGTCAATCTACTTACCCCTAAAATACGAGGGAAACGTAAAGATCATCCTGATCTCTTTACAAATGCCGAGTGGAACGATTCTCGGCTATCAAGATAGGGGGAGGGGGCGGGCCGTAGCGAGTTCCGGACCCCTGAATTAATGGTTCTTAGAATTTCTGGCTAAATGAATCTGCCTTTGATTATTCTAAACATGAAGTATGAAGTGAGGCACTTCTTCCAAGCGATTACACATGTTCCTTCGATACTAGTAGTCTGGCTCCCTACAGTATCACGAAAGCTTCAAGGGCTGTCTGTCGGACCGAACTGAGGCGAGTTGCCGAGAGGCACCTTCTTCATTCAACCTCCACATCGATTGATGTCCACAAAACGCGGTGCAACTCCGGAACGCCTCTTGTCAGACCTAGATCTAACTCATGCAAGTTCATCACGCCCGTCAGCCATGATTGAGTACCGGTCGGCACAGGCGTTGGTGGCGGCCATGACCCCACTATCACTTTTTACCCCGCAAATTTATGAGTTATGTTGGCGCCATATAGCCACGACCCGAGCTTATTCTGTCAGGAGGTCTGCTTGCTTTAGTAGTTAGTGACCACTCAGGTATAGAACTTTTTAGAGGATAGTCTATGTAGCGACATGTCGTGAAATGATTTAGGTAGTACCATTTTGCACCGGGAGGGCAGGAGCCAGGCCCACAGGGAGCCTTAGCGGGGTCGAGGTCGAGGTCGGAGTCCAGATTTACATAGAAGCTCATCCCCTGAGATTCATATTTCCGTCAACATCCATACATCGAGGGCACAATGTATAACATCAATATTAAATCCTTTACTGGGCTTGCTCTTACTCTACCTCTTGTGTTTGGTTTACCGGCGGAGAAGAGAGACTTCGATGTCTTTGACTACATCAACCCGTTAATTGGGACTGTCAATGGAGGTACCAACCCACTGCATCCTTTCTTATGGCAAGATTGACCAAGACTAATAGCAGTATAGGTCACGTGTTTCCTGGTGCAACACTGCCATTTGGTAGGCCACTGGCGCTTTCTAATCGGAACGTTCACTAACCATTGGAAAAGGCATGGCAAAGGCAGTGGCAGATGTAGACAATCCTGATGAAAAACAAGGAGGATTTGCCTCTGACGACAGCAATATCACGGGTTTCTCCCACATGCATGATGATGGAACAGGAGGGGTATTTTCAAGAAACAGCAGCGGAATCATGTTCTAACCAATTACTTAGTCTCCTTCTCTTGGAAACTTTCCCATTTTCCCTCAGGCGGGATGCCCTGGAGATAATGTTACCACCTGCAATTTTACTTCAAACAACCGTGCTACCAAGCGGTTGAATGGCAGCGTTAGAGCTAAGCCAGGTTACTTCGCAGTCAGCTTGGATACTTTGATCAACACTGAGATGACAGTCACAAACCACACGGCTTTGTACCGAATGACATTCCCCTCCAACAGCACCGATGCATCTAAAAACAACACATACAGTCCTCTGATTCTCGTGGACTTGATAGACCTACCACAGTCAATAACTAATGGTAGCATTGCAGTTGATCCGAAAACTGGAAGAATTACAGGAACTGGTACATTCGGCCCTTCATTTGGAGTAGGAACCTACAACCTCAACTTTTGTGCCGATTTCTCCGGAGCTGAAGTCAGACAAACCGGTACCTTTCAGAACAATGTACCTAGCCCTGGGACCAACAATCTCACAAAGGCACAGGCTGCAGCAGGAGCCTGGACACAGTTTGAAGCGCCCAGTAACAATCAGATCCTCACTCGAGTGGGCGTGTCATTCATAAGTGTAGCTCAAGCGTGCCACAATGCTGAAACTGAAATCCCAGATTTCGGATTTGAGAAAGTTCGGAAATCTACTGAGGATGCGTGGAGAACAAAGCTTTCCGTGGTCGAAGTTGATGCAACTGGAGTGGATGATAACCTGCAGACTGTTTTCTGGTCGGGAATCTACAGATCGATGATCTCGCCGCAGGATTACACTGGAGAAAATTACCTGTGGGACTCCAACGAGCCGTACTACGATTCGTATTACTGTATTTGGGATTCCTTCAGGAGTATTCATCCATTGCTTACTTTGCTCGACCCTAAAAGCCAGACCCTGATGGTCAGGAGTTTGATTGATATCTATAGACATGAAGGCAAGTCTATTTATTCCCACCTCTACTCTTTCAAGGGGTGGCTGACATCACCTAGGAAAACTCCCTGATTGCCGAATGTCTCTTTGTAAGGGATTTACTCAAGGTGGCTCGAATGCAGACATCGTCTTGGCAGATTCATACTTGAAAGGCATCACGGCTGGGGTAGACTGGGAAACGGCATATGAAGCTCTAATTTCAGACGCTGAAGGTGAAATTCGAGATACCCCTCCTCCCGTACTGCCAGCTAACCACCTGACGATCAGATGAACCTGCAGACTGGTCAATCGAAGGCCGCGGCGGTCTTCGAAGCTGGAAATCTCTAGGCTACATCCCCATTCATGACAACGACCCAGATGGCACTGGTCTGATGACACGTTCCGTCTCCCGGACGGTCGAGTACGCCTACGATGATTTCTGCATCGCCCAAGTCGCGAAAGGCCTCGGTAAATATGCTGATGTGGGAAAATACCTCGACCGGTCAAATAACTGGCGACATCTCTACAAGGGCGACCAAAAGTCCTTCGTAGCCGGAACCACTGGTCACGAAGGCCAAACCGTCGACACAGGATACACCGGCTTCCTGCAGCCCAAAAACCTAAATGGCTCCTGGGCGTACCAAGACCCAGCCTTCTGCTCCCCACTCCTCGACTTCACCTCCTGCTACCTCAACTCCAACGGCCACGAGACCTACGAAGGCTCCGCCTGGATGTACACCTTCTTCGTGCCCCAAGACATGGCCTCCCTAATCTTCACCCTAGGTGGCCCCGACCAATTCTCCGCCCGCCTCTCTTACCTACACACGTCCGGCCTGTTGTACATCGGCGACGAGCAAGCTTTCCTCCCCGTCTTCCAATTCCATTATGCCGGCCGTCCAGGCCTCTCCGCAAAATTCTCACACTTCTACATCCCGTCCCAGTTCAACAACACAATCTCGGGTATCGCAGGGAACGATGATTCTGGCGCCATGGGCTCCTTCACCACGCTTGCTATGATAGGTCTATGGCCTGTGTCCGGACAAGACGTGTACCTGATCACACCGCCATATTTCCCAGAAGTTAGCATTATAAGTGGACAGACAGGAAAAAAGGCGACGGTACGAAATGTGAATTTCGATGCGGAGTATGAGAATATCTATATCCAGAGCGTGACTTTGGACGGGAGGCCGTATGAGAAGAATTGGATCACGCATGATTTCTGGCTGAATGGGGGAGTGTTGGAGTTAACGCTGGGGAAGAGCGAGAGTCGTTGGGGGACCAGGGGACAGGATTTGCCGCCAAGTGGACTGAAGTAGTTTTGCGTTGTGGAAGTGGGGGTTTAGGTACTCGTAATAGGTAATCTAATTCAGGGTTCAAGGAAACCTGATGGATACAAATCCGGCGTAGTGCAAATGCTAAAGTATACTTTGTATCGAACCGTCACCGACCGAGAATCGATGTTCCATAGCCTTCGATTATCCAATGTCATGTGGACAATAGACTTGAAAACCAAGACGAGTGTTGATCATCATCCGAAAGATATAAAAAGTTATTACTGTATCTTATTTACATAAGGAGATTTCTAGCCAGAAGAGGGCCCAGACTTCTGGACGTACCTGCCACACAATCACAACGAGAAAAATGGGACCAGTCTTGATGAACAGGACGAAGATCTACAAAGAAAAAGAAAGAAAGTCACTCGCAGCCAAAAGTGCCTCGTGGATTCTAAACACTTTCGCAAGAAAAAGGAATATGCCCGAAGCCCACCAGACATTCACAGTAGCAGTTTGATTACGTGATGAGAATTCATTTTCAATTCATCCATTGATTCATCCACCCAACGAATGAATTGGGTATATCATATGTACGTACAGCCAAACCGAGCACCCAAACCCCTAAATACAAGCCCTGACCTGACCATAAGCCAAATAAAAGCCCTAATAAGTAACGTTCACATTATGTGCCCCCCCATCAGCCTGGAACGGAATCGTGAGTGTCTGTGCCTCCGCATCATACACTGCCGCCTCCTTAGCCATAATCTGCCCGTCCTTCACCACCGTAGGCGCGACGCCATTTGCGCCTGGCAGAACGAGCTTGCCAGACGTTCCGGCGGGTGCTCCCCAAGCGATCGTGTATCCGCCATCAAAGGTATGCCAGTTGGCAGCGAACTTGCCCAGCGGAGTCGTGAACCCGCCTTCTGCGTGCGTCAAGTCTCCGAACTGGGGCGCGATTTGCCACTCGCTGCCTCCGGGTGCCGTGAGTGTGTACCCGACGATATAACTCGTTAGCGCATCTGTAGGGCCAGTGCTCCAGCCATGTGCATGCGAAGTGTACGCATAATCATTGTTATACCCGTCATCTGCTCGATAGCCAAAAGTGCCGTCCGCGAGATATCCTTCGATGATGGTACTTTCCGTGCCGTAGGGGTTGTTGAGATACCAGCCCCATGAACGCCGGATTAGATCGAGGGCTCGGGTAGCTTGGCGTGCTACGAGATGGCCTTTGATTTCGAATCCTTCAATGTACCCAACTATGTTGTTGGGGAGCTCGGGGCAAATGGCACCGATGGGACCCCAGTTGCTGGTGAGTTGCTTACTGATACTTTGGACCTTGGAAGCGTCCGCGACGTTGAAATAAAGGGCTAAACTGTTTCCGTCTTCAGGATGGACGCTAGCATCTGTGTCGGAGTTTTTGAAGGCACTAGTAACTGTTAGATATAATACTTGAAAAGATGGGGAAGTACATACCCTACTGAACCATCCCAAAGGAGGTTGTTCACCGCCGTCTTCAGTGTAGCTGCCAGTGATGACCATGCTTTAGCAGAAGCAGTATCCCCGGTCCAATTAGCAAGGGCACTGCCAACTGTAAGAGTCTGGTACATGAACATGTTGGCTTCTGTGTTATGGGCTCCTTGGCTCGCGGAGCGACCCCAGTCATTCGTTCCAGTCACATTCAATAATCCAGTACTATCGATTTTGTCCGTGATGAACTTCATGCCGGCTTGATACCTATCCCAATTTGCACTGAGAAAATCCTTGTCGTTCGTGAACAAGAAGTAGTCGTACGTCCCGATCAGTGTAGCCATATGGTAGGTATCTGAACCGAAGATATTGAGTCCTGGCCCAGCGAATGGAAGCTCGCCACTGGATTGCTGAAATATGTTAGCGAGAAATAAAATCATAGAATTGTGCAGCTTACCTGATCATTCAACAGCACTTGGATGGTATTTTTAAGTCCATCCAGGTCACCAGTGCTGATCAAAATACTGGGAAGAGCAACTGTGAGATCGCCAGCCCAGACTGTTCGATCCCGCTTGCTCCCATCTACATAGATAGTACTCCCATTAGTGTTGAGATTAAGGTTCTCATCGTTCTCCCAACCCGGATTAACTTGATTTCGGCCAGTGTTTGGTGGAATGGCGTTGGTTTGAAGAGTATAAGCCCCCGCATACCAAATTTTGTTCAGCAGGTCATCGCTTGAAGAGAAGTATCCTTGGTAGGCGCGCAAATTTGTCCACGAAGGCTGATAGCTGATCTCCAGGCTCACATCAAGGATGTCAACCTCAATTATACCCTTGTCTTCTGCGCCATCCGAAAAATCTGCTACAGAAAATACAGACAAATACCGGAATCCACCACGAAGCTTGTCGATGGGCATTGTGTAGTTTGCCTCTGCTGTGGCAGTGACGTTGCCATATATGGCTCCTTCACTAACAAAATCGTAGAATCCATTCGTGCCATCAGAGTATTCTCCAGTCCAATTTTTGGCTTCGCTGAATGCCAATCCGAGAGTTCCGTGACCGATAGCCTTGTACGAGATGGTCGCAATACCTGCGACTTCCTTTCCAAAGTCAAAAATCAAAAGCGATCCATTTCCACTGAGTGTTGAGGGTCCGGGAAACTCAGAAAGAAGGGTGTTGCTGGATGAGAGGATTCTGACAGGGTTTACTGTCCTGCTGGTAGGCGAATAGTTGTACTGGTCCCAGTCCCCAGGGAACGATGCAGCGGAAGGGCCAGTGCAAGGTGTATCTCTCCAGCATCCGGCCGCAGCTACGAGAGACTGACGGGGAAGGAGTGCAGCGAGGGTAACGATAAGAGTGAAAAAAATCATCGCGGTTATTGCTATCAAGCGGTTAGTTGTGAAAAGCGCTCGGGGTTGACAATTGTTCATTGCTAATAACTACATGGAAAGAGCGACTCAAATATAGCATACCTTAGGTCCAGTTTATGACATAATCCGGGGAAGGGTGAATAGGAGTGTGAATAGCCTCGTGTCTGACAAGTGGCTGGAGAATAGAAGCCATTAAAACAGGTCATTGCGCAAACTTTATGTCCTTTGACTTTCTCCCACCTACATTCACTAATAGCAAATCCCGGTCAGATGACGCCGGGATAAGTTTTGAGACCTTTTGAGAATATTTTCTACCTGCATAACATAAATGGACTTCCTCGCATTCATCAAATGATGGGATATGAAGTCCAATAGCCTTCCCGGAGAAGATCCATGGGCGAGCTCGTGATTCCATTCCACCAACATAGCAATTCATAGTTCTAACTCTGACAGAAGTTTTCATGATATTCGCATTTTGCGGTGTATAAGGCGGGAGTGATCAGTTGTGCATGTGTAACGGTCGTGTGAGGAAGACGTGTTGGTGGATCGGAATATTTCAGGGCGAGCACTGCCGTTTGCTGATCTGGCGAAAACTGGGCCAAACCGTCGTGGATAGGTTGGCCAGTATAGTAGGCGCATTGAGGTTAATCCTTGGTTGCGGTATACGATAATACGACGTTGCCAATTACTCGCATAACGGCACTCGTGTGCTGTACCTAGTCTTTGAGTGCTGCTAGTCGCTCGTATATGATTGCCCACTCATCACTGATTCGGGAAAGTCTGTTCCGATCCTGATTACTTGGTACAACGTCGTGATTTGATGTCGTATCTGTGCATAGACGAGTATTCTCTCGGCTTTTTCTCCTTTCGGCCGAGACTACATGTTGGTATGGATAGACCTCATAATTGGGGTTCGTGAGCATAAAGTGTAGTAGACGTCAAGTATATCATGGGGCTCGCAAGGGTTCGAAATCCCTGTCCTAATCCCTCCATTACCCCACACCAAGTCGATTAAGGGTCCAACCAAGGGGCTTTAATAAGGGCAGGGCTGCCGACAACGCAGGTGAGTGGCAGGAACATCCTTGAGAGCCGCATGCTCGTCATTTCTGTTGTTCATATGATGCCGCATGATGCAAGGCAGGGAACTCACCTCTAGATAATATCGGGCAGTTGGCAACCGGAAGCTACTCCAGAAGACCCATTCCCCCGGGTTTCCAGACCCTTGAGGCCACGACTGGCACGGATCATCAATCCGTTATAGGAGTTTTTGACCACTCTAGTAGCCATAGGTTGATGATAAACCAGATTTATCTAAAGGTGGCTGCAAGTCGGCCCTTTGATGTCACGGAAGCGACCAGACTCTGCAAAGCAACCTCGCGTTCGCTGGTCTGACGAGCCTGCTCACGAGGCAAAGAAGTTGCGGTTTTGTTGGACCTAAACGTGGAGCATGTCTGCCGCAGGGGATGAAAGAAAGATAGTTGCAGTTTTCACACGGCCCTCTCCTTTCAAGGCCGGCTTGTGGAAAGTATAACCTTCCCCTGTCAACTTCACACGACCCGTAAAGTTTATTGTGCCACTCATCTGCTGTCCCATTGCGATTGGCGGTGTATGCTTGGATTGTAGTAGTACGTGAGAGTACTGCGAAGTGTCATATCTCTGCAAAGCCAGTGGCATAATACATGAAAGCCGTTTGTACGACACCAAGTATGGTCGATTGAGGTGCAAGTAACCTCAGGTAGGCCAAGAAACCAGAGCCTCATCATCATTCTCGAGCAGAATCTACCACGAAAAGATTAGTAGTCTACTTGAGTCACTGCATTTATCTTTGACTTGCCATTGGACTTTTGGACCCGTAATATTTGTAGACACCTAATTCGATCCTACAGCCCCTACAGCCGTAAAATGTATCTTAAGCCTGAGCGAAGAAGGAAGTGTGCTGCTAAACAGGTCAGCTTCGTTCTTACTGCATCCCTTCGAACAAAACATACCTTGAATTGTAATTTCAACATCTTGCAACCACCACACCGCAAAGTCCCAAGCTTGAAGCCTTGATGCAAGAATCCGCATGGCTCCTGTCGACAGTTCCAAAGAGGACACGTGGCGATGCACCTTGTCGTGTAGATGGCGATGGAGTCTTTTGACAGAACTCCGAGAAGAAGTTTGGCGGAAGAATTGAGTTCGCAGTTTCGGGGGAAAGAAGTTGTTATGATTTTGTGGCTTGAGTCACAGGCCGCTCGTGGGGTCATTTGGCTTTCTAACGGGCAAGGGCGATGAGACAGAAAACCCAAAATCGGGAGAAGGGTGGATGTTATATATCCTTCCTTAGGTAAAATGACATAGCCCATGAGCCTATCGGATTAATTGTGGTTAGAGTTTTCAGAATACGACGCTCCTTCTTATCCGCCAGAAAACACGAATTTGATGCACCTATCTGGCCATATGCATGTACCTATGTATTCGGCCAGATGACCTCGAAATCGCTGATCGACTTGACCGCAGGAACAATGTTATCAAAACCACATTCAGATCCAGCCCGAGACAAAACGAGGGCTGAGGCATTCGTACCACGTAGATGTCGACATTTCCTCCCCGCTATAGTCAAAGTCCACTCCACGGACGTTCCGGATAGCTGTTTTCAAGACATGAGCAAGGGTCTATGTCTTGACTATCGCAAGCATCTAGGTTGATGACCTTCCATTTTAGTTAGCGAATAATAGAACGACCAAAAGGACTGTCGTTATAGGCTCTGATTTTCATGCTATGCATCATTTGTGGGCGTCGCTTCTGTTCGTCAAGCATGGTTTCAGGGAGGATGTGTTCCACTAGAAAATGTTGTAATTGAACATAGTCAGAGCTGGCGCGTGTTTTTGCTGTTGATACAGAACTTTGGCGGGAGAATATGAGAGCTAAGAGCCTCTGATATCTCTGAGTGATCGCAGGTCAGAATAAGGAGCAGCTGGGATCCTCTTGGTGTGGTACCTCCGTTTCCGCCATCCAGCATGCCTAGCCATGGTGTCATTTCTCAGAAGCACCCTATCACCATTGACGCTTCCGGCGGAAACCTATATCATTGAAGCGAACCGAACTCCCCTGACGCGATCAAAAGATCTCAATGAGCTCCTCAAAATGGCAGTACCGAGTCACAAAAATGTGCTATTTCCGCCGTCCCTCGGCCCCCGAAACTGCTCCGAATAGTAATTCTTATGGGTAATGTGCAATGTGCTGTGAAGTAGAGATTTTCGGAGGTGAAGTCCAAGATTCTGCGAATTACAATAAGACTTCGGCTCGCCAATATGAAAAAGGATACCGATCAATACCCAATTTTTAAGGTCATGATAAAGTATCCAGAAGCTTGAATCAAAGCCAAAAGCCGAAGACTTTGCAATTGGGAATGATTTCGAGAAACGGATGCCGTCTTCACCGAATCCCATGAATCACCGATGCTGCTGTTGCAAGGGATGCCAAGCAAGAGCCAGAATCACTGACTTTTGAGGAACGACTTCGAGCTCATAACGCCAGACCGCTATTTAATGAAGCGGAAGCTACCACACCAGCAAGCTCAATTGAATGCGGGCATAATGTTGGGTCTAAAACGTGAAGTGGAAAGGCTGAACGAAGGGAGGTTTTGTGAGAAGAGAAGAGTCGGCGATTGCTGTAAATGACGCTGGGCACGTGACTGCTTTTTTAATAAACAAAACAAGACCAAGTGCGCGTTAAGGTCTGCTTTTACATATAGCACATTATCTTGTGTGTTTATTTACGTTAAGAGTTCCCAGCATGAACTTGAAAGTCGCGCTAAGAATCATTGAACAAACCTGGTAACTTTCGCGGCCCCATCCACCCCAGCAGCCACACCATCAAGCTCTCGTATCAACTGGCTTCAACCCCATCGCAATTCTCTGGATCTGCCCCCCGTAATAATCACTCTGTAAGCCAGCCCCAACAGCCGTAACCGAAACCCAATTCACCCAACCTGGCAGCACCAACGGCTTCAGCTTCACACTCGCATCTTCATCCCCGACCTCCTCATTCAGTAAAATTTCTTTCGGCAGCAGCGGGAGAACGACCGCAGGACGACCAATACCGATGATATCGCAAGCGCCTGATTGGGGCGCTGCTTCCATGCCAATCCGAGTACGGAATCCGCCTGTAACCATAAGGATTAGGGTAGGGAAGTGCGAGCGGACTTTCTGCGCAAAGGTGAGGAAGAACGCCTCACGCTGAAGCGTGCTTTTCTGCACCGGGGGCACCTGGTCGGGCTCCTTCATCATGTCGGGGTCTTCATAGGATCCTCCAGAGATTTCCGTAAAGTCGATTCCAGCGTCCTTGATCAGGCTGATTTGCTCGATTACTTCGTCTAGGGATGAGGAGGCAGAGGGGTCCACGCTGTTGAGTTTGATGCCGATGGTGAAGGAGGTGCTGGTTTCGGCTCTGATGCGGCGGATTATTCGGAGGACGATCTCGGCGCGTTTGGGGGGGCTGCCGCCGAATTCGTCGGTTCTGAAGTTCATCGTTGGGGAGAGAAATTGGCTGAGGAGATAGCCGTGTCTGTATGATATGAGGTTCAAAATTTTTAGATCGGTTGTTTGAGTAGTAACTTACGCAGCATGTAGCTCAACTCCTATGAATCCAGCCTCGTGTGTTTGCTTGGCTCCAGCAACAAATTGATCAATTGTAAGCGCAATGTCTTCATCCGTCATTTCTCGCGGAGTGCCGAATTTGCGGCCCAACGTATCAGTATGATATAGAACCGAATTGCTAGACAGATAAAGAGCCCAGGAGCTGTTTCAGGAGCCGGGATTCCACAGACTGTGGAATACATTGCTTCTGACTCCCCACATAGCTCTCAGCTCTGGAGCTTACATAGTAAAACATGGAATTTTGTAAGGGAAGTTTACTAACAGAGCAGCTGCAGCTTTTGCAAGGAAGCCGGGCCCTAGGTTGAGCTGCACGGCCGAGGGAGCGACGCTTTTTCGAAAACCAACTACGATTTCCAGCTCCTGAGGGTGATTGACGACCAGGATGACAAAGCTGAACCAAGGCAGGAGTTCCAAAACGTTGGGTAGCATCTGCCCATTCCTTCCACAATTGCTTTGTAGCATCAGAGGGACTCGCTGGAGTTTGAATATCTTCAGGCTGTCCAAGGTAAAATTCAGAAACTTGTACCTTTCCTACAGCACAGTCAAAATAGGTATCTCAAAAAGAGCCTGAGATTTTTACATACCCGTCAATATTATTCCCCATCCGCCTTTTGCCCATTCTCCGTACGCAATATGAAACTTCTCATCGGGAACGTGAGATGCAGGAGCCATTGCTTCGGCCATAGCAGCCTAGAGATGGTCACTATAATGTCGAGAAACCTCAAATTCTATCACTCAGATCGAAGGCCGGCTTACCTTGGCAAGGCGGTTAGGAAGGACAAGTCCACTTGGTAGTTTTATTTCTTGCGAGGCTAACAATTTTTTATGCGGATAATTACAATGCTGGGAGATTTGGAAAGGAGATAGCTTGGTGATGGGAAAGAAATACAGAAATAACGAAGATTACTTATTCGGAGTACTTATTCAGAAGGAACGTGCAGATTTGCACACGATTTGTCCAGTACTCCGTAGGCTTTCAATTGCCGTCCCGCCGCCATGATCAAGCACTTGCAAAATATCTCCATGGGAATATCTAATACGCTTGTATAATGTAAACCCAACATGAATCTACGATGATACTTCACTATCCAGATAACAGCGGTCAAAAAGAACACCGGCGCAAACGGATTGGGCCGATTTGAACAATTTATTGGGCAGGGCGATGGTTTAAGACTGTGATGATGACCTAGGTAGGTAGGTATGATACGTTCTATACCCTCGAACCGTGGTTGCGTACCCTTCGTAGGTTGATTGAGATAATGATTATGAAGCATGCCGAGGTGAACAATTAGACTTGTGCTTAGAGTCGCTGCATTCGAGGCCTAAACAAGGGAAATTGTACTCGGTATGATTGGCAGGTTGAATGAAACTGATAGATGAAGCGAAGGTGAAATTGACAGTCCTGAAGCAAAAATAAACCATCATGAAACACCATTTCGCCTTGTCGAGACGCTGGGCTGCGACAACGCAGCGCAGCGCTTGATCCCTTATTGGCGCGATCGCCTGGCCGTCTAAGCCACCCACGCATCCACCCAACAGTGGGCAGCGGCGTAGCCGTACTGTAGCATAGAACATACGAATAGGCTTCCTCGACCACATTCAAGCTCCAAAGAGCAAATCGACATACAAAATAGTGATTGAAGAGTTGCCTCTGAACTGCGCATTCTATTCTATTATACTTGAGAGACCGATCACTTATCGGGTCCTGAACGAGCCACTGCAAGGCTGGGAACGGTAATACGAGGCTGTCATCTTGCCCGCTGGCCCGGCTAAGCTGAAGCATGGCGAATCATCGAAGATCATCTTCTGTCTCTCATACGCGATTGTCACAGCCATTACCTCCATTACCATTACCATTACCATTACTTTTGAACGACCTACCTGCATATCGAGATGATCCAGAGCCAGCGGAAGACGAGGGCGAAGAAGGGGCGGAACGAGTCGGGGCGAACCAGGCAGGAGCTCTACCCTCTGAACCTCCCGAATACCAACCGATGTACGACTACCTGAGAGCACATCAATTGCGACATCCTCCACTTCCAGAACCATCTTTTGTGTCCGACAGTCTTCAGGTTCCTATCGCACCTCCTCCTCCTTTCGAGCCATACCGAGACGAACCAGACGAACCCTTCGTGATCGATATAGATACTTCCCAGCCACCTCCTCCATCCTACAACGATTTATACCGAGAGCATGAAATTGAGATGCAGATCTTGGAGAGAACACTCGACGCGGAAGGAGACCCTATAGAGAGGACAGAAGATATTTGCAAATGGGTCGTCGCTATGTTGCTGATCACTTTGACTGTTGCCAGTGTTGGGACAGCTTTTAACTGGGGGAATTGTAACGCATCCATGAGATGTTGAATACCCAGTTGCATTTGATTTATGAACAAGCGCGGCGTTGGAGTTTTGGGACCGGATTAGAAAGGGAAAGGGAAAGGGAAAGGGAAAGGGAAAGGGATATACAGTATGGCTTGAACGAATGATATTCAAATACATGAGAATGAACCAAAGATTTTCAAATACAAACATAGTAAAGTACGGTTTTGACTCGTAAATAAGTGTTGTTGGGCAGGAATTCGTTGGAGGTGAAGACTTGGATCCATTAAGATCTACAGTGGATGCGCAAATATATCCTTATGCATGACTAAGCCCTTCCAACACACCGTCTATCACGTGGTCTGAAACCCACCTCCACAGTGTTGCACCACCACCAAGCATTCTTGCCAGCCGTGACCGCCTCCCATAATGGATAAAAGGGGCGGGGCTTGGCTTCTCGGCTACACCTTCTTAATTGCCTTCGTAGTCGCTGTAGCTAATATCCTTATCAAAGTCGCGGGGCCGGCGCGCCGTCATTATCAAACACAATCACCAGGTGGAGGTTACATCCTTCTCTGTATCGCAGTATCTATCCCACTCTAGGACAGGCAGGAAACGTTTGTAATGATGTTCTTCTATCTATATAATATCCAATACAATATAGACTGGCACCTGTCTCCTTTCACAACCCATATTTTCTGTACTGACGAGCTGTGATACTTACCATGGCAGCTACAGTGACAATAGCATCCGGAGCAAAATGGCAAGAGGTTGCGGCAGATAGGCAAAAATACCGTGATGCAACACTTGCAGCTATCAAGCCAGCTATTCCCGATATCCCTTCACCATCTTTAAACACAATTTCCATCGCAAAAGACATCCTCACAACAGAGGAGATCAAGATCACTGAAAGTAAAGTCGAGGAGCTTGCCCCGCAGCTTGTTCGAGGGCAATTAAGTGCCGTCACAGTTGTAAAAGCTTTCCTACGCAGAGCGGCACTTGCGCAGAAATTGGCAAGTTGATCTAAATCCTCCATGTCACCAGTTTCAATCAGCTTTTACTAATATTTCCATCTATCAGACAAACTGCATCACCGAACTTCTCCCCTCTCGTGCCCTTGAGCGTGCAAAATACCTCGATGACTACCTCAAGACCAATGGCAAGCCAGTCGGTCCTTTACACGGCATACCAATCAGTGTGAAGGAGCATATTGGCATGAAAGACCTGGACAATAATGCAGGTTTCATAGGTTGGGTTGGCAATACTGCTCCCCAAGATGCATATATCCTGCAAATATTATGGAATGCTGGGGCGGTGTTTCATGCGAGGACTACACAACCACAAACGCTGATGCACTTGGAGACAAGCAGTAATTTATATGGGTCCGTAGCAAGGAATCAAGAGACTATATAGACTGACGGTTGATAGGGTTACCACGAATCCGCATAATACCTCGCTTACATCTGGTGGCTCTTCAGGAGGTGAAGGGGCCTTGGTTGGATTCAAGGGATCATGTCTGGGGGTTGGTACCGACATTGGGGGTTCTATTCGTTCCCCTGCTGCCAATTGCGGTATGTAAATGAAAATTCAAGCCGTGAGAGAAGCTTATTTCGGCAACAGGTGTATATGGTATGAAACCAACAGCTTTACGATTGCCAGTTCTGGGCTGGCTTGGGCCCGCAGGAGGCCAGGAACAAATTATTGCTACAATCGGACCTCTATCGACGAGCTTAGAGGGCTGCAAATTATTCATCAAGACCTTGCTTGATGCTAAACCGTGGTTAAGAGAACCTACGCTCATGCCTTTCCCTTGGAAGCAGGAAGACTTCTTTAAAGGCAAGAAATTGAAGATTGGAGTACTTTGGGACGATGAAGTGGTGAAGCCTCATCCACCAGTCACAAGAGCGCTGAAGCAGATGGTTGACAAGCTGAAATCGACGGGAAATGTGGAAATAGTTGAATGGAAACCATACAAGCATGACCTTGCATGGGAAATCATTGTGAGTCTTGCGTTTCCCGTCCCGGAGCCTTCAGAATGTAACTCTTTAGGCAAATCTTTACTTCTGCGATGGCGGTAAAGAAGAATCAGATCTTATTGATGCGTCCGGCGAACCTTGGCGGCCACTCTCCAAATACATCCTCAAAAATCCACACGTCGAAACGCACACTATACCCTCGATGTATAAAGCCACTATAAAGCGCGATGCTTATCGAGTCGAGTACGCCGAGCACTGGAATAGCACCGCCACCTCTACTGGTCCAAATGGAGAATTAGAAGGGGCCGTCGATGTTATCTTATGCCCGGCGGGCCCTGGAGTCGCGCCAAAGATTGATACTGCGAAATGGTGGGGATATTTGAGCCAGTGGAACGTGCTGAACTATCCTGCCCTCATCTTTCCTGTTGACAAGGTTGATGTCGTTAAAGATGCAGGTACAGAGAGCCATTCACCGAGGAATGAAACTGATAAAGAGAACTGGGAGCTTTGGCAGAAATATGGTGCGGAGGGTTATAGAGACGCACCAATCTCCTTGCAACTTGTTGGCCGAGGGTATGTTGTTCTGCGTCTGTATGCATCGCAAAAACATGCTAATGTGTTATAGCTTCGAGGATGAGAAGGTCATTCAAGCGTTTGAGATTATCCAAAAGGAGACTGGTGTCCCTTTTGTCTAGGTAGTCATACTTGACGGAAAGCCTTTGGCAGCATTCGCAGCCGAGTGCATAGTATAACAGATATGTACCTACTTTGGAGTGAATGTCGCTCAGACCGTTTGATCATTCTATCTTGGTAAGCGTGTCTCACTAGTCCGTGCCCATTCTAAAGTCAAAATCATCCTCATCTTGGGCACCTATCGGGTCCCACGGAAAGCCCTTTGATTCATAGCAATTACCAATCCAGGTTTATTCCAACCACACTTCATCTACATTCTGCAAGTCCTGCATTTGTTTCTGGAGAAGTCTACCCCACGCAATAGTAATTAGCCCTTGCATCTGTACCTATGAAAGAAGTCGATCGTGAGGAGCTGACTTTCTTCCTTTGCTGCATGCTTCCCAAAAGATACTCGATCCCGTACTTTCAGGGTCTGGTTAACAGGTTCCCAAAGCCCTAGTGAGCCCTCTTGATCTCGACCGGTCAAAATACCACATACCCCGCATTCAAGTCACAGAACAGTGGATCCTACGATTGCCACGTTACTCGATACTTTTCATTCCTGTTCTGCATTTCATTGTAGATACGAAGAGGCTTGCGGTTCGTCCAGTACAAAGTCGTGCTCAATGCAGGGTGAGCGCGGGTGTAACGCGAGTTACCCGTTTTCGTAGTCTGGGTATGACTTTCGCCGAGAAGAGGTAAAAATTCTCGAGCCAAGCCTCTGAATCTTAAATGTTTAAATCTCATGACTTGCCAAAATTACTACCCGATTGTACACCAAAAGAGCCTGTGTGTTGGCAAGTGCCACCTATTGTAACAGGTATCAGCTTGAATTAATCTGCCAAGGAAATATATTACTATACTTGAGTACCGCAAAACGCGTATAGCACATTGGTGTCTCATCACGCTGTTTAGTTTGCAGAAAGGCCATGCACTCCAATCTTCCAAGCTGTCATTCATATTCTTTTGCCGCACTCTCTATATCTACGTGCATTGCGTGCAGTGCATGTTAGCAAATGCCGTCTTTCTTCTCTGCTCTTAGTGGTTTACATAGCGTTTGAGGTTCTGCACAAAACCTCTTTCTCCATCTCGGCACTACACGAATGACAGAACTGAGTTTGAATTCTCGAATGAGATGGACTATTGAGGAAATTGAGTGTGGGAGATGTATGTAGGGGTGCCCAATGCATGGGAGCTTTAAGCACATGCTGCGTGGGTTTGCCAGGAGAGGACGATCCCCCACTACATCCCCCGTTCCTTCAGTCCTCAGACTGTGTTTATATACATCCTTCACCTTCCTCCACTATGATATTTCTATTGTTTATCCTCAGTGGGACTTACAAATAGTCATCTTCCAATCTATCACAATCCCTTACCAGCTTCCCTTCCAAAATTCAGCCCATCAACCGCAACATCACACAACCACAATGTCTACAGATCTCGACGCCCGCGAAGCAGCACTTGCCGCTCGAGAAGAGGCAATCACACAGCGAGAGCAAAACATCGAAGCGCGTGAAGTAGCTCTCTTGGCAAAAGAACAAACTCCTGCTTCCGAACCTGCAGCAACACCAGCAGCAGCTGAGAATCTAGCTCCCGAGGTGAAGGCCGACCTCACAGCTGCTATTGCTGAACCGGAAGTCAAAAGTGAAGAAAGTGCTCCTCCTGCTGTTGCGGAGGCTGAGGGGGATGCTGAGGAAACGAGCGAGGCTGCCCCTGCGCCAGCTAGCAATGGAACTCATGTTGCAATAGCTGAGGAGATCAAAGCCGAGGAGGCTAGCCCTGCTGTCAAGGACGCGGTACCGGTTATCGAGGATAGTAAACCCGCCGTTGAGGAGTCGAAGCCTGTTGTCGAGAGCACTCCTATTGAAGAGAATCACCCCGCCGTGGAAGAACAAACTTCTGCTGCTGTCGAAGAACCGAAAACGGAAGAGCCAACGCCAGCAGTGGACGAGCCCACATCTGTCAGTGAAGAATCCAAATCAACTATCATCGATAGCGAGCCAACACCCGCAGTCGAAGAGCCGAAAGAGGAAGAGCATTCACCAGCAGTAGAGGAAAGCAACCCCGTAGCCAAGGAGCCCACACCTATCAGTGAAGAACCCAAACCAGCGACTGTCGACAGCGAGTCAACAACGGTCGAAAGTGAGCCAACTCCCGCAGTGCAATCCGAGAACCCCGCTCCAGTCTCCGAAGAAATACCACCCGCTCCTACACCGCAAACCTCACAAACACCAGATATTCCCGCAGTAGTCGAAACGAAAGCAAATCCCGTTGAAAAGCCTTCAGCTGCACAGAAAGAACTAGCTCCAATCGCAAAAGACCCCGAGCAGAAATCCGACGATACTGATACCCCTGGACCTGTAGAGGAAACCTCCGCATCCCCCTCGCACACCGTACATGCAGCAGGTGTTGTGGAGGAGGGTGTCGCTTCTTCTCAGCAGCTGCCGATTGCGGTTTGACGACGACTGGGGCTGGGGTGGACTTTTGGGAGGGGAGGGACTAATTGATTGGGTGATTGATTGGTTGGTGCGAATGAAGTAGTGTAGTGGGGTGAGTAATGTGGAGAGATGGGATAGAGAGAGGTTAAATTGAAACGGAAAGAAATAAGAAAGAGTTTGTATTGGTTATTTTACTTGACTATTAAGAAATAAAAGCCTCTTAGTTCTTGGATTTACATGGAGTGGAGTGACACCCTATCTTCGAATTTAAACTCCATCGTCTTACCTCACGATATTCTGCAAGCAATCTGAAATTACCACCTTCATAGAAAGAAAAACGTATCATATTCGCCGCTAGTTGCCACAGGTTGCACTATACACAAACCGGACCAGACATTATTAGAATCAACACCTTATTGTATTAAGAATCTCTTCGTATGTATAAAAATAAGAGTGGAGATCAAAGAATAAGCGATAGAAAAAAGGGGGGATCATGAAAAGGGGTCATGGATGGTGCCAGAGACAGATTAATAATACCCTAACAGATGGGGTTGAATGCTAACGTGCTTCTTAGCGGTATTATATTAGTTTCTTTGCACATATCTGAACGTAATAGAGGGATTGCCTATTTGATTGGGTACCTTTGAGTGTGTAGCACCGTATGTTTCGAGTGTGATTCGAAGATAGGGTCGTGGGTTAGGCATCCCTGGCGCTTGTTGCGACAGACAGCGCGTCAAGCATCTCATATTTTACAGTATTAGCCATGGGTAAGGAGGCTTTGGAATATGGTAATAACTTCTTGCTCGATACTCCTTAATGACTGATTTATGAGGAGTATATATACAGAACCGTGTGCATTTATAATTGTCTCGCCTGTAACAAGCTTCCAAGAGTGGCTTGCAGGCTGAAGACATTGTGGAAAATCAACAAAGTAAATTGGTACTAAGGTTGGAGAGAATCATCGAATACTATATCGCGAGAAGGAAATCTGTCTAGATAACAAAGTATCTAGGATCATCTAAAATGATACATCTTTGGATATCTCCAAGTTGTCACAAGCTTCAAAAGACTTATCATGAACTGACTAGCATGCAAGGGTTCGTGACAGGTTGATATGGGTTTTATTTTGAGTCCTCGATCTCCTGCTCACCTCGTCCAACTATTTCTGCTGCTACATGTACATTGCGAACTGCAATGCAGTCTAGATTTCCCCGTCCCGCAGGGCTTCCCCGGTAGTCTTATGCCCCTCCATATTTAGGTCCTTCCTCGAACCGTTCTCAACAACTCTACACCTCCGTGGCTGCTCTGCTTTGTATTTATCTAGCCACCTTGTAATCCTTAGAATAGACACCCGGCTCTCCATCGTCGATACTGCACTGCATCTGCCACAAACGATTGCAGCATCGCCAGCCATCATTTCGTCGCGTCTTCTCTTCTTGGTTGATTGAGGCAAGAAGAAAAATCACCCCATTTTCCCAAAACCCTCAATCGACCTCCCAGCAAGTCCATCGGCAATCGCCCCAGACAATCCACCATTGCTCTCAGGATTTGCGAACGTAGGTTTCAGCACAGCATGCGAGTCCACGCGTTGCTTGTGGGCCGCCGCACATCCCCCAGTTGTAAGCACGACGAGTGGGATGACGAGGACGAAGAACAGTGCTGCGATGGCGATCCCGATGTAAATGAATGATTTCGGATTCTTTGTGCTGCTGCTCCATTGCTGGTTTTGTGACGGCTGTGGTGTTCTGGACTTCGAGTCGGTGGGAGGGGTGCCGGAGGGGTGCGATGGTGGGGTGTATGGTGGTGGTGTGCCGCTGGTGTAGAGAGGGAGCTGGGAGATGTTAGAATTTCTTCTAGACGTGAGTTATGGAATAGGTATTTACCATAGGCTCTGCCTCTGCTTCCATGGCTGAATATGGCGTGAAGATGTTATTGCTGGCATCCATTTTCAAGTGTCGGTTAATGTATTGTTCTTCCCGTGTAGATATAGTATTTCCAAGTATCGAAGAGGAATTAATTGACAAAGAAAAAAGCTTCAGAATTGTATTTTTAAGGAGAGTATTGAAAGAAAGACTGTGAGTTAATTGATATATTTTCGTCGTCGCAGAGTATGTAATTGATTGCTTAGAAGGAGAGAGAAAGTGATCCCACGGTATCACATCATTCCTATACCTCCAACACCAGTCCAATTCCATTAGCGTAGCATACGCGCAAGAGGGCTGTGTCAGGTTCGCCCAATCCTAGGCGCAGCTTCTGCGATAAATGTGGCGCTTAATGACTGTCGGATCCAAATAAAGAATTCCCACCGAGAATCCTTCATGCAGGGGCCCATCCTGCAAGGCTGAAACGAGACACAAGAGGGAAATCACAATCAGATGGTTTGCTGGTCCGGTATGAACTATTTTTCGAAACATGGGCCACCAGGGCGCGGAAGACGAAAGTACCTCCGTAGCGTGGAGACTGCCTCAGACCGCGTTGGCGCCAGCAGCTTAGCGTTGGAATACTGTGACCGTGACCTCTAAATTTCCTCTCTGCAAGTAACGTGGGTCCTTATTTGGTACCCTACGAGTATTCTAAATTTTACAACGTCTTTCAACAAATTGTTCTCGACGCCAATTAAGCACCCACAATAGGCGTTCAATGTGTACCTACTGGCTAGAAGCAGACGCCTGGATAAGTCTCAGCCGATCTAATCTGTTCGCTAGGTTGGACAAGGGTACCAAAATGATTGCAGTCCATCTTTACCTACTTACTTTGACAGTGATGAACCAGATTATAGCAAGTGCATTGATTGCTCCGTAAGAAATAATTACTCTGAAAAGAAAGATATAATCCTATCGTTGTTCCATTGTTACAAGCACCGCCAAGTAGGTCCTCTATATCAAGTTTCCATACTCCTTTCTAGCACAGAATCACCGAAATCCCTTACGCCTGCCTCATTCTAGAAGACAAATCCTCTGTCTTTACCAAAGTTTTACTTTTTTTTCTCAAAAATAACCCAACACCCAGTCCAATCCTTATCCTAGTAGCGCGCTCTTTCGTCTAGGAATGCTTTATCTTTATCGTTGTCTTATTTTATCAGGATCTCGTCTTTAGTTTTTGGGAGGTGAGATGCTTCGGCTTCGGCTTCGGCTTCATGTTGGTGCATTGGTGATGGTGGGGTTGTGTTTCTAGGCGACTACTGGATATCACTCGAGACTTACTATTCCCATATCGAGATCGTTCTCTCTCTTGTCGTTTGCACACATGATAATCCTATTATTTCTTCTCATTTTTTTAAACAACTGCCAGACTGATATAGGGGCCAGAAAGCTGATGGTGTATACCGAGAACTATAGTAAGTTCCTCTTTGAAACGTTAAGTGAGGTGGTAAACTCTCAATAATATCCACAATGTACCCTCGTTCGTACATGCCAAGTGCGACAAAACTTACAGCCCTCGTAAGTCTGGTCACTCACTGGCAGTATAATACGACTAATGTTGAATCTTATAATGGCCTTTTCGTCAAATATAACTATAGCATCTGGTAATGTATACCGCCAGAGTTCGACGTGCCATTCGCTTATTGTTTTGATCCTAAGGTCCTTGATGAAGCGGGTGCTTATGCAAGGTTGACTGCGCGAAAAGACTACATGAAATCGGAACATGAGCGGAACGGCTCGTAGATATGTATGTACTGGTATGTACGTTATTGTGTTGGGTGGCTGAGTCTGCAGTTAGGCGGCGAGAAAGAGCACTGGCATGACATGCCTCATTCACTTTAGGGAAAGCGACCAAGTGAAAGACTTTTAGGAATACGAGTAGATGCTGTGAGAAGACATGCTTTGAAGTTTATGTTGCAGAAAACGCCTGCCTGTTGGGTATATTTCGGTACATTTACAGTGAAAAGAGCAAGCACGTCTTGATACCCACGCCCATCCATCATGACCCAGAACCACGCGCCCAAACGCCAGAATTAACCAATCAGTCAATCAAGTCCTTCATCTATTCTCACACACTTCCTCATCCACATTAATCCTTCAATAACAATTATCCTCCCCATCATTCGAGCAATCCCGACCATGTCCCCAATGCAGCACCACAGCCAGCACCACCAAGATAACCACTATCTTGATCACGATCGCCGCGGCGCATATGTAGATGCAGCGGCGGTTGCGGTAGCGACTGCGGTAGACGTAGCCGCCGTAGGGGGGAGGGGGGCCGCCGACGGGTTGCGTATGGCGGTAGTTGCTGAGGGGTACTTGGTTTTCTGTTTGTGGGTATTGGTGGGAGTAGTGTTCTGTTTGTGGGTATGGGTAGGTTGGTGGTGGTTGGGTTGGGAGCTGGGGAGATGTTAGTTTTGAAATACGTTTGTAGAAAGGGGATTACAAACACTCTGGTAGTTGTCGTTGCCTCCTTTTAAGGCGTCCATGTTTGCGTTGCTTACTCCGGTACCTGGTAGTGTAGGTAGTCTTGTTGTTCTTGAATATCTGGGTCGTGACACGCAGGATTTGTATGGTGAGTAGGGGGGAGAAGATGCACGACACTGTAGGATTTGTTCTTTGCCTTTGCCTTGTTCTGGAAGGAATTAAATAGACAAGAGCCCAGCCAGACTGGGAATGGCGAAGGCAGTCTTATATTTGAAGTTATTCCTGTGCCGCCAAATCGTGGCTCGGCTTGCGATCCTTTAAGGCCTGGGAGGCACAGCAGAGCAAGTGTGTTAGTTGTTAGTTTCAGGGGTCCAGATCGTACATTTTACGTTAACGAGGGGGGCTGATTGGAAAGTGCGATCTCACGTACAGGCTTAGCAGGAGATCGCTTCAGGGGCGCAAGGCGGGGCTCCAGCCGCTGGAGGGAGCGAGGGGAGCCTGCTGAGTTGCGTTCAAGGCATCTCACGATTACCTAGATAGGGGTACGAGGCCAAATACGGAATAGTCTCCTACCCACGTGTGCACATCATTTTGCATTTTTCGGATCCTGCCCACAGGCTGTCCTCCTGATTATTGTTCCAATTATTATATCCCATTTGTTAATATCAATTCATGAAGGTCATCAAAAGCTTCGGCCATATAGGCTCCCCACAGCCGGCTGAATATCAAATCAATCGTCCTTGAGTCCCAACGCCTCTCGCCTGGTAGGAGCCTCTGGATCGAAAAAGGGCTTCTCGGCCAACGAGGTCACACGAGTACCGTGTCTTGGTTCGGAACCCTCATAATCCCAAGATGCGTTGTGTATGGTTATTCTATTATCCCAGAGCGCCGAAGTTTTCGGCGTCCACTTGAATCGGACCTGAATGTCGACGTTCTTCTCATATACATCGTATAAATAATTGAGGATCACATCGCTCTCGGCCTTGTCAAGCCCAACGATGGACTTGGTCATAGCTCTATTCACGAAGAGAGACTTCCAACCAGTAGCCGGATGGACGCGGACAATAGGGTGGATGCGTTCAATGTGTTTTGGGCCCGCGTTCGGGTCATTGCGGTCGAGGTATGTGTGAGCGCTCACGTAGATAGCTTGCTTTCCGTCAATGATCTTTCGGAAGTCTGGGCTCAATTTCGAGTACGCGGCGTAACCGCTGGCCCACAACGTATCGCCGCCGATCGAGGGAATAGTGTCGTTATGCAAGTGTGTAATGCCCGCCGGGTGCTTCTCGTGTACGAGATCAGTGTGCCATCTTGATGCACCTCCTGGCTGTCTGAAAGAGGCTGGTCTCTCTTGAGCTTGAAGTGCAGGCCAGATGATAGTCACGCCAGGAACGCCAGGTACGTGCGGAACTTGAGGCTAGGAGACGTCAGTACCGCATCGCTCTCCAATGTCACTTTTACTTACATGGATTTCAATCTCTCCATAATGCTCTCCCAAATTCTTCTGTTGTTGAGGAGTAATGTCCTGATCTCTGAAGAACACAACGGACCTCTCCGAGATGAGCAGTCCCAACTCGTCTCGTTGCTGAGAAGTAAGATCCTTCAGCTGGAGACCTACGATTTCTGTGCCGATATGGCGGGTCAAGTCGATGACCTCTTTTGCTGCTGAAAATAGAGCACTTTTAGATTTATCAGCTCGAGCTCCAGCCTCAACGTGCTCGCGGTCCTCATTTCTGATGTTGTAAGCATCATCAAGGAACAACGGCTTGGCTGGACGCTCTGGGTATCCATTGCTGAGATCAATGTCGGCCTTCTCAAGACGAGCTCGCGCCGCAGCAGGTAGAGGGAGTGTATCTTTCTTTTGAATCACAACATCTTTGATCCGAGAATCGATTGGCAGGGGCAAGTCAATTGCTGAAGGTGCCATTTTATTTGTGTTTGGTTTACTGAAGATATGCTGGGAAAGAGTTGTACTTTGCTGAAAGTGTAATGTAAGATGCTCATGTGGGTTTCGTTTTCTTTTTGTATCCTCTCGCGATAAGGACGATGGTACGATATGTTTGATTTCTAATCCAACGCGTGCTGACCGTTGAGCACACAAGAATGAGGGGTAGAATGACGATCTCTTGTAGTTGTGGTAGGGTTGACGGGAGCTTCCTAGAGCTTCGGCCAATCAGCGACCGCAGACCCGGTCGATGAGGTGCTTTCTACAGATTTGACGACAACACCCCACAACATTCAACGGCCACAACCTCGTGTGTGTTTCAATTGATTAGAGTTTTACAAAGAATTTCGCTATTTGGCTGCCCAAAGGAGCCCTCTCATCCTGCTATCTTATCTTGCACCCCTCATGTCATCCCTCCATCACTCTCATTTGTTACATCGCCCAGTGGCATCATGAATCCTTTGTAGCACAACATAATTGCAGCTGATTAATTCGCCTTTTTGCTTCAGCAATTCCGCCAGGTAGACGAGATCCGCGACCCGGAACCCTTCGTGGAGCTGCATCTATGGCGAGGCCTACCTTAGCTCGTATAGACTCTCAAAAGACAGGCATTTGCGTCATCTCCCCTAAGTCGAGTGTGTGTTTGACTACTCAAAGAAACTTTATCAATCAGCTTCCAACACATGAGTATTTCGGCGCTCGTCGGAATGTCCGTTTACAAGTCTCGTTATGGAGCCGTGAATACAACACCTCGTCTATCGGATTCTGAATCCATCACTTCAGAGCCAATTTTCAAAAAGAAGGCACCATGGTGGTCATATATATGGGTAACAATACCCAAGTCATATCAGGCACTCGACTTTAACCAAAACATAGGACTACGACCCAAACAGAACACACGTAGAGCGAAAATTCATTCAAAAACTCGACTTCTCTCTATTGACCATTCTATCTCTTGGATACTTCATCAAGAATTTGGACCAGACAAACATCAGCAATGCCTATGTTAGTGGAATGAAGGAGGACCTTAAGATGAACGCCAATGAAATAAACCTCATTGACGTGGCGTGGACGACCGGCTATGTTGTTGGCCAACTCCCCTCTCAACTCATCCTTACGAAAGTGAGACCATCAATTTGGATACCGTCCTGCGAACTAGTTTGGACGATACTTACATTTTGTCTGGCAGCGGCTTCGACTTCCAAGGATGTCATCGTAATACGATTTTTCGTCGGTCTCGTCGAGAGCATATTCTACCCTGCAGCTCATTTCCTCATTGGATCCTGGTATAAACCTAGTGAGCTCGGAAAGCGCGCTGGTATCTTTCATGCATCGTCTGCTGCAGCGGGCATGTTCTCGGGGTATTTGCAGGCGGCGGTATATAAGGGATTGAACGGCACGGGTGGGAAGGCCGGATGGCAGTGGCTGTTCATCATGGATGGGATTATTAGTGCTCCCATTTGTCTCGCAGGTTTCTTTCTGATTCCAGATTTACCTGAAAATACCAGAGCATTCTACTTGACCAAGGACGATGCAGGCTTGGCGAGGAAAAGGATGGATGAGGTTGGACGTGCGCCGAGGAAAAAGTTGGGGTGGTCGATTTTGAGAAGAGTTTTTACGAGGTGGCACGTCTGGGCTTTGACTGTCCTTTACGTCGTATTTATCAATACTGGACCATCATCTAGTATTTCACCACTAGCACTTTGGTTGAAAGCTGACAAGTGGCCTATTACTGAAATCGTAAGTCGCGTCTTACTGCCCCCCGATATCACTTACTGAAAGCAGCACAGAACGTCATCCCAACAGGCCAAAGCGCAGTACAGCTCGTATGTACTATTGGCTTCGCAATCCTCAGTGACTTCCTCCGCAACCGTCCTATCGTCATGACAATTTCAACGGTACGTCTCTCTCCCTTCCCCATTCTCTTCCCCACTCACTAGCAATCCCCCAGTCTTTCGGCTTCCTCTCCAACCTCTTCCTAGCAATCTGGAACGTTCCTAAAGGTCTAAAATGGTTCTCCTACTTCACCGGCCGCATCGCCGTTCCCTACGGTCCACTCTCCATGTCCTGGGCCAACGAAATCTGCGGCAACGATGCCGAGGAACGCGCGTTGGTGTTGGGGATTATGAATGCGGCTGGATATGCGTTCAATGCGTGGTTACCACTGTTAACGTACCCAGCGAAACAGGCGCCGCGGTTTGAAAGGGGGTTTATCTTTTCGACGTGTGCATTTGTTGCGCAGTTTGGGATTACGGGGTTGGTTTGGTGGTTGCAGAGGTGGGAGGGGAGGAGAAAGAAGGAGAAGGGGAGGGAGAGTGAGAGTGAGAGTGAGAGTGAGAGTGAGAGTCAGGTGGGGTTGATGGAGAGAGAAATGTTCACTGAGCGTTGATTGGGCTTGCCTGTTGTGCCGTGTTTGGGATGATAGGGCGAACGCCTCTGTCGGGACATATCAAGCTTCGAGCTCGATTCCTTTGGATTATAGGTATAGTCCTCGCGATTTGGCAAAGGCTGGAGAGATGGGCTAGAGGCTAAGAGCCCTAGGTGGGAAAGATGCTTGAAAGTTCGAGGTTGGAGAGCTGAAGTCTTTGCTGATATAAGAGGGCTGTCAAATCGATAAAACGTCTTTATTGAAAATGCTCAAGCGGTTATTATTCCAACTTCTATTTGACGTGGGACATTCAAATGTTACCCGAAAGAGTCTGCATAGGACAATCCCGCCCATGGTGATGACTGCATCTGGGTAAGGGGTGAAAATGAGCTGGGTCGGGGAACTGCGAAAGACTAACTGAGAATTATTTTATACGTACGAGTAGTGGCAGCTAACTTGACGGCACCAGGAATAAACAAAGGCGACATGCATGCCCATCCCAAAGAATCCACGTGGAACCCACTCCAAGGAAAAGAGGTATTCAAAAGAATTGACCAGAAAACCATTCCTTGGATATAACTCACATTTTTCAAACGTCTCATACAAATAAGTATTTTCCATTCATTCTTCACATCGTCATTTATGCCCACTGTTGTCAGAACCAATATCCTGATGCATGCCATGTTCTACCAAATAAAGTTTTCGACTTTACCCTTCCGGGAAAAAGTCCTTCCAGATGCCGTTACCAATCAAATACAAACAGGCAGGCGTGTTGCATGTTGAACCACCTAGTACGACCTCAACTAGGCCTAGATAGGCAAGAGGCGGTAGGATGAACAAGCTTTGGCCACAAGGTGCAGCTGCCGGAAGTAATTAAGTGTAAGGCGACATGCATTCATGTATAAGATTACGACCACTTAGAAAGGGATGCGCATATCACATTTCCTTGATCATCCCTGCCACTGCACCACCAGTACTGCTACTTTTGATTGAATATGCAGGTCCGAGATACTGCAACTGTCAAGATGGGGAAGCTCGTGCAGGACAGGCAGAGCTCCAATTCCATCCACCATTCCACCAGACTCGAATTATCCTTTCATACCTAGATAGGAGCTCTGCCTCCCTGTCTTCTCTTTTCCCCCTCCTCACTCTTGTCGAGCATCAATTCCCTTCTCAGCACCTCGACGAGCCTCACCATGCTTTCCAATATCGCAGTATTCGCAGCATTGCTGTCTCCCACCCTCGCTGCTGTTCACGAGCAACTTGCTGCCCTCCCCCTTGGATGGAGTGAAGTCGCAACACCAGCCGACGATCAAATCTTGACTTTGTCAGTTGGTCTGGCACAGCAAAATATCGATCAATTGGAATCCAAATTGCTCGCTGTTTCAACGCCCGGGAATGCCGAGTACGGACAGCATCTCGACGTCGACGACGTGAACTCTCTCTTCGCCCCCACCGAAGAGGCAAATACGGCAGTCCAATCGTGGCTTACGAATGCTGGTGTTGGCCAGGTACAGAGTGATGGACATTGGGTCACGTTTGCCACAACCGTGTCAAAGGCTAATGAGCTGCTCAACACAACTTTCAAGACCTACTCGAACAGTGGTGTTCAGAAGATACGAACGACGCAGTATTCTGTTCCTGATGATATTGGCTCCTACGTGGACTTGAGTATGTGGCTCAATTCCTCTCTAAATGCAATCTGCTTTCAAGGCGTTGAGGTTGAGACATGCTTCTCCTGGCACAAACCTGCAGACTCCCGAAATGCCCCGCCTTCTACCCTTGAATGTGTAACACTGACCACGATTAGTCACGCCAACCACGTATCTAGGGAAGACCGCTGCTAACATGCCGAGATACGCCAAGCCGGAATTCACAAAGACGAAGAAGGATGCGCCCAGCAAGCGCGACATTACAGCTTCCTGCCAGACATCAATCACTCCATCATGTATCAAGGAACTATACAGTGTGGGCAATTACACCCCGGATGCGAATTCAGGAAGTGTGGTTGGATTCGGCAGCTTCTTGAACCAGTCTGCTCTCTACGCAGACCTCTTCGCATACGAGAAGCTCTACAACATCCCTACGCAGAACTTTTCGGTGGTTCTCATCAACAACGCAACAAACGATCAAAATACGACAACGGCCCAGATCGGCGAAGCTAACCTCGACGTACAGAACATCATTGGTGTTAGCCATCCTCTACCTGTCGTGGAATTCATCACAGGTGGTTCACCTCCATTTGTTCCTAATTTGGATGAACCCACGGCAGCAGATAACGAGAATGAACCCTACATCCCTTACTATCAATACCTGCTCAAACAAAAGAATTGCGACCTTCCTCAGGTCATCTCTAACTCCTACGGTGATGATGAGCAGACAGTTCCAAAATCATACGCAATCCGTGCCTGCAACATGATCGGCATGCTCGGTCTGCGTGGTATCACTGTTCTCGAATCTTCCGGTGATACCGGCGTAGGGTCCCCTTGCCAGTCTAACGATGGAAAGAAGACTCCACAATTCACGCCTACATTCCCAGGTATGTCATTTTCAGAAATTTTCTATGCCTTGAGCATCTGATCAGCGGAGTCGACTCTAGAAACATTGTCTCAATGTTCATAGAATATTATTCCAGCTCCCAAATCTACCATATCAGACAATACTGACTTCGAGATCTTGACGTATAGGTACCTGCCCTTATCTCCTCTCAGTTGGAGGCACACAAGCCGTGACTCCAGAAGTCGCTTGGGATGCCGGCTCTGGCGGCTTCAGCAACTACTTCTCGAGGGCCTGGTATCAAGAAGGTGCAGTCCAGGACTACCTCAACAACCACATATCGAATGCGACCAAGAGTTACTACGAACCGTTTACAAATTTCAAAGGCCGCGGTTTCCCTGATATCTCGGCTCACTCTTTAACCCCTGACTACAACGTCATTTACGATGGTACGCCTTCGCCATCAGGTGGAACTTCCGCCGCTGCTCCTGTCGTAGCAGGCATTATCGGTCTCCTGAACGATGCCCGTCTTCGTGCCGGCAAAAACGCTCTAGGCTTCATCAACCCCCTTTTATATGACATTGGTGTCAAGACCTTGAACGATATCACGGGGGGTGGATCAGTTGGTTGCACTGGCATCAACGCACAGACTGGGGCGACTGTACCAGGTGCCAGTATCATCCCGTATGCGAGTTGGAATTCGACTGTAGGGTGGGATCCTGTGACTGGGCTCGGAACCCCTAACTTTCAGAAATTGAAGGAGCTGGTGTTACAATTTTAGATGAAGGGGGAGACGCTTCTGGAAATAATAAGAGATGAAGAAAACCTACAACGCCGTAGAGGTCACTGAAGCGGGAATTAATACAATCCTGCAACACCATCAATGACCAGTTAGACCTACTGAGATAATTGATATCTAAAGTGAGAAGAAGGGCTTGGTCACGTGTATATATCCGACAGCTTCAGCTAAATCCGAAGTAATCTCCATTCCCTACCGAGTCTAGTGGGGCTTTCATCTTAAGCCTCGGCTTAAGACGCGGTGGCGTGTTACCGTGTCTCGTGTCCTTGTGTAGCTGAAGAAAGTTCACTATCCTTATCGCGACGTGCATATCATCATTTCCCTTGGCGCCGTGAATTGAAACCCTCTCCTCTTTTGATGAAGAACCGAGGCCTCTCCGCTATTCGAACTCTCTTTGACTACGGTAGCTTTTTGGAGTTTTGGGAATAGATAGACCACGTCCTTTCTGTTTTCTTTCTTGCGACAACTTGATTATTATCGTATTGTTATTCTTGCTCCCGAAGTCTTTCCAAAGAAACAATATGGGTTCCATTGCGACTGCTAGCGAGAGCTTCGATGTCATGATAGTTGGCGCCGGTCTCTCTGGCATCAATTCTGCATATCGAATCCAGACTGAGCTTCCGGGATACACCTACACAGTCCTCGAGTCCCGCGACGCAATTGGGGGGACGTGGGATCTCTTCCGCTACCCAGGCATTCGATCGGATTCAGACCTACACACATTCGGATTCCCATGGCGTCCGTGGATGGAAGACAGAGCGATTGCTGCAGGAGAGGCGATACGGAATTACATTCGAGAATCCGCTGAGGAGTTCGGCATTGATAAGAAGATTAGATTTGGGAATAAGATGCTTTCTGCAGACTGGTCTACCGAGGAGCAGAACTGGAATATGTTGGTTGATAGTAATGGAGAGGAGAAGCTTTACAAAGCTCGTTTCATTATCTTTAGCACTGGCTACTACGATTATAATGAGCCGCTGAAGACCACCATACCCGGAATCGAGAACTTCAAGGGCACAAGAATACACCCTCAGTTCTGGCCAGAAGATCTGGACTACTCCAAAAGGCAGATCATCATAATTGGCAGTGGGGCCACTGCAGTCACGCTCCTCCCAATCCTCGCTCGAACTGCTAAGCATGTAACGATGCTTCAACGATCCCCAACATACATCCTAAGCAGACCATCCGTCGACCCTGTAGGAACATTCCTCCGCAAAGTCTTCCCCAGCTGGATCGCAAACCGCATCGTGCGCTACAGATTCCTTGTCCTACCCTTCCTCTTCTCCAAATTCTGCAGCGCGTTCCCAGAAGCCGCGCGGAGAATAATCCACAAACGCGTGAAAGCCGAACTCCCACCCTCAATGTCCATCGACCCCGACTTCAACCCACGCTACAATCCCTGGGAACAGCGTCTATGCGTCTGTCCCGATGGCGATTTCTATGAATCGCTTCGCAACGGGAGTTCGGATGTGGTGACGGATACTATTGAAAGGGTTACGGAGACTGGGATTGAGACGGTGGGAGGCAAGGTCATCGACGCAGACATAATCATCACAGCCACCGGCCTGAAAATGCAACTCGCCGGCGGGGCTACCCTCTCCCGCGACGGCACCCCGCTGTCTCTCCCCTCGACATTCGCCTGGAATTCCACCATGCTATCCGACGTCCCCAACGCAGCTCTCGTGATCGGGTACGCGAATGCATCTTGGACGCTAGGCGCAGACGCGGCCGCGAAACTCGTTATACGGTTACTAAAATACATGCGCAAGAATGGATTTAGTAGCGCTTTGCCGAGGGTTGGGGATTTGGGGATGAAGAAGCAAAATTTGCTTAATTTGAATAGTACGTATGTGGAGAAAGCAAAGGGGGATTTGCCGAGTGCGGGGGATAGGAAGCCTTGGTTGCCGAGGAATAACTATTTTGTTGATTATTGGGCCGCGTCGTATGGGAATTTGACGGGGGGCTTGGAGTTTACTTCTGCTGCTGATTCTGCGAGTAAGAAGGTTAATTAATTGGTGAGGTGTGTTTTTGGGTACAAAGTTTGCGATTGTGATGAGAGGCGTTTGGAGGCTCGGAGCGTTGTGTTTTTGGTTTTTATTTTTGAAGTTTTGGTGTATATTTTGGGTTTATGCAATAATACTCCGGAGAGGAGTGAGATAAGTATATAGACGTGTAATAATAATCATGTAATCGCATTTCTTTCTATTGTTTTTCTCCTTTTAATATCTTGTCTTCGTCCCTTGCTAGTGCATCGTGGGGCGAGCAGTGGTACTGGTGGTATGAATCCTGAATTGTATCGTTATTGTAATTATTCCACTGAACTTCTTTTTACTTTTATCGGAATATACCTTTTCCCTATATGTAAGAAAGAGGGTAGAAAGTACGGTATGTAAGGTACTATCTTGGTGTAAAAATACCCTTTATATTTGCCTGATTTGAAGAACACCCTAGGAGTAAAGGCTTGGATTTTTCAAGCAGTTGATTTCTGCGCTGGTGGATTTTCATTTGCATTTTCTTATTCCCGTAATAATATGGCGGGGAGACGCTGACATTGCTTCCCATTCTTTTGTTCTGGTGGTATCTTCCTATTATGAAGCATGTGGCCCGAGAGTCACATGACGCTCTCTTTACTCTTCAATTCATTTACTAGCGAGTAATACATCTACATTTCCTCGTTGATGTTTTGCTTACTTGTATGTGTATTGTTTAATTTGTTTCGGTAGCTCGATGCTTTTAGCATGCACGTGTTTTGTAATTTGTTTTCTTATTTGCCTTCACACACTACCCTGAAAGGCTTAGTGGCTGCTTCTCTCAGACACAGTGTGCAACTAGGTACGCCTAAATAAAAATCGTGGCCATTATTTCTTGTATTTGTTACAATTAGCTCTACTATATGTACATGTAAAGCTAGATCCTACACGTTTGGTGGTGGGGTAAGTGATTAATAAAATGCAATGATATCTCCTTGAACTTCACACCGGCAAGTGCCTACATCAAAACTCCAAGTCCACAGTCTATGTAAAAAGCGTCAAGTAGCAAGGCGCTTTTATAAGAGAGCCAGACTACACGTCACATGACCTTACAGAGATGCCCAAAACTCCCAAACGGCCTTCTTTTCCTTCTGTAGATAAGGCTCATCCAGTCGTTCCGATTCCGTGCCTTTCCCGACGCCTGCGAATATCATTCCATTATCCCATTATTGCTGGAGAAATCCTAGCAAAGCTATCGTCGAAAGTCTCGGTGCGTATTTTCCTGATTCGCTATCGGTTCTCTGGGCAAGTCATCGTCAGTTCCAAGTTCAGAATACAATTGCTGGTTCAATCTCACCTTAGATTTGAGGGCGTCCATATTGTATTCGGCTCGGTCATGAGGACCACTTGGTGGTGATGGTAGATATGAAAAGGGGAAAAGAAGCCGGGCAGTTGTTCCTGTCTGTTGTCTGCTGCAGCTTGATTAGCGGTGTTTTATTTGGATCTCTAGGAGAAAAGCGTGGTGGTGGAAAGAGAAAAAGCTGCTGGTGGTGGTGTTGACTTACTCATGCCTCTCTGGGAAAGCGCTCCCCGCTGCAGGTATTGCCAAACTAGCAGGAGCGTTGGAGGAAGGGTGACTATTAAAGTCAAAATCCCAACGAGTGCTTCCGTTGAGACTGCCATTTCCGGTCGTTTCTTTGCTTGCTTTTGGATAGCTACATATAAATTTCATTTCCTTGCGGTCGACTTGGGCTTATAAGTAATAAGTCTCCCTGTGACATTATCTTCAAGGACTCGCTTGTCGTATCCACCGTGTGTTACCAAATTATGGAATCTTCCAATTACAGGTCTCCGGATGTAGAGTGAGCCCAGGAGCCTGACCCCGTCGTCAATCCTCCTGCTTTGACAGAGAAAATTTCGGAAAGATCCAATCAACATGGCTTACGAGTCTGACGACTGTGAGCTCATTCTCGAGGACTCGCTTGTATTGTTTGCCTTGTGTTACCAAATTATGGAGCCCTCCAATTACGGTCTCCGAATGTAGAGTGAGTGAGCCCAGAAGCCTGACCCCGTCGTCAATCGACCTGTGTCGACAGGTAACATTTCGGAAAGATCCAATCATCGAATTTCTGTCACAACCCACTTCCCATACGGTAATGGGGCTTGGAGGCTGAGCCGGGCGTTCTGAACTAGGGGTTCTGCAGGCAAATTCTGGCATCGGCCAATCATTGCGAGACACAAAATGCAACCACAGAGTGACATCGCGCCTGCCAACGGCTTTCGTTTTCAGCTTTGGTGTGAGGCTACATCATATCTCAACCTTTGTTATCATTCTACAAACTTACCCTCGGACAATAAATACCATCGACCAGTTGAGAATCCATCAGATATCTGCTAGTCTTTACTAATTTGCTGGCTCGTCTTATCTTGCTCAGACTTCTTCGCACCAAGAACCTGAAGAAAGCATGGCCTTGCCTTGGGAACGCTACCAGGACGAATTGAAAAAGCTGTGGATATCTGAAAAATTGACATATGAGAAGGTTCAGGCGGAGATGAAGAGTCTTCATAACTTCAACGCTTCGTAAGTAGCTCTTCGTGTTGCGCAATGTAAAAGGCAAAGGAGTTGTACACTGACCAAAACAATAGCAAGAACCAATACGTAGCCCAATTCAAGAATTGGGGATGGAGGAAAAACATCGCTGCCGCCGAATGGCGAAGCGTCAACAAGACGATCGTGCGGCGACATGATCAAGGCCGAAAGAGCGAGGTCTACCTTAACAACGTCCTGGTTCCTGACGCAAAAGTCAGAAAGGAAATCTCGAGGAACGTCCCACTATCCTCTCAGCTTGCTCAAGGTAAGTTCATGATAGATAGGCTTGCATGATGGATTCATCTGAATTCTAGAATTCCAGTTCCAGACACTCCCCCGCCTATCCCGGACATTCAAGTTCGAACTCCGCCTTCAACACCCTCTGCGAGCTTCACGACTGATATATTGCATGACCGCACAAGTATCTCTGCTTCGGTCCAGATGAAACGAAAACGAAGCTTGCAAATAGATATCGAGCCCACAGGCTCCAAGGTCCAACGCATCTCAGATAATCCACCCACTGCCAATCTTCACCGCCCCTCTAACGTAATAGTACAACACCAAGCGATGCGGGAACAGTCCTTTCGGCAGATTTTTTCGGCTACGGGTCAATTAGCAAACGGAGGAGACACGCTTCCATATTTCGAGTTTCTAGACCTGTTTAGGTCTTTAAACCTTGGTGAGTCATTTGGATCCCAATTTGGCTTCACATCAGGCTTTGCTAATATACACTAGCCGATACATCATTTAAGGGCAAGTTCTTCGACCAAGTTCCATCCCCATCCATAGTTCCCTCCAATCCTCTGTTTTTGTTAGACATCGCGGAGTCTGAATGGAGCCTGGATTACGGTTGCGATAATCTCGAGTCCGAGGATTCTATAGAACAAGATTTGAAACAAAAAGACATCGGTCATTTCTACCAATCTTTTGCCAACTTGTTGATCCCACAGGCAGGAAACCAAGACCAGCTGGATGCCAATGAACGGCTTCAAGAGGAGCTTCCAATGCTGTTGAAAAATATGCCCGAGAGGTATTCGGGAGAACGCCAATCCATCATGGAGACCCTCCTAGGTCCACCACAACTTAGCGCAGCTCTTTGCCTTCTAGAGATTGTGGTTTATCTATATTACAATAATCTGGTTAGACATTCTGAATCTGGTCCTATTTTAGATTGGATAGTCAAGACCATTCCTTTCGACGCCCTAGGAAATGTTTTACGGACGAAACTTCCAACTCTTCAGGAATTCCAGCGCGCGTTGTTTCTATACGGTATCAAGACTAGCTCGACTCGTTTGGTAACGGATCTATTAGATCTAGACGTTGGACTACAGGTTTTTGTTCGTACTTCAGATGAGGCTCTTGAGGAAGCTATCAGGGCAGGCAATACAGAAATCGTTAAACTCATCCTGAGTCTAGGTGAAACTAGACAATATCTTCACGCACACTGGAGGCTAGCTCTAGTTGATGAAAAGTTTTCGACGGAAATTGCTCGAGTCCTGGTGGACGTAGGTGCCGATGTGTGTGGGAAAGTCGCTGTGCATCCAGATGATTATTCCTCGTTCGCACTTACAGGTGCGATTCGCAGAGGCGATCATGAACTCACTCAATATTTGCTAAGTGTTGGAGCAGGCGTCAATCCTGGGGATCGGGAGTCTTTAGGAATGGCCGTGACCACTGGTCAAGTCAATCTTCTTCGTCTGCTTCTAGACCATGGCGCAGATGTTAATGCGGTCGGTGATAGTCGTAGCTTTCATAGGATGTCCGATACATTTGATAGTTTCAGAAGTCCTCGTATCGTTGGAACAGCACTTCAGGCTGCTACTGCTAGAGGGTACATCGAAATGGTGGAGTTGCTTCTCCAAGCTGGCTCAGCAATCAATGAGCCTGCACATGGCGAGTACGGAAAGACAGCTCTCTATGCAGCAGTAGATGCTGGCTTCAACAACATAGTGGAGCTCCTTCTTCAATTGGGAGCCGCAGTCGATGCTCCAGGAACGTGTTCATCCGAGTATCCACGTACGGCACTGCTAAGAGCAGTTGAGACCGACAATCTTGCTATACTTAACGTCTTATTAAAGTTTGGCGCTGACCCCAACACTCCTGCCTTTAGCTATTACGGAGCAACCATACTCGAGGCTGCAAGGGCACGCAAAAACGGGACTGGGATCGTTTCTTGTTTGCTGCTTGCAGGCGCAAACGATGAGATCAGGCATCAAGATTCAGTCAGACTTGGGTACATGAAAGTTCAGCTTGTGCAGGCGATTACGCGAGGCGATGTCGCAAATATCTATCACCTGCTGCAAATGGGAACAGAGATCGATATGGTGCCTATTGAATACGGCGATTGGTACGAAGAGAGGAAGTTTTGGAGGAGCTTCAACGACTTGGAAAGTGAATATCCGACAGGGGCCACCAGGGCTACAATTCTACACTGGGCAATAGCTTCTGAAAAAATTGATTCTGGCCTTTTCAGACATTTGGTAGGACAAGTCAAGAACTTCAGTGAACAGAATTATATCGACACGCTGGTGCCAGTTCTCCACGAAGCGCTTTGCCGCCGAAGGACCGATTTCGTGGAAATCCTGCTGGATGCCGGGGTAGAAGTTGACTTGGTATCGACAGTGGCGGAAACACCCTATGGTAGCTATAGCGTGCCAACAGCATTGCACATTGCTGCCTTGCAAAAAGACTTCGACATGGTATCTTTGCTGCTAGACAGAGGCGCAGATATTAACCCCACATCCCTGGACGCCTACACTCCATTGCAACTACTTTTGATTCATGGCATTGATAAGGTTGATAGTCTCTTTGAGCTTTTCATAAGTCGTGGTGCTGACGTCAATGCACCGCCCCCAGCCATTTTTAGTGGGAAGACTGCGTTACAGATAGCAGCCGGCTACGATGGATACGCTAATGGTCCTACGCAAGAAATCATAGTACTACGCCTTTTGACTTTAGGGGCAAACGTAAATGATCCTGCTGCCGAGAACGGTGGTCAAACAGCTCTGCAGGCTGCTTCTGCGTGGGGCAATTTGGCCATAGTAATGATTCTGTTGGATCACCATGCTGAGATCAATGCACCAGCATCAAGAATACATGGCAGGACAGCTCTTCAGTTTGCCTCACGGGGAGGTCACATCAAGATTGCTCAGCTTCTCCTCTCTAAAGGTGCAGAGGTGAATGCTCGAAGCTCGAACCAGTTTGGCAATACAGCACTCGAAGGCTCGGCTATATATGGTCGGCTGGACATGGTACAGTTGTTAATCAATGCTGGTGCCGATTGTGACCTACCTTTAGAAAAGCGATATGTTTCAGCTTTACAATACGCCAAAAGCAAACTTGCAGATTCAAATTTAGGGGTTATCTCGCTGCTCCAGAAACATAGGGATAGAGCGATGGAAGAATGGAACAAGATGAGGGTACAAGAGATTCACCCAGGAGGGAATATCGAAGACGGCTCAAATGATTTCGACAACTTTTCCTCCGACTACATTTCTTGACAGCGATTACGACAGCTAGCTAGAAGATGTAGTCGACGAGGGTGTCGAGGGCTAAGTTACTGCTCACTGTAATTCAAATTTCTCAGTCAGTAGTCATCTGCAAAGGGAGGCGGACGAGAATGATCAGCCATGCGGGCAATTCAATAAAGCGTATCTGATTTCTGTCTTTTCTTTCCTTTTCTTTCTCGAGTATGTGGTCACTTGCAGGCTATGCAGAATTTGGATTTTCTCGAGTCTATGGAAGTTATACATATGGATTAATTGGGTTGCTGGGAGTTAATGATTGATTTGAAGTTACGATGGATCACGAGTAATAATGTCACAAAAGTACTATGGCAGTACTGCTACGATAGTATAAATAGATTTGATTGCATAGTGGAACCTTTATTGCCCAGTATTCGCCCGGTCGTCCAACCGCCCAGCCAAGTTGGCACAGTAAGCAATAATTATGGGGCGACATACTGCGGTCCTATAATGGCGACATGAACGAGAACTTTGGTGTGATACATGCATCCGCTGGTTTGAATATCAAGTATCGAATCAATTCCCAACAAATAAAACCATATCAAGAATGGACCTTGTCAGTGATCGCGAATGAGTTGGGCGAATTCTGATATATAATTTGCGGAGCCCTCGCGTTCGGCAGTCGCGAACGAGGAATCCTTTCCACACATAACAGTAACAAATTCTTCTTGGCATTGTTTTCCACCAATTCTCTAAATGGCTACCAAGATCAAGAGGGTTGCCGTCATTGGCGCGGGGCCATCAGGTGGGATTGCGGTTGATGCACTAGCAAAAGAACAAGCTTTCGATGTTATCCGTGTATTCGAGAGGAAAAATCAGGCTGGTGGTACTTGGTGAGTAGACTACATCTCAACCAATGTGGCAGACGTTACTAAATACATAATCTCAGGGTCTTCACTCCCGAGCTGGAGCCCAAGATACCCTTGCTTCAAGAGCTCATCAAGCAGCCGCAAAATGGCGACGTCCAAGTCCCGATTCCCCCACAACTTCCAGCTCAGACACCCAAATCCACCCAAGTGAACAGCCATCAATTCCGGTTCTCAGATACGCCTATGCATGAACATCTCGAAAGTAATATCGGACTAAGCGTAATGAGCTTCACCCAAGAACCATTCCCAGATATCATCTCCAAGCGGTCACGAGCTCAATTCGGACCCGAATCACCATTTCGGCATCGTGAAACTGTGCGGAAGTGGATCGAAGCCCTCTTTAACCGGAATGGGTATAGAGATTTTGTTGAATTTAGCACGACTGTTGAACTTGCCGAGAAAGTTGGGGATGAATGGGTCTTGACTCTTCGCAAGGAAACCAAAGGAGCAGACGAAAAGGACTTTTGGTGGCAGGAGAGATTCGATGCAATTGTAGTTGCATCAGGACATTATAATGTGCCATTTATACCGGACATTCCTGGTCTGGTTGAGCTGAATGAGAAGATTCCAGGTTTGGTATTGCATAGTAAGCAGTACCGAAATCCAGAGGACTATCGTGGCAAGGTGAGACGACTAGATTTCCGCGCGTCGATCTTGATTCGTGAAACTAACTTATAATATCCAGAAAGTCGTTATTGTGGGTGCTTCGGTATCATCGTTTGATATCGTCCACGATATTTTGAGTGTTGTCAAGGTTCCTGTGTATGCATCGCTCAGAGCAGCAAATCCTGTCTTCGGCTTCATCCCCTTCACACACCCCGAAATTGTGCGCAAGCCGGTCATCACTCAAGTTTCAGCCAGGAATCGAACAGTCTTCTTTTCGGACGGAAGCAAGCTTGAAGATGTAGATCACATCATCTTCGCCACTGGTTACAGCTTCAGTCTACCTTTCCTTCCTTCGGTCAAGGTTGTCAACCGGAGGATACCAGGACTTTACTTGCATATATTCAATCAAGCGGATCCAACACTCACATTCATAGGAGGGGTAAGCACTCACATTTGATGGAATCTCGGAGACAAATGTTAACAAAATTATGCAGACTGCAGGTGGCTTTACGTTCCGTGTCTTCGAGTGGCAAGCTGTGGCAATCTCTCGATTCTTTGCTGGACGAGCTTCATTGCCATCCCGTGATGTCCAAAAACGTTGGGAGCAGGACCGTTTAGCCATTTCTGGTGATGGCGTTCACTTCTATAAGCTTGCTCCTAGATTTGAGGAATATTTCGAGGCGCTTAGGGCCTTTGCTGGAGACCCGAGCCCTGGAGTTCCTGGGCGTATTCTGCCAAAATGGAACCCTGAATGGCTCAGTGGATTTGCTGCTACACTGGACAAACGCCTGCAGTCATGGAAGGACGCGGCTGCTGTTGCGGAAGCACGGCTAGCTGCGGAGGCCTCAGAGACGGAGGAGAAGGAGGAGAAGCCGATTCGTGCGAAGTTGTAGAACGGGCGAGAATAATTCCTGGAACTGGGTAGAGGTTCATATGTTTTGTTATGTAGTGCTTGTCGGATTTCATATTACCCGACTTGTCCTTCTCCTTCACTGGTATCAGGCATTGGGTATCTAACGATCTCTGGCACTCTACGTCTACAAATTTATTCTCGGTATATCTAGCAATGCCTTATACTTGAGTTTTCTAGCCGTTTGATGTCAGTTGTCGCAGTTTATATATCTACCGTCCCCAAATAATCTATTCGCAGTCAATCTTTGCAATCCTCTTACCACTAGAAAAGGTGGTCATCACCAAGAGGGTGCTTACGACGAGATCCTCGAGATATAATTGTCAGTAGATATCCGCAGAATATCGGTATTGCTTACCTGGAATCTGGAATGCAATCCTCTCACGTTATCTACCCACCGGGTAGCAACCTCTTTAAGCATAACGAAGTTAACTATCAACAAAGCGAAATTCCAATTGCAGTTAAAGATCACATATTATCACGTTGTACATCACCATATAGCATCATTTTTAGAGAGAATTGCTTCAATTATCTTATACACATATCAAACAACTACCCTCTAAGGAGAGGGGGGATGGGGAAGGGTCAGACAGGAGCACGGGGCAAAACAATCCCACTAAATTGGAGTATCTTTTGACGTGGAAAGGGAGTGCTAGCAGAACATGACGATGGAATCATCACTTGGTTCCGCCCGCCCTCCTTGTTTTAGCCACCACTTTCGGCCTCTTGAGCAGCATCACCCATCGGGTTTTGCTTTTCAGAGATGGAAGGAGTCACCTCAGCCTCCGACTGGGATGCCGGAGCTGCCACTTCAGCGACAGAGTCTCGCCCGTTGGACTGCACTCTCACCCTTTTCCTCGGAAGCGTTGTCCGTTGGACCGCTCTCTGTGCTATCCTGTGCAGCAGCAGACGCCGCTAGGGGACATTTCTTCCTTCTTAGCCTCCACCTTCGTTGAAGGTTTGGCGGCTTCGGCCATATTCTTCCTAGGAAGACGCTCCATATCTGTAAGCGCAGATGCAAGCCTACACTATTAGCGAGACCTTTGCACTCGACTACTTCTGAGAGACCGGCGTTCAGGAACGGCCAGTGGCGCGGCAGCTTCAGGAGTTTCAACATCCCCTTGCGCTGCACTGCTGCATTTGAATCCTCGAAGTCGACGACTTCAGAGTAATTCTATTGGTTGTACACAGTTGGCCAACTGTGTATCTTTATCAGCTCCTCTAGCGTAGCAAAGGGCTCACCTTCAGAATCAGCCACCACTTCGCTCTAAGGCGAAGTCTCCTTTCTCCACCCAATCTCCTTGACGTGATCATAGAGATTGGTTCTAACGATATCTTGGCTTAGGAACCTGTTGGGATATTAACACATGTCACCAGCTTCAGAAGCCCAGTCTTGCGAGCAGCCGCGAGGACCTCCAGCTTTTCTCGTCTGTCTTTTCGTCTTCCTCGCCTTCTTGTTACCCTCGGATGAGCCGGCCACAGACGCGGTCTTGTCTGTGCTAGAGAGCTCATCCTTCCTTTTACCCTCAGTAGACGAACAGGTCGTAGACGCGATGTTGTCTGAGTTGGGGAGCTTGTCCTTCTTTTGCTCGGCAGACGAGCCGGTCGTAGACGCGGCCTTGTCTCCTTGGATCTCAGCCCTTGACGGAAGTCCTGGTTGAGGCTTGAATGTCGTCTGACTCTAAATGTCAACGGTGCTGGCAGGAGTCTCGGAGGTTGAAGTCTGGGAAGCGACCCCATTGCCATCCGAAGGAGTCTGGTTTTGGACGATCGGATCTCGTCCAATTCTATTGTTGGCTCTGGGGGCTGGAACTTGTGAAGCACTGCTAGCCTCCGCCACCACATGATTGCCATTGTTCCACAGAGGTTGAGGCTGGTGAGAAGCATCGCCTCTGCTGCCTCCTCTTCCTCCCCTCTGTCCTCCCCTTTGCCCTCCTCCCCTCGGTCTGAGTGGGAGACGCTCGGCCACAGTGTTGGACCTCGGTGGTAGGTCTGCATTGTTTCGCTGGACTGGGACTGGATGAACATCTGGAGGCGGAGGGGCATTGAAAAATGTTCCTCTTCCATCTGACAAGTGGTTGGTGAGTCCATAGTCATCCCATTCAGCCACGGCTACCTCGTACGCGCGGCCGAAGTGTCCGACAAACGGCGGAGGAGCAATTGGACTGGGAACTCTCCCTACAAACTGTTAGCAAATGCGTTCTATGGAAGCCGAATCGTGTCTAAACTTACAGAACAGCTCAAAGGTCTGGCTCTCGGCATACCATTGCTGGTATTGCGCTTGGTTGGGCCACATTCTTCCCGCGTCGCGGAAATAGAAGTTCAGCCAGCCCGAGAACCTGTCCTCATCCAAACCCTCTTCGCGTATACGAGCGCGCAGAGATGGTATTCTTGGTTGATACCACCAAGGTGGTGGTTCGTTAGGTACGTTGTGCGCCATGTTGGTGTGTTAGTGCTGGTAGTATGCTATGTGTAGGTCGGTACTTGAACAAAATGAACTTCAAAATTCGTGACATTTGTTTTGATCAATTTGTGCATTAGTGCGATCTATCCAAATTAGGCTTAGCACCAGTTTAGACTAGATCGTATTAGCTTCTATGAGTGCGGCAGTGCCTATTCACTTTTGAAATTCCCACGACAGCAAAACTTCAAACGCGACGGTTCTTTTGCGAGATACTATCGCAAAACAATCATGGCTAACGATATGAAGCAAGAAGATCTGAAGCAAGAAGATCTGAAGCTAGAAGAGGAAGAGGCGCAGGAACTTCCCCGCGATGAAGCCGTCCGACAGCACACTGCTGCCGGCCAGGACGACGATGTCACAGAGACGTCCGACGAGGATGCCATTCAGCATATGACGAATTATCTGCGGAACAACCTGAGCTCACTGCCGGGCATGCGATCTCTGCTAGCCAGGATGCGAGAGGGTTCGCTAGAGCTGGGTCCAGACACCACTCTGGCTGATGTTATGGGTGACAGACTCATAGAGGATTCACCCATGGCAGATACCAACGGTTCCCATGAGGTTGAAAACCCCCCCAAGAAGAAGAAGGTATCCAGGAATCTCCAAGGCAAACGCCGGGTACCTCGCCAGGACATGACTTGCCCCAATTGTGAGCAACGGGGTCATGCACAAGAGGAGTGCAACGCTAGGCTCGTCGATGGATTCTTGGAACTCTGTCCTTTCTGTGTAGACTGGGACCACCTCGTCGAGGATTGTCCACGGGTCAAAGGAGGTACTCTGTCTCGAAAGATCGCCCACCAGGGATTGGTCAGAGTACGCGCCGGAAAAGCTCCAATCCGCCAGCCTTGGAATCTTTGGGACATTCTCCCCGAGAAATTCGAACAGGAAAAGGCCTCTGGTATGATGTTTCCCCAAACTCCCCAGTTTGCACACGACGGTTTCACTGAAGGTGTTCAATCATGGGATCAAACCATAAGTGATCCTACTTGGGATAGCGAAAGCTGGAAGACAGAGATTGGCAATCGGATGGTCAAAGAAGGTGATCGTGAATCCGCTGCGCATCTCCCTGCTCTCGGTTCTGGAATATCCGTCCAGGATCAAGTGGCGCCTACAGCACCACAAGGATCGAACAAGAAGAAGCGGAAGGGCCAACATGTTGATGAGCAGCAGACAGCCACTCACAACGCCGCGGCTAACGATACACAACGTCAACAGTATCAAGAGCTTGCCGACGCAACTTTCCACCAGGACAAGCGTGTGCGCATGCAGTCGACTCCTGCTGACAATGGCGGACGACGTAATCAGCCATGGTTTGACCGTGGACGAGGCCGTGGTGGCCCTGGCGGGCGTGGTGGAGGCGGCATGTCCACTTTCAATCGACAGCCGCTTAGAGGCTCGGATCCAGGAGCAGCACCATTTCAATTTGGTCGTTATCCAGCCCCACCCTTGTCGAATTTCGACTTCAGATTCCCACGGCAGTCTGAGGAACGAGGTCCGCCAGTTCCACCAGCTCCGCCAGCTCCACCACCAACACACAACCTCCAGGCTCATTCTCAAACAACAGCTGCAGGTGCGGATATTCTTCAACGAGGACTTCGTTGGCTTATTGAGCTGGCTGGGACCATGCCAAGAGAGGGGGACGCGCATCCCGCAGCGTCGTCGTATGAGCCGCAATTTCCCAACTCAGAGGGTTATCGAAGAGGGCCAAACGCTCCAAGCCGGTCTTCCAGACCTACTGGAGACTACTCTCGTGGTATGCGACGATACACTGACCCAAACATGTCCACACCCGGTGGAATCCCCTTCGGCGGTCCGCGACGAGACAATGCTCCAGACAGGTCTGCCAGACTTGGTGGAAACTACTCTCGTGCTGGCATGCGACGAGACAACCCTCCACGTCAGGGAAATGCAGCTTCAGCCGCTGCTGGGCCATCGCCCCCGTTACCAAACGACCCAGTCGACACGAACATGACTAATGGGTTGGGTGGTTCTCGGGGCATGGACCCTTCGGAACCACCTGGACCTGAATATTGACACTGATTCCGAAGGACTGTATCTTCCTGATGTGGTCTATTTGGATTGGTATGTCTATACACCCTCGACGACGGGGCATATGAGTCTCGGGTTTTCCTAGCCTGGGATCTTTGGGGTGAAACATCTGTGTCTGGGTTCAGATACAGTATTGTACGGAGGCGGGGGGGGGGAGATTGAAAAGAGTGTCGGAGTCGGGGACCTGAGATAGATGCTTAGCCTTTCAATCAATGTCAGAATCTTCCATGGTGCCCTTGTTTCTGTATTATGATCAGTGAAGGTGAAATTTGAAGTTGGACATCGATGAGTAATCGAGCTAACTAGCGCCCGCTACACGTGCGGCTAATGTACATTGAACTCATTTCGCTCTGCCCTATTCTGTGACCTCGCAGTAAGCAACAAAGTTCTTGCCCATCAAAACGTGGAGTCTTAATGTACTGTATTGCCCATGCCATTCACCTGTTATAAATGTCTCCCCATTTCTCTAGTTGAGGTTGAAGGTCCGCGGCTTATTAATTCAGAATCATGCATGAACGGCATCCGGAAATAATTTACGCAGGATATTCGATCAAGAAGGGTCTAAACAATAAGAAGACGAAGCGTAGTACGCACTGCAAAACCCAGGCAATCTTTTATAATCAACTTCGATCAATACTAATTACGAATATTGATTGCACCACATATTCACCACATCACCAGGATCTATGAGTGCAAGGCAGAAATTTTTCATGTAAGGCTATGTGCATGGTTCAGGTCAATATTGTGGACATGCAGTCGGATTCACAGATCGAGGTTAACTCTAGTCACCTCGCCCGCGCTTTTGCTCGCCCAGTCGTATATTCGTATTTGCATCGCTTCCATAGCTTTGATCATATCTTTGATTTCGAGTACTGTACCTCATTTAGCTCATCAAGAGAATGCGCCAGTAAATGATCAATGTCCTGAGTGTTGATCAAACCTGGGCGAAGTTGGGCAAGACTCGTGACTCCTAGTAATCGCATCCCGGTCTCCACCTCGTCTCGTAGGACTAATTGATATCAGTTGGTACGATCCGAATGAAGAACACTTATTCTAGAAGAACCATGGGATGCAATCCAACGTGCACTTACTATCAATCAGACGTTCAACACCATCTTCACCGTATGCCAAAGAGTACAGAAAAGGTCTTCCAAGCAGAACGGCTGTAGCACCAAGACAATATGCTTTCAGAATATCAGTCCCTCTCCTAATCCCACCATCAATGTAGATCTCCATCTTGCCAAAAGCCTTAGGGAAGTGTTGTCGAAGTTCTAAAAGAACTAGCAATGGTGGTGGAGAAGTATCAAGATTCCTTCCACCATGATTACTGCAATGCATGTCAGCGTGGTGAACAAGTGGAACAACCATAATTTTCGAGATGACACTTACCTTAAAACCACACCATCTACTTTATGTTCAGCCGCAAGCTTTACATCTTCGACCGATTGCAATCCTTTCAGCACTAATTTGCCCGCCCAAGCTTTCCTCACCCAGACCAGATCGTCCCAGCTCAAGCCGCTATCAATATACGTAGCCAAGGTTCTCGTTAGTCCACTGCCTTTTTCATCACTTGAGGATGAGGTTCCACTCATAGGAGTACTGATCGAGGTCTCGGCCTTGACTCTTTCGTCTGCTTCTCTCTTGCCAGGGACCGGTGCATCCACGGTCAGGAACAGTACTCTGACCCCCAAATCCCAGACTCTGTTTAAAAGTAGCTCAGAAGATTCTTTATTCTTGTTCACATACAATTGGAAGAAAAACGGATGATCTGGGGCTTCTGAGACGATGTCTTCAATCGGGTATGAAGCATTAATGGAAGCCTTCGCACACTGGTTAGAATCACATAATCATTTCCAGTAATTGAAATAAGTATGGTGGAGAGATTGATGCTCACACATTGAATAACGCCATTCCGCTTACAGGCCCTCGCAATTGCTAACTCCCCTTGTGGATGGGCCAGTTTTGCCATTGCAGCTGGAGCGACAAGAAACGGCACGGAACTCGTCACGCCCTGGATTTTGCACGTGGTGTCTACATGTGTAACATTCCGCAACAAGCGAGGGCGAAACCAGACACGACTCCAAAATGCCGTGTTTGCATTGACAGATACTAAATCAGTTGCTGCGGAGGAATAATATGCATATGCTTTGGGAGTGAGCATGGCTTTGGCAGCTTTTTCAAAATCTTGCGCGCTGAGAATAGAAGCAAGAGGTAGAAAACCATTCTTGGCTCCGCTGTTCTGGGCTGGAGCTCGTGCACTTGGTGCCGGAAGGGTGTTATGTGGGGAAGGGCGGAGAGTCCCCTTGAGTTTCGAGATGGTGAGGGTTTTCCGGAGAAGTGGGGGCGGGTGCACTTCATTGTAAATTTGGGTTGCATCTTGACCTGCAAACTTGAATATTACTAGGTATCTTGTCAACGGATGTCAATTTATCTCGCGTTTGAGAATACTTTGAGAGCCACCCGGATGTTGAGGTGCAAAATCTGTGAGATCCCATATTTGTCCTGCGATCACCATCCAACAATCGTCTGGCGTGTTATGCTGCGATACTTCAGTCGCCGTTAAAAGATTTGATTCTTTCATGCTTCGAATAGACTTTAATTCAGGAATACTGTTTCCTTTCCTTCATTTGATTTTTAATTGCTCACTAGATTTATTGCTTTCACGTGGCTCCCCGTAATACCGGACCGGTAGGTTGTTAGATTACTTGGGTTCGAAGTAATTTTTCCTAAGCTCAAAGAAGACTAGGGCACAACTTGTAAAGTGTTCTGAAAATAAATTCAAGGCCGGGGGAGGTGCGGGGTTTTGCCCCCCTGTCTTGGATTGCTGTCCAAAGGATCCGCGTAGCCAAGTAGCAACGGCAAACTTTAAACCGCTCTGCTACCCATCCCATCCTCCATCCATGGCCTTTGGATAAAAGGATCAAATACTAGAAACTTGAAACTACCTTATCTAAGCTACTAAAACACGGGAACGCTAATAACAGCGCCACAACAGGGCTACGGTAGGCTCCGCTTTAACTAAATATTGCGTATCTCGGAGAGGCCTTTGGATCTTCGGTAATATTACTGTAATTAGAATTGTGGGAAGTCGACGTGATTTCTGTGGCACTATCTGAGCTCAAGTTCAAGACAGACGGCCTAGGGACTGCTTTTGCTACCCCCCTTCTTCAAACCTTTCCCTCAGTTTCCCTACTACGTAATCAAACGCATCAAACAACATGGCATCCTCAACTACCGTTCTAACAACAAATGATAGCTTTGTTCTCTCTGCTGTTTTCGATCCCGAATCTAATGGAGCAAGCTCTGCTCATGCCTCCTTGATCAACTCCCGGCTCCCAGCTGGACTTCCGCACATGAACTCCGCCGTTCTACCTGCACTTCAGGACGCCGAAAAATCTATCATTCTTTTCCTAAATACAGCGGGTACCTCAATCTCTCAAATCAAAAACGCTCTCTCCAATATCAACATGCTGATATCGTCGAATCCAAAATACGCATCAGCCTATAGCAACCGTGCTCAAATACTCAGGCTGTTGCACGGTGACGATCTATTCGCGAAAGATGTACAGGAGAGCACGATTTGGAGTGACCTGGAGCAGGCAATAAAACTCGCCACGCCGCAGAAGTCGGAAGTGGGCAGCAAAGTATGTCTTTTGCAAGGGAACGTTTTGGCAGCCGCACATATGCAAAGAGCATACTTACTTCTAAAGGCTGCAAGACAATTTGAAATTTCTAGCAAGGCACCTGGTAACTTGTTAGAAATACTACAAGGATCGGATAAAGTCGCTCTCGAGGAGAGGGCGTGTAAAGATTTTGAGCTGGCTAGTAGATATGGTGATGAGGATGCTGGAAAGATGGCGAAAAGTCTGAATCCTTATGCGAAGCTTTGTGGGAGTATTGTAGCAGAGGCTATGAAAGCAGAGTTGGAAAAACTAGAGAAATAATATGAAGCAACTATTAGGGAGCGGCGAAGCAACGAAGTTTTAGCAAAATCAGAAGGGTACCGGGCACATCAATTGAAACTCAATCCAATCTCCCTCATCTTCTTGCCAATATATATTGAGCATTCCTAGTAGCCGGTGCGATTTTACATTATTTGAATGCCAAGACAAGTGCTTCTAGATTCTAGATTCAATTTCAAAGCCTACAAATTCCCCCTCGCAGCTTGATCCCTCTCGACAGCCTCGAATAAACTCTTGAAGTTCCCCGCTCCAAACCCAGTGAAATTATTCCTCTGAATTATTTCCAGAAAAACGGTTGGGCGATCCATTAAAGGCTTGGTAAAAATTTGCAAAAGATACCCGCCTTCATCAAAGTCCACTAGAATCCTCAATTCCTGCAGCACCGCCAAATCCTCTTCCAACTCTATACTCGATCTTTGCAGTCGATCTTTCAAATCACTATAATAGGTAAGCGGAACGTCAATAAATTGAACACCACGTTTCTTCAAATTGGTTATCGTAGAGACAATGTCTTTCGTTAGAAATGCAATATGTTGAACACCTGCTCCACCAAAAGAATCGACGAATTCTTCGATTTGTGACTTTCGCATGCCCACCGCGGGCTCGTTGATCGGCATTTTGACAATATCTCCAGCGGATGACATGACCACCGAGTTCATAGCTGAAAAGTCGGTACACATGTCTTTGTCGTCAACAGTCCAATATCTTCGAAACCCAAGACACTTTTCATAACTATTAATGATTTAGCTTTGGCTCCACTTTATGCAGCAAGGAGATACATACTAGTTGCAAGCTTTGTCCATCTCATTCCAATTTTGATTTCCAACGCAATGATCTATCACATCTATATTGATTTTGGGAAGGAACTGTTCAATGGGATCCTCATCATCTACTGCGCGGTACCCCGGAAGAAATACACCTGTGTAATTTTGCCTTTCGACAAAGGTGTGTGTTGTATCGCCGTAAGTCTTGATGGTGGCGAGATATACCGATCCATTTTTATCCTGGATGCACTCCGGAGCTTTGACACTCGCTGCGCCTTGAGCAATTGCATTCGAATATATAGCTCGAACATCGTCGACTTCAAAGGCGACATCTTTGACAGCATCACCGTGCTCCTCGAGATGTTTGTGTATATCCGCCACCAGCGTCCTGTCATGCTCGGATGTATTCTGTTCTAGATTGGCAACTGATCGGAGTGGAGACATGAAGACGAATCTTGCTTGTCCGTTGGCGACAACCCAGGAAGCAACAGCTCGAGATCCAGTTTCCAAACTTTTTTGGGCTACAATGCGAAAACCCATACGAGCACTGTACCAGGAAGCCGCTTGTTTGGCATTTCCGACATAGAATGTTGCATGGTCATAGCCTCTATATTCACCCGTGGATGGTGCATCTTGTGGATCAGAGATGATTTTCAGAGTGGCTGAAGGAGACATGTCGTTGGCATAGGGCCCAAATAGAAGAGACAATGTGGGACGCAGTGTTAATGATTGGGTATATGGTGACGGTGGAATTTTGCCAGTGGATGAAGTATAACTAAATTCTTTTTTCTATATATAACCAATTTGATGTAAGTAAATGTTGTCGGGTATAGATTTATTCTATCTTCTTATCTTCGTCAGGATCCTACCTGCAAGCAGATGTTTCGGATTCACCGTTCGATCATTACTACTAATAATAGCAGGATTATAAAGACATAAATACCTTAATATTCTTTCTTAGCGTATTGTTAGTTTCGGAAATTGCCTCACTCTAAAAATATGTTTACGGTATACGAAGTACGGAGTATAAAGACTCTGATTGTTAGTTTTGTCAAAAAGCGAGAAAAATAATATTACGGAAAAGTTATACTACTCTAAAAAGGGTAATTTCTACTAATTTGCAACTAATATTATTTTTCTCTATTATACTAAATCTAGAGGTATTTCCTAGTTCTCTGATTGGCTAGGTTCAGTGTGCACTATTTAGAGCTTAGACCTTAGGCCCTTAATGTAGAAGCTAAGTGCGCCGGACTACTTAGGTATAGATTATATCCAGATTACTTCATATAATATAGGACATCCTAGATCGTGGTTTTAGCCTGTTCGGAAGTGTTAATTGCGCAAATGCATACCTAATTGGGCTTAGCTTGGGAGGTTAGTACTAGCTACGAGTAAATAACCACTTTTCCGATGATTCTATTCTCTTTAAACCTTAATAAACCCTTACGGGCATCCAATTCTTCAACTAGTATAGAGTCTGAGCCGAGTATTAAAAACGACACATTCCACGACTGTATTAAAGTTCTAAGCTAGGATGATGTATAGGGCAATAACCTGTTTTATATAAATGTCAATCTAATATTCATGCAAGCCTTATATAGCTGCCGGAAATGTCTCGTTTCTTGCCGGAATAATCTCCAAATAATGTATAGATGATGTTTAGCGAAATCATACCCTGTCTTGCCCTCGTCACATTTTATTTGGGAGTAGAAAAATGTAAGCTTCACGGAAGTATACAAATACACCGACAATCCCAAGTACTAGCTACATACCTCGACGCACATCCACGTAAGCAAGGGGCCCAGCCCGTCGGTGACTCGGTATCGCCGAGCTAAAATATCATACTTGAATCTTACAAGTATCGCTAAGCTTCTTATATTTAGCACAATTATTTAAAGAAATATATATCTTCATTCGCAAACGTGTACAGTTGTAGCTAAACATCAGACAGAGCAATCATCATCAAAGGGACTTGAGCTCTGCTATAGCCTATTTACATCAATATGATCTTGACCCACGACCACGACATTAAACAATCCGATAATCCAGAATACTCAAGAATTAGAGTACCAGTAGAAGATCGCCAACTTGGCCAGACTATTCCACCTAGAAATCCACACGTATGCTTCAAATTATTCACAGTCAAGAATGAGAAAAGTACCCAGATTAATATAACTTCATGTAGGGCGTGAGCATCTCCATTCCAAGTTGGGATTACACTCTAGCATGGGCAAGGCGAGAGTCATGGATTGTCAAAGTTTTGCATCAAGGATATCCACGCTTTGTTTTACATCCATTGGTTAACCAACTTGCTGGCATGGTCGTCGACAAATTTTCCAGTAATGCGATTCCAAAGTCTATGTGCAAAGCAATGGTATTTTGCAGTAGAGAATCGGCAGAGAGATGTGCTTTGTATGTGAAAGAAAATGGTACTGCTCAAAGTTTGATGTCAACGTCGATGTTATTAACTTTCAAAACAGATCACAATGCTACATTTCAGGTCGTCCATTTGAATACGCACTCCGCTAGCTTTATAGCCAAGTATCCAGAGGACGAATTGTCAATGTCTGTCATAGTGTATCCGGAAGAAGATTTCATCTATGCAAAACAGTTTTGGCAGCACACTGGCGAAGGAGTCTCAAGTCGACGTGCCGAATGCTACATCCAGAACTTTGACGCATATGAGCTAGCCGACGAGATTCAGTACACCCCGATTGCGTCTTCTGTTTCAACAGAGAAGAATCCCGGGAAGGGGCAGATTCCTAGGAGCGCCGACGCCAAGAGATTAATTCGGGAACGTATCTCTTCCTGGATATCTCAAGACCTGGATTTGGGGAGCCCTCGAGTCAGTGCAAATGATGTGTTCCTTTTTTCAATCGGAATGCAAGCACTGGCCGGGGTGTATAGAGCGATACTATTAACGAAAAGAGCTAAAAACACCACCCAGACGGTCGCCTTCGGGTTCTGTTACGTTGACACTTACAAATTGCTGTCACGTTTTGGATCCAAGGATTCTATTCTCTATGGCCAGGGCACTACTAAGCAATTAGATGAATTGGAAAGTAAACTAGAAGCAGGCGAGCAAATTCTGGCACTCTTTTGCGAAATTCCCAACAATCCATTGCTGCAGACTTGTGATCTGCCTCGCATCAGACGTCTTGCAGATCGTTACAATTTTATCGTTGTGGTCGATGAGACAGTCGCGACTTTTATCAACGTAGATGTCCTCCCCTTTGCAGATATTGTATTTGACAGTTTGACAAAACTGTTCAGCGGGAAGGGAGATGTCGCTGGTGGCAGGTAAGAAAAAGCTATTCACTCAACCTGGAATAACCCACTTGGCAATTGAACTGAATATGAGAACAGCGTTGTTATAAATCCATTATCATGTCACTATCAGGACATCCTCGGCAGCATGAAAAGCGTCTACGTCGACCATTATTTCTCCAGCGATGCAGTTATCATGGAAGGAAACAGTCGCGACTTTCCTGCTCGGGTAAAAGCTATAAATTCAAGAGCTGAGGGACTGGTCGTCTTGCTGAAGAACCATCCGGTAGTGAAGCAAGTTTATCATCCTTCAGTGGGCTCGACCAAGCCATTGTATGAGCAGTGTAAGAGAAGTACTGGGGGGTATGGGTATCTTCTAAGTATTGACTTCACATCTGCTCCTGTTGCTCGCCGGTTCTATGATTGTTTAGATATTTCTCGGGGGCCGAGTCTAGGGACAAATTTCTCACTCGCATGCCCTTTTTCCTTATTCGCTCATTTTAAAGAATTAGATTGGGTAAGTTATTGGGCATTTTCAGATTGAGAAAAGGCATTGAGATAACAATAAAAACAGGTAGCTCAATTTGGGGTCGACGAGCATCTCGTGAGATTAAGCGTCGGACTAGAGTCAAGGGAAGAGTTGGTCAATATTGTTGGATTTGCATTGAGCGAGGCATCAAAAGTCGTTGGAAGTAGGTGTAACGTGTCATAAATTTGGTCTAGTGAATTAAAATACAATCATCACACAATAAATATTACTTTATAGCATTTTAAATTTCAACTTCCTTGGCTTTATATGGTTTGCTCAGGTTTACCAAAACACTTCCTTAGAGCTGAGCCAAAACGTTTCACCGCTAATTCCATCTCTTCAAATGTCGAAGAGGCGAACGTAATTCTGAAATTCACCTCCTCCATTCGAGCACTTGGTTCGGCACTAAACCAGCTCCCCCGGAGTACTAGCGCCCGCTCCTTTATTGACTCGGTGTATATCAAGTCTTCAATAGCACTTGGCTCTAATTGCTGGGATAGAGGGTGTTTGAGATGATCAATCTTGAGCCAGATCTATGCAAAATGAATCAGGAACGTTTCATGAAGAGACTAGTCAAAGGGATCTTGAACTTACAAAGAAACCTGCCGTCGGTGTGACCCATGAGACCAGGTCATCAGGCAGGTATTCCCGGCAAGCCGAGACCAGCGCATCCCGTCTTTCCCCGTACAAACCCTGGAGACCTGTAATCCATTTGAGAAACCCCACCTGTCCCCATTGCTCAGAGAGTAATTTGTACACCAGAATTTGTGAAAAGCCGCTGGGACTCTGAAGAGAGACCTCATGGGTACGGAAAACGCGTTCAATGATTTGTTCAGAGGCTGTGATCCACGACATGCGAACTCCTGGAGCAATGATCTTGGAAAAAGAATCCATTCTCAGAACGCGGCCATCAGTATCAATGCTCAGATACGAGGTTGGAAGAAGTAGATGATTGAGGGCTTCCTGGAAGTCATGAGACTCTTTTGATTCGCAAGTGGACTGTAATTGGAGGTAGTAATATGGGTCGTCTTCTATGATATAGATATCATGTTTTTGCGCGACGGCATATATTTCCTCTCGACGAGCACGACTGGCTGTAATTCCGGTTGGATTTTGACCTGTCGGGATAGTGTAAAGGACTTGCGGTTTGTCACCACCCCGAACCTCAGGGTTCCAATGTTCGAGGATATAGTTCATCTCTCTAGGTATCAGTCCATCATTATCCATCTTAATCCCAATAACATGAATACCCAGAGGCTCTGCAGTCTCGAGGGCACTTGTATACGTATACTCTTCAGTTAGAAGAAAACTACCACGTTTATGAAACATACGAAGCGCTATATCAAGAGCAAGGGTGTTACCACCTGTTAAAATACATTGCCAGTCCTGATATATAGGCCTGTGAACTTTCTACACTAATTAGTCGAGACCATCTTATCATCACGATGAGGATTATACCTTGACATGCTCCGTCATGAAATCTACAAGTTCAACACAACCAGTACCGTCTCCATAAGACAAAGCTTTGACGAGATCTAGGATTCATAACATTAGTCCCTTTCTACTTGATTAAGTTCTTCAGGGACATGATTACCATATGTAGTTTGACTTTGCGCATCTCCACCCTCTTTTGCCCCCATATACAGAGACGAAAGCTTAGGTTCTACAGAAGAGTTCGGGGAGGATCTGAGGATACTACTCTCGAGATCTACGAAGGGGTAATATTCTCCTCTTGGAGCTCCAGGGCCTAGTGACAGCATTCCTGACATTATGAGCTAAAGTGCGAAAACGTCTAGATTCAAATTCAAACCTGGTATTCCTCGAATCACATGCATTCCCTGCATTATGGATGGCTTCAATTTCTTTTAGCAAACTTCCGAGACCTCAATTCGGGAGGGGTTATCACCTTTCGAACTTTTGTCTCGTCACTTAAAAGATCTGCGAGACTTATATTTAGCAAGTTCCAGCGTCGATGGTAGAGTATAGGGGAGGAACTCTTACGGTCCCATCTTTGGGCGCTCATTTCGTAGGCTTTGTTTGCACAACAATATCACAAGATTCCGATTACTTTCACACGTGACCTGATACCCATACGAGTAGTTGAATTGAACTATGTCTAGACTATATATTTACGGGAACGTTATGTTCAGGACAGGATTCACCCCTAGTGCAAGTCCCAACTACTAAGATGAGGTAGGAAGACTAAATAAATGTGGTCTTACTCATACAATAGCCTGAGTTCGGCTTGACTAGGAAACTTCACATATTAAGCCCAGGATCAAGATTCCTAGTATGCGCGAAGCGCAATGGGTACGGCGCTTCCTTCGCGAATCCTTTGTACTCGAGTACAACTTTTGAGCCTTGCCAAAGATCTGCGCTACTAAAAAGTTCTCGTACTAACTCTAACGGGATACCCATTGCCCTTGCCTGTAAAAGTGTGACAATTTTGGTCTTCGACTACTTTTTCACGCCCAGGGCAACATGAAAAATAAGTTTTATGGGAAGTATCATTCGGCAAACCCGAAGGAGGCACTTGAAGTTGAAGGATCCACGCCAGAGATCCGTGCACCCAGTCGGTAATTTTCATCCCTGCGAAGTTTTCGTCCTGCCCGAGATAACACGGTTGAGCAAGGGGGCAAGGATTTGAAGATCTCATACAGTGCGTTGATTGCATAATGCTTAAAATAGTTTAGAGTAGATATCCTATACCTATATACTTTCTATTGCAGATAGAGCATTTATTACTACCGTTACTGACTGACTACAATATGTCTACCAATGATATGTCTACCGGTAGCGAGACAACACTGTCCAATAACACCAATTCCATTAACAGGTTCGACAAAGAGAAAGCCCAAGAGCTTACCAGTCAGTTATCTTCTACTCGCAAAGCCGCAATTGTGGCTCTTCTCTCCTTTATCGGATTTCTAGCAACCTTCTCCTCTACTGCTATCCTACCAGCGGTCCCAAATATTGCAGAAGATCTCAAGACCACTCAAGTGGCTGTAAACATTAGCAATGCAGTCTACGTTGCACTTCTCGGAATTCCTACAATTTTCTGGGGACAGATGGCTCGACACTGTGGTCGTAGACCGGTCAGTAGTCATTCTGAAAAGATCGCTTCGTCTGATCGAGTGCTCACGTTAATAGCCCTTATTGATCGCATTGGTGATCTACACTTTAGCAAATTTTGCTACAAGTTTTGCCCCAGAAATCGCTTCCTTCACGATATTTCGCATACTCGCTGCTGCGGAAGCCACATGCTTTCTTGTGGTCGGCGCCACGATATGTGGAGATCTATACGTCGTAGTGAGGATGCCCTTTCAAAATGATTATCGAATGGAGAAAAGTTAATATTAATGGTTTAATAGACTGAACGAGCTACTGCCATTGGGTACTTCATTCTCGGCGTTTTTGTAGGGACGAGCGTTGGCCCGTTGATCACAGGCGCGATTATCACTACTAGTACCTGGAGATGGATGTTTTGGTCGCAGACCGCAAGTCTTTTTCTTGCCACTGTATTCACTTATTTCTACCTCCCAGAGACTGTCGGCATGCGCGAATCTAAGTTTCGTGACTTCCCAGCACTTGAACAAGCCAAGAAGATTGCTAGCTGGTTATCTCCAGTATCAACTATTAAGCTTTATACGTATCCTGGGATTTTATTCACTGTAAGCTTCCCACCATCTGCAGTGTTCTAAGTTGAAGCTCACCATCTATTAGAGTGTTGCATCAGGGGCCCTGTTGTGGGGGATGTACTCCATTCTTACTCCGATCCGACAAGTTCTCAATCCTAGATTTGGTTTGACTACCCCATTACAAAGTGGTCTTCTCTATTTAGCTCCCGGGATGGGCTACTTGGTAGGCTGCCCTCTAGCTGGAAAGTGGTCAGACTATATGGTCAAAAGATGGAAGAAGAAAACATCCGGAGTCGCTAGACCCGAAGATAGGCTGAGAGCTACTTTGGCTCCTTTTCTCCTCAATGCCGCATCGACATTAATCTACGGCTGGTCCGTAGAGAAGAAGAAGGGAGGGATGGCAGTCCCAATTATATTTTTATTTCTATCTGCCTTTGCACAAATGTCATGTTTCTCGCCAATCAGCGCATACTCTGTTGATGTCATCCCAGGTCGCGGTAGTGAGGTGCTTGGTAAGTGTTCATATTCACCGATTCATTTGAGACAAAATTAACCTCAAAGCAGCTGCAAATTACCTACTTCGATACTCAGCAGGTGCTGCTGGAACCGCCGCTGTTCTCCCGGTTATTGCAAAGATTGGAATAGGATGGTTTTCAACTCTTTCGGCAGGTTTGATTTTGGTTTCGACTGCATTGATGGTAGTCGTTATATATGGCCCCAAGAAATGGGACCCATAGATTATTAGATGAGGCACAAATGTACAGATTCTTCAAATTCAGGATGATGCTCGAAATTGTGTGATAAAAACAGCAGATGGTCAGTTCAGTTAATAACCCGTGGTGGACACAAGCGATTGTTTTTCCTTGGGATTTTGAATATTCATGTTCTACTAAGCTTACTATAATGAAAATTTATTTCCGCATTTCTTGTCCACCACGAAACTAGCTAAGGGCAGAATACTGCTGCCCAGTAACTATAGCTCATGGTTCTATGAGAACGACGAGACTCGCGGGAGTGGAAGTAATCATTGAAATGGTCGGTGGTGCTTTTTTGGAATATATTCAAAACAAGATGCTGCATAACCGATAACTCCTGTATCCTATTCTTTGTGCTTTTCTCTAGCCTATATACAATTAATTTCTCTGTAGTAAATCGGGCTCTCCTCTACTATCAATAACAGGCTACGGAGTTACAGAAATGCCCTCTCCGTATATGTCCCATACTTCCGAATATCTATTTCTATACAAGCTAAGCCGATAGTCCAAACTTTTCCCGTAGGATCCGTTTCCGTCCAGCCAGTTTTGTTCTCTTTAAATTGTTTGAATCCGAGACCCTCATACCAATCCAGAAGGGAATACTTTTGGCCAGACATTAGCGTGGAGTCCCGAGTTCGCCAAATGCGCAAAGGAAGAGCAGATATCCATACGCACCTTCGGTGTTGGAACGCCAAAAGCAGCGTATCTGTCTTTTTGCCTAGAACTCTCCCTCGAGACGGTTTCAGCCGTCACAAACTTCGCATGAAACGGTGCAGCAGCGGCTACATATTTCATAGCCTCAATACTCTGCCGTGCAAAATCAAGGCCTCGGAGAACAGGTGAAATGTACAACAGCGAGGCACCAATTCGACCTTGAGCTGGATTAGCGATAGATAGATCACCTGCATAATGCTCGAAATCCAGAGAAAGATGACCAATGGGAATGAACTCTTTGATTCCGAGATTTGATGATAACCTAGGCGCTGTGTCCATGAGAGGGATTTTTTCGAGAGGAAAGTGAAGGATATGTTCCTTTATCAAAGCATCGCGTTCCGCATAACTGGGTTTAAGCAGCTGATAAAATTATAAGTCTAGTCCCTGCATATATAGTAATGACAGAACTCACAATCCAAAACATATATTTCTTTTTCTGTAGCTGCTGTTCTCTCCATTCATCGACACATTCAGCCCGCCATCCGCATGTCAAACGTTGCTGTCGCAGTCGTTCTATATGTGCGTCGGATCGAGCGTCCAATGGGATTATTTCCACGTCAAGATTCCCGTGATACATTTTCCAGAAGAGATAATCAAGGATATGATAGAAATGTAAATAGTGACTTCAATAACAACAAGTCGAAGAAGGGTCAGCTTTTGAATTGTCTGAGCTCTATAATAAAATCTGCTATGCCTAAAAACTATCATGACCTATTAAAATGCCTGCTCTCTTCAAAGTAACCGACGGTCCCTCCGACAGCTTAAAATCATATAATAGAGAAACTCGAGTGGAAGGATGCTCCGAGTCCGATTCTCAAGTCTTCTTTTATGCGAACCTAACTAGTAATTTCCAAAACGATTTCCCAAATCGCCTCTGTCTTACGAAGCTGCTAGTAAGAAGCAAGGTTGGCACGGATGCGTGATATTTGGGTTTAGTAGTTTGCGAATGCATCCCGCAGGATTTGAAAGCCGTGGGGTACGAAAGGCTCAGAGGCACTGGGGGGCAAGGTTGCAGGGGTTTTTACAGTACCGATTGGAATTACCCGTGAATAACTTCCTCGGACTCGGCTTGGTGCCTAGACTCCAACCCTTAACTCGGTTCCTGTCTCGCACTGGTATCCCCATTCAGTTCATACCAACTAATCCTTACTACCGGATATCATTCTCCCACCGCCGACATTTGAGGTACCTAGAGCCTCCGTAAATGTGCCGTCAACAATTTACGAAAATGAAACAAAGGAGTAAACGATGGAAGCTTCAAGAATCGGATGATATTCATGAAACTAGGAAGAAGAAAAATCAACTACTTGAGTAGCATTCTGGAACTCGAAATCCTCTAGATATTGGTATCTTGGCTCATTTGCTTCTTGTTTTCCTCTGTAGTCTTGGGGCTCGGGGGGAAACATCCGGCTGAGTATAATACAGTAACGAAGCACATCAGAAGATTGGGTAATTTCTCTCTCTAGACGAACTGACAATCACGGTACAATCGAAACCCAATATAGATGATGTCGAATAAAATCCTCAGAGCAAAGTCAGTGAGTACTTTTCTGTTTGGAGAGTTTCAGGAGTCAAGACAGCTCCTTCTAAACTCATCCTCCAGTCTACTTAACTCCAGTCTAGATCGAAATAATTATATTTTGAGTAGAACAATGTAGTTACATGCTTCCTTGTCCCACAAATTGGGACCGAGTATAATCAAATGAGCAAGACCAGCGAACGACCAAACAAAACAACGACAGTCACCGCGATGACACTTGAGGAACAACGATACAATGCTAGGAGGCACAATACTAGAAGAGTACATTTGAAAGTATGATTGCTAAAAGCTAAACCAAGCAAAGAGAACCTCTTCTCTTGAATCATACCTTTGCGCAACCATAAAGTCAGAGAACTCGAGGAAATAAACGACTGAAGCATGCGTGACCCTCGTAGAGGACATCCTCTCACAACACTATTTTCAGCTACCCAAGCTTATTGGTGGCAGATATTGACTCTTCCATTCCCTTCATATCAGATTTGCGACGAGCTCATTTCAGATTCCCAGAGAATCTCCTCTCAAGCTTAGGTCTACTTGTCGTAGAAGTCTTGTAAAGAGGATCTTGTTCCACTCGATATATGACCTCAAGATTAAGTTAGACAAAAACGGCCCCCTATAATTTTGACATTGAGGGAGACTTAAACTCCAGCAGTTCTTTCTACTAAAGAGATAGAGAGATCAGATTCTTTGCACGGGATATTGGTTATAGCCCTTCCATCTCCTTCTTTTGAAGAGAACACCACGATATTGCGAAGATGTGACCGGTGGCCATTTGAAAGTTTTCTGAGATGAAAGGTTCCTGGGGCGCTCCAGATCATGTTAATCAAGATTTATTTTGCTCCCACGCTATTGGAGTTTCTCCCATATTTCCTTGTGCATCTCGTTCCATTTCAGCAATGAGATAACCAAGACCCAGTCCCAGTCGCCGGGGCGAGACACGAAGTTCAATGAGCAAGCCACTTCAAAAACAGAAGCGACCATTTCTTGGATGTTACTCGAGTCAGTAACTCTAGCAAATCAAACCATGCTTGCTATGTTTAGATTGTATCTTTCCCTATCAAAGTTGTGAGTGGCAATTTGAGACATGCTGCTCCCAATTGCAACACCTCCCCTGCCCTGTGCCTTGTGCCACGGTCATCAATCTTTGCTTCAGACACGTCGATGGATTCTTTCGAGTACTTTGTTCGAATACAGTACTCGGAATGAAGAGTGACAAAGGTCCAATATGCTCTTTGTTCTCGGAATAAATATTGTCTCGACAACAGACAACTATCCTTTCAGTTCAAAACAGACCTGTAACGCAAATATATATTCTTCTGAATCAGCGTCTTGATTCACTACTCTATAATACACACACCATAGTTACCTTATTAACATTAGTCAACCACAACTATCCCAGTCCTTCAAACACAAACATTCAAGCACAATGGATTCGAATACGAACACAACCACTCGGGTGGAATCCACAAATCGGACATCTACCGCACCCTATGCTCCCGAGCCATCAAACCGCGCCATATCAACCCTAGAAATCGGCATGGGAGTCGCCTCAGTCTTCGTTCTCATGATTTTCTTCGGAACGCTCATCTACCTCTGGCGCTTCCGCAAACAAGCCAAAGCGTGGTTCGAAAAGGTAAAACGAACAAAGAACATAAACGTGCCAGACAAAACCTCTGAGGAACCGATCTATATTGCATCACGTAGTCTTCGAGTGCCGGAACCAGTACGGCCACAACCAGCTTATATTGATCGATCCGCGAGACCAGAATACGACATGGAGAATGCTCCCCTCGGTTCACCATCCACAGGCGTTCAGCACCCGGCCCGTTTACCACCACAATCATACGCCGTGCATCGGAGAGAAAGTGTAGTACAGTCGCAGCGCTGGATCTAATCTAATCTAATCATTCTTTAAACCCACCTTACCAGCCCTCCTCAACCCCGCTCCACTGACTATTCCTACCAGCACCATTGCTGCAAAACATGCATAAAATGTAGCTTTATACCCTTTCTCCATCGCCTCAATACTGAATTCCCCACTACTTACCGAGGAAGCAATTACAGCACCGACGGTCAAGCCGACCGAATTCCCGATTTGCGAGACGGTGTTGAAGACGCCGCCTGCCAAGCTTTGTTTGGATGCTGGGAAGGCGTCGGCGATTATTAGATTGGAGATTGTGTAGAGCACTGTTTGTTATTAGTTTAACTTACTGTGTTGTGTGGTAGTGAAAGGGATAAGGGCAGGAGAAAAGGAAAAGAAACGCATACCATCAGATGACATGGGGCTCAGGAAGATAGCTGGGAATGCACAGGCCCAGAAAGACCAATCTGGGTTTACCAAAGCCATGAGCATGGCACCCACTGCGGAGAAGATGGAGGATACGGCGACAAGGTAATTGGCGGAGGTGTTTTTGACGAGGAATCCAGTGGCGACATTGGTGAGGATGCCGCAAACGACTGTTGGGAGGAGACGGACGGATGTTTGGAGGGCGGAGAGGACTTGTGTTTCTTGAAAGCTAGGGGATGATTAGTTTTAGGTTACATTTAAGATTAAACATAGAAGATTTACAAGAGCGTTGCAAAGTATCCAAAAGCGTTGAAAGCTCCCCATGTGAGAAACACTGAGATACAACTCGTAGTAAACGCGCTCTGTTTCCAAATCGAATTTGGAATGATGGCTGGCCTCCCCCTGCGTTCCTGGAAGCTCATCCAGAACACAAAGGCTGGAAGAAGTAATAATCCAATGGTCAAAGGAACAATGTTCGTCACTTCCTTGATACTCGCCGAAATGCCCGTGAGTACCCTTAATTTCCAACATATCAGTTTATTTTTTTTTATCATCCCCAAATGTCGAGTTCAAGGTAAGATAGAGAGAGGGGGGGGAGAGACTCACGCCATAACATAACTAACCAAACTAATCCCCACCGTAGCCACCCCAGCCCCCACCCAATCGACCTCCTCTCTCAATCTGCCCCAAACCCCACTTCTTCTTACCCCCTCCTCCACATCAGCATTGACCTCCAATCTATCATTCAAAACCCCCCAAAACGCTGCCCCAAAAATAACCACGTTCAGAATAGCAGCTAAGTAGAAGCTCCATCTCCAGCCGGGCCCCTCAACAAACACACCCCCGAGCACAAGACCGGCGCTGTACCCGACGGGTGACGCGGCGCCCATGCCGGAAAACGCTATGTTGCGCGTTGTGCCTGCAGAGAAGGCCGAGGAGAGGATACCAACGGCTGTTGTGAGGCAGAGGGAGATGGATATTCCTTGCAGGGCTTTGAAGGCTAGGAGCACTGCGGGTAGTCAGTCGTTAGTCGTTAAATTACTCGGTATATTTCTGTAAATAGATGAGGTGGAGGCGGAGGTTGAGTAAGAGCTAGGGTAAATAGTAGTATCGAGGAGAAGATGAACGGGAAGGGTGGGTGGAATTGCTTACTGGAAGACGAGTTTGAGAGGCCGCAGCCAAGTGTGAAGGCCGAGAAGAGCTATACAATAAGAGTTAATAATATATTTATCGCACAGGAGAAGAAGAAAAACATACCAACGTCCCAATCAAAAACATGATTCTCTTCCCCACAATGTCAGCCACTGACCCGGCTAGAAGAAGCGTACAACCGCATGCCAATCTATTATCCATTAACCTCAGTCCCTTTTCCCACTTACTTCCCCCCTCCCTCCCTCATGCTCATCAATATAGTCCCGCGAAATTTTCCTTTCACTTACGCATAAATACTCGCCGGCCTAATATCACATCAGACACCACTTATTAGCCCATTCCATGTCAACCCATCAACTAAAACCTCAAAAACTTACCAAAGTAACAACTCCCTACTTAAATCCAAATCTTTCGCAACTTGCTCACTCGTTTGTTAGATCGAACCCAGTAGATATATCCAAGAAAAAATAAATCAGGGATAGGGAAATGTATCTTACTACTAGGTAAAGCAACAGTCAAAATACCACTCCCCAACGTATTTAAAAAATTAACCCCAGCCACACTAATAGTTATGACCGCTGCTCTGCATTTCGGAAGATCGCCTCGTCCTTCACGCTGCTCGCCATCTTCTCTACTCCTACTTGTAATTTCTGCGGTTTCTGTATGATGGGGTGGTGTGATGATGGGGAGAGGGGTCATTTCGAGGGTGGTTGTGGTTAAGGTTGTTGTTGCCATTATGAGCAAACATATATATTTGCGGGGGAGTGGGTGTGGATTGGAGCGAGGGGATATATGGAAGAAAGTTCTTTTATGAAAAGCAGTTATCTTGTTTCTTTACGCACTATAGTAGGTGGGCCCGAGTGTACATTATTCAGCACGCAAAAAACAGCTTCCCGAAATAGTAATCTTGCAAAACCCGAGGACTCTTGGCACTTTATAAGCAGTTGGTTACAAATATTCATACGTCAATTCAAAGAAAAAAACCCGATAAGTAATCCAAACACCAATTCGACAAAATCAAGCGTAATTCCTCCAGTCCAAATTTCGAACTCCCCCAATCCACTACTCATCCAAACCTCCCAACCAATTCAATAGTATACGAAAAAGGAACGATGCGTAAATAAACTCCCATTCCTAAAACCCGTGGTGTCCTCTAGCCAAAGGACTACCGACCTTAGGAGCCCATTGCAGACTCTTCCTCCTAGCAGCCATCAGGCGCATCATGACACTCTCGTCCTTCTTCTCACTTAGAAATCCCTTGCCGATCTCCATGCCGCTGTTATCTTCAGCTTCTGGTGTGTCGAAGAAACGGCCCTTGGCGGGAGGAGCAGTTTTCTGGATCAGCTGCTCGGTTTGCAGGAAGTATGGCGTTTGACCACCTGGTGTCTCGTCGCCATACAGACCATCCTCACCATATGCGGATATTGTCTCTGGTGCTGGGGTTGCAGGGATTGGGGAGAGGAGCAAAGTTTGGTCTTCAGATTTATCTTCGGTAGACGACGAAGAAGTAGAAGGCGAGCGGACCCATTGAACTGAATCACGGCGTTTAGACTTGGCTGTGTAGGGTGTGTCTCCAATGTTGAACTCCTTGGATGGGGTCCTACTTGTGTTGCGAGCCGGAGTGCTAGATGAAGAGGGTACCAGTGTACCATTCAAGTTTGCCAGAGCTCGTGGCTCCATACTCTTGCGTCTGCGATGGCCTCCTCGAGGAATGAGGGCTGTGTCAACTGCATATGGAGCCTCATCAAGCCACTTGTTCTCACGCTCACAGCTAGAGTTTGATTAGCCTAATTGCAAATAGAAAAAGTTTTGGGTGAAACTTACTCTAAGACCCAGCCAACACCAACACAAGAAACAACACCGTTGGTCTCTCGTGCCTTTTCAAGGGTTCTCTTTCCGCCGTCCTTGAAGACAACATGCGTAATGCCAATCTTGCTTCCATCCTCACCGTTCCCGTTCCAGCTCCATGACTTGATACAGCGAGCACCCATTTGAGTAAGAAGCTCGGTGAAGAGTACACTTGCATCAGCGCCCTCTGTAGTGTGAACATCGACAAATACAACAGCGCCCTTCAAGAGAGCAGCATTAAGATCACGACGTGGAGTGCGAGCTGGCGTTCCAAGTGTAGACCACATTTCCGTTTCTTGCTTTGTAGGCGTGTTGTAAGCTTCCTCAATCGCACTTGAGATTCGTCGGGGTGTCTTTGCTCGGGGCGTGTTCTTGGTGGGCGAGTAGGAAATAACAGTATTACTTCGAGTAAGCCCGCCTGAAGGTCTCTGGACGGGTAGGCGCGAGATACTGGCACTTCGCTTCTTTGGTAGTGGCCTCATTGGGGTCACTTCGGCCGGAGCCTTGAGAGGAACTTTTGATACAGTATGGCATACTCGTTCAGCGAGAACTCTCTTTGGGGTTGATAAGGTCGGGGGAACGGGAGCTTGGCTAATAGGAGGGGCAAGAGTGAACAATGCTGGATCGATTGGCATGGTATTCTCGTCGCCATACTCTTGACTGGCCTCTGAAAGTGCGAGCTCTGTTGGCTGTGGAAGCTCTTCAAGCTCCTGCTCTTGGACGGGCTCGGTTGGTTGAAGGAGTTCTTCGTACTCTGGCTCTTGGATAAGCTCATCCAGTTGGAGGAATTCCTCACACTCTGGCTCTGACACAGGCAATTCTTCTTCAGTACCCATGTCCATCTCATTGGGTTCAAGCAAAGACATCTCATCAGCTTCATGAGCAAGATCCAAATCCTCGTCATCAAGCTCCACTGGGCTCAATTCAGGATCGGAGAGCTCTGGGATCTCTGGCTCTGGAGAGACTGCCAACTCATCCCGGACAGACATCTCATCTTCAAAGAATGTACTTTTGACCGGGGAGGGCTGTGCAGCAGCTCCCATCTCAATCGGCACGACATCATCTGTTGCGCGGGCCGTTGGTGAGGCCTCTGGAGTAGAGCTACCGGCTTCTGACTTGTCTGGGCTGGATGCCAGCCACTCATTCAATTGTCTAGCCAATGGCGTGAATCCAATCTTCTCCTTTCGTGAAGACGCTTCGGGGCCTAATGATTTTCGAGACTTTGATGTCCGAGGCGTCTTGTTAATGGCGCTGAATGGTGTAGGAGTAGCAGGAGCAAAGTCATGAGACGAGATGCGGAAGCCTGCAAGGGCCCCTGGCGAATAGGTATTCGAGGCCAGCTCATCTTCGGAATCGGAGTCAACGAATGGGTTTTCATCTTCCTCTCGTAGAGCAAATGCTCCATTGCTAAAGCTAGGAGGAGATTGTGGAGGTGTGGTAGTCTTATCATCCGTATCATCATTGACAACAACTGTGTCGGCCTCATCAACCTCCATCGGGTCATCCGCAGGTTGAGCCTCAGCTGCGTCCTCAGTGTCCTCGGTGACCTCAGTAATGGGCTCAACGTTGACAAGTACAGGATCTGCTTCACGTGGCATGATAGATGAGAGACGACCAGAGAATTTCAAACTTGGCTCCGCAACAATCTCCGTAAGCTCGTCGTTATCGTTTGCCTTAGGGCTACCTGCAGCCGAAGCCCTAAAAGCAACTGGAGGGGCCATTTGGCCGGGGCGAGTGACACTCTTGGTGATGGTCTTTGGAGTGGTGAATCTCGACATCTTAAAAGTGTTCGGGGTTGCGCTAAACAGCGACTTGGTGTTGTTGGATCTGCTGGGAGAGCCACTATCACTGACTTTGGTAGGGGACTGGGGTCTTCTGGCTGGCGATTGGAGCAGCGATGCTTTGAAGGACGAGTTTGCTACTGCAGATTGCGGAGCTGGCAGTGATGGCTTGAAAGGAGATCGAAGCATCGAATCGCCAAAAGTCACTCGTTGTGGAGAAGCATTCAAAGTCTCCTTAAAGGCAGATGGGGGAGGACGGCGAGCTGGACTGGCCATGACTGATGCTCCAAGATCATGTGTAGTACTAGCCTTGTTGACAGTGATAGATGTTGAGAAATCAAGTTTCTTTGCCGTACCAAAAACGCTTGTCGGGGGTTTTACTGGGCTTCGAGAGAGAGGCTTCATTGGGGTCTTTTCAGTCGTTGCGAGCTCATCGTCGGAAGTATTCTCCTTGGTGGCGCCTACTTGCGTTGCTTTCTTTGGGCTGAGTGGAGAAGTCTTTGCTTCCTTTTCTTCCACGAACGCCTTTGCTCGTCCACGAGTAGCTCTAGTTGCAACAGTCGCAGGCTTGCGAACAGGTTTAGCCCGAAGACCAGTACCAATTTCGGTGACCTTTGCTTTGGCTTTTGCATTGGCAGCGACAGGAGCAATATTCTCCTTATCAGGCTCTTCAAATTTGACGGTTTTCTTGGGAGCAGTGGCTTTGGTGATTGTTGCAGCTCGAGTGCGGGTTGTTCTCTGGGGGGGCTCGACGACGATGGCTTCCTCTTTAGGGACCTCGACTTTCTTTGCTCGTCCTCTAGTGGGTCTAGGAGGTTCAGGCACTGAGTTTTCGGTGGCGGCCTTCTTTGGCCTGCCTCTGGTCGCTCTCGGAGCCAGAGCTGGAGCATCTTCCTCCATCTCGGCCGTAGTTTGGACGGCTGTTCTCTTGGGTCTCCCTCGAGTCGACTTCGCAGGTTCTGGTTCTGGTTCGATTATTTGTTCCACTTCGTGATTCTCTTCTTCTTCTTCATGGGTCTCATCGGCTCGTGTCTTGCGCTTGGTTGTGGATGCGGCGCGAGTAACCTTTGCTTTCGAAGCAGCAGTCGCGATCCTGGTTGTTTTCACTCCAGCATCGGTGGTTTTCGCAGCTGCTCGGGCGCGAGTCACACGCTTTGGTGGGGACTGGTCATTCATGATGATGGATTCAATGGATTTACTTCAGGAATGGATAGAAAAAGTTACATCGACGCGATTAGGTCTGTTGTGTGAGTTGTCGTTACCTGATGTTTGATATTGAGAAGTGGAGGTTGTATCAATGTTTATCTTGGTGCCATAAACATGGAGCCGATCGGGTGTCGCCATGCCAACCAGCCTGGTTCCAACATCTGGGAACATAGCACATGACATATTGCACTCGTGATGAGCTTCGAATGTTTTCTGCTTGATTTCTATCTTTCACTTAGACTTCTATTTTCTGGTCATTTTTACCTAATCTATCTATCATCTAAGTATTGCTATAGAATCCTGGAACTCCCAACTGGAGTTGACGGCGCAAATAGTCTAAGCTAGCACTTCATATCACTCCTGGCTGGCGGCTCTTGAACAATTGTTCTTCACGGTCTAGCTCGACTTGATCTCTACAAGATTGAAACCCCGAAATTGACTACGGTATACGCCGTACGGCAGATGAAATACTATAAAGAGTAACCTAAAGGCTACCGGCTACCTACTGCTTACGCTACGTAGAGCTGACTACATCTGACGGGGCTGAACTTTTAAAGTAGCAGGTGGAATCAATAGAATTAGCATAGCCAAGCAATAATGTCTCACGGTCTGATGGATCAAAAGGAGGGCGGTGAGTTATAACCTTGCTCAGAATGGAATTGAAATCGTAAAATATAATACCTAGAAGTTCAAAGTTCCAAATGCATCCAGGATAATTAGAACTAATCGATAAACCCCACCTCGCAAGTCACGGCGCGGGGGGGGGCGCCTCATCAACGTCTCCATGTACGAAGTAGATGTACGGAGGTACGAAGTTTACGAAGTAACACAAGGTCTCCTAGACACAAACACGGAAATCTACGGAGATAAAAGCTCCTGTCGCACGAAAATGCTGCATCAATAGGCGACGTTTATTCGTTGATTATCTTGTTTGTTTATAGATTTGGCTTTAAGTTCTGATATAATAAGTGAAGAAGTACTTCGTAGGTAGCTCTAAGCAGATGGCGCTCATGGATTAGTAATAATAATCTACTCACAGTATACCCGTTTAGGATTGCTACCATGCCGCTTCCCACGGGTAAAATGTTCTATCCTCCGCGTTTTAGAATGCTGCGCCATGGGACTGGGCATAAAATTGCACAAGCTGCGCATAACGGCATATCTTTTCTAATTATATGGTCCAGTTGACCAATCAAAAAGGAGTCTCCGCCGGCGCCTTGCCCAAGTCAGCCCTACTCACGAACATAGATACCTCCGTAGAATCCTACATATATCTAACGAGGAGCCTTGCTGGCCTCGAGGAAGAGGAAGAAGAAGATTATATCCTCACAGATCTATTTCTACAGACAAGTACATAGCATTCGGTCATACGGAGTACAGTACGCGTGAACTTGCTACTGTAGGAGCAATTGCAGCCACTCTGACGATCTCCCGCCAGCACAGCGTCCGTCTCCATCTCTCTCCACTAAAATAAAACCGAATTACCCGGCATCAGAAGGATCAGCGTCATCAATTGGATTCAGCGACCTCACTGTCTCTCACTCTCACTCAAGCCATTTCACAACCCTCATTGAACCTTTTTTTTTAACATTCTTACCATATCATTTCGATTCACACAATCGGCCCATATTTGGAGCGTGGCTCTGTCATAGGCTTCATCATGAGGGGACTAGTTACTATTCTCGCGTCAGCCGCATCCCTAAATTTATGCCATGGTAACTATTCCCAATAACACCCTCAATACTTTGGGCCGCATGCTAACCCGTCTTCAGGATCAATAGTTCTTCCTCGAGATGCATCGCCAGAGATATTAGTTGCTGAAGCTCTTGCCGCCCCAATTATTGTCGCAGAGCGTGCCTTACCAAACTCCCCGTCCGGAGGATACGCCCCTGCATCCGTCGATTGCCCGTCGACAAGACCAACACTTCGAGAAGCGAATTCACTCTCACAAAGCGAAGTATCATGGCTAGAGAAGCGAAGGAACAACACCGTGGTACCCATGCAGACATGGCTCTCCAGGATGAACATCTCCGGTTTCGATGCCACCTCCTACATCAACAGCATTAAGGACAATGCAACTGCGCTTCCAAATATTGGTATAGCAGTATCAGGAGGAGGCTATCGGGCTTTGATGAACGGGGCTGGATTCATTGCTGCGTCGGACAACCGTACAAACAATGCAACCAACACTGGCCAAATTGGTGGTCTCCTTCAAGCCACAACATACCTTGCTGGTCTGTCTGGTGGTGGGTGGCTCGTTGGTTCAATCTACAGCAACAACTTCAGCTCCGTGGAGGATCTCCGAGATGGTAGCAAGGGCTCTTCCGTTTGGCAATTTGGAAACTCCATTTTCGAGGGACCAGACAATGACGGCATTCAAGTCTTGAGCAGTATCGACTACTTCCATGACATTGTAAATGAGGTCAGCGATAAGCAAGATGCTGGTTTCAACGCATCCATCACCGATTACTGGGGGCGTGCTCTGTCTTATCAGCTTGTTAATGCCACAAATGGAGGACCTCAGTATACCTTCTCGTCAATCGCTCAGGAGCCCAACTTCATGAATGGAGATACCCCTTTCCCGTTCCTTGTCACGGATGAGAGGACGCCAAACACAGCCATTGTATCCTTGAACTCGACCGTCTACGAGATCAACCCTTTTGAAATGGGCTCTTGGGATCCTACCACCTACGCAATGGCGCCACTCCAGTATGTCGGATCTAACTTCAGTGCCGGTTCCATTCCAAGCAATGAGAAGTGCATTGAAGGTTTTGACCAAGTCGGGTACATGATGGGCACTTCTTCGACCCTCTTTAACCAATTTCTCCTCCAAATCAACGCTACCTCTATCCCAAGTTTCCTCCGAGACATCTTCACCAATATTCTCACAGGTCTGGGTGAAGATAATAACGATATTGCACAATGGGAACCCAACCCATTCTACCACTTCAATAACGACACCAACCGTAACGCCAACTCCACCCAGCTTAGCCTAGTCGACGGTGGTGAAGATGGCCAAAACGTGCCCCTCTACCCCCTCATCCAACCCCAACGCCACGTCGATGTAATCTTCGCCGTCGACTCGTCCGCCGATACCGACCTAAATTGGCCCAACGGCACCGCATTGATCGCAACCTACCAGCGCTCTCTCAACATCACCATCCAAAATAATACCGCCTTCCCTTCCATCCCCGACGCCAACACTTTTGTTAACCTAGGCTTGAATACCCGCCCTACCTTCTTCGGCTGCGATGCCTCAAACATGACCGGCGAAGCCCCTCTCATTGTCTACATCCCCAACGCACCGTACATTTTCCATTCCAACGTTTCCACATTTGACCCAAGCTACGACAGTGCCGAGAAAATTGCCATTATTGAGAACGGTTACGACGTTGCTACTATGGGCAACGGTACTCTCGATAAAGAATGGCCTACTTGCATGGCCTGTGCAGTCCTCAGCCGTAGTTTGGGGCGTACCGGCACTGCAGTCCCCGCTGTTTGCACTACCTGCTTCGATCATTATTGCTGGAACGGCACCACGGACGCGAGCACGCCTGGTAACTACACGCCTGCGTTCAAGATTGCGGAGCTGAGTGCTGCGAGTAGTACGGGGGTAGCGAAGATGGGGATCTATGTCGCTGCGCTTACCGCGGCGTTTGTTGTTATGCTTGCCTAGATAAACATTGGAAAGTTACCTTTTAGATTGTATATACTAGGGCTGCATATGGGGAAGAGAAAATTGTATATAATGCGTGTATTTCGGGGGGCATTGACATTGGATTAGATGATGGCGCTTGCTTTTTTTTCACGTAGACCATGAAAGAATTCTCATGAACCATATATTATTCTCATGCTTCCTTTCTATCATTAAAACCGTCCTAATTCCGTTCCTTTTACACGGAAGTTTATCAGTCCACGTCGGATTCGCACTCGCTTAACTTAAGCACGTAGCGGCTTACCCCTTTTCCTTTTAATCCGGTGGTGAACACATGTAACGCCACCGTAGCATGGTGGCAATGGAACATCGTTATACACATTGAACAGCAATGCGAATCAAACCAACGCTCCTCTCAATCAACGCCCCGAATTCCTTCCTAGACCAGCGAATGCGAATAGTTGCCAAGAGTCACATATCCTCTCTACCGTACACCCTTAACCAGCCTTGCCTTGTCTTCCCCAAGTTCTGTGTAAACATATAAATGGCATGAACGATGTCCCTCTCCCAATTCCTAATTTCTCGAACTAAAACACACCTCAACTCAACACACCTCAACTCAACACCACATACACCACATCACTACACTATCATCACATCACGAAATACATCAACTCCAACATGTCAGCAACAACACCAACCAAACAAGTAAAACTCACCATCCTGATCAAAAAACTGGACACCCTGAGTACAGAGGAATTTCACCACTACTGGCGCGTCGAGCATCCCAAAGCCTGGTTATCAGTCGCTGTCGTGAAAGCCAATGTTTTGAAATATTCCCAGGTAAGTACTGCAGAGTACCTCTCTCCCTCTTTCCCCCTCCGAGTCCCTCTCTTATTATCCATTCTTAGTATAGAACAAGTACATTTATTGATACAAGGTGCAATAATGTAGTTTCATGTCAATAATCCCGTAACGGAGGACTTGAGAACCAAAGGTCTGCCAATGGCGGGGTATGATGGCGGGGTTAATATTTACGCGGGGAGCGTGGAGGAATTAATGGCTGTGAGTTTTCTCTCCTTCCTCACCTCCTTCATCCCACCTGTTTCTATTCTACCTCCCCTCCCCTTGCGGCAGCCCAGAGGATAGAAAAGAATTCTGAAAAGAATAGGGTGCGTTCATTTAATAGGAAATAATAATACTAACTGTTATATCGCGCAGGTGTTTCAAGATGAAGAATACCTAAGAGTCGTCGTTCCGGATGAAGAGAAGTTCCTGAAACGAAGTGAGGGGATTATGATGTTAGGTTGGGAGGATGTAGTTTGGGTTGATGGGAAGGAGATTCCTGCTTCTTCTAATGCTTAAAGTATGTAGGAAGTAGAAAGGGGGATGGAAGGATTGGAGTTCTCGTTTATAGTATAATCAAACCTCAAAATCTAAAATTCTTGATTACAATCATCACCTATAACTTTGGTGCATCTTACTATACTAGCTGCTCTATTTATTATTCATATAGATAAAATCTTAAGAAGCAAAAAAGCGCCAAAAATTCAACTTTCTTGGTGAAATAGGAATTGAACCACACCTGATTCGAACAGATACTATTATAATTATTAGAAAAGAACTATAATTTAATAGATGGTTTACACGTACACCTTTCGATCTGGAATCGAACGCGCTACCGTTGCGCCAGCAGTCCGTCCTTAAATAACGGTTATTATCATAATTCACCTTATTTCACTATATTATTCTTGTGCGTGTTTCTTAGGTGGGAGGCCACTTTTATACTTAGTGTAACGAATCAACGGAAGCTCAGCGCACCCCACTTCAGTTTCCAGTACGAAAGAAACATTATAATTTGCAATAGACCAGGTCTTTGAAATGAATTACACGACGCATAAGTATTGTCTTTCACTACTGCTAGTGATAACATTCTCAAAACCATAGCTTCCACCCATCCTGAAGAAAACATTGACCCAAACGCTTCATACAGTACCTCCGTAGATGATGCACACCGCCTCAAGATTCTCCTTGCGTTCAAGATATTCTATCCAGACTATAACTATCCTCACTACCCACAGGGGCCACAGATGATGCATTCCTCCCTCAGCTTCGTCCAACAGTCAAAGCAGTCGACTCAATCTTCATCGCCATCACGGCCCCGGAATTTATTCATAAAAAAAGTTGAAACCTTATGCCTTACACTTCCACTATCACGTGCGTTCCCACTCTTCTTGCCGCGGCCGCGTCCCTGTTCTTCTTTTCGATGATTGGCGAAACTTGTCACGGGGCGTTTAGGGGGGCTTCGAGGAACAATTGGGATTTGTGAATGTATTGATCCCATAGAATTAGATCTCACCAGTGGATCATTTGTGAGTTCTGGGCTGCGAAGCGCCTCAACTGCTCGAAGGAATGCGGGATCTCGCTCGTTTCGTGCGTTAAGACGATTTGGGGTAAGTGCCCTTGAGCTTGCTGACGGTGTCTGAGAAGGTGTCTGAGAAGGTGTTTGGGAAGGTGCTTGGGAAAGTGTGGGGCTCAAGTTTCCACGTGAGGTTGATCTTGGAGTAGCAGGCACATATGGCGTCGTTGTACTTGGAGATATAGTGACGGTCATACTTTCAAAACGGGCCGGCGGAGTTGTCGAGCCTAGGAGCCCCTGGTATTCTCTTGCATGGTCTGAAGCCACTGTATAATCTTGTACCTCCTCCTCCACTTGATCCTCTCCCTCCGGTGCATAGCCCACTGATAGGGTATAGGCGGAATACACTGAAGATGCCCTGCTTATGCCAATCTCTACTTCTTCGGTAAGGCTTTTACTCCTAGGCACTTCCAAAAGACTGATACCGAGCCCCAAAGGCTCTATCTCAGGCTCGTCCGAAATAGTAGATGAGAAGCTAACCCTTCGCTGAGCTGGAGAAGGAGGAATTGTTGATGAGAAACTAGCGTGTTGGTCTTGTGGGAAGAAATTAGACACTGCAGATTCGAGGCTCTTTGTTGGCTCATGCTGGCAGGGAGTTGGGGCCATCGAGGTCGTCGAGGCAAAGCTATTGGTCACAGATTGAACTGGTGAAGGCCAAGCAGGTTCAACTGGTGTAGTGTATGGCTCCGAACTCCGACATGCCGTTGATAGTAATGCATGTGTGTACTTTAGAGGGAAACCGGCGACTCTTAATTTCTTGAGAATGCCTTGAAGTGTGCAGAAAGCGTCAACGACCTGTATAGGGGTTTCGGTCAGGTATTCAACTATATCTCAAGCGGTCAGTAGTTCCTCTCCACGGGTAGATACATATGAGTGAAGAATTGAAGTGCATGGGCTCATACCGAACTTGTTGGTAGACTGATAGGGATGATGATTGCTCTCGTAACGTCTGCAGAAGAGGTTCAATTCAGCCATTGTCGTAGATTCTTCTCGTCGAAGAAGACCGGCTATAATGTCCAGCAATAACGGCTCAATCTTACTCTTATTATAAACATAGTCTGTCCCACTCTTCACGCACCCCCCACCCAACTTCGTGAAGTCGAGTTCAACAGTGAGGAATTGAATGATTCCAAGATAGCTCTGGAGCCAGACATGGGATAAGGGAGAGAACTTTGGACCGCTGAACGCATTCAAGGTGACATGGAAATGGTAGTTGGTCCAGAAATAGCTCAACAGGTCCTTACGAATCGCAGTAAATGCACTAAGCCCGCCCACGAGATCATCTAGAATGTCCCAAGGGCACGCAAAAACGTCTTGATCAAAGACTGTTTCGATCGCAAATCGTGGAGAGAGAGAGATTTTCCGGTGTTCTTTTGGAAAGCACAGCTTATAAATACTCTGTTGTACGCTTCTGGGTAGCCTGTGCAAGCGAAACTTCGGCTTGACGCCGTTGAATATGTATGGCTCTTCCCGAAAAAGAATGGCAAGTTCGGTGTTGTCTGCGACTGCAACAAGATCCACACTCCGGTCAAGTGGCAACTCAGATGAAGCGTGCTTCTGGATTCCTGGAGAACGGGTTGCTTCAGGTGTAGTGTCGATGCGGATGATTTCGGGTCTGCCTTTGTGCTTGGCTTTAGATTTAGACTTGGACTTGGACTCTTTACCAAGTTTTAATTTCGACCTGGGCTTGGCGGCAATGAGAGACGACCTTCGAGATACCGGCGAACTTTTATCTGCGGCATTTGGCAGGATGGGGAAGCTTGATGATATGCTGGAAGAAAAGCTGGTCCTTGTGTTCAACTGGAAGGGGTGGCGGCCAAGATTCGGAGCAGCCAAATCCACTGCATTATCGTTAGAAACACGGCTGGATCACGATGGGATAGTTCAAATAAAGGAGGTAGGGGCATAGCTACTTTTGTGCGGGCTTGGGGTGATGAGGTCGCTCGATGTGCCATAGATTACTGTCATGGAAAACATGCTGACGAGAGGAGAGAAGGTGCGGGGTGGTGATGGCTCAAATTCGGAGCGGTGGGTTCTTCAACGTTTGCGCCTTCCTCCGCCGCTGGCCTCACTTTGCTGAAGATCTCCTCTGCTCTCCTCTTGTGTCTTGTCCTGTCCTGTCCTGTCGATTATGGGATTTGCTGGGAAACAACAAGGAAGTGCTGCACCGTTCGTGTACAGTTACCCTGCCTAGACGGCAGAGACTGTGAATTCTAATCGGAAATGTGCATCGGGGATGAGCAGCACCACGGAGCTCTTTTGTTGTTTCCTACGTTTGTGATATACAAGCATTCGAGGTTCGGGCACACTGTATCCGTGTAGGTGCAATTGGGGAAGGATGGATGGCTTCTGAGTTGAGAGTTCTTTCATATCCAGGCAAACCTCATTGAAGCTATTCACCTAACACTTCTCAATTCACATCATACATCGTAGGCAAGAGTCCTGTCAATGTACATTCCCCTATTTAGTACGAGCATAGTCTTGGAGCATTGGAAGAATTGCCTAATAATAACATATACAACAATCGCAAACAAGAAGGGGATGCAATCAGACAGAGGGGGAGGTATGGTATTCAGTGGAAAACCTTCTTTCCAGACTGGCCAGGACCGGAAGATGGCTAAAAGAACCAAGTCAAAATCAGCTACATGGTGTATTGGTATAATACGGCCAGAAGTTGAAGGATTGGTTGGCCCTGGCACTGAAGAGTAAGAGTAGTTGATATGTTGTAAGCAGCGTAGTAAGGCAGGCAACACGAATTCATCAATCAAGGCTACGAAGAATACAGTACGTGCAAGCATATTCTCCGACTATGTGTAGAGTAGATGCAAGGATTCAGACAGGAGATGCAGCTGGCAGTGCTTTCAGAGAAACGACCCTCAATAAGGTTAACTAGCAAAGGTTTTACGTGGCAGAACCTGGATAATCAATAGCATCTTTGTCTCCATATAGCTGTATCTGTCACTTTCCAGCTTGTTGCTGGCTGGATATCCAGTCATTATTCGGATAGTGATCACTGAGGAAGGAATGAAGTCAGCAGCCGATGCAAAAGCGGTCGCATCGGGATAATGGTTTTTCCGTTCCGTACAGTAGTGAGGTGAGTCCGCCCCTCGAAATCGATGGGCCAATTTCGAATTTCTCAAAATTCCTATAAAACATACCCCGCCGATCTACTTCCTACCATACCAAAAGTTATTATTCTTGATACAAAGAGTTGTATTAATCCAAAATTCTCCCAACCCACCCAGCTTGCCATACTTTCCATCACACCGGGCCACCATGTCTGTGGCAGCACCTTCCACTTTCAACCCCGAGGAGGCGGACAACTTCGAGGATGTAGGCTTTTCCCTTCCCCAGACAATCTTGAGCAGAGGATATCACTAACGCTTTTGCAGATTGAGAAGCAGTTTGCCGTCAAAGGTCTGAACAGTCCCCTCGCAAGACTCCCAATTCTACCCCGCCACTAACCCCGCCATTAGCCGTTCAACACATGTCCACATACTGGGCGATTCTCGAAAAGGTACCTGGCTCGAAACTCCGGCTCACAAAAATGGACGACGATATCTACGAGCATCTAAAGACAGATTTTCCCGAGTTCGATCCCGCAAAGACCATCGACGAGGACGAGATGAAGAGCAAAACCGGCAAGGAGCGGTGGCGCAAGTTTATGATGGCTTACGAAAAAAAAGTCGAAGATTACAACTTTGGCACAATGATGAGAGGGGATCCGAAGTGGGAGTATGGAAAGGATGAAACTATTTTTGGTAGGTGCCCTCATTTCCTTGCCAGTGCGATACCGCTAACAGCAGAACCAGTCCCTCGAATGCAGTTTTATGCTATCGAAATCGCGAGAAATCGGAGCGGCCTGAACGATTGGATCTACGAGAACAACCAGAAAGAACAAACTGAGGCAAAAGCTTAAGAAGGATGGCGAAGAGTCGTGATGTCTTGATATCTCTGGCGAACGAAAACTTATGTATCATATTGCCCGCGGACTCGATACAAGGATGAACACGATCAGTTCAACCGTCTCAAGCACTTAGATGTTTGCGCGCCGATTCCTAATCATCTAGTCGACTCATGTTAACGGATTCGGGTCCACAGCGGAGTGCAATCCCATAGCCCATCAATTCAAGATGGAATTCGGCCCCGGGGTCTATAATCGAGTTGATTTTCCATTTAATATCATGATATATGCGGATCTGTGATAAGCTATGGTCGCTATTTCCTTGTGGCCCTAGATATCTTGTTTTGGTGTGCTTTATATCTCGTACTAAACGAGGGGTAGTCCTCGCATCTTCCTTTCATGGTTATTTGTTCAAGTTGCTCCGAGGCCAGTGAATATCAAGATCCAAGTTCAGCCGTACAATACCGGTGCTCAAATCTCACCGATAATCCTTTGTCTCTAAATTTCCCCCCTTTGCATTCTTCGCTTCCGAGAACAATACGAAGAAAACTCGCGCAGACAATCAACACCCCATGCAAGCCATTATTTACCTTCATATTATTTCCCCTGCTGGATATATTCTTGCCTCTTGCAACGCCTTTCAAGATGTCTTTATCTACGTTTGGTATATTTATTGGCGATCTTTGCGTAGTCACTTTCGAAACCTTCCATTCCACGCCATGTCTATCTTCAGACTCTCCTCTGAGAGCTTTGAGAACTTTGAGAAATACCTGAATGCGTCCTCTCTCGAGATGCCGGCAAGCCCCACCACCTCTCGGCAGAGTAACGACGAGTTCAGTCACTACGAGCTCCAACTTCTGGGTACTCAAAATGGCGAAAATCAGACGCCGGCGTCGTGGCGGTCTTTATTTGCATTTACGAATCGGCAGCACACAGGATACCTTGTACTTTCACTTATCTCGTCAATTGGAGCTGGAATTCCACAACCTACATCCGCCATCTTCTATGGTTACATCTTTTCCGACTTGGCGAAATATGGATCAGGTAATGCCAGTGGCAGAGATACTCTGAATAACATCTCAATATGGTGCATAGCATTGACGGTTGTGGGGGTGGTGGCTTGGGTTCTCCAAGGCGGATCTCTTTCTTCGTGGATGATATTTGGAGAAGTTCAGGCAAAGACTGTTCGCCAAGCAATGTTCGAGGGAATGCTGGAGAAAGACATGGAGTGGTATGACCTCCGCGAAGATGGCGTTGCCTCACTTCTAGTTCGCATTCATACGTAGGTGATCATCCACTAGATGACACGTTTTTCCCTAAACCATTCCCAGGCAAACTAGGGAATTACAACTAGCCATTTCACAGCCTCTTGGGTTTTTATGTACGGAGTTCATAGGGTCTCTTATTGCGCTCGGTATCGCGTTGTACTTTTCATGGAAAGTTACTCTTGTCGTCGTCACAACCTTCCCGGTCATGGCCTTGTGCTTATCACTCGCCACACGAAGCCTAGGGCCAGCCATAGAAGCACAGAAGAGAGAGCTCACGAAAGCATCGAAATACGCAAACACTGCAATGACATCCATCAATACAGTCAAAGCTTTCAACGGACAGGAGCAAGAGGTATGGCAATACTACGAAACCATTAAATTAGCTGCAGCGAAATATCTGATTCAAGCACGGGTCAACGCGCTTCAATTTGGGATCACTAAGTTTGCAATGATTGGTATATTCCTCCAAGGGTTCTGGTTTGGCCTGATCCTCGTTCGCCAAGGATTGGACCCTGGCCGTGTGCTTACAGCCTTTTACGCCTGTCTTTTCTCCGTTCAAGCCGTTGAAATCATCCTACCCCAATGGCTTGTTCTCACCAAAGGTATGTCGGCTGCTCATACATTAAAGTCTACCATGATCCAGATGCAGGATGGCCAAAAAATCACGAACATGACTGGTTGCATAAAGCCAACTGCTTGTATCGGAGATATTGAAGTAAATGAGGTCAGTTACAACGTCCACTTCCGTGTATATCGCTCATCAGACGCAGGTGTCGTTCGCATATCCGTCAAATCCTCGACAAGACACATTAATTCAGGCTAATTTTTTTTTCCCTTCTGGAGAGACGACCTTTGTTGTTGGCAAAAGTGGATCTGGAAAGACAACGTTGGGGAATCTGCTTATGAAGTACTACGAGACAGCTAAGGGCGAAATTCTTATCGATGGACGATCGATCAAATCACTCGACACACACTGGTTGCGTCAAAACATCACCTTGGTTCAACAAGAAAGTGTCTTGTTCAACGAAACTCTGTTTCAAAACATTGCCTTTGGAAGACGCGGTGATGCTACTCGAGAGGATGTCCTCGAAGCAGCTGAAACAGCAGACCTGCATCAGACTTTAATGGCTCTCCGACATGGTCTTGACACTGTAGTAGGATCGAATGGCAAATCATTGAGTGGTGGACAGCAACAGCGGGTGGCAATCGCAAGAGCTCGCCTTCGAGATGCTCCGATCCTGATTCTAGATGAATCTACCAGCGCTCTTGACTATACGAGCAGAACCAGAGTGATGGAAGAATTGAGACAATGGAGGAATGGCAAAACAACCATCATTGTTACTCATGATGTGACGCAAATCTTGGACAACGATTACGTGTATGTCCTAGAAAATGGCATTGTTGTTCAAGAAGGCTATCGTAAGAAGTTGGCCGAAAAACTTCACGGAACCTTTTCGACGTTTCTACCAACAGTCTCGCCACCTACTGTTCAAGAACCCCAGTTCGTTGAGATCCTTGATCCGAGGCGCAAATCCGAGCCATTCACACCCTCTATATCAAGCCCAGATTCGTTTACGTTCTTTGGTGAAGAAACTCAAAGTTCCAATCGCATCTCGAGATTATTCGGCATGACGGATTATACCCCAACGATCAAACCAAGTAACCGCATGTCGCTTGGTGTCGGTCTCGGAACAGCACAGGCTTACGATCTTCGAGCGGATGAGATCTGGTCTACTCCATTGGTTCCAGAGGAAGAGAGATTTCGATCCCACGATTCTTGGCGGTCATTCGTTCCTCTACTGCCTCCTAAACCTATCCAGCAGTCCTCAGACCTACCTCTGAGAGCTTATTATCCGGAAATACCACCTCCAGTACGCAAGAACAGCGTGCCTGGTTCTTCGATCAGTCCATTCGATCCACAACTAGGCTCCGGACAAGAAACTCACCGCAGGCCCACCCTTCCAGCCCGACCTACTCTACCTGGTCTCGATACTTCAATCGGGGCCAGTGGGCTTTCCAACACTGAAGCACCTACTGTTGTACTTCCATGGAGCTCTAATGAACGTAGAGGAAAGCGGAAAAAGACAGCAGCATCTCTAGCTCAAATTCTGGGCACGATTTGGCCGATATTGACTTGGAACGAGAAGATCGTTCTTGTCATTGGGTTCATTGCTGCCTTTATGGTTGGAGCCTCTACGCCAGCTTTTGCTTTTGTCTTTGCAAGGCTTCTTGGTACGTTTTACCTCGTCCACAATCAATCAGCAGCAGCTCGAACATGGGCATTGTCTCTTCTGGGTATTGCTATAATCGATGGCATATCTGCTTTCACCACCCACTTTGCTCTCGAGTATTGTGGTCAAGCATGGGTCGATTACCTTCGAGTGGAAGCAATGAAGCGGATACTGGCGCAACCCAAATCTTGGTTTGACAAGAAGAGGAACTCACCAGATAAACTTAACGAATCCTTGGACAGAAATTCCGAAGAGATGCGCAATTTGATTGGCCGCTTTGCTGGTCCAATCTTCACGGTTGCCTTGATGCTGGGTATATCAGTTGTTTGGGCATGTTTGCTTTCTTGGAAGCTTACTCTTGTTGCCCTCGCCTGTGGTCCAATTATGCTGGTTCTCACCAGAACCTTTAATTGGGTAAGCAGCAAATGGGAACACAAATGTAACCAAGCTTCCACAATCACCAACAGCATCTTCACAGAGACTTTTTCTAATATCCGGGTTGTTCGCGCATTGACCCTGGAGGATTACTTTGCAGGCAAACATGACAAAGCGACCTTGGAGACATATAAAACAGGTCGGTCCCGAGCAGTCTACTCTGGGCTGCTCTATGGACTCACAAACTCCGCAAGCTTGTTCATCACAGCCCTTGTCTTCTATTATGGCACTGTCCTTATCATTCGAGGCGAAAACGATGTCGAGCGCATCATCCAAGTCGTAAACCTTCTGCTCTTTGGAATCGGCAACTCAACAGCCATGATTTCAATGGTTCCTCAAATCAACTCATCCCGCACAACAGCAACACACATGCTCTACCTAGCAAATCTACCACTCCAAAACTCCCACGAGTCTCAAGGAAGAAGACGTATCCCAACTCTCTTCCCAATCCAATTCAACGATCTCTCTTTCGCCTACTCAACTTCACGAGACTCTAAAACCCTTAGCAACATCAACCTCACTCTTAACGCCGGCACCTGCACCGCCCTAGTCGGCCCGTCCGGCAGCGGCAAAAGCACCATCACCTCCCTCCTCCTCGGCCTCTACCCACCATCCCCCGCCCCCCTACACCACTTGCCACCGCTCACGTTCGCCAGCGTGCCTATTACCGAATGCAACCTCCGTACCCTTCGCTCCTTCATCGGCACCGTCCCCCAAACACCCCTCCTCTTCCCCTCTTCCATTTACGAAAACATAACCTACGGCCTCCCCGAAGGCTCGCCCTACGCCATCCTCACAGCAGCCATGCACGCTGCCGAAGACGCCGGTCTCCACGACTTCATTATGACGCTCGAGCATGGCTACAACACACGCATTGGAGATGGTGGTATGGGACTTAGTGGAGGCCAAGCGCAGCGTATTGCTATCGCCCGCGCGCTTGTTCGGCGACCGAAGCTTTTACTCCTCGATGAAGCGACGTCAGCTCTTGATGCTGTAAGTGCGGAAGCTATACGAGAGACCGTGAGGAAACTTATGGAGAGGGGGAGGGAGAGCGAGGACGGTGGGATTGCTGTGCTAATTATCAGTCACAATGTTGAAATGATGCGCATTGCGGATCAAGTTATTGTAGTTGAGGCCGGGTGTGTTGTGGAGACGGGCAGTTTTGCGGAGTTGAGAGGTAGGAGTGGACGGTTCTTGAAGCTGATTGGGGTTAGTAGACGGGATGAGGTGGCGGAGGATATAAGGGCTATGACGCCGGTGGAAGGAAGGAATCGGATGACTTGGAGAAAAGGGAGTGTTTAAAGGCGCTTAGGATATTATAGTTAATATTACTAAAGTTCTTACTTGCTTCTTATTTTATTTATTAATTTATTCTATTTTTATTTTATATAAGTCCAAGGATATATAGAACAGCGCTAGCCTAGTGCTAAAGCAGTCTATAGTATATTTATAAAAGATAGATTAATATATTTCTAGTTTAAATCTAAGAAAATAAGTCTAATATAAACTAGGTTTATAAAGTAAAAACATTATATTAAAATCATTCTAAAGCTTTAAAAGTAGTTATATAAATAAAAAGTAGTTAAAAAGTAGTAGAATATAAAAGTAATTATAAAAAAGTAAAAGATCTAGTTATAATCTCTATTTTCAAATCTATATAGTTAAATCTAGTAGTTATAACTTATAAGATAAACTTTTTCGATTTTTATAAATTTACTTATAACTTTTAAACTATTTAACTAAATTATCTAATTATATTAATATTTTAATTATCTTAATCTTAGCTTTTATCTAATATTAATTTTATAGTAATTAGATAGAAAATAAGTAAAAAGTAGTATATTTAAAAGAGTTTTAACTTTTTTTAGCTTATTCTATATAGTCTTAGACTTATATAAGATACTAATAGAATAAATAAATAAATAAATTAACTTTTTTAACTAACTACTACTTTTTTTACTATTATAACTTCTCTACTATTAATATATAATAATAGATTCTAAAATCTAATACTATATAAAATCCTAAGCACTTTTCGTACTAGTCCAATTTAGGCCATAGAGGTAGAAGCTAGCCTCTTACTACTTATAATATAACTAGATATAGCTATATAAAAATATATCTTCTATCTAGCTAATTTAAGTTTAGACTATCTAGTTAATTATTATTATTATTATTATTATTTTATTTATATTCTATATAAGTCTAAGACTATATAGAACGGCGCTAGTCTAGTGCTAAAGCGGTCTATAGTATATTTTAAGAGATAGGTTAATATACTTCTAATTAAAATAAAAATCTAAGAGACTAAGCCTAATATAAACTAGGTTTATAAAATAATAAATACTATATTATAATTTCTTTAAAGCTTAAAAAGTAGTTATACTAATAAATAAAAGATAGTTAAAAAGTAGTTAAAAAGTAGTTAAAAAGTAGTTAAAAAGTAGTAGAATAATAAAATATAAAAGCAGTTAGCTAGTATAGCTTAGTTTTAAGCTATAAATATACTCTTTTAACTTCTTAGCTAAAATTAGCTAAAATTAATAGTTTCTAGTAGTAGATATAAATAAAATAGCTTCTAAGTTATATATAGTAATATATATTTAATTATTAATAAATATACTATAGACCGCCCTAGCACTAGGCTAGCGCCGTTCTATATAGTCTTAGACTTATATAGAATATAAATAAAATAATAATAATAATAATAATAATAATAATAATAATAATAATAATAATAATAATAATAATAATAATAATAATAATAATAATAATAATAATAATAATAATAAATTCTATCTATTTTAGCTACTACTTATAAATACTAATACTAGTTTTATATAAAAAACCTAATAGATGCTATTATCTGATTTTTATTTTAAATAAGCTCTATATACTAAGCTTAAATAGAATATTCTATTATATTATATATTTTTCTATTTTATATTTATTATATATTAGTATAAGATACTATAGTAATTCTAGTTAGTTAATATTATATATATATTAATCTAAGCTAGCGTATTTAAACCTTTTTAGATAAAAACTAAAATAGCTATATTTTAGCTTTAGCTAGAAAAAGATACTAGTAGTAGATCTAGCTATTTTAGAAAGCTAGATTTAAAAGTAAATTTAAAGATTAAAAAAATTAAAATAGTAGTCTTTACTACTAGCTAAAGCGCTAGCTTATATATATTAATATATTTAATTAATTTTTATATCTATATAAATATAGCTAGTATAGATAGCTAAGATAGTCTAGGTATTTAGTAATAATTTAAAACCTATTTTAGCTAGTTTATTTATAGCTTTATTATTATTAATATCTTAATATTTAAAAACCTACTTTATTACTAGTATAGATCCACTTTTAGCTATTTTAGCTACTATTATAATAGCGCAAATCTGCTTTAATTAGCTAAGGTTATTAGAAAGCTATACTAGCTTATAAATTATTATATATATTAGTATTATAGATATTAATATATAATTACTTTTCTATTATATAATATAGACTTAATTCTAGATATTCTAGTTAATAATACTTAGTATTTTAAATAATATTATAAATATAAAAAAGTAATACCTTTTTATTAACTAAGTTATATTAAATTATATAACTAGAAAAGTTAAAATATATAATATAGTTTATAATATAAGTTACTTATATCTTAATATAAATAGTTTTCTCTTTTATAACTAGAGCTATTTTCTTCTTTTATAATAGTATAGTTTTCTACTATAATTTAAAATTCTTCTTATTTACTATTATTATTATAATATAGATTTTACTATCTAAATATCTATATTACTATTAATATATAATATAACTAAATAAAAATTTACTAGTATAGCTAAAAATAAATATAGTATTAGAACTATATGCTTTCTAGGATTATTACCTCTAGAAAGATATATAGACTAGATAGAGATATAGTTAAAAAAGTAGATTAAAGAGGTTATATTAGCTTAAAAAGAAAAGCTACTATAGAGATAAAAATAAGATTCTTATAACTTTATATATATCTGCTAGCAGCTATATTATCTAATACTATAAAAGCTATATTTCTAATACTTCTTTATAGCTTTTACTATAGTATCTTTTTCTATTTTCTTTTTTCTACTTTTTTAAATAAAAATAATAACTAACTACTAATCTATTATAACTTCTAGCTACTTTAAGAATCCTTTAAATATAACTTAACTAAAATATTTTATAAAACTATCTATAGATATCTCTAATATTAATAAGTATAAGATTTTTATTTTTTTCTTTTTAACTAGATCTTAGATATAATAGTAGTATATATTAATATACTTTAATTATTTATAAATATAAAGATTCTAGACTAGAGCTAGAGCATCTTAGTTATCTCTATATATATTAACTACTTTACTATTACTTCTAATATACTTTAGTATTCTTAAGTTTCTAAAGATCTATACTATCTATTAACTTTATATAATATATATTACTTAGATAATATACTTTAATTTATAGCTTAACTTAGCTACTAATCTTTACTTCTTTAATATCTAAAAGAATAGTCCTTTATAAAAGATTCTAACTTTTTTAGAAATACTTTTCTAATTAAACTTATTACTTATCTAATTAGTATTTATAAATATTATAAAATAGTTTATATCTTTTTTAGAGCTATAGTATAGCTTTTACTTAATAGTTAACTAAAGGTATTTTATTAACTTTTTTAATACTATTCTATAGTAGATTACTAGATTACTTATATACTATACTAAGTATTCTAGAATAAATACTATATTAGATCTAGTAAAAATTATTATATATATTAGACTTCTAATTATTCTCTAATACTAAGTTATATCTATCTTTTTATAATTCTTATTTACTAACTAGAAGTTATTATAGCTATTAGCTAATATTAGTTTACTTTTATATTTTATTATAGTAATCCTAAAACCTATAAGAATCTTATTAAAATAGTGCTCTTAATTAAGATAGATAGATCTATACTTTTAGTTATAAGTAATTCTTATATCTAGTATCTTAAAAATCTTATTTAAAGATTTAGTATTAAACTAGTATAAAAGTATATTAAAGAACTAGTTAATATTATATTACTTTTTTATAATAGTAGTAATATTATTAATATAAACTAAAAGGTATACCTTTTATATATAGTAGATAAAAAGATATAAATTAGCTTAACTTTATTTAAAACTATATATCTAGATAAGATAACTTCTTAGTAGAAGATTCTAATTTTATCCTATCTATTTAAGACTATAAAGGCTTTATAAAAGCTTTAAGCATTTTCTAGTTACTACTTTAATATCTTATAGTAGAGCTATATAGATTGCTTTCTTAAGATATAATTTTATAAAAGTATTCTTAATATTAAACTAGAAGTATTATAAGTTATACTTTATAACTATAGCTATAAAGATATAAAATATATTTATTTATACTATTAAAGTAAATATCTTAATATAGTTTTTTTAATACTTTTAAGTAAAACTATATATTATAAGTTAGGTTTTAAAGTACTTAATCTTATTATTAATAATTTCTTTTATATTAAATACCTATTTTATAGAAACTAGATTTACTTTTTTAGGAAATATAAACTTCTTCTAAGTACTATTTTAGATTAGAGTCTTAATCTTTTTCTATATTACTATATTCTATTCTTTTATATATTTGCTTTTTATTATTTTCTTATATATATAAAAGATATAAATTCTTTATTTAACTAAAGTAAGTAATATAGTTTTAGGTAAATAGTTATATATTCTATAAAGTAGTATATAGAATATCTAAAAAATCTTCTCTTTTCTTTTACTTTTATTAATAATTAATAATAAAGTAGTAATAAAGTATTTCTTAATTTTAAGTAATTCTTTTATATCTAGATAGTTTAATAATTCTAGAAGTAATAATATAACTATAATATAAACTCTCTTAACTATCTTTTCTTTACTATCTTATATTTATCTAAAGAATTCTAATTATTATTACTAAGCTCTTAAAGAAGATAGAACTTAATAGTTCTTTTATTTTTCTTATATTTTACTTTCTTCTTAATATTAAAGTAAATTAGTATAGCAATTAGTATTATTAAAGATAAAAAGGCCTTAGATAAACTTAAGATATTATTAAGTAATAAGTCTTTTAATATATCTATAGCCTTAAAGATATTTTTTATAGTTATATATCTTATATATTTATAAATGCTTTTATTAATAATATACTTAATTGCTTTCTTTTAAAGCTTAGCTCTAAGTAGTTGGAACTACTTTTTATAATTCTTTTTTATTAAAACTAGTATTTTTTATAACTTATTCTTTATTATTATATTAGTTCTTTTTATAATAGTTTTTATAAAAGGAATATTTATAAAAGAAAGGTCTTATATATTAGGTTTTTCTAGATAGCGCAGAAAAGATATATAATTAAAGTAAATAAATATAATATTAAAAAAATTTAAAAAATATATAAAGGAAATTAAAATAAAAGTATAAGATAAGTTATAGCAGCTTACTTTTTATTATATATTATTTATATATAAAAAGAGTATAAAGTAAGTCATAATAGCTTGCTTCTATTATTTATATTAAATTTATATATAAAAAGGGTTTTTATAAAGTTATACTTCTTTAAAGCTAAAAAACCCTATTTTTTTTATCTTTCTCTTTTACTTCTCTAAAGCTTAAGAAATAACTATCTCTTTTTTATTAATCTTTAATTAATAGACTATATAATACCCTTTTACTATAAGCTTATTATATTATATAGAGTTTAATCTTAGCAGATTACTAATAGCTTTATAACTATCTACTTTTTTTATCTATATCTTATAAATAGAATCTAAAAGTATTATCCTTTTAAATATTACTTTTTATAAATATATTATATTATCTTTTTAAATATTACTTTTACTATCTATAAACTACTCTTAAACTTATATAGTAGTAGGATTATTTAGATAGAAACTAAAAGCTTTTATTTTTATATCTAAGTTTATAACCTATTAAAACTATATACTTTCTAGAATTATTATTTTTAGAAAAGTATATAAACTAGATAGAGATATAGTTAGAGAAGTAGATTAAAAAAGTTATATTAGCTTAAGAAGAAAAGCTACTATAGAGGTAAAAATAAGATTCTTATAACCTTATATACATCCGCTAGCAGCTATGTTATCTAATACTATAAGAGCTATTTTTCTAATATTATATATATATCTATATAATATTATAAAAATATAAATATATTACTTTTCTCTTTTTAAACTTTATTAGTAATAAAGCTAATATAATAATAAATTACTAACTAGCTTACTAGATTATTAGAGATTATATTAGAATTATCTTCTTTTCTATATTATTATATATTTAGATAACTAGTCTTAACTTTTTAAATAAGCTATCTATTATCTTTTCTTTAATTTTATAAATAATTTATAAATTAAATAGATAAAGATTATTATAAATAGCTTTATTATAAATCTTAAATTTAAAAACTTTTTAACTATTAAAGCTTTTAATCTCTATATTATCTACTATCTTAAATAGCTTATCTAGTATTATAATCTTATCTTCTTATTAAAGCTTTAATAATAGCTTAATATCTATTTTCTTTTTCTATATAATATATACTATTATAATCTAATTACTATTTTTATTAATTTTACTATAATATTATATTAGAAAGTTTATAGATTATAATTATTTTTACTTATTTTTTAATCCTTTTAGTTATTTATAGCTTCTTTTTTTAGATTATATATAAAATCTTAGTTCTAGCAGACCTTTTATATAAATAGTATTTTTATTAAATAGTATTTCTCTACTTTAGATAATAGTATTATTAATTTATAAAGTATTATTAGTTAAGTATAGCTTTATAACTATGAATCTAAATTTTATAAAGCTGAATAGCATCTAGACTATATAGGTTTCTTTATTAATTATAATTAATTTATATAATCTATCTTATTTCTTAGCTTCTCTAAATACTCTTATATTTAACTAAAATAGAAAATCTAGTATTCTTAATATATCTAGTCTATTTTATATAGCTAATATATTAGCTATCTATTATTTTATATAAAGTTATTATATTTTATAAATTACTTTTATAATTATTTCTACTCTCTTAATAATATTTAAAGATAGTAGCAAATCTTCTATTATTCTAAAATATGCTTTAAATACTAGTAATATAGATATAATACTATCTAGTTCTACTAAATTATTTATAGCTTATATAGCTATTTATAATAATACTTTTTAAAAGATTAAGTTTTATAATTTATTCTTAAGAATATTATATACTTATTATAAAGATATATAGTATTACTTAATCTTTCTAATACTATTATAAGCTTTTATAAAGATCTTATTAACTTAAATTATAAGCACTTTTTCGATTTTTATAAATTTACCTATAACTTTTAAATCATCTAACTAAATTATCTATTATTATTATTATTCCATTTACGTCCTATATGAGTCTAAGACTATATAGGACGGCGCTAGCCTAGTGCTAGCGCGGTCGAGTAGTAAATATAAAAGATAGATTAATATGCTTCCGGTTGGAATCTGAGGCACTAAGCCTAATGCGGACTAGGTCCATAAAATAATAAACGCTATAGTAAAATCCCTCTAGAGCCCTAAAAGTAGTTATATAAATAAAGGAAAAGTGGTTGCAAAGTGGTTAAAAAGTAGCAGAATATAAAGGCGGTCAGCTAGCATAGCTTAGCCTTAAGCTGCAAATGCGCTCTTTTAACTTCTTAGCTAAAGTTAGCTAAAATCGATGGTTTTTAGCGGTGGATATAGGCAAAATAGCTTCTAAGTTATATATAGTAATAAATGCTTAGTTATTAATAAATTCTGCCTGTTCTAGCCGCCACTTGCAGGTGCTAATACCGGTTTTATATAAAAAGACTAGTAGATGCTATCGTTCAATTTTAGTCTTAAATAGGCTCTGTATACTAAGCCTAAATAGGACGTTCTGCCGCATTATATGCCTCTCCGCCTTATATTCGCTACATGCTAGTATAAGGTGCTGTGGCGATTCTGGTTGGTTGGTGCCGCATATGTATCGATCCGAACTAGCATATTTGAACCTTTTTAGGTAAGAGCCAAAATAGCCGTATTTTAGCTTTAGCTGGAAAAAGGCGCTAGCAGTGGATCTAGCCACTTTGGGAAGCTGGATTCGAGAGTGAATTTAAGGATTGAAAAAGTTGAAATAGTAGCCTTTGCCGCTAGCTAGAGCGCTAGACCACGCATATCGATGCATCTGATTGATTTTTATGTCTATATATAACGATCGCCTAGCTTACGTAGTGCTAGGGTAAGTCTTATAACTTAAGCTAGGTCCCTGGACCTAGGTTATTATTAGGTTAATATTAGTATCTATTAATAGATTACTAGTTGCTATACTTAGAAATATAGCTTATTATAAAGTATAAAATAATAAATATATATTAGAAATACTATTTAAGTTAAGTATAAAGCTTCTATCTAATAGGTAATAACCTAGCCTTATATAGAACCTTTATGCCTCTAGATCCTAATAGATCCTAATAGGCCGTAAGGATCCCTATAGTTCTCCTTAGTCTATTATATAACTAATATACTAGAAAAACGTCTCTTACTTATATAAGAAAAACCTGTTTCTACTAAGGGTTCTCCTATGTCTAAAGCTAGATATTAAGCCTAAGGTCCTTTAGTTATATATTATATTTATAATACTATTCCTCTCTTAGTTAGCATAGCTCTTATACTTAAGTATAATATAAGGAAATATCTTTCTTATAGTATAGCTTTCCTTTTTTTTTATTATATTACCTATTTATAATATTAAAGATAAAAAACGCTTTATCTTTTATAACTAAATTATCTCTTCTAGTTATCCTATTAATATAAAGTGCTCTTATTATAAATTCTAAAGCTTAGAGTATATTATATCTAAATCCTCTAGTTTAGGCAAATATAGTACTTATATAAAATTAAAAATAAAGTGTAATATTTATAGTCTATCGCTTGCAGACTAGTCTATACTAGAGCGTAAAAAGCTTTATCTAGAGCAGAAGAGATAGAAGATGCTCTTAAAGCTATTACGTCTTAATTAGTAATAGTTCAAGTTTAAACGCTATACCTAGGATATATTATATTAGGGTCTTAAAACCTTTAATAAGCTTAAAGCTCTAGAAAAGAAGAAGAAGTTTAAAAAGAGGAAAGTAAGTAGTATAAGTAGAAGGCTCTACCTGCCTCTATTTCTAATCTTCTTATTAGTAGTTCTTTACTTAGTTCTAACCCTTTTAATAACCCTACTTTTATTATATTACTAGCTATATATAATCTCTTAGGCTAGTTCTAGTTAGGTTAGGATACTAATCTTAATAGTCTATAAATATCTTAAGGTCCTTAAGTATTATTCTTAGTTCCTAGATATTTTCTAAGTATAGGTAGTTTATCTATTTAACTAAGTACTTAATACTTCCTCTAACCTATTTATAGTCTAGTATTACTTTAATCTTATATTTAGTATTAGGGTTAACTAGTTAGATTTCTATAATAGGCGCGGGTAGCGCTCTTAGTAATACTAGTTTAAAAAGAGATATATAGAATACTAGATGTATATTTATTATCTAGGTAGTACTAATTTATAATTAACTAGTTTTATAACTTATTTAATTTTAAATAGCCCTAGCTTCTTATAATCTAGCTTTATACTTAGTTGTTTTATCTTAATATTTTTTCGTACTAGATAGACTTTATCCCCCTCTTTTAGTATAGGTTCTATACTATATTTTCCGTTATAGTATAATACTGCTTTCTTTATAAAAAATACTAGATTACTAGCTAGTTCCTTCTAAAGTGCCTTAAGGTTTTCTACCTATATAGTCGCAGATTAGTTATCTAATTCTAAGGTTATTATAAAGCGGTAGGCTTAGGATTATAACTATAATTTATATATACTAGTAAGATCTTTATATTTTCCGCAGCTAATATATTATATATAAACTAGGCAAGTGGTAGAAGTTCTACCTAGTTATTCTACTTATAGTTTATATAATACTAGATATATATTTCTATTATCTAATTTATCTATTTAGTTTATCTATTAGTTTATAGATAAAAACTTATTAATAGCTTTCTTTTAATACCTAGTAAAGCTATAAATACTATCTAGAATTTTAAAGTAAAGAGCTAATCTTTATCTAATATAATTTCTTTTAGCGCGCTATAGTTTACTACTACTACTTAGAAAAATGCCTAAGCTAAGTCTTTAGCTATACTTAATTCCTTATAGGGTATTATATAGGTGTATTTTATTAACCTATCTATAATAACTAGGATAGAATTATATTCTACTTCTATTATTAGATTCTTAGATAATAGTAGTTTAATTATAAAGTTCTATATAATAGATATCTAGGGAGTCTTTAGTATATTAGGTGATTATATTATACTATATAGAGCGTATTATAATATCTTATTCTATATATAAGTATTATACTTACTAATAATCTTCTTAACTATTATTTATATACCTAGGAAATAGTATCTTATAAGAGCCTCTTTTAGGTTCTAGTATTCCCTAATATCTATAAGCTAGTAGCTTATACTATTCCTTAATAAATTCTTTTTAGATACTTTTAAGAATATATATCTTATTTTTATATAGTAGAAGCTTTTCTATATTCTTCTAGAAGTATTATAAGATGCCTTCTACTACTATATCCCCTTTATATACTAATCTAATTTTATCTATAAATAGGTTGCTATTAATATAGATTATAGCTATAATTTATTATTTATTTAAGATAAGATTATTACTATCTTCCTAGAAGATCGCAATGCTCTTTATTTCCTCTTTTACCTTATACTCTAGCTTCTAACTTAGTATATTAGTATATATATTTTCTATTCCTTTTATATATTTAATTTATAAGTTATAGATAGCAAGTATCTCTATCTATTTTATCTACTGTCTATTTAAGTCTTTAGTTATAGTAAAGCTAATAAGATTCTTATAATTAGTAAGAATTATTACTAGAAAGTTAGCTTCTTAAAAGTAAACTTTTTATTTCTATAATACTTTAATTATTACTAGAAGTTTTTTATTATATATATTATAGTTAAGTTCTATAGATATTATTTTTCTAAAGTAGTATACTACTAGATACTAGCTACTATTCTTATATTTCTATATAAGTACTTCTTTTATTACCTTATCTAACACGTCTATTTCTACTATTAACTTAAGTTCTAGCTAGAAGTTCTAGTAGATAGGCTCTTTTATAAAAGCCTGCTTTAGCTCTTAGAATGCCTTTTCTGCTTTCTTTATCTATTTAAACTTCTACTTCTTTTTTATTAGGTCTATAAGTAGTAGAGCCTTTTTTAAATATAACTTAATAAACTTCTAGTAGAAGTTTATAAATCTTAGAAAAGATTGCACCTATTTAACTATAGTTAGCATCTCCTAGGTAATAATTGCTTAGACCTTTTTAAGATCTAGGCCGATTTTCCTTAGTATAATTATATAGCTTAGAAAGGTAATTTCTTTTATATAGAAGTTATACTTAGATAGCTTTAGACGGAATCCCTTTACTATAAGTGCTTCTAAGACCTATATTATATATCCTATATATTATTCCTTATTATCTAAATATACTAGTATATTATTAAGGTAATATATATAGAACCTATCTAAGAAAGCTCTTAATATATTATAGTTAACTTCTTAATAGATTACTAGAGTATTAGTTAGCTAAATAGTATAACCTAGTACTTATAGTAACCAAATCTAGTTTAAAATGCTATTTTCTATTCTTGCTCTTTATAATACAGATTAGGTAATATATATCTCTTATATCTAGTTATATAAAGATTACTATCTTTCTTAGACGGTTTTATATATTATCTGCTTATAGTAGTAGATATTAATTTTTTATAGTTATCTTATTTAACTTTTAGTAGTTAATATAAAATCGATCCAGTTTGTTCTTTTTCTTTATAAATAGTATTAGCGCTTTTAATAGAGAGTGCAACTCTCTTATCTATCTCTTAGATAACGCCTTATTAATATACTTTCTCTATAGTCTTATCTTCTTTTTACTATACTAGCAAAGTAGTTTCTAAGAAGCTTATATCTTTTCTTAAGTAGTATCTTATAGTTTTATAATTAATATTTAGATAAGACTTTCTTACTTTATAGATTATTAAATATCTATTTAAACTTCTTATACTATACTAGTATCTCTTTTTTAACTTTCTTATTATCTAGTAGAGAGCTTTAGATTATATGCCCTAGCATATTATAAGAGGTAGCGCTAACCTCTTTATAGTTATATAGTTATTTTAATATATAGCTATATTAGATAAACTTTATCTTATAAGTTTTCTAGTCGATTTCTAGATTATATTATCTAATCTAAGAAATACTAAAAATAGCCTAATTATCTCTAATATAGATTATATCTAGGCTAATTTCCTTTTAATAACCTCTAATAGTTACCTATATAGATATAGTTTTATACTTAATTATTTTTCTATTTATTCTAATTACTATTCTATTAATAATAGTAAGTAGATAGGGTTCTACCTTCTCTTATATTAGTATATTAAGCCTCTTTATAGCTTCTAGTAAGATAAAGTTCCTTTATATACTAAAGTTAAGTATAATCTATAGCTTTTTTTCTTTAGTGCAGGTGTTTAGTATTATATAGTTTTAGCTCTTTATAGCTACTACTTTCTTTTCTAGTTATCTTTCTTCTAAAACCTTATATCTTATAAATTAGTTTTCCTATAGTTAGTAACTACTTTCCTATCTTATTAGTTAGTATAGAGTATTTAGTATAAATATGCTTTATACTTTATTACTAATATATTACTAGATAAAGATTATTAGGTTTATAGGAAATAAAGAAAAAGTTATTTTCCTTTAAATATATTTATCTAACCCTTTACTAGTAATCTTCTAGATTTCTCTCAGCTTAATAATTAAGCTTAGCTTTAGTATTTCTTCTTTTAGAATACCTTTAATAATCTTAGGCTATTAAGGTATCTTAAAGATAACTTATTATATATCTTAGTATATAACTATATAGTAGATACCCTTTTCTAGTTTCTTTATTTCTAGCTAAAAGTCTCCTTTAAAGGCTAGTTTATCCCCTTTTTTAGGTTTCTACTAGTTTCTTATAAAAAGCTTATTACTAGCTATAATCTATTTTTTATCTATATTAGGTAGCTAGTCTATAGAATCCTAAAGTAGGCTTGCTTTTTCTTCTGTATTTATTTCCTAGCTTTTATATTTAGATAGTTATATACTATACTTCTATCCTTTAAGGTTAGGTTATAATACTATATCTAAGGTTTATATAGCTATACTTATATTCTATTTCTTTTAGAGTTCTTTTTTTTTCTTCTATCTATAAAAGAATACTAAGTATCTAGGCAATCTATACTTAAAATAAAGTCCTTTCTAATATCACTTATCCTATTTCTTCTTAGAAAGTAGGTTCGGTTTTTAGTAAGCGGCGTTAATCTCTATTAGGTCCCTCTAGTCTTTTCTTTCTATTAATCCTATCTTTCTTAACTATTTACTAAAGTTATAGATTCTCTTTTACTTAAGAGACCTCTTAAAGAACCAGTTATTAATCTTAACCGCTTTCTTAATTATTTTAGTAAGGTTATTTAGTCGGTCTATTTTAGTTAGCTTATTCTTAATAAAGTTTTTTAGTTCTATATAGTACTAGCTAGTTAGAGCGCAGTTGCTTTATTCTACTATATCTAAATACTACTAGAACCTAGCTGTATACTTAAAGGCTAACTTATTCTATTTTAGTTATTATAGCTTCTACTTAGCTATACTCTACTATTTAAGGTTACTAAAAACTTATTAGATGTTTTTCTTAAATGCTTTATAGCTTATAAATATAGTCTAGGTTAAGGTTCTAGCTCCGGTTATAATTTGCCCCTAACTGGTTTTATTTGCTATAAAATTATTAATATAGGTCTTAATCTAGTTAAAGGCTATGCTTTAAAGGTAACTGATTATATAGATAACCTTTACTATCTTAGTTCTAAATAAGTATTAGTTAAATAGAATATAGATATCTATTAAGATTAGAAAGTTATCTAACTTGTCTTTATCTTTATAGAATATATTAGGTGTTTTAATAATCGCCGTTTGCTTTTATACTATAAGAGTCTAGGCTAGCGCTAGTATAGGAGCTAGAGTTAGTATTAGGGTTAGGGTATTCTTCCTTTTCGTAGACCCGGTAGATAATATTACTTTATTAATAAAAAGACTAGTGCTTAAAGTATAACAATCGTCTAGCTTATATAGTATTAAAGTAAGTCTTATAACTTAAGTTAGATTCCTAGACCTAGATAATTATTAGGTTAATATTAGTATCTATTAATAGATTACTAGTTGCTATACTTAGAAATATAGCTTATTATAAAGTATAAAGTAATAAATATATATTAGGAAATACTATTTAAATTAAGTATAAAGCTTCTATTTAATAGGTAATAACCTAGCTTTATATAGAACCTTTATGCCTCTAGATCCTAATAGATCCTAATAGGCCGTAAGGATCCCTATAGTTCTTCTTAGTCTATTATATAACTAATATACTAGAAAAACATCTTTTGCTTATATAAGAAAAACCTATTTCTACTAAGGGTTCTTCTACGTCTAAAGCTAGATATTAAGCCTAAGATCTCTTAGTTATATATTATATTCGTAATACTATATAGGCATAGCTGGTATAGACAGCCAGGGCGGTCTAGGTAGTCGGAAGTAATTTAGAGCCTATTTTAGCTAGTCTGTCTGCTGCTTTATTACTATTAATATCTTAGTAGCTAAGAACCTACTCTATTACTAGCGTGGATCTATTTTAGGCTACTTTAGCCGCTGCTGCAATAGCTCTAATCTGCTATAATTAGCCGGGATTATCGGAAGGCCGCGCTAGCTTATAAATCGCTATCTGGTTATCTATATAGACTTTAATATCCTAATTTAGACCTAGTCTAGTAGCGTTTTTAAAGGCTAAAGCAATCCCCTCTAGCTCTCTATTATAGATAATTTAGTATAGGCCGATATTATAAGCTAGGCTAGTAAAGCGTCTAGCGCTACTATACCCCGCTAGTCCTACTCCGATGCCGGTGGAATCTAGCATTTATAACCTATTAGTATAATATAATACTCGATTTGACGATTGCGATAACTATAGCTTAAAAAGCTTAGAATAAATTAATATAAAAAGAAGCTATAAAGTAGCTTTAGACTAGCTAGATAATATAGTAGAATGCTATACTAGCGCTATTTTATACGCTATATATAATTCTATACCCTAAATCTAGTTAGTGCTAAATATTAAGTTCTAGTAGAATAATTTACTAAAAACACTTTAGTAAAATATAAATTATACTAAACTAGCTATTATAAGAGCCTTTTTTAACTAATTATAGTATTATTATACTAGTATATATAATATATACTTTTAGGCTATTAAAATAGCTAAAAAGGACTACTAGAACTAGTTTTTTAAAAAAGAAGATTCTAAATTAATTTTTAAAGCTCTAGCTTATACTAAGCTAAGATAAATAGAACTAGTACTAAATTTAAAGCTTTCTACTACTTAATATAACTATATTTACTACTAAATATAATCTTTTCTGATAAATGCTTTTTCTTCTACTACTAGAAACGCCTAGCTTAAATTAGTTTAGTTATACTACTTCTAGTAGTTAGAAGTGGCCTAAACTAGCTCTAGAGGAAATTAAGCTAGCTTATTTAAGTGAAATTAAATCTACTAGTTTTAGCTTTAATTATATTACTTAAACTATTATTATCTATATATATTTAATATATCTTTTCTAGATTTTACTTCTTTTTAAGATACTAGTTAATATAGACTACTATTTAAAATACTAGTAATAAGCAAATTATATTATACTATATAAAAATAATAAACTAGACTATAAGCAGTCTAGTATATATTAATCTATTTTACTTCTTAGCTATCTAGAAAAGGTTAGTAAAAGGATTCTAGCTAAGCGTCTAGTATATCTAATAGAAACTATACTAAATCTGCTTTATTCTATCTAAATTAGTAGTTAACTAAAAAAAGTTAGCTATTAATATAGATGCTATACTAGCGGATTATATCTATTCTAACTACTAAAAGAAGAAAATTACTACTATAATTTTATTAGATATAAAAGATATATATAACTATATATCTTAAAATAGGCTTTTTATAATACTTAAGAACCTAGCACTTTCTAATTTAGTAATAAAGTAGATCTTCTTTTTTATAAGCAGATGGTTACTTAAGCTTCTATTTAATAGCTAATTAGATAAAAACTAGTCTATATAAACTAGAATACTATAAAAAAGTCTAATTTTACCTATCTTTTCTTTTATATATATAAGAGGCCTATTTAGGTTACTAGTAGTAAAATTTATCTCTTATATTAATAATATTACTTTCTCTACTATATTAACTATATAATTAAAACTTTTCCGATTTTTACAAATTCACTTATAACTTTTAAACCACCCAACCAAATCGCCCGATCGCGCTA